>CM072555.1:3947218-5147218 GCA_036898215.1 Platycarya strobilacea
AGTATGAACCACCAAGAGAATGCAAATAAAAATATTATAACAACCATCTACGGCAATAAGCACTGGCAAATCACAAAAAACATATGGATGAACAATCAAAGTGTTCTCTTGGATTTACTTATTTAAAAAAAAAAAGTGTTCTCTTGGGTTTTTTAGTTTTTTTCTTTTCTTTTGGGGGGGGGGGGGGGGGGGGGGGGGGGGAGACACAATACCCATCTGATCGGTTACAGTGGTAGGTCTACCACTTAGATTATATTAGTAATAATCTGTTATTACCCTACAATTTGATGCTGAAAACATAAGGATCTCAATCACTTCAAGAACATTAGTAAGAAAAGGTGCCTCATTAAACTTTCTTGTTGCAGTTGCTATGATCTTTTCTGACTCAGACGGAAATACCATTGATCATAGCTCCCTGTAGGTGAAGCAGTATTCATCCACCTTGCCAATACAATTGCTCGTGAAGACATGCCCTGTTACAATGCCATTATCAGCCTCAACTGAGTACCAGTATATGTTTGAAAATTCATGTTGAAGAATGCCAATAGCCTCAGAAATTCTTGGGTATAAATGTGCACGCTTCTCAGCGTCTATCAGAAGATGGAGACACTGTTCAGTTGTATAAGTTAATCCTAGAGGAATAACTTGTGCACAGGAGTGAATGAGACCCAATGATTTAAGCTCCTCTCCTGTATAGGTGTCAACAAAAGAAAGAGCAACGGGGGCATCCCAATTTGGTCCGCACCAACCAACAACAAGGACAGAAGGGTTCTTATCCATGGGATGATGATGAGGCACCTGCCACTGATAAACACTAAGGCCAGTCAGACGCTTGCATGATCCTGATTCATGTAGAGAGGGCAGCAAAAGAGACCATACAACCCGACCATCTCCAATATGCAAAGCATAAAGTTTCCCTGCTTCGGTAAGGACAATTAGCAGTTTCTGGAAACCATTGTGGTCTCGGGTCATTTTGCTCTTCTTAGAACTTTTTAATCTCATTCCTTGTATAGCTGCTATATCCTCAGGGCTGGCAAGCATTAAAGTCCCCTTAAGCTTCAGGACGTGCCCCTTCGATACCAGAACGCCACATTGTTAAAATGCTGAAACCAATCAAGTCATTCAGGCAACAATATCCACATTTTCAAATGAAAACACACCTACATTCAATCGAGAAAAAGAACAATATCGGTGTATTGATGCATGAAATTTGCAAAAATCTGATGCTTTCAATGTTGAATTCATTTTCTCACTCTACTTCTGTGAGTTTACAGAACATTCATACCTTCAGCCATTAAATCAGCAAGAAGTTGGTCAGAAAGCAATTTGAACCTTTCAGCTGAAATGTCCTTCTCCCATAGAACCTCACCATCAATGCTAGAAACAGCATGAAGACACCCTTTACTGAAAACAAGAATGACATTGCCCTTGTCGGCTTTCAAATTTACCTGCACAATACTACCTTAGTTAACAATATGGATAAGGACTATTAATTCAAGTATAAGTTTGATTGAAACACTGAAGAAAATCCAGAATATTAAATTCCATACATTCCAGTCTATGGAGAGAGAGAAAATGACCGAAAGATGCCTAAAAAGTTTCAACAAATATAAAACAATTCATAAATAGCACCGCACTGAAAAGTCAAGTTAGCAGATTCCAGAACATCTGAGATTTGTATTACTAATTTGAGAGAGAGAGAGAGAGATTTGAAATCCGTAACTGGCAGAGACAATAATGATTCGAGAGATTTGAGCCCTGAAGAAAAGATCTCCACACCATCTGGCCATCAGGAAGGCTCCATGCCCTTAATATACTTCCCTCGGATGAGAGGGTAATAACATCTGAAAATCTTAAACATCTAATAATCAAGCATCCTGTAGGTAAGCCCAAAATAAAGAAGCAATATCTTCATTCTTTTATTTAATTTTATGATAAGGGAGCAAAATCTTTACAAAGTGATAATCAAATAACCAAGTTTATTTTAAACATTTGCAGTCAAAACTATTAATATACGTGAGTAAAGAGAAAATTAGAAGGAGATACGTAACAGAGGTGAAACTATTGATCCTGACTATTAAGGAAATAAACTGCAACCATGATGACGGCAAAGATTCAGCACAAACTGCACCATGATTTGAGGAGTGATCTGTAACCGTTTGTAAAATATTTTCATTCCTAGTTTAGTGCTGCAAGTTATGTAATCTTTACTGCTTTCCTGTAAATCAGCCATAGACATTATACTGCATTACTCTAGGACAGCTTGTAAACAAAATCCAAAGGATTGTATTCTCTGTGCATGAACATATATAAAAATCAGATTCTCTCGCTGGGCAATATACTAGAATTTTCCCAAAACATTGTTCTGTTCTTTTACCGAGCAACCAACATTTGCCATGCCCACTATTTCTACTATATGTTTCTTGAAGGAAAAGATTCAGGTGAGAATAACAAATAACAAAAAACAAAAAAGTAGTTATATATATCATTCAACGCTGAGGAGACATAAATATATCTGCTTTTACTTTCACAAAAAATATTAATATAGATAATCTTAGTTATACAAAGAAACATGGATTACGGAATTTCTAAAGGATATAAAAAGCAAGCCTCGTAGCATTTTTATGTTGAAATATTTCGATTACCAAGTAACAACGTTTTGCATTGCAATTGTCATTATCATAAATATAAAGAAAAAGGAGAAATAGACATTTTATCTGTAAAGTAAAAAAATGAACAATCATAAATACAAGCATTCTTACATTTACCCAGTGCAATATCGACTGCGTCCACTGCATCATTGGCCCCAAGGACATCTCTCCAAACTGCACAAAAACAACCATTAGTTGATATTGCAAAATTCCGACAAAAAATACTTGAGAAAATGGAAAAAAGCGAGTTGCTCCTATATAATAATTATGCACTCACAGCGACAAAATAAAGTACTGAAGTACTCTTGGTCGATTGGTTGACCATGAAGAATACGAATAAAGGTGGTCGCAATGAAAAGTTTCCTTGGTAAATGCATGGAATAGAAATTAGAGTTATGAAAGCCAGCCCCTAGGGGTTGGCTGAACGGGTGAGGGCTTGGTCTTGCTGGTATGCTATAAGGTTTGAACCCTTAGGTGTAAACAATTTCTAGGGGCTGCTTCCCATCGAGAAAAAGCTGATGATTTAGCAAATTCTTGTAATGGGAAGTTCTACATGGGTCCGAGATTTAACTGAATAAAAGAAATGTTACATTTCACAGTCTCCAGGATTCACCGTCATCAAGAAGATTGCCCATTCACATACTAAATTACCACTTACTAATCTCTACATGCCGCAGATCCAGCAAAGCAACAACATTCTCTTCAGCAGACACCACAACTCGCTTTCTCCCGGTCTTTTGAGTATGGAACACTGCATGCTCACTTTCCCGACATACCGTTGGTGCCTGTAATTTACACTTCTTTAGAGAGGGGGGAGGGGGGGAACCACAACAATTTTTTTTACAACACCACAACAATCTAACCACCTTTCAATCCAAACGGAGCAAAGGCTTTATAACCATACAAGGATAGTCGAAGAAAGTTTGGGAAATTTTATAAAAGATTGAGACTGAAGTATAGCTTAACAATTAAAATCTCAAAAATAAATTAGTTTGCTTACGACTTCGAGAACAAAATCAATAAGCTAAATGGAATTGAGGCTCCATTTGTTCTCTAGAAACCTACAAACAAACAAAAGAAATCTTGAATTTTTTTTTTTTTTTTATATAGGTGAACAAGAAAAGAAATTTCGAAGTATCAATTGACGGTTTAAAAGTAAAATGATTGGTTTAAGAAAGTTTGGAGTACAAATAAGATTGGAATGAAGTAATCAGTAAGGTGCATTAGAAATTTTGATGAAAATAAAGGAGTATAAATTCTTAAAGGCTTTCACCACTTGCTCTGCAGAAACATACGCGAGATGGAAATTTACCAGTCCATGCGGCCAACTTGATCTTTGTAAAGCGAAAAGCTGTACTCCGCGGATGACAAGAATAATAGAAGAGTACGAAAAACCCCGATCACCATGCCGTTGCTCATGGCGACTCTCTCTCCTCTATCACTCTATCTCTTAAGACTGAAGAAAGAAAGACCTGAGAACTTGAGAAGGGTGCGCCAGAGCTCGGCATTCTATATTTTAAACATACCAGCACACCCAGATTTTATTTTATGTTTTATTTATTTTACATTTAAAAATCTTTAATGTCTTAAATGTGGAACTTCTTTATAGCTTAACTCTAAAATCAATTTATAAATTTGGTTTTTATTTTTTAAGGAAACAAATATGTTTTTTGAAACCAAACACTGTTTGTTGATATTAAATTAATTAGTTTTATTTTTATAGATGGTTGGGCTTTGAGTTTTGATAGGATAAACACTATTTGATTGTTTAATAAAAAAGAAATATACAAATTTAGTTATAAAGAGATTTTAGAAATTTGAAATAATAATATTAATTTAAAATTTTAAAAAATTATATTATTGTGTATGTTTTATTTGAAAGTTAAAAAAACAATTATATAAATAAAAAATATCTTTTTAGATTATTTTATATTAAAATATATTTGATTAAAAAAGGTGAAAACATCTTTACAATGGTTCGAAATCGGGGCAGAAGTTGGTTGATGCTAGAAGGGAACCACCCCAAAATTTTTAAAAAAATTAATATAATGTATAGATAAATATATTTTTTTTATGTCTTTAAATTTTCACCAAAATTAGTCTCCAATACTCACGTCTTTAAAAATTTTATAAGAATCTCTAACAAATTACTAAAATTTTTAAGAAAATTATTTTATAAGATATTTTTATAAATATGTATTTTTTATATATAATTTTATGATATATAATTATTATTTTAAGTATAATCATGTATAGAAAATATGTATTACTTATAACACTTTATCAATTACCTCCTAAATATCAAATTATAATTCTATACCTATCTCAAAATATTTGGTTTGTAAGCTAGGGTTTTAATTTTGTGTATCTACTTGTTTGGATGTTAAGTTGAATCGAAAGAAATTAATTTTTTTTATAAATAATAATGGGTTAAGATGATAAAATAAATTTTTAAAATTTACTTAAAATGAGTTTAATGTATTTAAATATTAAGATAAATTTATATATTCATTAGAAACTAGAAAAAATTTTAAGTTTCATATATAAAAATATATTAAGTTAAAAAAAATTATAAAATTAAGTATAAAAAGATTTTGATTTGATATAATTTAATAATTTAAAATTTAAGATATGTAAATGTTAAATTTTAATTTAAAATTAGATTGAAGATGTAAATTGAATCCAAAAGATCCAAACAGCCTTCGTACCCTTCCGATGGTTTATTAACGAGAAATCTGACAAACGGTCATGTTCCTAAGAAGAGGTGGGCCATGAATGAGTTGTCCCAGTTCTGGTATAGTTAATCCATCATGTCAGAAAATTATTTTCTTGCTTTGGAATGTGATTGGCTATTTGGGAGAGGGTGCTGTGAAGTAATATTCATACTCGTTTTCGTCTACCAACTAAGCTCTCGGACGCACGCTCTCCATTTGACGCCAAAGCATCAAAAAGTTCCAGTGGTACTACACGGAAGGGAAGGAAACGAAGCGTCGACGTTTGTTGTAGACTGTGAACAGGGGGGGAGGATTCAGGTTCCTCTCTCTTCAGTCTCCATTGTTCTGCAGAAACCCATTTTTCGTTTAGTGGTAATGTAGCATTTCGGTCCGAAATCTCATTGTTTTCGGGGGGCTAAGCTGATATAGTGGGAAATTTCTTCGTGGGTGCTTGGGTTTCGTCTTGTTTTTTCTCGAGATTGTTGGTGGTTTTTTTCGTGGTTCTTTGTTTTTAGTTCTTTTGGCGAATCATTAGTAGATCGATAACTCTCTGGATTTTTAGATTCCTAGGAAACTGGTAAGATCGAGACAAAAGGTTGCACTTTGAACTAGTTTTGTTGCTTACCCGCTTGAGAATGTCTTTTTTGAGGGGAGACATTGGTGGGGGTTTTGCGTGATATCTTATCTGGGCTGTCTATTGATGCTTCGACAGTATTTTTTAAATTACTCACTTATGACGATAGGGAGCCTTAAATGGACTTCGTCTCATATGAAATGTTTGCACCTTAAAGTTGTATCTCCGTATTTTAACAGTAAATTTCAGTTGGCTCAGTTTGTTTAACGGATTTAAGATGAATTTAAACCTCGATTGGTAGCAGACTGTCAAAATGAAGCTCAATTTGGTCGTTATGTTTAGTGGTAATTGGTGATTCTGGATAGCTCTTGTAAAAGCTACTTTGAAGTTAGTAAGATTGATCTGGATTTCTCTTGATGGCTTCTATTAGAAGAACCTTGTCGCCGGTGCCTCGACCTGGCACTTTATCAAATGGGGAAGTCTCCTCAGTGAATTCTCCCTTGTCCAAGTCCTCATCATCTCCTCAGCATTATCCACTGTCCAGTGGATTGCTATCTTCTTTAGTTACTCCATTGGACTCTCAAACTTCTGTTCTCGGGGTATTTTCATCCAGATCATCGAGGCCCCCAGAGAGGTCAAAACCAAAGGCACAAAAGTGGAGGAAGGCTCTTTTCCGTTTTTTCATTTGTTTCATGGTTGGAATTTTGATGGGACTTACCCATTTTGTGTCAATCAATTCATCTATGAATCCCATGTCAAAGCATCCAGCTATTTCATTTGAGGTAATATCCAATGTTGGGAATTTTCATTTGGATGATAATGTGACCAGAACTGCAACACCATTAGACAGTGGGGACATGAGGCATACTGCCAAGTTAGAATCAGAAGAGGAGGACATGGAACAGATGGAACAGATCAATGAGGACAAACTTGATATATTCAATGAAGACTCAAACTTGGTGTCGCAGAAGCTTTTGATAATAGTGACACCAACATATGTTCGACCCTTTCAAGCATATTACCTGACACGGTTAGCTCAGACATTAAGGTTGGTCACACCTCCTGTATTATGGATTGTGGTGGAGATGACCTCCCAGTCTGCAGATACAGCTGATATCTTGAGGAGAACTGGGATTATGTACAGGCATCTTGTTTGCAACAAAAATATAACAGACATAAAAGATGCATACATTCATCAAAGAAATGTGGCTCTGTCTCACATAGAAACCCACCATCTTGATGGAATCATTTACTTTGCCGATGACAATAACATCTACTTCACTGATCTTTTTGAGCAAATGAGGCAGATTAGGTACTTACATTATTTCTCGTTTTTAGGGTTAAAAAAATGTCATGCTGGTTTTTTTTATGGAAGTGTAGCTTCATGCTGCATGATAGTATTTTGTTTGATTTATATTTTGAGGTAGCCTAAAAATAGAAATTATGGTCATCATATATAAAGTTCTCATGAGAAGGATCGGATAATTGAAATGGTTATGAAGTGCTCCACTTTCTGTAATTATGATGAGTTGGATTAGCACCAATACTACTGGAGAGCAATGGAGCTTATCATAGGTTCTGTTCTAGCTCTTCTTGAGAAAGAGAGGAAGGGGGACAAGACAATATCATCTCTGAGCCAAAAACTATTCTTTGCCGAACATAAGTGTCTGGTATATCACATGGATTGCCTGATTTTTAAGTCTTGAGGCTGTTATCCTTGGGCACTGATTTTGAGCAACCTATGAACTTTTTATATATGGCTCATTTCGGGGCTAATCTTCCACAAGGAAGCCCCACCATCAAATATTTTCCCCTACAGGTTCAGTTGATCTTAATCATCTTTTTTCATTAGTTACTAACGAGTGCAAAACTATTTTAAAACAAAAATATAAAGTTTGCAAAATTGATTATTTTTTTCTAGAATATACCGACTTACTGAGTTGGCATTAGTGGTCAATCATGATTATTCAAAGTGATTGGTTTAATTTCCCTTGATAATTACGTGCTGCTGTAGATGTCAAATAATAAGGCTTTTCTTTCTTGTTCTGTGATTTCCAGTTGTTCATTCCTTGCTCATGCATAATGTTTTACAACAAATATGTGAGAGACAATTCCTTTCTCTCCTTTCGCAGATGTTTTTACTTCAACTAAGTATTTGTTTGCGCATTTCATGACAGCCCTTTTTTTGTTCTAACTTGCAGGCGATTTGGAATGTGGATGGTGGCGA
The DNA here is from genome assembly GCA_036898215.1 of Platycarya strobilacea. NCBI lineage: Eukaryota > Viridiplantae > Streptophyta > Magnoliopsida > Fagales > Juglandaceae > Platycarya > Platycarya strobilacea. Next base: position 3,955,385 of record CM072555.1, read on the forward strand.
AACTAACAGAGAACAAAAGGAAAGCTATCTTGGAGGGGCCCGTTTGTAATGGAACTCTAGTAGTTGGGTGGCACATAATTGAATCATATGAGAAATTCTGGAGATTCCATGCTGCAATGTCTGGATTTGCTTTCAATAGTACCATATTGTGGGATCCAAAGAGGTGGCACCGACCCACCCTGGAACCCATCAGACAAGTAGACATGGTCAAGGCTGGCTTCCAAGTAGGTTTTTATTGGTTCTTCTGGGTTTATCTTGTAATCTATAGCATTACTCCATGTTATAATGTGAATTGCCGTTGTTCCCGTTTTAATGAAGCTGACAAAGTGGTCAATTCCAAAGAAACTTGTTTTTGGATATAAGACAGGACCATCCATTCAATGATCAGTGGGGCCTGCTACTCAAAATGTGACGAGGCTAAGCTACACCTCCACAAACTCAATTAGAGAGGAAATTACTTACATCATATTTAAGTTCACCCCTAATCAATTAACCTTTTTATCCCTTTTTATCCATCCCATTGTTTGAGATGCCTTGACCTCTAATCCAGAAAGATCCTGGCTTCACTTGCTAACCTAATTGATTTGCATATGCAGGTCAGCACATTTATCGAACAGCTTGTGGAAGATGAAAGCCAGATGGAAGCTTTACTGCAGGACTGCTCAAGAATCATGGTTTGGAATATTGATCTTGCTTCATCTAATCCGTCCTTTCCTAGCAAATGGTTTATGAAGAACAATCTAGATGTCATTATCCCACTTGCTTGAAGTTAGATGTGAGGGAAGTCTATTTGGGTGGCGAAGGTAAACCAGTTCAATTTTGAATTTTCATTCTCTTCCATGGAAAGAATGTGATTGTTTATGTATTTCGATATATAACTCCTTTGAAAAGACTTGATTCTTGAAATTAACCCATCTCAAATACTGGTGTGCAGTTCACACCTAAAGCTGCTTAAGGCTTCTCCTATATTTTTAGAGCATCTGCTGGAATTTATCTGCTGCTTTCCAGCAATAGGGTTGTGGATAGGGTTATTTTTAGCTACAAGGGCCAGTTTAGATCAACTCCAATAGCAGGCAAAAGCATTTCAATTGCCATACAAAACAGAAAACATCATCTTTTCTCATGTTGCTAAATGCCTCTCATTTGATAGAATCTATTATGTTGGGTTATTTGCTGGTACTCTCTCTCTTTCACATGCTCATCAGTTATCTCTGTTGTAGGAAAGATCGTCAAGAATCATTGATCACCCTGCCGGTGGTTATCTTCACCATGGTGATTCCTGTTTGGAGTGCCAATCCTATATATATGCCTGGCCGATACAATTTCTGCTTGACGAGATGTGGACTTTTGCAGGCAGGCAAATCTTCTGCCATTTCCCTTTATTTTCAGCCCTGGCTACCCTCTTAAACCAGTGAAAATTCAGCCTAATTACTCATCTGACGGAGGGTGCATGACCGACTATTTCAGTTGAGGATGTATTTCCCTTCTCTTTCAAAATGATCCCATGTAAACTATAAGCAATTTTGGATTTAGTTGGTTCTTCAGGCATTTAGTACATTGTTATGACAGGCCTCTTGCATGTATATCTGTACGAAGGTTATTCAATGTGTTAGTGATAATTATTCGTCCTACATGAACGTTGAGTTGTGAAATTAATTCGAAAAGGGGGAAGATTACTTGTTAACCAGAACTAAAAGCACTCAAGCTGTCAACCCAAAATGAGTTTTTTTCTCTTTGTACCCCTTATTGATGAATTTTGACTAAAACTAAACATTAAATTAAAATTATTTTTAGAGAAAACGTCGATATGTCCGAGTGGTTAAGGAGACAGACTCGAAATCTGTTGGGCTATGCCTGCGCAGGTTCGAATCCTGCTGTCGACGCTTTCCCTTCAGTCCCTTCTAGGTTTTTTATTTTTTTAATTGACTTCTAGTTTAATTTGGATAATGTGAGACGCTCGCGTCAAAAGCAGCGCAATAAATATAAAAAAAAAAATTAAAAATATAATAAAATGAAAAAAAATATAATTAAAAAAATGAAAAAAACATAATAAAAAATAAATAAAATAAATAAAAAATAGAATAAAATGATGATGATTTTAAGAGAGATTTGGGTCTCAACCAAACGGAGCTGCCGTCGGTAGCAGTGGGCGACACCACCCATGCTATCAAGACCTAATGGATCTATTTTGGGTTTAAAGTTATCGGAAGAAGGTGGAAGGTCATCGGGGGGTCGTCGTCGCAGGGATGAGGTCGCCAGAGTCCACTAGTCCCAATGGTATGGGAGGGTCGGCCCGCATTATTTCTCTTAGATAATAGGATTATGGCTAAAAACAATAATATTTGTTTGATGCTTAAAAATATAAAAACTAATCGTAAATTATATAAATTATATTAATACTGGTGAGGCGAAACTCTTTAACAAAATTCTAAAATTAGGCATAATTGTCAACTGAGTTGTAAAAATAACCTACCAATATATTATATGATGTTTTAGTTATCTATTACATTGATTTTTTAAAACTAAAACTATGAGTTGGTGTTCGAATTAGATCTAGAGAAACATTTTATCTACAAAAAATGCTTGGATCTAATGGACTACTTTTAAACTATTTTCAAAGTTCTTTTATGTTAATTGGAGATTAAGATGAAAATGGAATCGATTCGAAATTAAAGTTTTACATGACTCCATCTCGCTAAGTATAATCTAATTCAAAAGGAAAATGCTGGACTCTCCCATTTGTCCTGTTTGCATAATTGAAACAGAAATTGTCACTCATGCTCTGTGGTCTTACAGATCTGTCCAGGATGTGTGGAGTTCGTGCTCTAGGAAGTTACAGAAGATGCAGGTTTCAGGATCTCCTACTGTCATAATTTCTCAATATGGATGAAGACATGGTGCATGAATTTGCTGCAGTTATATACCAACTCTGTAAATGGAGGAACAATTGGGTCTTTGAGGATAAAGTGTGGGCCCCGGATATAGTAACTGGGGAATTGTTTTTTTGTCCCTTCTTAAATAATATTGTGATTTTTTTTATATTTTTAAAAAATATTTTCATATGTTAAAAAAATCATGTAAAAAAATATTTAAAAACACTTCCTTAAAAACTATGTAAAATAAAAACAAGGATGCAATCAAAATCCCTAGCACCACCCTAGTAACTAAGGCCTAATTTGTTTTCATAAATGAAATGGGATAAAAATTAAAAAATAAATAAAATATTGTTATAATATATATATTTTTTTGAGAATTGAAAAAGTTGTTCTAGGATTTGAAAATTTTGAATTGTTTATTTTATTTTGTATGAAAATCTAAAAAAATATAATTATGAGCTTAAAATGAGATGAAATAATTTGTAAAAACAAATAAGACTTAAGTTAGCACGACAGGAAGTTAAAGGAGTTTAAATAAGCTAATTAAAGTCTCTCAATGGAGACAACTCAGCATGGTAAATCTGTGTCTTAATGGTGTGCACCTCTAATGAGTACTCTCAATGCCAACTGGGATACTGCAATAAACAAATAAAAAAAAAATGCAAGATTGGCATACGAGTAGTGATTCGAGACTGGAATGGTGCGATTCTAGCAATTCTAAAGTCTCAAAGATATTGATTTTCTGATGCTCATTTAGCAGAGTTTATTGGCAACTCTTAAGGCAGTGATATTTTGCCAACAACTTGGACTCACAACTCAATTTGGAAAGAGAAGCAAAGCAAGTGGTCACTAAGATCAATGGTGGCACAGAACACTGGAATTCTTCTGGTATGATCATCAGAGATATTAAGCATATGCTTCAACATATGCAGAGATGATCAGTTCATTTTGTTCCTAGAACTTGCAACAATGTGGCACATGATCAAGTTAAGAATGTTTTGCAGCTCTCTAAAGAGAGCATTATTTTGGAGGGTTTTCCTCATTATATTCATCTATTGCGATTATAATTTGAGTAAGAATAGTTACTCCTTTCAAAAAAAAATATATATGACTCCATCATATGGTATTTATTTTATATGACCCCATCATGTGATATAACTTACGTGACTCCATTTTGTTTCTATGCCATTTTTTTTAAGAATACCATCATATGGTATAAGTCATTTACAAATAAGATGTAACACCCCCTTCTTAAAGGTTAGGGATGTCGCACGCTTACATAAAATTAATTAGGCAAGAGACTTGCATAATTAAACCAAAAAAAAAATATTATTTATTATACAAAAGAGTTGATAAAATAATGATAAAAATAGCAGGATAAAAATGTTGTTAGCTTATATAACAATAACAACCCCGTTTCGAAGTAAGGTCGAATAACCGTCTTCTCTCTCTATGTCATTCCACTTCCCTCTCAAATCTCAGTTTCTTTCTGATTTTCAGTTTCTCTGTCTCATTGATAAGTGTAATTTTTATATAAATTGTATTACTATTTTATTTATTAAAATTATTAGTTTTCTTTTTATCTATTTTGATTTTAGTTTATTTTGATTTAGTTTATTATTTGTTGTTTGTTGTTTGTTGTTTGTTGTTTATTTATTTTGATTTTTTTACTTATTTTAATTCATTATTTCTTTATTCAATGGGCCGCACCCGCACCTCATTTTTGCATTTGATGGGCTGTCAAACACGCTGGGACCTGCAAATTAATTTGTAGAAGGGGAGACTTCACTTCATAAGCTGAGGGACTCACTTGGGCTATGGAAGCAGCACGATACATTTCAAATTGGGCCTTCAATCATGCACAACAAACCTCACATATGGGCTGCTCACTTCATATGGTCAAAGCCGCAAGATACAATGCCAACAGAGACACGTCTCTTTGAAAATTAATTTGGGGAATTTAATTTGACTAGGGCGCCGCACAACATATATATAAGAGAGGAGATAGAGTAGCGCCGGGGAGAAGAGACGCTTGGAGAAACGAAGAGCCGCGGCGCACCACTGGGAAATTTTTCAAAGTTTTCATGTTTTTAGTTTTTCGTCTTAAATATTTTGATGTTAGATTTTTTCATTAGATTTTTATTTAGTTTTCTTATAAGTTAATTTATTTTTCTAGGATTACAATATAGCCTAATTTTAATTATATAATTTTTTTGTAGTTGAATTAATTTAATATTTGTTTTATTTTCATTCTGAATTTAATATTTATGAATGTTTGATCACCATTTATATGATTTTATATTCAATTTGAGATTGAAAAGTGATAATTATTTCAGCCTTTATTTGAGATACTATAAGATGCCGTAGAATATAAATATATTTATGGGCCTATGTAATTTTTATAGAGTTTCTTTGTTCTTAATGAATTTTGATAAGTTCAGAATTATTACAGAGATGTAGGAAATTTGCCTGTTGAAATATTTCATTAATGCTTGAGATAGATTAATGAATAAATTAAATAAACCGGATTATCAACAATAGGAATAGATATTTTTAATTCAATAAGAGAAATTGTATAAGATTAGTTATGGTGAATTGAAAATCTTAGATTATTACTTTTTTGATAAAAGTTTTTTTCTTTAATTTTGTTAGTCTACTGTTTTAGTTTAGTAATTAATTTGTTTCATTTGAATTATCTAATAGATCTTAATTGAATATATTTTGATATTTATTAGTAATTTTTTAATTTTTATAAGACGATATTTTTATTTATTCACTTTATTACTTATTACAATTAATGAAGTTGGGCAATCAACCAACATTCACTTCTCCTTAATAAAAATGAAGCCGCTGCCCTTTGTTCGTTAAACCCATGCATCGTTGACCTTCTCTCCTCTCTCTTTCGTCTCCAACATCTTTGGGACTCATAGTTCACTTTTTTTTTTTGTGATTTTGTTGTGAATTTTGAGTCGATTTATATGCATTTTTGAATTTTTTTGAATTTTAAACTGATTTGTGATGTAAATTTAAAGATGGATTAATCCCTGAAGAATTGACAATTGAATCAATCAGCACTGATCATAAGATTTCGACCAATTATCTCCCTCCCTATCCTTCGATTCCTATCGACATCAGAGATCTAAAAAACCATATGCAGATTCATATTAGTTACATACTACAGTTTTTATTTTATTTTTTTGAAAATTTCTTATCTCGAACAGAATTGTTAAGAGATGATTTGTTTACACAAAATCAAACAATCTCATCTCATATAATCATTAAAAAAATTTTAAACTTTCATACAAAATGATAATAAAAGGTTTTTTTTTAATTTTAAAATAAAAATAATATTAAAAAATAATGTTTTATTTAATTTTTAATAAAAACATCTTTTCTCATCTCAATTGCATAATCAAATGAGACCTAATCTTTATTCAAATATTTTTTAAATTAATTGTCATGATCTATCTTTTTCTCTTTTCCAAAATATATAAGATACTCACGTTAAAGAATGAATATTACAAAGAATAATTTATAATTGTAGAGTATGTAAATATTATATAATCGTTTTGAAAGAGAGTTAGATTTATTATTAAAAATATATATATTTTTTAATATAAATCTCATAATTTATTTACTTTTCTTTTTTTTTATTAAATGATTATGTCGAGAAGTTACTCCCTTTTACCTGAGTTTGAAGTGATACTCAGACGTATTCGTATGATTAGCAACCCATTTTGGGAGCAATTATGCACGTCCTTGTTGATTAAGCTGTCTTGGGTCCAGCTGATCAAGCTCTATTCCACGTGGTCACACAAATGTTCCTTGATGTCTTCTCTCCTGTCTGTTCTTTCAATTTCCAGTTGTACGATTTGATATATCTAAAAAATCGGCAACATCCGTTTAAAAATTTTAAGAGTTTTGCTATACATGAGCTTATATATTATATATTATATATTATATTTTTTTTTTATTATTTTAAAATTTTATTTTGAATTTATTTTTTTTAAATTAATTAAAATTTTCTACTCATTATCCATATATCAAATATTTTATAAAAAGAATAAAAAAAAAGATATAACTTGTAGTAAATAAACTTATGTTTAGAATTTTTGTGGGTGTCACTTCGAGCAGAATGGGTGTAATATTTGTTTTTCCACCAGCCACTCAGTAGTTGTCACATAGGAATCTCGTGAAAATCTTCTGCTATATATTAAATAAAAAATAATATTTTATTCAATTTTTATATTTTATTTTAATTTATTCCATTTTTTAATTCAAACGAACTTTAATAATACATATATTGATGTGGAGATATATATATTAAATAAAAGAATAAAAATTATATTGTGTGTTATAAAATTAAAGAAAGAAATTACTATTGTAAAAGAGAAATAAGAACCTCTTTCCAGAACTCTTAAGAACTGAAACTTTTTTTCTCTCTCTATATTTTCTTATGAATTTTATTACAACTGAAACCCCTATTTATAGGCTTTGAAATTACTATGCAAGTTACTATACAAGTCACTATGCAAAATTTAAAATAATAATGGTGGGGTCATTCACATAATTTTAGTGGTGGAACAGGCGGCGGCGGCCGTCCCTTCACTTATTTGTATAATTCATTACACTCTCGCTTGAATGACCACCCATAAAGAATCTGTCTCGTTAAAATCTTGCCAAATAAAAACCCAGTGGGAAGAAAAATCAATGGCGAAGGAAAAAGAGTACAGTCTTCTTATGTATCCACAAGTGTTTTAAGATTGCCTCATTAAAACCTTGCAGAGGAAAAACCCAATGGGACAAAACCTCAGTGAAGGAAAAAGAGTACAATCAGCACATTTACTCTCCCTGAAAAGTGCATGACAAAAGATTTTTGAGTTTTCGCATTCCAATATTATGCACAATCTTCTTGAAAGTGGAAGTTGGTAACGCCTTTGTAAATAAATCTGCCAGATTATCACTAAATTGTATCTGCTTGACATCAATTTCACATTTCTCTTGAAGTTCATGAGTATAAAAGAATTTAGGTGAAATATGTTTGGTTCTGTCACCTTTGATATATCCTCCTCTGATTTGAGTGATACAAGCAGTATTATCTTCATATAAGATTATTGGACTATTATTGATCATGGGAAGTCCACACTTTCCCTGGATATGTTGAATAACTGATCTCAGCCAAATATACTCTTGACTTGCTTCATGAACAGCAATGAATACTGAGTGATTTGAAGAAATAACAGATAGTATCTGCTTAACAGATTTCTATGATATGGCAGTATCTCCATAAGTAAATAAATATCCAATTTGAGATCTACTTCTGTGTGGGTCTGAAAGATAACCTGCATCTGCATACCCAATCAATTCTGGACTTGAACCACGTTGATAAAATAATCTCATATCAACCATACCATGAAGGTAACGAAAGACATGTTTAATACCATTCCAATGTCTTCAAGTTGGTGCAGAACTATACTTTGCAAGTAGATTAACTGAAAATGTAATATCTGGTCGAGTGCAATTTGCAAGATACATCAAAACTCCAATTGCATTGAGATATGGTACTTCAGGACCAAAAATTTCTTCATCGTCATTACAAGGACGGAATGGATCATTCTTCACATCAAGTGTTCGAACAATCATTGGAGTACTCAGGGGATGAGATTTGTCCATATAAAAATGCTTTAGGACTTTCTCAGTATATATGGACTGATGAATAAAAATTTCATTTGACAAGTGCTCGAGCTGCAGGCCGAGACAAAGTTTTGTTTTTCCAAGATCTTTCATTTCAAATTCATTCTTTAAATATATAGCGGTTTTTTATATCTCTTCTGGAGTTCTCACAATATTTAAATTATCAACATAAACCGTAATAATGACAAATCTGAATTCTGATTTTTTAATAAAAACACATGGGCATATAAGATTATTCTCAAATCATTCTTTCAATATATATTCGCTTTGGCGATTATACCACATGCGCCCGGATTGCTTCAACCCATATAAAGATCTTTGTAGTCTGATTGAGTACATATTTCTAGATGTACTTGTAGATGCTTCAGGCATCTTATATCCTTCAGAGAATTTCATATATATGTCATGGTCTAAGGATCCATATAAATATGCAGTGACCAAATCCATCAACCGCATTTCTAATCCTTTTGTAACAACCAGACTAATCAAAAATCTAAATGTGATTGCATTCATAACGGAAGAGTATGTTTCTTCATAATCAATCCCGGGTTTCTGCAGGAAACCTTGTGCGACAAGCCGTGCTTTGTACTGCACAATTTCATTTTTCTCATTATGTTTTCGTACAAATACCCACTTATATCCAACAGGCATTACATCCTTTGGTGTTTGGACAACAAGTACAAATACTTCTCGCTTTGCTAGCGAATTTAATTCAGCTTTAATAGCTGTTTTTCATTTTGGCCAATAATTTATACGTTGACATTCTTCGACGCTTTTTGACTCACTTTCTTCATTACTTCTGGTAATGTCAATGGTCATTTTATATGAAAATATGTTGTCGACAATAGTTTTATTTCTATCCAGAATTTTTCCATTTTTTATGAAATGTATTGAGATTTCATTATTTTCAGGTACCTGTTCCTCTTTAGGGGAAAACATTTCATGACACACATTTTTAGAAGGTCCATTTTCAGGAGATTTATACTTTTTAGGAGTTTCTGAAATAGAAGATTTGAACTCTTTAGGAGTATCAATTATATTTGTAACCTGTATTGTGGGTACGTGTTTTTCAGGAATACCAAATTCATTTTGTATTCTTTTCCTTCTAAAAATTTTATCTTTTGCACCAATAAGTCTTCCACGCTTCAGGTGTATTTTAGATTCACCTATTGTTATTTTTATAATTTGTCCTTCAGGGACTTCAATCCTTACTGGAACATTAACAGCAGGAATATAAGATTTTACTACACCTTTAGTATCAGTAAATATATCTGGTAATTGATTTGCAACATTTTGCAAATGAATAATTCTCTGAACTTCCCGTTTACATTCATTTGTAGGAGGATCAAAATGAGACAGGGTCTTATTATCCCAAGTAATATCTTGTCGTGCTTCAGGCACTGACTTTTCTTTACCCATTAACGGAAAATTTGATTCGTCAAAATGACAATTCTCAAAACGTGCTTTAAACATATCCCCTGTAAGGGGTTCAAGGTATCTAATAATGGATGGAGAATCAAAACTAACATATATCCTAAATCTACGTTGAGGACCCATTTTTGTACGTTGTGGAGGTGCAATTGGAACATATATAGCACATCCAAAAGTACGAAGATGAGAAATATTTGGTTGTTGACCAAATGCAAGCTGTAATGGAGAATATTTATGATATGCAGATGGTCTAATGCGAATTAGAGATACTGCATGAAGTATAGCATGTCCCCAAGCAGAAACAGGTAGTCTTGATTTCATAAGTAAAAGTCTAGCGATTAGTTGAAACCTTTTGATCAAAGATTCAGCTAAACCGTTTTGTGTGTGTGTATGGGCAACATGATGTTCAACATCTATTCCTATTGACATGCAATAATCATCAAAAACTTGAAATGAAAATTCACCTGCATTATCCAATCAAATGGTCTTAATTGGATACTCAGAAAATTGTGCTCGTAATTTAATTATTTGAGCAAGAAGTCTAGCAAATGTAACATTTCTAGTGGAAAGCAGACAAACATGTGACCATCGACTAGATGCATCAATTAGAACCATAAAATATCTAAATGATCCACTTGATGGATGAATAAGCCCACATATATCTCCGTGAATCGTTTGTAAAAAGGATGGATATTCAATAATGACTTTTGAGGGAAATGGTCTGATAATTAACTTATCTTGAAAACATGTAGAGTACGGAGATTTATTGGGTAGAAATATCTTTTGATTCTTTAAGGGATGCCCATGCGAATTTTCAATAATTCGTCTCATCATTATAGAACCCGAATGTCCAAGGCGATCATGCCAAATCATAAATAATTTAGGGTCAATGCACTTCTGGTGCATTACCACATATGATTCAATTGTTCTCATTTTTGTATAATACAATCCAGAACATGAGCAGGCAGTTTTTCTAATACGAGCTTCTGGCCCGATATTATTTTAGTAATAAGAAAATACTCTTTACTGCCTTCATTGGTCGTTTCAATATGATAATCATTACGACGTATATCTTTGAAACTCAATAAATTTCTTCTAGATTGTGAAGAGAATAGAGTATCATCAATACAAAATTTGGTGTCATTAGGCAACACAATATAAACTCTTCTGGAACCCTCAATTAAATCCGATGAACCTAATATGGTATAGATATAGGCTTTACTTAGCGTTAGATTTTGAAAATATTTCTTTTCTTTGAGAATTGTGTGAGTTGTAGCACTATCAGCCATACATATATCTTTATCGTTCAACTCAGAGATATAAAACTCATCAATGTGATCCATGATTTTACAAAATATACAAAACTTTTATTACAGATAGAAAGAAAATACATTAATTGAGTGAAATACTTCCATATCCAATTAAGTGTTCAATACTACCTTCAGGATGATTAAAGAAATCAGATACATCAAGATGAGTAACGTCTACACCTACTGAATCTAATAAATCATTTGATGGTTCTATTAAATTTGTTTCATGCACTTTATTCTTTCCTTTAATAGAAATTTGATATAAATCAGCTAGGTGTCTGGCTGTACGACAGGTACGTGACCAATGTCTAATCATTCCACAGCACACCTCTTCACTTTTCTTTGAAGAATTATTCTGGGGATTTTTACCCCTTTCTGAATTGTACCACTTCTGGTAATATGGTATATTATTATCTCTTTTAATATTGTCATTTCTGGGACCAACATTTCTATAATTTCTCCTACCACGTCCACGCCCCCGATTTCTTCTAAAGGATGCACTATTCACTTCTGGAAATGATGCAAACTTATTACCATTCATTTCAGGAAATGATATTGAGCCAGTAGGGCGTGACTTGTGGTTTTCTAATAAGAGCTCATTGTTCTGCTCAGCTACTAGAAGACATGATATAAGTTCAGAATATTTCTTGAACTTTCTCTCTCCATATTGCTGCTGCAGGAGCACATTCGAGGCATGAAATGTAGTATAAGTATTCTCTAACATATCATCATCGGTGATTTTCTCACCGCATAATTTTAATATTGAACTTATTTTAAAAAGTACATAATTATACTCATTAACACTTTTATAATCTTGCAACGTTAGGTGCAACCATTGAGAACGAGCTATTGGGAGGATAACAGTATTCTGGTGTTCATACCTCTCCTTTAAACTGTTTCACAAAATATATGGATCTTTTACTGTAAGATATTCAATTTTCAATTCTTCATGAAGATGGTGGCGAAAGAAAATCATTGCTTTAGCATGGTCCTGCAGGGATGCTTGATTTCCTTCTTTAATAATTTCTCCCAGGATTATTGCATTAAGATGAATTTCAGCATCAAGTATCCAGAATAAATAATTTTTTTTCAGATATGTCAAGAGCAACAAATTCTAATTTTGTAAGATTTGTCATTTTCTACACATATAAATAATGAAATAAATATGTGTATCTCATAAAATATATTTATAAATCCACACAGATAATCATCAATAAAATATATCAAAAACTTCAAATAATATATTGAAAAACTTACAGAGGAATAAGGCCACTAGCTTCAGAATTGGTAGAACCGTCGTGCTGATAACGTGTTATAAAACTAAAGAAAGAAACTACTATTGCAAAAGAAAAATAAGAAACTCTCTCTGGAACTCTTAAGAACTGAAACTTTATTTATCTATCTATATTTTCTTATGAACTTCATTACAACTGAAACCTCTATTTATAGGCTTTGAAATTACTATGCAAGTTACTATACAAGTTACTATGCAAATCACTATACAGAATTTAAAATAATAATTGTAGGATCATTCACATAATTTTAGTGGTGGGACAGGCGGCGACGGCTGTCCTCCCACTTATTTGTATAATTCAATACATTATGACATTAATAAATAGAATGAAAACACATGTTAATTAGCGTACGGAGATCAAAGCCCACCAGCCCATAGTCCATAATAAACAGAGTTTTGATTTCTGGGAACATTAGTAATGATGTTATTAAAATAAAATTTAAAATAAAAATTTTATTTTATTTTTTTGCTATAATTTATATAGTTTAGTTAAAAAATTTATATTGGTTTAGTTAAATTAAAGTCTAAATAATAATTTAATATTATATATTTTAATATAACAAATATTTTATTTTAATTTTGCAAATACACTTAATATATAGAATATTAATTTTAATAAATTATAAATTATTTTTTTAATTTTGCAAATGCCCATATTGTATTAAATATCAATTAGGCATATGAAATATATATTTTTTATAATTATATCTTCTCTGAAAGGCTCAAACACTAATACAACTTGATTGTACCAATAGATAGGAATAAAATAATAGGATGGTTCGTGAATAGTAACTATTTATATTTGAAGAGAATGTATGATTTATTATTCATCAAAGCTAAAATTATTTAGAGATGAGCTAGACTAATATGGGATAAATTTGATAAATTCAACTTCATTTTAGTCAAGAGATGAGTTTTAACAAGACCATTGAAGATGCTCTAAAAGTATTATCAGTGTAAACGAACATAAAAGTCATCATCCTCACGTTACATATTATACATATTTTTTTTTTCTCTTATTAAAATACGTGATATATAAATAATAATAAAAAAATTCAATTCATTTTATAAAAATTAAACAAAAAAAGTAAATAAATTAAAATTAAAATTAAAATTAAAATTAAAATTAAAATTATTTATAGAGATTATAAATCACAGAACTCCATCAGTCACTTAGGCTATAATTTCAAAAAATGCAATAGCTTTGTTTATTCACAATATTTTTTTTATATAATCAGTTAAAACGCACACTAAATTTATTTTTTCTGTTATACATAATAATTTTTATAATATGTTATACATTAATTTATAAAAAAAATTTATATAATTTAAATAGTAGTTTTTTATTATTTTTAAATATTTCATTAATACCCATAAATTTGCAAAAGCCGTATATATTTTTTTATATTTGTAATATCTTTTTATATACAATATGATATAACTCAGTCTTGTACATACAAAGTAAAAATATATAAGCCAAAAATAAAAATAAAATATTTAAAAAACTGAAGAAAAGAAGAAGATATTTCTAAGAAGAAAATGAATAAAGGTGTTTTAATTTTTTTAATTTTTTCTTTCTAGAAGAAAAAATAAATTAAATAAAATATAAATAAATAATATAACAGCTTGGAGATCAGGTTTCCCGATATAAAAATAAAAAATAAAAAATAAAAAATAAAAAATAAAGAATAAAATAAATTTATCAGATAAACAATATTCGCTACATATAGCAGCTTACTTTGTTAAATTGTATTTTAGATTTCTTTTTACGTAATCGGGATGGAATTCCTTTTGTAAGTAATTATAAGCCATTGAAAGTACTCTAACCGCTGGTTGCAGTATTTTTAAAAGTTTAGGGAAAAGATTGCAAATTTATTTTTGTTACCATTGTGTTTGTATTTTTTTAATATTTTTTAATAATAATAAACTTGCCACGTTAAGAAATCATCTGACCGGCTAGTTCAAAAATTATAAAAAATAAATAAATAAATAAATCATTTGACTGCCTACTGCTACGGAGAGGTGGGCGGGGGAAAGGGAAGGAACATGTGGGGCTGGTCATTTAAACAAAAATTTAGTTAAATATAACTGGTGGGTGGGTGGGTGGGTGTGGGGGGAGCCTAACTCCTGTGCGGCTGTCACATGGTGCCTTGAATGCTGGATCCCTCATCGCTGGTCCACTGAAAATTGATCAGTGAGGTCGCTGGAAGTTGAGGTAGAGCTGGAGCACGACTCTCAGTTTATAAAACGACATGCTCACAGTGTGTCTGAGCCATTTAACTTCTTTTCGGACTATCAAATTCGGGGAGGTCATTTGCAATGGAAGCAAATGTGTGCTTCGTCTACAAACCTCATCGTTTCACTTCAAAGTTAGGGATTCCATTTGCAAACCTTAATTCCAGTTTTAAACTTGTGTTAAGATTTAAAAGCCAGTAACAAGACTTTTTCTCTTATAGACCGAGATTTAAAGTTCTTTAAGATCTTTGAGATTTCAGATATAAAGATTTGGTTCTTGATTCAAGATTCACGATGATATGAATGACAGCAAAATAAAGTAATAAAGCAATAAAGAAAGAACACACTGGAGTTACGTGGTTCGACCCTAATGGTCTACATCCACGGTGGGAACGGCCTCAGAGATCATCTTTTATTGAAGAATCAGCAACAAAGCTTCAGTGTTTACAACAGATCGAGTGCTAGCTCTCGAGTACAAGAGAACCAACCCTCATAGTCCCTCTCTTTCTCTCTATCGCAGAAAACCCTAGCAGAAGGGCTCTCGGATTCACTCTCTACCTCTGCCTCAGCCAAACACAAAATGAAAACCCGTAACCCTAATCTCACATATAACATATATTTATACAGAAACAGAGATGGTGACACGTGGCAATCTAACGGTCCAGAATCATGCATCAGATATAATATCTTCTCAGCACAATGACTAAAATGCCCTTCTGTCCAGCGTGTTAACCCATGCAGATCAGAAAGATCAAATGGCTCAAAATGTATACAGGTGTCTGCACATCATTGGCTTCATAAAAGAAAACGTTAGATCAATTACTATGCAATTATACACTAAGTTTGGCACACATTCACAACTTGAAATATGGTTAAGGGTGCTTGGGTTGCGGACGACTCCTGCATGCGTGTTCCCCTCCTATTCAATGTCGAAAGGTCAATCCCATGGGTCTTCTTTTGCTTTTCAAAGACAGACAGACGAAGATTGTTCGGGCTTCGTCACTCCACTCTACATTCCGACGCCTTCGAATAGGGAGCTTCGAACCCCTCACAGCGGATAAGCAGGATTTATTGTGTTGAAAAATTATAACTCTTTTTGATATTTTATCTAAGCTCGGTTTTAATATTTCAAATTTATTATTATATTTTTTAAAATTTTAATATAAAATATAAATTTTAATATCGTCTTTTTAAATTTTAATACAATATTTTTAAATTTTTAAATAATAATAATATTAAAAAATAATATTTAATTCAATTTTCAAAATTTATTTCATCTCTTAATTTAAACGAATTTTAATAATACATATATTGACGCGTAGATATTTATATTAAATAAAAAAATAAAAAAATATTATGGCATTAATAAATAGAATGAAAACACATGTTAATTAGCGTACGGGGATCAAAGCCCACAACCCATAGTCCATAATAAACAGAGTTTTGATTTCTGATAATGTTAAAGCCATAAAAATCGGCCAACGGGTCGGTGTGAGAGAAATGATTATTTCCAACCCACCGGTGCGAGTTGGGCTTCGTTTGAGGTCGTTTGGGGCTCCCGGCGTGATCCCGGCGTGGCTGTACGTACGTGATAACAGATGAAATAAAAAGAGATGGACACACAGTTTTACGTGGTTCGGCGAATGCCTACGTCCACGGGTATTTGGGGATGAGAATCCAGTATAATGGGGATTTTTACAGTCTCTCATAGCTCACTGTACAGAGAAATATAAATGAACATCTAGATGAATTCGCCTTGTGCTTTTGGCGAAGTCTGGGGAAGCCCAGGTTGAAGAAGAAGAAGAGAGCTCCCCTGCGTTCCAGCCGACCAGTCCTTTTATAGCCAAGTGAAATATCTGGGCAGATCTTTATCTTGCGTGTGCTTTTCTTCTCCTCTACTCCCAATGTCCATCAACTCACCTTTCAGTCCCATCATTTGTCCTTTTGTCCCCTTTGTCATAAATGCTTGGCAGGTGTGATTAATTTCATCCCTTTCAGTACCCCGCGAATTCTTAGCAAAAGATATTTTGATGGGAATTCTGTCTTGTTGTCTTGTATCCTGAATTTCGAGCGGTGTAGTCCATGTATTTACTGGACCCGAGGTGGTGGACCACTGAGCTAAGAGAGCTGGGATTGGAGGATTCCCGAGCTAGGATCCTGGACTGGAGGATCTCGGAGCCGGGAGAGCTTGGACCGAAGGCATCCGAGTTGGGAGTCCCGAGCATGGGGTGAAGGGTCCCGAATGGGTGGAACCCGAACTGCGATGTCCGAGGAGGACGCTCGGATTTCGCCATCTGAGAAGAGTGCTTGGAATCAGCGAGCTGGTGGGGCTCGGGTTTTGCCATCTTGTTATTGAAAGTTCTCATTCAGATGATCCGCCGGGTGGTGATGGAGTTGTCTGAAGGCATGCGAACCGAGGGCCGAGGCATGGAGCCCCAGCGACCCCTTGAGCGGATCGAGGGCCGAGGCGTAGAGGCCAGGCGACCCCTTGAGCGGACCGAGGGGCGAGGCGTGGAGCCCAGGCGACCCCACGGTCTGAAGGGCGAGACGTGGAGGCCAGGCGACCCCTTGAGCGGACCGAGGGGCGAGGCGTGGAGCCCAGGCGACCCCGCGGTCTGAGGGGCGAGGCGTGGAGGCCAGGCGACCCCTTGAGCGGACCGAGGGGCGAGGCGTGGAGCCCAGGCGACCCCACGGTCTGAGGGGCGAGGCGTGGAGGCCAGGTGACCCCTTGAGCGGACCGAGGGGCGAGGCGTGGAGCCCAGGCGACCCCGCGGTCTGAGGGGCGAGGCGTGGAGGCCAGGCGACCCCTTGATCCGGTTGATTGAGAAAGTGGTGGTCCGTCTTCCGTACCTGAGATAATAAAAACATGCAATATATATGTGTTATCAAGAAAATGCCGTAAGGTGTGAGGTTACGATCCCGCAATCCACAAGCGGTCATTGGCGGGAAACCAGGTGTGCGAGGGTTTACGTGCAAGCCTGGACCCGAGATTCAACCCCGCGATTCGCAAGCATCCGAGATGAGGCTTGTCGAGTGAGCTTGGTAGGCGATCGCAAGCCTCGAGCCTATCATGGATGTAAGGACTTGGCGAGTAAACTTGGGTGCGGGACCTCAAGTCTCGAGCCCTTGACGAACGAATCGTTGGGTTGGTCATGGGTGGCCGGACGACCCCGCGACAAAACCTGATCCCGTATGACGAGCACGGAACTGGCGTTGCCGTGGAGGACAACTGAGCCAGTGGGATTCCGAGATGAGGGAATCTGGTCCGAGCTGAGAGAAATCCTGGCTGGAAAAAATTAGATGGCTGAGAAAAATCCGACCGAGTTGAGCGAGCTGGGAAAAATCCGACCGAGCTAGCTGAGGAAAATCCGACCGAGCTAGCTGAGGAAAATCCGACCGAGGTGAGCGAGCTGAGAAAAATCCGAGCTGACTGAGAAATCCGAGCAGAGAAAAATCCGACCGAGCTGGGAGACCTGAGAAAAATCCGACCGACCTGGGAAAAATCCGACCGAGCTGAGCGAGCTGAGAAAAATCCGACCGAGCTGAGCGACCTTAGAAAAATCCGAGCAGACTGAGAAAAATCCGACCGAGCTGAGCGAGCTGAGAAAAATCCGACCGGGCTGGGAAAAATCCGACCGAGCTGAGAGCTGGGAAAAATCCGACCGAGCTGAGCGACCTTGGAAAAATCCGAGCAGACTGAGAAAAATCCGACCGAGCTGAGCGAGCTGAGAAAAATCCGACCGGACTGGGAAAAATCCGACCGAGCTGAGAGCTGGGAAAAATCCGACCGAGCTGAGCGACCTTGGAAAAATCCGAGCAGACTGAGAAAAATCCGACCGGGCTGAGCGAGCTGAGAAAAATCCGACCGACCTGGTAGAGAGAAATCCGACCGAGCTGAAACTGAGAAAAATCTGAGCAGACTGAGAAATCCGACCGACCTTGGAAAAATCCGACCGAGCTGGGAGCTGAGAAAAATCCGAGCTAAGAGAGCTGAAAAAATCCGACCGACCTGGTAGAGAGAAATCCGACCGAGCTGAAACTGAGAAAAATCTGAGCAGACTGAGAAATCCGACCGACCTTGGAAAAATCCGATCGAGCTGGGAGCTGAGAAAAATCCGACCGAGCTGGGAGCTGAAACTGAGAAATCCGACCGAGCTGGGCGAGCTGAGAAAAATCCGACCGACCTGGATGAGGAAAATCCGACCGAGCTAAGCGAGCTGGGAAAAATCCTACCGAGCTGGCTGGGGAAAATCCGACCGAGCTGAGCGAGCTGGGAAAAATCCGACCGAGCTGGCTGAGGAAAATTCGAGCTAAGAGAACTAAGAAAAATCCGAGCTGAGCGAGCTGAGAAAAATCCGACCGAGCGGGCTGAGGAAAATCCGACCGGGCTGGGAAAAATCCGACCGAGCTGAGCGAGCTGAGAAAAATCCGACCGGGCTGGGAAAAATTTTTGTTGAGTCGGTCGATCGAATACACTTATCCAGTGGGTCAGAAAATTATTATTTTCTCACTACCGATGATAGGATCCCACAGACGGCGCCACTGTTAAAGCCATAAAAATCGGCCAACGGGTCGGTGTGAGAGAAATGATTATTTCCAACCCACCGGTGCGAGTTGGGCTTCGTTTGAGGTCGTTTGGGGCTCCCGGCGTGATCCCGGCGTGGCTGTACGTACGTGATAACAGATGAAATAAAAAGAGATGGACACACAGTTTTACGTGGTTCGGCGAATGCCTACGTCCACGGGTATTTGGGGATGAGAATCCAGTATAATGGGGATTTTTACAGTCTCTCATAGCTCACTGTACAGAGAAATATAAATGAACATCTAGATGAATTCGCCTTGTGCTTTTGGCGAAGTCTGGGGAAGCCCAGGTTGAAGAAGAAGAAGAGAGCTCCCCTGCGTTCCAGCCGACCAGTCCTTTTATAGCCAAGTGAAATATCTGGGCAGATCTTTATCTTGCGTGTGCTTTTCTTCTCCTCTACTCCCAATGTCCATCAACTCACCTTTCAGTCCCATCATTTGTCCTTTTGTCCCCTTTGTCATAAATGCTTGGCAGGTGTGATTAATTTCATCCCTTTCAGATAACATTAGTAATAATGTATAGAGATTATAAATCACAGAACTCCATCAGTCACTTAGGCTATAATTAAAATTAAAAAAATTAAAATTAAAATTAAAATAATGTATAGAGATTATAAATCACAGAACTCCATCAGTCACTTAGGCTATAATTTTAAAAAATGCAATAGCTTTGTTTATTCACAATATTTTTTTTATATAATCAGTTAAAACACACACTAAAATTATATTTTCTGTTATACATAATAATTTTTATAATATGTTATACATTAATTTATAAATTTTTCATATAATTTAAATAGTAGTTTTTTATTTTTTTCAAATATTTCATTAATACCCATAAATTTGCAAAAGCCGTATATATATATTTTTTTATATTTGTAATATATTTTTATAAATAAATAATATAACAGCTTGGAGATCAGGTTTCCCGATATAAAAATAAAAAATGAAAAAAATAAAAAATCCGATTGAACATCAAATTACATTGGACCGAATTAACATAAGTCTATTACATAGATTGTTCTGCCCAGTGCCTTATGCATATAATTATATCCAACCGTTTGAAGTTAGGTACCATTTCGACGGAACTACAAGAAAGTTTTTTGAGGGTTGGTACTTCAAGGTCTCAATCCCGGAACGGAGACAGAACTTCTGCTTTATGTATACCGTGGAGAACCCTGCATTCCGTAAGAAATTAACACCATTTGAAGAGGCACAACATGGACCTAGATTTACCGGAGTTGGGGCTCAAATTCTCGGCGCTGATGACAAATATATTTGCCAATACTCCCAAGAATCTCACTACTTTTGGGGAAGTAAGATTTTTCTTTATAAATATCCATCGAACTTATGCCTTATATTTAGAAAGAACATCACACCACTTTAAGCCGTTGCAGCAGTTTGTGAACCCTTTTGTCAGGGTTCCTTTGGTTTCTTGTTTTTCACAAAAGTAATCACAGTATGTTATACCTGTTGGCTTGATAGCGACCAGATTAATTGTTAGAGCATTTGCATTAGTTTCGCTACATGTAAATGCAAAATTAAAATTTGGTTGACAATCGTTTACATTAGAAGAGGCAAAAGGCAAATATTTTGCTTGCTAGTTACAGTAACTATGTGTTTGTATGGTTAGTGTTCAGTACCCTCCATTGAATAATTTATATTAATTTCTTTCTCATTTTGTTCATAATAACAGTTGCACCACTGATTATTATTTATATATAAATATATATATATATATATAGGTGTTTGAGTTCATATAATAGGATAAAATATGTAATTTTAGGATTAGCTTTACCTTTACCCAAACCCCAACAATAATGCTCTTAGTCCGTCTTAATGACTCTGACTAACACTTCTTTTAATTCATAGGTAGACATGAATTAGCATTGGGGAATACTTTTGTTGCTGAAAAAGAATTCAAGCCTCCAAACAAGGAGGTCCCTCCTCAGGTTGATCCACCAACTTTGGTTTTAACTTTTGTGTAGTTATGTTGAAACTATTTGTCTTTGAAGTCCTTTACTTTTTTCCTTAATATTTCCAATTCCTTTTGATGGCCATTGTCCCCTATCCTAGTAGTTGAGGTTTTTTTTATGAGGATAATGATACACTTTGATTTCCTTTATTACTGTTTTACTATCCAGTTATGTTTTTCCTTTTACTCAATTTTTATAAAATTAAATTTATTTTTAATTAAATTACATGATTATGTTGGTTAATTGAATTTATTTTCTTCTAGATTATGCATGAAGTTCATGTCATGTTGTCACACAGGAATTTAATAAAAGAGTGTTGGAAGGTTTCCAAGTTAGCCCACTTTGGAATCAAGGCTTCATTTGTGATGATGGCAGGTAACAACTTATTATGTCACATATTCTAATTCTTAAGGTAATTAATATAGGCGGCGTAAGGATATTTGTATCTGAAATTTGTATGGTAAAGTTGGCTTCTTCTTTTTTTGCCCTGGAAGTGAATAGAAGTTTTCTTTACCATTACATTTTTTTTATTAAATGTTTGTAGATATTGGGACAACATCATGTGTTGGGATGTAATAGATTATTACATTTCAAATCCATGACGGGAAAAATATCTCAAAACACCATTTAATTAGTTATGGGAAATATTTTAGTTATAAAAAGATTATATAAAAATAATTTTATAAATTAACGTGATTTAACGTAGCTCATCAAATTAAAATTATTTTTATTATAAACTAGATTTAAGATTTAGGTATTGTTTGGTATGGATTGGCTTTTTCAATGAGACAGGTCAAATTATGTGGATACTGTGAAGACTGCTCGTTGGGAGTACAGTACCCGCCCTATTTATGGCTGGGGTAACGTCGGGTCCAAACAGAAGTCCACAGCAGGCTGGCCTGCAGCTTTTCCTGTATTTGAACCCCATTGGCAAATATGCATGGCAAGCGGACTGTCAACAGGTATTTTATATACATATATATATATTATTTTTTTTTCTGAGGAAGAGGTAGTCTGAAGTGGCGGTTCAATATATTTTATGACCTTAATTAATTATTAAGTATATTATATTTTAATTTAATAATAAGAATATGTAAATGTTAAATAATAAATTTTTATTTAAAAATTTTGGGATACAAATATAATATACTTCTTTATAATTTAGATACTTACTTTTATTTTAAGTAATAGATATTTCTTTTAATACTTTATCTTGAAAATAAATAAGGTCATTAATATTAAAATACACATCATTTTACTATTTTTATTCTAGTTTTACTATTGTTTAAATAAAAATTTATATTTGTTATTATTATTTTTTATCAAATTTTCTATCTATTAAGCAAAATGTGGGGGATTATTCAAGATGGAGGGCCTTAGGCGATAGCCTAATTGGCTGCTCTTTTGAACCAGCCCTGCCGCTCTGAAATTTTATTTCATATAGTCCTGCAAAAAAATACCATTGTAACATTATAAGCTCCACGAGGTACAAGTCACCACGACATTCTTAGCTACTTCCACCCATTAGCAATTAAGATTTGGCCTTTTGATAAGCAAGTCATTTTTATTTAATTTTGCACAGAGGTGCAACCTGGATCCCATATTGTATGTTGGAAAAGCTGATACCAAGTAAAAAAGGAGGTTTAAAGGACCATCGACAATAGGAGCACCTGTCTAGAGAGGAGAAGGAAAATAGAAAACATATAATCTAAGTAAAGATAAAGCTAGTTTGAGTTGATGCCTTGACATTGTTAAGATATAAATAAATAATAAAATTTACTTTTTGTTACTAGTTTAATTTTTGAAATATAATTCTACATGATTTTAGAGTAAAGATCTTAAGTTTGAACTTTAAATTTATATTCTATCCCATTTAATTAAATATTCTATGTGTTGAGCTGCCTATTAAGAAAGAGTTTGACCCACACGTGAGGAACAATATTAAGATCTACCTCTTTTCATCAGTTAAAACTTTTGAAATAAGTGGTGATTTTACAAACAGAGGATTTTTAGTACATCGGAACTAAGCTTATCTGCAATCTACTCATGGTCTTCAAAGTTCCTTGGATTGTGTTCCTTCCACAAGCAATATTATGCACAAAGGATCTATCCTCCAAACTTTAACTATGTTTGGTTATTGTAATCAACTTAATTCATCTCAAATCAATCTATGATAGGACTCATCATTTTTTCAGTTTCTTATACAAAAGTTAAACTCATTTCAACGTATTTTATATATTCAAATACATATTACAATCTATTTATATTTAAACATATCTTAATGAAACTTACAAAACTCTACTATTTATAGATCAACTTAGATGATATGATCTCAACATCCAAAAGCTGACTTCTCCAGCATGCCAATAAATCTAAAACCCTTTAGTGCATCCCCCCACTCCACTCTAAAAAGATAGAAGTCCGAGGCCCATAATGTTCTAGAGACTTTGCAGTGAGCAAGTGATGATCAGTTGTTTCCAATTCCCTACTCTCTTGCACATACAAAGCCAATCTATCACTAAGATTCTCCTCCTCAAGTTCTCTTGATCCATATACGTGAATCCATGGGAAGCTTATAAATTCTCTCTGAAATGAGTTTTTGAAGTAATGGGATTCTACAAACTATCATTTTAGCTTTGAAACCTTTGAAGTCCTACAATCCAGAGGGACAGGCAGACAACTCTTATATCAATGGCACTGATGTTTTTAGTCCTTATAACTGGCTTTAGTTGACTCTATTTTGTGATATCAGTTTTTCTTTTGCTATGATTATGTGGCTCTCGCCCAGAACCTATTTGCTTCTATTTGAATTTTCTTTTTCAGAAACCTGCATCCCGCATTTAGGACATGTTCTCAGATTTTAAATTTGGATTTCAGGCTGGATAGAGTGGGATGGTGAAAGGTTTGAGTTTCAAAATGCCCCTTCGTATTCTGAAAAGAATTGGGGTGGAGGATTTCCAAGAAAATGGTTTTGGGTAAGAGCTATGGTATCATAGTAAACTTCAATTCTTTGTATGTTCATTGTTGTTATACTTGAGTCTTTTTTACCAAGTAAATTGCTCGAAAGAAAGGGAACAGATATCAAGTCAGAACAATCCTTTGCCCTTGCACTTCCCATTTGAAGAATGGCTGTTACTTTATGTTGCTTTTTGCCCTTTAATTCAGAAGAGGTAAATATTTTGGCTGAAACAGAGGGTCAGGAAACTAAGCTTACGTTTGGCAACCGAAGATACTTGAATATTTTTCAGAATACTTCACTACTATTCATCACTTTATTATTATTTTTCACTTATTTTTTTATTATTATTCATTACTTTTCACTATTATTCAATATTCTATTATTGTTTTTTCATTATTTTTTACTATTATTCACAACATTTCTCAACACTTCTTACTATCCAAAGAGTGACAGTTGCTTGCTTGCAATTAAAAGTGTATTGACTCCATCTTTGATTCTTTGGTGATGGATGGAACCACTTTCTCTTTGACCCATATAAGTATGTTTGTAATTTGTTGGTGGAGCTTCTTTTCGAAGATATTCATTCACCACTAGGTTTCTGATTAAGGGTATTCATTCTTCGGTGTATTTACACCGATGATATTGTTTCTGTGCTGCTCAATATGGGCCTCCCTCTTACGTATTAATGTCTTACTGCAGGTTCAGTGTAATGCATTTCAAGGTGCTATTGGGGAAGTTGCTCTCACCGCAGCTGGTGGGTTGAGGCAACTACCTGGACTGACCGAGAATTTTGAAAATGCTGCATTGGCACTTAATTTAGGGAGGCAGTCCTTTTTCAATATTGCTTTGTTTTCTCTCACATTTGCTTAATTTCTTATGGATGGTAAATACAATTCCTTGAAAACTAGAAAATGGTGTCATAGGGAGGTCCAAGGGTACTGACTACTGAGGGAGAAAGAAAACAGAGAGAAGTTTAGTTGTGGTCGTTTCTCCATGCCAGACTGGTATATAAATTTGTTGCTCTAGCCATGACTTCCTCCATCCTTTTACGAAAAAGGGAGTTTTTAACCATGAATTGTCGCTTTAAGACAAAGGAAGTTAACTCACATGGCAGTTATGAAGTTAATATGCTTTGTCATGATGCTTTTATTCAGGAATCTGGTTCTATTGCATTGAGAATATCTTCTTCCTGAAAATCATTTGAAAAAATATGAGAAAATTATTTTATCTTGTTGCCTAAACTATATGGAGCATTTCACTGAAAAACATGATCTGGTCAAGTGCTTCATCTCAAACTAGCATTGATGAATGTTATGATACTTACTGGTGCAGATTGGAGTTCACTATGGTGGAATTTTCTATGAATTTGTGCCATGGAATGGTGTTGTTAATTGGAAAGTTGATCCTTGGGGTTACTGGTACATGTCCGCAGAGAATCAAACACATAAGGTAATTGTGTATCTCTTAATCGATAATTTCATTCTCTAGTCTTTTATGTGCTAGTTTCACATAAATTAGTGAAGCCAAGCTGAATTTGGGCATAAATTAGTGAGTACAATTATAACAGGTTGTCGTCTGTTCAGGTTGCACTGGAGGCAACAACAAAGGACCCCGGTACGGCATTGCGCGCTCCAACATCAGAAGCTGGCTTTGCTCCAGCTTGTAAAGATTCTTGTTCTGGTGTCCTAAGATTACAGCTGTGGGAAAGAATTTATGATGGGAGTAAGTGGAAGGTGTGTCACTCTTTCTCTCCCTGCCTCCCATTATATTTGATTATTTGCTTTTTAATCCAAGTAAATAAATTAGACTTTATACCTCTAAATTATTCGGACTATTGGCAACTTTCTAGCATTTGTAGAGACGAGTAATCCTTGTTGATTTACAGATCATATTGGATGTTACAAGTAACACGGCGGCGGTAGAAGTTGGAGGGGGACCGTGGTTCAACACTTGGAAGGGTGAGACCTCCATGCCAGAGCTCCTTCGCCGAGCTCTCGGAGTTTCCCTCGACGTGGAGGGGATATTCAATTATGTTCCAATATTTAAACCACCCGGTCTATAGCAAATTGGTTAAATACATTCCTTATTTAACTACGGAAAGAAGTACGGCATGCCCATTCCAACACTGGCTAAGAAAAATGCTTTACTATAAGCAAGTTAGTTAATAATTTCATGTTTTTAATTACGAGTTTAATGAAAAAAACGATAGAAATAGCTTTTCTGATTTTTTAAAAATATTTTTTGATGGTTAAAGTGATAATACCGGTGCTTCTATATTCGGAAGAAGGAATAACTAGGAATAGTATTTTATTTTATTTTATTTTATTTTTTATGGATAGAATAAATTTTTTGAAAGGAAGATTTTATTGACTTTTTTTTTTTTTTTTTTTGAAATGAAACCTGATCTCATTAAATGAACAAGCCAACTTCAAACAAGTTCAGACATTACAATGGAATGAATACATGCAGGGTACTCTTCTAAATTGTAAATATCTTCTGACAACAATAAAGCCTCTTGGGCTAGTAGGTGTGCAGCACTATTCGCTTCCCTAAAGCAGTGTGACGCTTCCCATATGCCGTTTGCGTTTAATAGTTTTTTAGCATCTTCTATTAGGAGACCTGCGAAACTCCAATTTGGTACCTGACCCCTGAGTTGGTTTATGACTTGAAATAGAATCACCTTCTAGTATCACATTTGTCAATCCCAGCTCTTTACAGAAGCAGGCGGCAATTAGCATACCATACGCCTCTGCCTCAAATGCACTCCCGACTTGTGGTCTTTGGGCCCTTAGTGTTCCCATAACTAAGCCTCTTTGGTTTCTAACGACGATCCCCACTCCAAAATTGCCGGTATTCTGTCTGAAAGCTGAATCCCAGTTTGCTTTATGAGCCTTCAGGTGGTCCCTTCCATTTCTGTGTTCTGCAGCCAGTTGTCAAGTGTGTCTTCAAGGTGGTTACATTAGCTACCTGGTAAGATTGTTGTGCACTTTTTGCTCTCTGGAACAGGGTAGAGGGGTGAGTGAAGAACTTTCCATGCAGTACATCGTTTCTTCTAGTCCAGATCCCTCTTGTGATTACTGCCACTTCTGCTAGTTCTTTTGGCTCAAGGATCCTTGTGAGATGCAACCAAATGTTGATGAAGTGGTCACTTTGTATAGTCATTTTTTGGATTTTCCTGCAAGCTTGGTTCCAGACGTCCTTAGCCGCACCACAACCCCACAAAACATGTCCAGTAGTTTCCGTTTCACTTTGCAGATAGAACATAGATTAGATTTTATTACCTTCCGCCTCTTTAGGTTTGCAAATGTAGGGAGACTATCATTACACGCCCTCCAAATGAAGTGTTTGACTGCCGGTTCTACTTTCAGTTTCCAGATGCTTTTCCAAATGGATGCTTCTTCTTGTTTTCTAGAATGTTCTCCCCCTTTTTCAGCTTCAACTTGTGGGAAGTGATGGTATCCACTCTGGACATTATAAATGCCATTGTTTGTGAATTGCCACACCATTCTGTCAAGTCTTCCTCCTAAACTTATGGGAATTGTAGTTATCGCCTCCAACTCAGTACCTGAAACCATTTCCCCCAATAAATCATTCTTCCAGGTTTTTGTCTCATGGTGGATTACATCACTAACTGTATTGCACCAACATTCATTATGTTTTATGGAACTAATCTTGAAAGGGGGAAGGTGAGGGATCCATCTATCCGACCAATCTATGTTTGCGTCGTTTCCTACTCTCCAAAAAAGACCTGATTTCAACATGAATAGGCCTGAAAAGATACTTCTCCAGGCAAAAGATGAGCTCGGTCCCAGTTGGGAGTTTAGAAAGTTCACCTTAGGAAAGTATTTTTGCTTAAGGACTTGAGAGGCTAAAGATTGTGGGTCTTGGAGAATTCTCCAACTTTGTTTAGCTAGGAGAGCTAAGTTGAAAGTTTTGAAGTCCCTAAAGTCTAGTTCCCCTTCTTCCTTTTTTCGAACTAAGTTTATCCCATGGGGTCCACTGAATCTTTGAGGAGCTTCGCTATAACTCCACCAAAACTTCTTAAGAAGGATGTTCAATTTAGTGGTTATGGAGGTTAGGAGGAGGAATAAACTCATAGAGTAAATGGGGATGGCTTGTAAAACGGATTTGAGGAGGATGTCTTTTCCAGTAGTTGAGAGAAACCTGGTTTTCCAATTGGATATCCGACTCCAAACTCTATCCACTAGAGATTGGAAAACAGACACCTTATTGCTGTCAATTATAGTCGGGAAATCTAGGAACTTCTCAAAAGCATCTGTGGAATTAAAGCCAGCAATGCTTAGGATCTGGTTTTGTATTGCCGGAGGGGTGTTCCTACTGAAAAACATTGCCGATTTGTCCCTGTTGAGGATTTGACCTGAAGTCGATTCATATAAGTCAATGATGTTTAGGACAGTAGTGAATTCTTTGGTGGTGGCTTGATAGAAGAGGAGGCTATCGTCGGCAAAGAACATGTGGCTTACTTTAGATGGAAGTCTGCTAATTGGGACATTTGTGATTTCACCTGCAGCTTCATCTCTATTTAATAAAGCTGAGAACACTTCAGAGCACAGGATAAAAATGCATGGGGATATAGGATCCCCTTGCCGGATTCCCCTTGACGGATGGAAAGATTTTTGGGGCACACTATTCACCAAAATAGAGTAAGAAACGGAGGCTATACACTTTTGAATGAGGTCAGTCCAAAACTTAGGGAACCCCATCTTGGTCATCGTAGCTTCCACAAAACCCCATTCTACCATATCATATAATTTGCTCATATCTAACTTGAGAGCCATGAAACACTTTCTACCTTTAATCTTAGAGGTCATAGTGTGAAGGAGCTTATAAGCCACTAAAGAATTGTCAGAAATAAGTCGCTCGGGGACAAAAGCACTCTAGTTATAGGAGATAATCTGGTGGAGGTACGATTTCAACCTATTAGCAAGTGTTTTGGAGACAAATTTGTATAGGACATTACATAAATTAATAGGTCTGAAGTCGGCTACTATTGTGGGGTTTTTGACTTTTGGGATAAGGGATATGAATGTGTCATTCACCTCTTCAATTGACCCATTCTGGTTTATCACATTCAAGACAAAATCAATGACCTCCTCCCCCACTAATTCCCAGTTTTTATGATAAAATTGGACAGGGAATCCGTTGAGTCCAGGGGAGCCCAACAGATTCATTTGGAAAACGGCAATGCGGACCTCCTCAGCAGTGAATGGTCACATTAATCCTTCCCTCATCTCAGGTGTAATCTTTGGGTTAAGTGCTTCTAGACAAAGATTAAAATTAGATGGACAAGAATAGGTGAATAATGAGGAGAAAAAACCTGTAAAACAGCGCCCTATGTCAGGCTGCTCATTCCATTTATGGCCCATTGAATCCATAATAGATAGGATGGTGTTGTTCTTCTTTCTCTGGTTTGCTTGCATGTAAAAGTAATGAGTATTCCGGTCCCCTACCTTTAACCAGTGTTGTTTTGCCCGTTGACGCCACTTCAACTCAGTTTCAGCTATAGAACGTTCTACTCTTTGTTATAGGACTTTCATCTCACTCACATGCGATCCATCTCCATTATCTTGGAGTTTACTAATTCTGGACATAGCTCTTGCAATATCCTCCTTCTCTTCTTTTCTATTCCTCTTGCTTCACATTGTTAGGTTTTTTTGGCATACTTCTAATTTTGTTCTTAAAGAGCTAGCTTTGTTGGTACCGAAAGAACTCATTTGCCATGCTTGATGAATGAGATACTTGCACTCCTCTCTAAGCTCCCATGCCGCCTCATATCGAAAGATCTTTTGTCCTCTGAGTTTGTAATCTGCTTGTTGTTGAAGACTGATGTTTAGGGGTGAGTGGTCAGAGCTAACTGTTGGGAGCACATTGCACAAAATGGAAGGAAAAAGATCAAAGCATTCATTGTTTCCAAAAGCCCGATCAATTCTCTCCTTAGTAAACCCTCCCCCTGCCTATTATTAGCCCAAGTGAAGCTTTGGCCTTTATAATCTAGATCCCTTAGTCCACAGCTCTCCAAGACTCTCCTAAAATCTTCTATCTGCGAGTATGGCCTACTGCCTCCACCCATCTTTTCTTTATGATGTAAAATCTCATTAAAGTCACCCACACATAGCCATGGCATAGGTTGGTCCGGTTTCAGCAACTTCAAAAGCTCCCAGCTCCCTTTTCTTTTCACCGTTTCGAGGTGGCCATAGAAGCCACTAAATAGCCATTCCTTACTCTCGAGGGTTACCTTTATAGTTGCTGAGATGTGCCATCTAGAGTAGTTTTTTACCTTCACCTGCTAGTCACCCCTCCAAAGAAGGGCAATACCTCCACTCAAACCCAAACTATCAACAGCAAAACAACATTCAAATTGTAGTTTCCTTCAGACTTCTTCCATTCTTTCATGATTACATTTGGTTTCTATTAGAAAAACCAACTTGAGATACTTTTCATTAGTTAACTTTCTAAGGGATTGAATTGTTCAAAGGTTCCCAAGCCTTCGACAATTCCAAGAAAGGGAATTCATTGGCTCGGGCAGGGCTGGTATTCAGCCCTTACCCCAGTTTTGTTGCAAGCGAGTCCCATATTTTCCTTTTTAATCTTTTTTGCTTTAGGAGAGTCACCGATTTCCCCTTTATTATATTCCCTCTTTACCCCTTAAGAAGATGGGTAGTTTGATATGTCAGTTAATGGTGGGTTGGAGTTAGTAATTCCCCTAGCTTTGCGTTTCTATCTACCCATGTGGTTGCCCCCTATCACAGTTTTCTTTGTCCCCACAATTGGGCAGCTTTTCACTTTGTCTACAGGGTTTGGTCTCCCTCTTAGGTCTCTGTTTTTGTACCATTGTGTTGACTGTGTCCAAATCCATCCACCCTTCTTGTGTTTTATGCTGGACAAAAACTGGTGGTTGGATAGAGACTTTTTCCACCAATGATTCAACTCGTGTCTCTTCTAGGGAGTCTCTTACAGTGGGGAATGATGGTTCGATGGTGCCTTTTGATTCCTTTGGATAAGGGGTGTTCTCGCGATTTCCAGGTTCCTGTGGCTCTTCTTGTTGTTTCTTTTTCTCACTGGCAAGGTTTATTTGGCAATAGAGACTTTGATTATTCCCCTGATCCCTAGTGTTTTCCCCTTTTTCTCTAGACCTGGCGTGATCCTTGGATTTGTTTTGACTACTTTGTTCCCTATTATCATTGTCTCCACCATATTTATGCCAATCAAAAAGTGAGGTATTCATTGGCTGCGCTCTGAGCTAGGGACCAAATTCTAGGATTGGTTTCTTTATTTGTTGGAGGTCCACACGTGGTTTTTGACAAACTCTACCTTTATGATAAATCACTCCACACTGAAAGCAAAAGTTCTAGAGTCTCTCGTACTTGAAAGAGATCCAAAACCTTTCATCATTAAACTCCAACCATTTTCCCCTAATCAGAGGGCGGAATAAATCCACCGCAACTCTAACTCTCAGACACCTCCCCCATGCTGAGCCATCGAACTTTGTGTCCACTCGAATAACAGGATCTATAGATTCCCCTATTTTCCCTCCTCTGTCTTCCTCCATTGCTCCCATCAGCAAATTGTGACATTGAACTCAAAAGGGTTCATACCGAAATTGGAGGCCGTTTATGGAGGCTTTATTGTCGATTTCTAACAAAGATATCAAGCTCTTATCAAAAAACCATGGACACTAAGAACCCGATTCTTATCCTCTAGCTTTTGAAACTCTGTTAGATAACATTGTTCACTTAGGTCTTTAAAATGCACCCACCCAGAGAGGCACTATACCTATGCCATCATAGATCTGAAAGCTTCCCCATTAACGCTTTTCTCGGAGAGAATCTCCCCCACGATACAGATTTTCTTCTCCGTCACCCCCATTTCTTTTTTTCCTTGCTAATCTGTATGACGGCATCCTCTTCAGAAGATAGTTGGAGCCGCTCCCATCTTCTAGTAAGCTTTTAATCCATGGCGAAATCACGATCTCAACACACCGGTGAGACTTTTCCGTTTTTCAAAAGATAGAGGTAGCATATAGGGATGTGCTTCGACTCTGACGATGTCGGAGTTCGGAGTTTTCGACTCCGACTCCGACAATCATCGGGGCAAAAAAAAAATGTTTCGACTCCGACTCCGACTCCAAAACATAGTCGGAGTTCGACTCCGATCGGAGTTCTGAATTTTGATCGTAATGTCGAGTTCGGTATGGGCTAAATTACACTCATTCCGAAATCAAATGATCCCAATTGGGCCATACTAATTCCATATGAGCTCAATTGAGCTCATTTGTTCAATTGAGTTGCCACAACTATTGATCTATTCATGTTTCAGTTTTCACTACTAATTAGTCTTAAACAGTTAAACAAAAAATACAAAGTAGTAATTGCAATGCTAATGCCAGCCAATAGCGTTATAGCATAATACAAAAAATAGTAATACAAAAAATAGTCTAGGACTCTAGACTATTAATACAAAAAATAATACAAAATATAAATTAAATTATCACTGATAGTCTGATGACTCTGATTCAATGAGACCCGTATCGATGTTACAAAAAAAAAAAAAAAATTGCTACAGTAAAGTAGTTTGTTGTTGGAACTTATACGGAGTCGTACCTGAGATTAAGGTAAAATTAAAATGTATTATTATATAAAAAAAAAATTAAAATTAACCAAACATGAAACAAGTAACTATAAATTAGAGAAAAAATATACGTAACCAATAATTGCTCCATCAGTCATAAGCAAGTATGGTAGAGTTGATAACTAAATCTGTAAAATCATAAATAGTATAAATTTAAATTTAAATAGATTTATGAAATTATAAAAAAGATTATTGAGATAATTTAATAATTATATAAACTTTGTTACTTTAATCATTTAAAAAGAATTAAATAAATTAATTTAAGTTTACCTGACTCAAGTCTGTAGCTCACGACATCGATGCTAATGCTCTTTAGTCCAATAGGTACATCACTGAGCTAGTTTTGTGTGCAAACGAGGGCCTCCACGGTTGACGGTGACAATGAACTCCGGTAGGCATCCAACACTCGACCTCCAGTGCTAAATGTCGACTCAGATGCAACCGTAGTGATAGGAACGGCTAGTACATCTCGAACAATGCGAGAGAGAATCGGGTACTTGGGTGAATTAGCTCTCCACCAAATCAAGATCTGAAACTTCTCACTAGGCTCCTCGACCTCTGCCAGTAAATATTGCTCAACCTTATTTGTACACTACAATGGATTTCTCGTTGACCGTGCATGAAACGACGTCATGACGTTGAAGCCTCTGGATCGACTGGCTGCATTGGCCTGACTCGAATGAGCATCTGTGGCTGATCCTGAGCTCGAACTCGAACATAAGGTACCCATGGCTCGTGAGGATGAAGCAGGATTACTGGCATTGTAATGGGTGTACAACTCGTTCAAATCTACCTTGAGTGCTGTGATAAACGCCTTAACCTTCATTGCCCTGAGAACCTCTGTTGTCCACCATTCTACCACTGCCAACTTCAATCGGGGGTCGATAATCGATGTTATGAACAATAATCTATTTCAACTTGCCCCTAATATTTATCATATTTGGACTGTATCTGTGATGCCATACCATATAACAATCTACTCAGGTCAGCACAACCTTATTTTAAGTGGTGGTGTAGCATGGAGATCTCGCTAAACCACATGTTTGCCGTCGCATATGCGGATCCAGAAACCCGCATCGTGATGTCATAAAAGATTTGTAAAAATGTGACAAACTAGGATACATGTTGCCAATCGATGTTGACTGGCGGACCGAACCCCCTTCCATTAGGCTCCAACATGGCATATTCTATTTGAAAATTACTTGGAAAAAAATGTTTGAAAATTGGAACATAGCAAGCATGTAGTGTATTTTTTTTTACCAATAATATATATATTATTATTTTTTTAATAAAAATGGTCCAAGTTTGAGTAAGCCTTCTTGCTAAGTTTTATATTCAAATAGAATAAATCCCACAGAGAAAGATGAGAACATGACATTAGATATCAGTTTGGCAAGGCAAGTGAAATGGTTTGCAATGAATTACTTGTATGAGGAAAAACAATTAGCGCATCTATCAAATTAAAACCACATTCTGTACATGATCAAACATAATCACATCATCATAAAGGCTGCCACAGACCATCTACGATTTTTCAGCATCAGAGAGAGCAATATTTTAGGCCAAATTCGAGTTTTTTTTTTTTTTTTTCTCAATGACATTTCATCAAACAGTTTACACACACTGTCAAAGCACACAATATAAACTCGAATTTTTCACAATATAATAGCATACACAACTCACAAGCCAACCAACTCAAAGAATCACACTAAAATAACACATTTAATTAATTTTAATTAAAAATCCTAAATATAAAAGAAATTACCCCAATTAATCTCGGATTCGCCGATTTGGAGGGCTAGCGGGCGACAATGTAACGCAACGGCACGACGGCCAAATTTTGAGGGTGAGGAATCGACGGAAATGTGAGAGAGTGAAAGAAGAAGCGGCGCTAGCCACTGGAGGTTCGGAACTGCCGTTGGAGAAGACAAGCAGCGCTGCAGGGTTCGGAGTCTCGGACCGCGGACGGGAGAAAGAAAAAGGAAGAAGAAGAAAGAAGAAGAAAATGATCGCTAGGGTTTAAGAAATCCTGGACTAAACGATGCCGTTCTTATTTAATTGGAACGACGTGGTTTAGCTAAATTTAAAAAAACAAAAAAGGAAGATGCAAAACGTCGTTCTTTTTTTTTTTTTTTTTAAATTTCGGAATTTGGAGTCGATATTCGGTATTGAAACTGACTCCGATTCCAAATTTCGATACCGATCGGAGTTGAAATTAGAGCGGAGTTCGGACCGAAGTCGGAAGTTGGAAATTTTACCCACCTTTAATAGCATAAACCCTAGCTTTCCTTTAGGGAGGAAAAGAGGGACCCGAAAATCTCAGAGATTTTATTGACTTGGGCAAAGAAGGTATAGAGAGGAAATAAGTAGGAACAACTAGAAGTCTACACATTTCAAAAGTTGAACCAAATCTTTACATCTTTTTCTAATGAATTTACGTGATTCGTTGTTGACAGGTCATATAATTGTGCGTGTGATGTAAAGCAAGTTTTTCTATTTTCCTCTCTTGGTTGACTGGTCAATATGCATTCAAAGTTAACACGGTTTTTTTTTTTTTTTTTTCAAAAGTTGTGTTTGAAACTTTGAATAGTGGAGTAATCTCGTTATTTAATATTTTATTATTATTATTTAGATATTATCTTAATTAATTAGGGAAGAAAACGAGCAGACAGCCAGACACCGTCAATTAAACCAAAATGCAACGTTAAAACTCAAGTCTTTTCTTTGCCCCCGGAAGTTTACTGGAAATAACCCACGAAGCGAATGTGATAAAAATACGTACTTCGAGAATTTCCTCGTAGTTTAACGAATAAATTTATTTTCTGGACCAAATCTTTTCATATTCTCATAAGCTTAGCGGAGGATCTCTGCTTGTTGGATTAATGAAAGACTTAGCACTACAGTCTACGGATTATTAAACGTTTAGCCGTGTAAACGTTGAGTCTTATATCAAGCGTATGCAAAGTTAAGGTTTACAAAATAATTACAAAGAAACTTCAATTGTGACTTCTCCTGTTAATATGATTACGTGTCTATGCAACTGTGATAATAGTAAATGATAATCTTAAGTATATAAATCTCATACAAGGTTATGAAAAATAATAAATACAAACTTGTAAATGACAAATAGTCATTTTGAAAAAAAAAAAATATATACAATATATAGAAGATTCACTTGAAAAAAAGTTGAATTTTTTAATAGTAGACTCTACTTTTTATCAAAATGATTGCATGTCACTTGCAACTATACGATTGTATGTAGTATTACTCTTATAAAAAAATAAACTTCTTCACGAAAAAAAAAATCTAATTTTGTAGTAGAGCCCATTTTTTGTAATATATAAAATATCTATACAAAAGTGCATACCTAACACTTTCACCTAACCTTGTTGGGTTGTTCGTGAAAAAAAAAAGGATAAACATTTTAAGTTAATCTTAAAATTTTAATTTTATACATGCAAATATCTAAAAAATTATAGAAATATTATATAACAAATTTAAGTGCATGTTTATTTTCTAATATAAATTTTAGAAAATATCAAAATCAAAACTTAAAGAGTAGTCAAATCTTGTACAATTAAAGAGTAGTTATACGTGGTATTATCAAGTTATGTAATTAAGATTAATGTTTATATAATTCGTTTTAATTATGTAATAAGATGAGATAAATGTATTATTTAAAGTCCGAAAATATCCAGTAATATCTCTTTGTTAATGAAAGATCCTTATCCTATCAGGTGACAACTCCAAATGAAATTAGTTATTAATAGAAAATAGAGTAGGAAACAACCTCAAAACAGCCCAAGCAGATCGGTTCTACCGGTACTAGGAAAGACTTCAACGGACATTCAGAAGGCGAAATTTGTCACCATTAGCGAAATGGCCCCAAACTTTTACAAAATTTAATATCGTCCCCGTTATCCACTCTAAATAACAAAACTCGGCTTGGTTTCATTTATCGAGTATATATAATTTCTTGATCCTTCTCTCCGGGTCTTCATCCGTCGGCCTTCGTTGAAAATTTGAAGCCCTCGTTCCAAATCAGTGGTTGGGGACCCTCCGACATTCTTTTAATCGAGCTCCACAGGAGAGGGAGGGAGCGATAGGAAGAAATAAATGGAGAGGATCGTGGGAGAGAAGTACAAATTAGGTCGCAAAATAGGCAGCGGATCGTTTGGTGAAATTTTTCTTGGTTTGTGGATCTACTGATTCGTGTAGTTTTCTTTTTTTCTTTTTGGAAAAATTCCCGTTCTGATTATTGATTTTTCGTTCCCAATTTTTCTTGATTTGTTTAGCGACCCATATCGACACCTGTGAAATCGTCGCCGTGAAGATTGTAAGTCTTCTTTGATTTATCCTTTACGTTTCGATTTTATTGAATTTGGCCAAAGAGAATAGTGAGCACGTGTTGTATGGTTTCTCTTGTTGTTTTAGTCCCTTGAATTCTACTTGGGTTTCAAACGGGTTGTCTTGAGCTGTTTCTGATTATGTCAGAGCAATGCATTATTTTCAATGGCAGATTAATCTAATTATTGGATTTTTTTCCTGTGCATAGATTGCATGCTTTTTAAGAAATTGGACTTGTATAGAAGGGTACCGCGGGATAAAAAATGTTCTGGTTTGCTTTGCTAAGTTGCTTATTTGAGAAGAACTTTGTATAGGGTCTGGTATTAGCTATTTGGTTATCGTTCACTCACACACACCTTTTGGTTTGTAGGAAAACCGCAAGACCAAGCATCCGCAATTGCTATATGAGGCCAAGCTATATAATATACTTAAAGGAGGAAGTAAGGATGAAGTAGCAGAAAATTTATGTTGGAGCTATCACAAGTTATTTAACTGGTCATATTGTTTTGGATATTAATTCCTCGAGTTTGTCACTCTCAGGCGGTATTGCAAACATGAAATGGTGTGGAGTAGATGGAGAAGACAATGCCCTCGTCCTTGACCTGCTGGGACCAAGTCTTGAAGATCTTTTCGTCTATTGTGGAAGGAAGTTCTCCCTGAAAACGGTTTTAATGTTGGCTGATCATATGGTAATTGGATATTTACTTAATGATGGCTTTCCGTGACTGTTATGGCAACCCATATTTTCTCTTGTTTTAGCCGCTGGAGAAGGGTTGTTTTTTGGGTTTGTTAGTCTCATTTTAATTTTTCTTTTCAGGGTACCTCATTTATTAGTTTTTTCTTAAGGGGTATTTGTTTTAGAACTTTCGGAGTGTTTTTATTTTTATTTTTTTTGGGGGGGTGGGGGTTTGTGTTTCTTTCTTTCTGTTGTGAATTGTGATTAAATCAGGAACCATTTCTTTATAGAAAATTTTTAACTCTTACCTCCAAATTGTTTTGTGTCAGGATATAATATAAGAACTCTTACTAGAGTTTGGCATGCTGCATTATTGTTGTCACTAAGGACAAATAGTTCTAGTTGTTTCCATTCAATTTTGTTGAATGATCAAATAATGTTATTCATTTAATTTGTGTTGTCTACTATATTGCAGATTACAAGAATAGAGTATGTGCATTCTAAAGGGTATTTGCATAGAGACATCAAACCAGATAATTTCCTCATGGGTCTTGGCAGGAAAGCAACTCTGGTAAATATCATTGTGGTGACTTCTTCAATACCTAACCACATAAGTTATTATGTTCTCCTCTTTTCCACCTTTTATTCTCAGTCCTTATCAAAGTTATCATGTTCATTAGGTTTATATGATTGATTTTGGACTTGCAAAAAGATATCGAGATCCGACAACAAATAAGCATATTCCTTACAGGTAAAGACCCTGCGACCAGATTATTGCTTGAAATCCAGTGAGTTTTGTGCTTATTTGTTGTCTGGCCATTCTAGTGGGTCTTACTATGTTCAATGCATGTATTACACACGTTCAATATGGGTTCAGTTAATATAATTTTCTTATTAAATTATTTTATAAACTGAAATAAATTTTTTGAAGTAATTTATCGGACAAATTAATCTTTCATGTGACGAGATTATATTTTTAGAGTAATACTTTTTGTAATTTTAGATGGTTTTTAAAGCATAAGAAAATTTGTAGAAGTCTCATTTGTATTATTGTAAATGGTTGCTATGGCACCTGCAAGAAATTGGGAAATTTACAGAATGGGTTTCCTGGAATGTGGTGATGGCTCTGTTAGCAAGGCTGTAATGATTACTAAAACTTTCTGTATTTTATTTTGTACCTTTATTTATCCATTCCTCTGCATTTGTGTTTACATAGATATTATTGTCTTTTTTGTAAGTATTATTCACATAGATGCTATTGTTTTGTGATCACAATTTGCTAAATATTCCCTTTTCCTCCCATCTTTTGACAAAATCACAAAGAGAGAACAAAAACTTGACAGGGACTGCACGTTATGCAAGTTGCAATACTCATTTGGGAATTGGTAAGTATAGAGATGTAGTCCATTCCATTGACTGATAGATTGCTGTATATTTCCTTATTTACTTTATTTCATTTCTCAGAACAAAGCCGTCGGGATGATTTGGAGTCACTGGGCTATGTTCTCCTGTACTTTCTAAGAGGAAGGTATGTTATGCCTATGCTTGTCGTTGTTAATGGCCTTGATGGTTTTTATATTTTCACTTAATGATATGAATATGAGCATATAATTTCATGACTCCATCAAACTGACTGGTTTGTTTGTATATCTAGTCTTCCTTGGCAGGGTCTAAAGGCTGCTGTAAAAAAGCAAAAATATGACAAGATATGTGAGAAGAAGTTATCGACTCCTATTGAGGCATGTATCCATAACATGATTAATTTTATAAATTATGTTTATGCTTTGAATGGAAGAAATCATTCGATTCTAGCATGGATGTCTTTGACTCTCCTCCCATGCCCTCCCAAAAGGAAAGAATCTACCCCATTTTCTTGCACTTTCATTAGCAAGACCCAAAGAATAATGAGTGTTGAAAAATAAATTAAATACCTTACAATCAGCTTAAGCTTCTGGGACAGCTAGTGATCAATATGGTATCAGAGTAGAAGTTTTGACTTTGAAACTTGAATTTACACCTCACTCGAATTTCAATTAAATATTTGACATTTCGGATCTACTTATTAAGGAGGAGTTTGGCTGACACATGAATGGAAATGTTAGGAAGAAAAATTAAATTCACTCATTCCTATCAATTTAAGCTCTTACGACAATTAATATTCAAGCTGTACGAGGAGCTCCCAAGTCTCTTTTTGCTTTTTTCTAGATGGCTTGCATCATGTTGTTTTTTTTTTCCCCTTTTTTTGAAGTAAAAAGGAACTGGAAAAATGGGTTTATGACGGTAGCCCAAATCACACTTCTCCCTTTAATTATTTTGATAAGTAGACTACTACCTCCCTTTAATATGTGGAGGTGGATGAAAGGTTGCAGGTTTTGATCCCATGGTTGCATGAGTTGACCGACCTGGTAATTGAAAATAGAAAAAGGAAAAACTTTAAGTAATGGAAGAGGCTAGTAGAGATGCTGTGCATAATGTAGTGGAGGAGGATAAATTCTTAGTGGTTTATGGACATATATTGTTATTGGCTCAAGGAAATCCTGATGGTTGCTTCTTACGTGCATTTAATCATCTAAGCTTGGATTCAGTGTTAACTTCAGCTAACTCGCATTTCTTTTAATAGTTTCTGTGCAAGTCACATCCTGTGGAGTTTGCATCATACTTCCATTATTGCCACTCTTTGACTTTTGATCAAACGCCTGATTATGGATTCTTGAAGCGCCTGTTTCGTGACTTGTTTACTCGTGAAGGTACTTATGGTTTTTATTTCATCACTTCTTGAATTTTCACCATTGCTTTTAGAACTGCAGCCCAAGTAATTTGACAAGTTGATATTCACTGCAAATGACTAATCACTTATAAGTCATTTGCAATACAGAAGCTTGTATTTACATTGGAATCTAGAGTTCTTGTGATTAGCGATGTTTAGCCAGACTAGTAGGCCTGTTCATATAACCCGGCCCGGTTTGAAATTTTAATATATTTCTTAATATTTTAATTTTTTTTTTTCAAAAAGATTAAAGAAAATTTTAAATCCGGTTCCGGATTTGGGAATCCGGAACCCGGATGAACACCCCTATAGACTAGCATGTGTCTAGAAACACTGCCAAGTCAAGCGAGCACTTATTTGATCAAGACATAGTTTAACTAGCCAATTTAAAAAGTAGTCCTTATTTTTTAGACTTTAGCAGGTGGACCTTGTTGTACTTGTCGACATTGAGTGTGCGAAATTGGGGGTCTTTATCTTAACAACTTGGCACTAGTTTAGATTCACCATCTTTCTGTAGAAAATACCCTAAAATCATTTTCTACGGTGGTGTCATTTAAATTTTTTTGGAGTGTCACTTATGGTCTTTGGCTTGTGAATTTTGTCTTTGATCTTAGCAGGATATGAGTTCGATTATGTATTTGATTGGACCATTTTAAAATACCAGCAGACACAACGGACAAAGGCGCAGGCTCAATCAACTGTTAGTATTACCATAACTTTTTGTTCTATCTGTTATATTTAGCAAATTGCTGGCAAACATTTATATGCATGAAACATCTTTTCTCCATCTAAGTTCCATTTTAAGTTTTAGCTGCAGCAACTCTTTTAAATTTACTTCAAATTGTAGATGGCCTTTCTTACTGTTGTTAATATCTTGACTCTTTCTTTTCTCTGACAACTTGACTGTTAAATTTGCAGACAGTTGGAGTGACTAGCAGCCTAGCAATGCCGATGGATGTGAATAAACATATAGGTAAGCTCCATCCTTGCTCATGTTCATGAGTAATCCTAGGTCTTACCAAAATTTTAAGTTGTGGCTGGGTTGCAGCCAACATTGAGTGTTTTTGCATTCATTGTGATGAATACAGTCAGGGCCATACAAACTGTTTTTTAAATGAAATTGTTCAGTAAGTTTTCCATGGCATATTGATATGCATGGATTGTGTGTAAACGAGTCGTCGCCATGATGTCTTGTAATACACAATGAAATAGAAATGAACAGCAGCTTTGAAGACTGGGTTGCTGGTTAATACTGGATCTCTTCTGTTTCGACTTATAAAACATGCTGTTGTTATCAATTCAGCTTGCATTAAGAGTTTCCCTTGAGTTAAAACTTGGGTTACAAACTTACAATAGCTTTGGTTATTCGAAGAGGAACCCTGTTATATTAAAGATGATGTTTTGCATTGTATCTTATTATGTCTTTGGTTCATTCTTGAATTTCAGGAATTAAGGATGCTTCTTATTCAGCTCAGGTGACAAAGCCCGGGGGAGCAAGTAAGCATACGCATCAAGATGTTCATATGCAGTTTAGATCATCTACAAGTCGCAATGTCAGCGTTCCAAACCCAGTGGAGGAACATGTAAGACATTTTCTTATGCTAATTATGTCAAGGTTATTTCTTTGATCTCCTGTTCACTTCTTTCGGAGTCCATAAATGGATATACTGGGTGTCTATCCACCTGTTGCACCTGATGTGTTATCTTTGTTTCTATCAAAGCTTTTTTGCTTACTGTCATCACTCTTTTACCTTAATTTGGTCATATTGTGAATTTCATTTGAAATTTCTTGACATATATTGTTGCAGACAGTGAGAAATGTGCCGATGCTGTCTACTTCATCTGCTCTGCCTAGAGCCTTAAAAAGTAAATTTGCCACACCTGAGGGTCCAGCACAAGCTGTTCACATGGGTCGTGGACTCGGGAATGGAACTGGTGCTTCAAGCAGTTGGATGGCATCATTAAAACGAAATTCTTCAACCAAGTAATTGGTATGGGGATTTTACTTCATCCTGTTATGATCTCTCTCTCTCTCTCTCTCTCTCTCTCTCTCTCTCTCACTTTCAATTTTACATTACTGCTTTCAAAGTTTTCATGGTAGAATTATTATTTTGAATAATAGATGATTGAGGTGTTGATTCTGATGTACCATTTTTCTCTCTTTCTTGTTCCAGCTATGGATCTGAAGTATTGCACTCAAAGCATGCACGCCGATGGCAAAAGTGTTATGGTTCCAATTGATTGAGGTCTTCCATTGCCAGATCGTATAATATTTTTTTTATGCGAGGGGACTAGAAAGTATAAATCCATTGGATGTTGCTAGGACTGAATTTGTCGAAGCTGGGCACTAAGCATTCTAAAGCATTGGGTGTCTGCATGCATAGGTGGCGAAAATGACCTAACCAGTTTCATGTTATGTTGTTCAGTGGATGATATGTAGCGTTTCTTCTATTATTCTGTTAGTTGATCAGAGATATTCTTTGATGTTATATGGTTGTTTTGACTATGTATTTCATTCAATTCAGGATGAGTAGCTTTCTGTTCTTATTGCTCTATCTTTTTTGGATCAAACCCTGGATGTTGACCTGGATTAGTTTGAACCCAGGTTCCCAGGCCCTTCGGAATTTAAAAAGTACTGTAAGATGCTCTTTCAGGTATCAACTTATCTTGCTCCTTGCAGTTTTGTTGTGTTTTAATATGTTTATCCTGCTCTATTAACCTGTTTTCCCCTTAATTTTTCCATGCTTCAGATTTTTATATTCGAACAGTACGAAAGGAAGTTTGTTCTTCGGAACTCTTGATGTGAAATGAAGATGGTAATGTAGGAATCTGTCTATCAATTTTTGAGGCTTTGGATCTTAATGTCTCCGAGGTAACTAGTGTAGTTGATATTCCGAGGGCTCAACTCGCATCAAGTCCATTTCTCACTCCCTCTGTTTCTCTGCCCCCCTTACCTCTTTCTATTTTTCACCTTTTGGCCAAGGAATAGATCCTAATCCATAGAAGATACAAATTACAATATTTTATACTTGTGGATATATTTCATCTTA
Source organism: Platycarya strobilacea (assembly GCA_036898215.1). Classification (NCBI taxonomy): domain Eukaryota; kingdom Viridiplantae; phylum Streptophyta; class Magnoliopsida; order Fagales; family Juglandaceae; genus Platycarya; species Platycarya strobilacea. The sequence goes on from CM072555.1 coordinate 3,999,233, forward strand.
CATTCAAGATGTGAAAAGAGGGCCTGTTGTCTTCAAGCAAAAGCCATTCATTGTGGACTCTTTCTTGTTTGCTGTGTTTTGTTTCCCTTTTTATGATGTCATCCCTCTATTATATTTTCTTTTTTTAAATAGAGTCTCAACACATTAAGGTCGGCATCTTCCGCATATTTTGTTTCATTGGATCTTTTCCCAGGGTCTTTTTCCTTCCCCAATAGCCGATGCTCTGCACCACATTGTATGGTTCTTATAATGCGAAGCTTATATGCAAGGGAAATCACTATCATTTTAGATCACTTTCTTTATCTTACCATCATAAAATCGGGGGGCTTGGATTGGGAGACGAGTCTATTTTTAATTTTTTAAGTGGATATTATTAGTCTACACGACATGGTGCCTGATAATGTGGAATCCATAATGACAAAACAGTAGTATAGTGGCTGATGACTGCATAGAAATAGAGTTTTATCATGGTGGAGTTATTGGACAAGCAATTATTTGTTCTGATTACTTTATTCAATTCTGATTATGAATGCAATTTCGTAAACATATTGATGATTGTTGAGAGTTCTTTTTTTTTTTTTTTTCTTTCTTTCATTTAAGCTCTGTAGTGTCATGGTCCTAATCCGCGTCTGATACTCGATGAGTGAGAGTATGGTAAAGTTCTATTATTCTTATGTGTAAACAGTAAACACATTGTGGACTGTACTGAGTCTGAGAGACTTATTACAGTTTTTTTTTAAAATAAAAAAAGAGATATTGTTACTTCTCATACTACTTTTAAGTGAATCTGCTTTAGCCTCAAATAAAAAATTGAATTTGTCCGTATCTCCAATATTTTCCAATTTTTAAACGGTCTGGTTGAAAGGTAATAGTACGTGGGACCTTGGGAACAGTAGTGCAACATTTTCACTCCTCGACATGATTAGACTTGAGCATTGAACGAAGGAAAGTGCAAACACAGATTACAGATAGGTAGGTGGATAGGTAAAGATACCCTATGCTTTTGAGAAATCCTATAGTCACTGTCGGGATTTCCCGACTGGAACTTTCGACGGGGACTTTTGGATTTTTTTTTTTTAATTTAATAATTAAGAATAAATTTTAATATAATTTTATGATTTTAAATTTTTTTAAATGTTTAAAAATAATTAAAAGAAAAAAAATTAAGAAAAAAATTACACAGACAGGATCGAAGTCGGGATCCCGCGTATGTTAGTGTAAACCTCTATGCTTTTTTGGGTTTGGGTCTGACATGAATTTATTAAAAGAGAAAACTTTTATAATAAAAAAGTTATTTTATTACGAAAAAGATGTAGAAAACTTTTTTTTTTTTTAATTTTTATTTTAACGGGGTTTATATGTTTTATAAAAGATTTATAAATTTAGAGTTTGTATTTACTAACATATTTTGAGTTTATACATTTAGAATTTATTATATATATAAAAAAATTCTTTTATGTAAATTTTATATTTATTTTTTAAAATAAACTATGCACGTATTTATAGACGGTAAATATCCTTTCTTTTAGACCACTTTAAGATAATGTTGACGTTACGGATTCCAGGCTCCAGCGGCTCCGAGGAGGAGGTTTGGTAGGACCGAATGCTTTGTTTGAGTTTGACTTCTTATCTTATAAAAAAGTCCGGTAGAAACACTTCGTAAACTTCGTGCTTACGGTCCCTCAGATCAAGATTCTGTACCCTGGCAACGATTTTGGACCTGATTTTACGATGATGTTGGTTATCTCTTATCAAAAGATTATCTCAAGAGTTACGCCTTTCACGTAATGCATAGATCCAAACGATGAACGTCATCATCCTCTTCCTTTATCATTTATTGGGCTAACTAAAGACCAGTAATTCTGGAGTGTCAGAAAACAACAAAATCAAGTTCATATACATGTAACATGTACATGCTTTCTGAAAAAGAGTGTTTTATCTGAAAAGTCTATCAATAGGCTAGAATAATAGAAGTTTAAACAAGGAAGAGTTCAATTTAAATATAATTCATATTCCAACAATTGCACTATATATATATATTATATGCTTTACAAGAAATTTGTATTTTTTGTTTAGTCTTTATCAAAGACTTGCTAATATTATTCTTATTTCATGCTCTCCAACAAACATATTTTATGTATATATAAAAATGAACTTTATTCATTTATTTTTGGGTGAATTATAAGTGGGCACAGATTTTGGTACGGAAAGGCCGTCCATTCCTGCTTTAGAATGCGAGAGTGGTGACAAATCAGAGTCAAGTCATGATGAATCCCGCAGCTGAGAAAAAGATTAGGGTTTTTAGCTCTTTTACGTATAAAGCACGAGTGGAAACCAAAAGCAACAATATAAGTTGGAGACAAGAATGATTGGCCTTGATATTGGAGGACCTTTGGTACCTTATAAAGAATCTTACACCTCCACTTGTATTGTCTCTCATTTTCTTCAATAAAGAAACATGGCAACTTCTCTCTCCTATAGTCAGCCCCGAGAAATATTTTAGGATTATGTAAAATTAATCTAAATTAATATGTTATAATATCATTTATTATATTATAAAATTATTTTTATTATATACAAATTTGAAAGTTTATATAAAGACAAGTTAGTTTATAAAATTATTTTTGTGTGATTCTTTTACGAGTAGGATTAGGCTATCATCTAGCGATCACACAAATTTATTTATTTTATTTATTTTCAATTTTTTATTTCAATTTTATTTATTATTTTAATATATTTTTTAAATATATATAAATTATTAATATTCTAATAATTATTTTCTTAATTATTAAATAAAAAATTTTAAAATAAAATAAACTATATATGAAATATCAAAATAACATTTTTCTTCATTTATTGGAATAGCACTCCTCTCCTTTTAAATATCCAACTGTTCTCCCTCTTCTTCATCATCAAAATATCTTTCTCTTGCTTTCTTGGCACCAGAAGTACTTGCACTCTGGCCACTCTCTCTGCACGAAGACCGTCAACTGGGTTGAAGCCTTTCACCTTAGAAACTAAGGCATTGCTTGGCTTCTTGCTTTTGAAGCAATAATCTTGGCTCTTTAAAGTGAGAAAACAACGCACTTTCAAACGTTTTTCCAAATACATGATATTCAAACTTTCCATGATCATAATCTCCAATATTATGATAAGAAATAGAGAATTGATTCCATCCGTCTGATTATTCATGACAGTGAGTTCGTGCGTCTCCCATTGCTTGTCGCGTCGGCTGGAGAATATAGATGAACGCGCTCCGGCTACTTGGCTACCCTCATCATGTGCTCTACCCGAAACTCCGACCGAGTCCATGGAGTTTCTTGCAAGATCATGGAGTCTTTCGGCTATGGAACTCTCCAGAGCTCTTTCCACTAATCATGATGTTGCTGCTAATCTTCTTGAGAAGTCACCCTTCTCCTCCATTGCCAATATTGAAGCGCATGATGCAAGTTCTCATGTGGCTTCAAAAGAATCTGTAAGATCTTGGCTTAACGTCCCCTGTTCTAACTTTTTATTAAATATATGACAAGTAGAATAATTTTTTAGTTTAACAAGAATAAAATAAAATAAAAATATGTTGTGTATGACATAGAGATGATAAGTAGAAAGAATAGCTCTGTAAAAATTGTGCGGTATTAAATTGTATTTGTTGGCTTTGACCCAATTAGATGTTGAAACCACTTCAGCAGTTACCGAGTGGGGGCAGCCCTCCAATTGCACCAAGAGACAGCGACGAAATGAAGGTCTCTCTCTTTCTCTCTCTCTCTCTCTCTTAAAACAATATTAATAATAATGAAGGAAAGATGGCTGTTGTAATTGACATTGAGAAACATGCATGATGAATGGCAAAGAACAAATAATGAGATGGGCACGTATCCAAGAGGTGATTTACAGCCAATAAATCTGTGCAGGAAATATTTTTACTTCATCAAGCACTCAATTCAGAGCTCCTTTCCAGTCAACAGTTGCTCAAAAATGGGGTATTTTCATTCTTCAAACCAACCGTTATATATAATAATTTGTTTACTCAATATTGTCATCATTCATCTTTGTTATTACTCTACTCTGCCTGCAGCTATACAGGAGCTTACTGAAAGGGAAAGCAATGGGGAAATGGATAAAAGATCAAAAGGAAAGGAAAAAGCAGGAAATCCGAACCCATAATGCTCAATTACATGCAGCAGTCTCAGTGGTAGGGGTTGCTTCAGCTGTTGCCGCAATTGCAGCTTCAACTGCATCACAGGATCAAATCTCATCTGCCTCCAAAACCTCTACTGCAATGGCGTCTGCAGCAGCTCTAGTTGCGTCCCATTGCATTGAAATTGCAGAGGATATGGGAGCCGATCCAAACAGTATCTCAAAAGCTGTCAACTCTGCAATTAATGCAAAGACTAATGGAGATATCATGACCTTAACAGCTGGAGCAGCTACAGGTTTGGTTTTTTTTTTTTTTTTTTTTTTTAAGCTTCACATGGACATTAACAAAGGGAGCCATCCAGACACATGTTAATCACATTGATTTTTAGTGAACTTTGTGAAATTCGAACTCGTTTAGATGTTGAGCTAGATTAAAATGAATTGAGTTCTTTATAAATAACAGTGAATTAAGATAGTTGAGGAAATTTTTTGAAATTTATTTAAGATGAGTTTTAGATTTATTTATAAAAAGTTTAAAAAGGTTGTGAGTCTTGTATATAAAACGTATAAAAAAATGTTGAGTTAAAAAATAAATTTGAGTCTTACATTTAAAAAAGTTTTGAGTTGAGATCAATTTAGAGATTTAAGCATTGGATGTTTAAATGATAAACTTAAATTAAAATTAGACTGCACTGAATTTATCTCACTCAGTCCAACTTCCAAACGGAGCCGATCATCAACTTCTAATTAAACATGACAAGGGGATTTAATTTAATTCAACATTAATAATTCAGCCTTAAGAGGAGCTGCGGCCCTAAGGGCAAGACTACAAAAGGGGCATGGAGCTGCAGCCTTAGCACTGGCTGAGGAAATGGGCGAAGAACGTGAAGAAGTTAACATTCTGATGGCATTAAACTTTGTCTCTAAAGGAGGAGAACTTCTCAAACGAACAAGGAAAGGTATATGTGTGTGTGTGTGTGTGTGTGTGTGTGTGTTAATGAAATCCATCCATGACACAATTGTGATTGTACTTTTAATATGCTATGATACTAATGTGTTCCTCTTAACTCTAGTATTTAACCTTCGATTGCAGGAGATTTACACTGGAAGCAAGTTTCTTTCAACATAAATTCAAATTGGCAGGTATAAAAAGCAAAAGAGACTTTATAGACCTATATAAATGAAAAAGATTATAATAATAATAAAAAAAAACAATTCAAAGTAATGGAGGCAGAGACTCCCAAATTTTTGTATTTTTGGTTCCTAGTAAATCTGTTTTCCTCTACCATGTGTGTTGCTTATTTTTGTGAATCATTATTTCCAATTCCAACAGGTTGTAGCTAAAATGAAAAGCAAGTACATGGCAGGAACATTCACCAAAAAGAAGAAATGTAAGCTAAGCTAATTCATAACAAAAAATAAGTTACTTTCTTTTTATCTTATTAATTCCATCTGAGTTGGGTTAAGTCATGCTGTGATTACAGGTACAGTCTCTGGGGTCCACAGTGACATTAAAGCGTGGCCCGGAAGGGAGAGGGAAGATGGTTGTGAACAGATGGCTTATTTTGGGATAAAAACAGATGACAGGGTAATTGAATTTGAATGCAAGAGTAAAGCAGATAAACAAATGTGGACAGATGGCATCCAGCATATGTTAAATTGCCGTGCCAACTTCACATAATGATTAGATTTGAATTAGAACTGAACATAGGTTCTAATTCTTTTTTTCCTTATCTTCTTCATAACAGTTAACTTGGAGTGTATATTTAGTACCAAGTCTATAACAAGAGATGACAAGAAAGCATTTATGTCCAAGTTTGACAGAAGTGAAATTCTGCAGAAAAATAGTTTTATGAGATACAGGAAGGAGGTATAGCAGGCTAGGAGCTGTTGTGATGCTTTGTTCTCTCTACTTCCTTCAGAAAACCTGTGTGTAAGAAATACTAGATCAGAATGCACTGCAGAATTAATATCATCTCGTCGAAAATATCTTAAATCTAATACAGTAGTTCATAGATTCCTTGGTGTCATTGTTAATCCGAAAATTCTCCCTTGGATAAGGGAGTAGTGCATTACGTGGTAGAAAGTCAGAATATCATTCACGAATTTCACAGTTTAAGGTCTTGTTTGTATTCGAAATTCAGTTTAACTCATATTTATTTTATTATTATATTTTTATAATTTTTTATATAAAATATTAATTTCAATACATTTTTTTAAATTTTAATATATTTTTTTAAATTTTAAAATAATAATAATATTAAAAAATAAATTAAATTTATTTAAATTCCTCTCATTTTCAAATCTAAAACATTAAATGTCGGAATTAGAAAGAATATTTTTGAGAAAGATCACTTTTTGTTTGTGATGCTAGTTTCTCATCTAAAGGGGCAAGGGGTCCTGTAACTCCCGACAGGTCACTAAATGCCAGCTATCAAATCTTATGAAATAATTTAAGAGAAATGAATGCCCATTATGGATGTCTTTCTTACACAGTATTTTTCAACAAATGCCTGAAGATAGGAGGAGAAAAAAGAAAGAAAAGCCTAATCATCAATATCCACAGGCAATATTGACATTAAAAAATAAAAGAAAAGAAATTTACCCACCGAATAAAGTGCGAAGGGGCTAAGTTATAGGTCATGAGTGGAGCATTAAAGAAGTTCAGTTTACCCATTATGCAAATTTTTTCAGTCTTCACCCATAAAAGTAACTTAAATCTATAAAGCTTGACGAGTATGAACTATCTTTGGTCAGGGGTGCAAGATCGGAGGGCAGTCATCATAATATATATTTTTCCACGGGTGATCCTCCTATTTCTTCAAGAACCAAAACAGAGCAAAAAAATGACTTACATCACGACTAGAGTCTAGATATTAATGGTCAGCTTGTAAGAAAACTGTACAGTGTAAGCATACGAAGACTCGTGTTTTTATGAGAGAATTGAATGATAAAAATGCAAGATTTCTCTTCCTTTCTTCAATATCATAGAAATGGTGCAAGCACACCTTTGCCTCATAGTTTGGTATACAATGGTAGGATGGCCACAAATTAAAAAAAAACAAAAAAAAAACCTAACCTAAAAGTTAATAACTTCTCTAATAAACGCATATAATTACTGATCTCATTATGAATCAAAATCTATAATATTTATATATCAATAAATCTATTCGTAAGTTTTTTCACACATCAAACACATAATTAGTCTATAAATTAATCTGTCACATCAATTTAAATTAAATAAACAAAAGAATGAATACATTTACTATTTTTATAAATAATCTCACGAATGTGTTACATACAATAAACCTATTATATATATATATATGTACAATATAATTTCTTATCATCTTATTCGGGTATTTAAAAATCTACTTATCGTTATCGAATTGATCAATAATGTTAGGAGATATGCAGCTCCCACTCCCCCTACCCTCCGGGGGTCTGTCTCCAATGTCTCTCATGATCTTTTAGACTTTTAGTGGTTGCCAATAAGTGCCAATATATAGTATTCAATTTCAATTTATGATGATGAATGACAACAAAATATAATTATTTACAGATATAGGAAAAATGTTCACCGAAAATCCTTAGAAATTGACGGCTAATTGCAATGGAGTTGACAGCTTTATATATTAATGACACATTTGACATTAATGACAGGCATAAATACGCGCGGCCGCCTGCTCATTGAACTGTATAATCTTATATGCTGTTGACTTCATGATCACTGCGCTTGATCATAAATATAATAAAATAAAATGAAAATATAATAGTATTTTGTACATTTATCTGAATTTCTTTCTTACTTTTCATATCTTGTAGGACCCTCAAAGATTCAGAACAGTTGTACCTATTGCCCTTGCCCATACGTACTGCAGCAAGCAGTAATAATGGACTATATTACATTATAAATATAATAAAATATAATGAAAATATAATACTATTTTGTACATTTATCTGAATTTCTTTCTTACTTTTCATATCTTGTAGGACCCTTAAAGACTCAAAACAGTTGTACCTATTGTCCATACGTACTACAGTATGCAGTAATAATGGACTATAGAGAATGTTACTCATTATTTTATATTACATATTTTATATATTTTAAAATTATTTATTATTATTAATTTTAATTTAATATAATTTTTATTAAAATAATTAAATTTATTTTACTTATTATTTATACACTATATTTATTATAAAAAAATAAAAAAATAAATGTAATGGGTAAGACTTTTCTTTATTCGCTATACATCAGGGGAGCTAGTTTAGGGTTGTCAGTGTAGGCTGTTGTAGGCACGTGGCAGTTCTAGATTACTTAAAATAAAAGTGCTATATTTATAATGAAGTTTTATTAAAGATAAATACCTAGGTTAATATAATTAATTTATTTAAAATTTTAATATATGGTATCTATTTAAATATAGATATATTTATAATATAAATTCTTAACAAAAAAAAAAAGAAAAAAGAAATCGTACAAAATTGTAAATATCCGGCCCTGTAAATATTAAAAGATCATTTTTTCTTATATTGATAATTGAAGTTGTACTGTTACAGTGTCAACTGGTCGCATATTCATAATGTGGAAAAAGACAGAACAAAAGTAGAAGAAGAAGACGACACCAGAGTCCTACTCTCGATTGGAAAACGACAACATCTTTAATCAAATACTAAACGCATATATGTCTCCACTTCCGTGATGGTTGAACTGTAAAGTCGATGCGCATGATAAGATTCTCCTATATTATATATGTCTTTTTTAATTACACAAACAGTCACGGAAAAGGACGGAATCCGGCCAATGAAAAGATCAAAATAAATTGTAATATTCATGCGTCATTCATCATCCTGACGTCCATCCTCAACTTTTTCACCATATATAATTCCAATAAGGATAAATATAAGAATACCGTTTTTTTTTAAATTTAATGATTAAAAAAAATATTATTTAATAATATTATACTTTTAAAAAAAATTCAAAAATATTAAAAAATGATGTGAAAAAAAAAAAACGCTAACAATGCACAACAGCCGTAGCCATAGCACTGCCCATTCTAATAATTAATGAGAGTCATTATACGTATATTTGTTTTCGGACACATAATAATGTGATCATCTTGTCTTATAGATCAATATCATTCATATTTATATAAATATTTTTAATAATATAGACAATAAATATTATATATATATATAAACATTATATTATAAGAAAAAATGCTAGGTATATATCTTAAATAGGCAAGCTGCATACAAGCATTCTTTAAAAAAGTAGATCCTACTAATATAAAATATATTTATTTATTTATTCTTTTAGAGATTTTTTCTTTTTTTATAAAAATTTATACAAAATTTGTCTATTTAAAATTTATACAAATCAATATTGCTAAAAAATGATCATGATGTTCCTTTTAGCTAGGCTTAACGGCTTAACGGCTTAACGGCTTAACAAGCGCCTATAGTGTTGTTTATATAAAAGCATATGCAATTTGAGTCCCAAACAAAACTACTGTTTCTTGAACCAGACTTTATTAACTTTTGTACATTATGGCATGTGCATATTATGGATCGTCAAACCTGTGTTTTTTGAGATAATTATATATATATATATTTATATATATGACAGAAATTAGTAACATGAAAGTGGATTTGACATGTACGAAAATACTAAGATTAATAAACCAAGCAAGAATTTAAAAAGATACGTACCCTAGATATTGCATGTCAATGTACAAAAAGAAATTAAGGTCTTATATATATATATATAAAAGGTTTTTACTTCATTATCATTTATATCATTATCTTAACGGTAAAGGAAATTATTCTATTTAATTTACCCTCTTTTGTCATGTTATTAATTATACTGTAACGTCTAACTTATTTTGAAAATGATTCTTTAAATTCTTGGTTGAAATAGAAGAATTATTCATGATAGAGATATAAAGTAGGTCTCACCATATTTATTATAGTATATATGTAATCATGATGAACATGCACTCATCTGTTCATCTAAAAAAAGAAAAAAAAAATGGAAAACATGTTTGCAATTTTACTTGGAAAAGAGTGGTGCAATCAATATAAGTCCTAATATAATATGTAGCATAGGCAATATATATATATATATATATCAGCAAAGCCAACCCCAAAGCAATAGCTTTTGAGCAAGGCCTTTCACAAGGTCAAATAAGCCTAGTTAGCTCGCCTCTGGAATCAAGTGAACAACTCGATCGCAAGGAGATAATGGCGAAAATTGCCTTGGGAACCAGCCGAGAGGCCGCTCAGCCCGACTGCCTCAAAGCCCTCATAGTTGAGTTCATTACAACCTTCCTTTTTGTCTTTGCCGGAGTTGGATCTGCCATGGCCGCCGGTATAATATACATGAATCTTTAAATCACATACTCTTATCTCACAAACTCTATATATATATATATATATATATATATGTGCACTACATTATTTTGATGAATATTTAATCTAATGGCGTCCACAATTTTGATGAACGTACGTACAGATAAGCTAGAGGCAAGTTCACTGGTGGGCTTGTTTGCTGTGGCTGTGGCGCATGCCCTTGTGGTGTCCGTGATGATAGCTGCTGGCCACATATCTGGCGGTCACCTTAATCCCGCCGTCACTCTCGGCCTCCTCGTCGGCGGCCACATCACCGTAGTCCGCTCCATTCTCTATTGGATCGATCAACTATTAGCATCATCAGCTGCTTGTTTTCTTCTCTACTACCTAACCGGAGGATTGGTGAGTCAAATATTAACACTCGTAAAACGCACCTTCTCGGATTTTAATTGTTTAATCTTTTTGGGTGAGTGCAGATCACTCCGATCCATTCACTAGCAAGCGGGGTGGACTACTTGCAAGGCGTGATATGGGAGATTGTTCTGACATTCTCCTTGCTGTTCACTGTGTATGCTACTATTGTGGACCCAAACAAGGGGGCTCTTAATGGATTTGGGCCAACTCTAACTGGGTTTGTTGTGGGGGCCAACATCTTAGCCGGTGGAGCTTTTTCAGGGGCTTCGATGAACCCAGCAAGGTCATTTGGGCCAGCTCTGGTAAGCTGGAACTGGACTGATCATTGGGTTTACTGGGTCGGGCCACTCATTGGAGGTGGGCTTGCTGGTTTTATCTACGAAAACTCCTTCATCATCAGAACTCATGTCCCTATTCCCACTGAGGAAGTTCGTTTCTGATTAGTGATTGTCCATCTTTGAGATGCGTTTCCTCTAATGCTTCCTGTGGCAGTTTGCCTGTTTTCCTGATGTATCTGATCATCTTTGTTTTGTTCTCATGATCTCTCTTTCATCTTCATGTTTAGTTCTGGTCTGTGTCCTATATGGCTATATATATTATTGTCTCTGGAGCAGTTTTCCATACTTGTTGATTCGGATGTATTTGCATATCCTGAAATAACTACACACTGGATGATAACCAAGTAGGCTTCACCATCACTTCTAGCTACTTTATTAAGAGACAACAAACAGGGAGTAGGTGAGAGAGTACTATTAAGGGTAGGTACTGGGGAGTGATAGTGATGAATGAGGTTGAGAAGGATATAGCTACTGATTAATTAATTTTGGACAATATTCATTTCATGATCTACCTGCCACTCGTATAACCCATCAAGATTGGTATATTTGCTGGGAAAACAAATAGTAAAGCTAGCCCATCTCATTAATTAATTGGATGCTGGCTAATATAAAGAATAATGATAAGTTTTAAATAGGCAAATTTCATGCAAGTATTTTATAAAAAAGGTAGAATTCATTAATAAAAAATAATTTTTTATACTTTTTTAAAGTGGGGTCTCCATTTTTACAAGTGTTTACATGGGACTTGTATATTTGAGACATGAACGAGTTATTTTCTCTACATATAAAAAAAAAAAAAAAAAGAGAGGAAGAAGTATAATTCTTCAGTGGTTCCTCATTTTGTCATTGGAAGAAAAGTTAACATTTGTGAAATAATATCATCACTTGTCAATAAGGTAGATAGAGTACAGACTCATGATTTCATATTATTTTGATTATATGTGAAAATCTGAAATATTTAAATCGAGAAGAAGAGATTGATTTAATTATTTTTATATTCATAACAATATTTAGCCACGAAACTAAACGCAGTTTCAAAACAATCAGCGTCCTAGCTAATTGGTGTTGAAATTTTACTCTCGATTATCAACGTTATGCTTTACAAGAATACTCAATATTGATAAGTAATCAATAATATCATACATGAAATATAAATTAAAATAAACACGATATTGGTCATGAAATGAAATCTAATAAAGAATTCTTCAATAGTAAAATTCCAAGGAACAATCAAACTTAAAAAACTCAATTTTATTAGATTGAGATTACTTTATTTAAATTACAAAATCTTTGCAACTAGACACTCTTACTAATTGACAATACAAACGACTCACATGCCTTCTATTGCAGTAGCTTGTAAATAACTATTAAGTTAAAAAAAAATTGTGAATCCTATGTATAAAGAGATTTGAGTTAAGATGGAAAGAGATTTGAGTTAAGATGGATTTAGTAATTTGAAAATTGAGTATTTAGATGTTGGATTTAGCTTAAAATTAAGTTAAACTAAATTGATCTTAATTCAGTCCAACTTTCGAATGGGACTTTCACCAACTTTTAATTAAACATGACAAGGGGATTTAATTTAATTCAACATTGATAATTCAGCCTTAAGAGGAGCTGTCGCCTAATGGCAAGACTGCAAAAGGAGCATGGAGCTGCAACCTTAGCACTACAGGCTGAGGAAATGGGCGAAGAACGTGAAGAAGTTAACATTCTGACGGCATTGAACTTTGTCTCTAAAGGAGAACTTTTCAAACGAACAAGGAAAGGTGTATATATATATATATATATATATGTTAATGAAATCCATCCATGACACAATTGTGATTGTATAGTCAAAAGACATTAATATGCTATGATACCAATGTGTTCCTCTAATATTATTTAACAGGTATAGTCTCTAAGGTCTACAGGTATTAAAAGCAAAAGAAACTTTATAGACTTATATAAATGAAAAAAAAAAAAACAACTCAGTAATGGAGGCAAGAGACTCCCAAATTTTTGTTTTTTTGGTTCCTAATAAATCTGTTTTCCTCTATCATGTGTGTTGCTTATTTTTGTGAATCACATTACAACATATAAGGCCTTTTGCGCAAAAAGTCTCAAAATTGCGGCAAAACTCATTTGTCACGTTTTGAAGATCGCGGGTTAACCGCGACTATTTGGGCGTAACATAAGTCTAATTTCTCTTCGCAATGATTCCTCCGCAAATATTAGGTGCTATTTTTTGCGATTTGGGCATTTCACATATAAAATCAAAATCAAAGACTTTTTATCACAAGTTGAGGTCGCCGCAATTAGTGTCAACATTAAAAAAAATATATATATATATATATATAATCGGCTAATAAAAAGTCAAAAATGGCCCCATACAAAATCAAAAAATATATATATGCAGTTAAACATAATCACGAAATTCTATTACATAAATTTTGATATAAAACACAAAATTTAATATATAAATACAATTAGACATCAATATAAAACACAAAATTTATAAATATTAGTTTGTCACTTCTCTTAGAAGTATTGAAAAGTTATAAAACAAAGTATATAACTTTTTACAATTGTCTAAATTCTATTTATACTTAAAAATACAAAAAAAAAAAAACCTTTTACAACTGAAATAAACCAATTAGACTTGCCAAATTGAAAAAAATAATCATTTTACATTTAACATATTTTGAGGAATGAGGTGTAAGGAGGATAGAAAAAACACTTGAAAAAACAAATTATGAATTTGAAAAACAAAAACAAGAAGAAAAAGATTTAGCTGGATAAGTAAACAGACAATAACATAACACTGACACCCCAATCCACTATACTGACTCAACAAAACCCAAAGAAAGAAAAACGAAAAAATCCCGCTACAAATGAATACATAGACAATATCATAATAAAATTGTCATTAAACATGCTTTTCATCCATATCAGTCTGTACAATATGACTTGTTTAGCCAACAAAAATAAAATATAGTGTATAAGTAGTGAGTACCAATTATCTAAATTGGATAAAATAAAAGCAAGTGATCATTTATATAAATTGTCTAGTGATTAGTCTTGTAGCATATTCATGACAAACTTGTGGTGATCAGATCTAAAAAAACACACATCCTCCTATTCAGTTCATGTCAAATGACCTCATTAATCTGTCCTCAACAATGCAATCCCTTCTAAAGTTTACAGCTTGCTGCATGCCAAGTATACATGCCTGCCAAGTAATCATTTACATAAAGTAGGGACCATATTGCACTAGTTATTATTAAAAACGCTATATAAATCTAATATCATACATTTAAAAATAAAAAATTACACAATTTAGGACTCATAGTTTTTAAAATATAAGGAAGGGCACAACAATGCATTATTTACCCATCAATTATCAATTTTCTGATATGACTCTGTATGCATGTGTGAGTATGAAAAAAAATCTAATATTTAAATACCCATAACTACACTGGTAAAGAAAATTATGAACTATTCTTGACTTTGTTTCTTCTTACTTTTTCTTCTTCTTCTTTGCCTAATTCAGTGGGTAACCAATGCAAAGACTAATGTTAAGCAAAATTTAACCACACAAAATTTGTGTGTTTTTCTTCATATTTTTCCTATTTCTATTTGACATGTGCACTGAGTAATGAATGCAAAGCTTAATATTGTGCAAGATTTAAATACACACAACTGCACTAGCAATGAAAAAAAATATGTGTATAACATAGTTTTGATTTGTCCTATTTTTCCTGCTTCTCTGACTAATTTAGTGGGGTAATAAATGTAAAGATTAATATTAGGAAAGATTTAACTATACAAAACCTCAATAACAATTAGAAACCTTAACTAACTTGGTTTTCTTCCATGCCAAAAGGGTATTACTTAGATCACATTATATGATATACTTTGAAGCCATCACTCGACCACATTCCTACAAAATAATAACAAATATTTAAGTGAGTTATCATTCATATTCCCCTGTTTTCATTAATTAAAAATAAGAAAATACGTGACAATTGTCCTAACATGTCTTTCAAGCATGAATAAAAAGTGCTAGCAAGTCCACTGTTGCAAAAAAAAAAAAATAGATTGTAACAATACACAATCTGTGATTCCTTAATAAGTCATCACATATTTAAGGAAGTTAACACATTTAGCATTGTATCATTCAATGCAGAAATTTAAACCATAGAGTCTAATCAACATGTTCTACTTAAATAAATGCAGTAATAGCAAACAACCACCAAAACTAGTGTCCATATCTACTTTTAATTCCCAAGGATAAATATGAGATGTGTAAATTATAACCCATGTGGAAAAGGGGACAACAGTGGAATCCATACGCACCAATTTTTTTATATGACTTTCCATGCATGTGTGAGTAGAAAAATAAAAAACCAACCAAGTAACAAACTGATTAATTAGAGAGAAGTACACCACAAGAGAGAAGTACACCACACAAAGGTTATAAGCCCAGTGAATATTATCTAACTGTAATTAGAGCTAGATGTTAGGTAACCTTGCAACAAGAAAGGCAAAAAAAAATATCCTACTTTAAATAGTCCACAATCTGGTTTTGCCTCAGCAAGTCAATTCAAAGAGAGAGGGCGAGTTAACATTTTACACTAAATTGTTCAATACTAGAATTTAAACCATCGAGTATAATCAACATGTTCTACTTAAATGCACTAATATAAGATTAGTATTTATCATTAATGTAAATTTGGAATTCATTATGATCAAGAATATTAATATTAATAAATGGATGTTTAGACAATTTAGCCCGCATGCATATATTTGGTGTAAATAAATCTATATATATAATGTTAAACTTACCGTGATAAATTCATGTCTCAATGTGAGGTAATCAACATTGGTAACTAATCTGAAAAAATAAAACCACCTAAATCACATCAATTAAACTGTAAAAAATACACAATAATCAAACCACATGAGCTCAAACTCCTTACAAAAACAAACTACCAAATGAGATCAATTAAATGAAAACAAATAAATAAATAACCGCATAAATGCTGCTCCTTGAAGAACTCTTGATTTGAGGGAAAGATCCAAAACCAAAAATCCAAAGTCCTCGAAAAAAAACCCCACCAAAATCAAATCAATATTACTGTCAAAACATACACAAAAATCATGATCCAACAAATGTTCTCATGTAAAAATGGCAGTGGCATTAAAATTTAAATAATTAAAAAAACAAAAGAAATCAAATGCAAATAGACAAGGGTCGTGAGTCTCAAAAACTCAACTTTTGAACGGGTATAAATGAATACTTGCAATGGTTAGGGAAGAACTTAAGGGTGTTGGTGAAGTGATAGGTTGTGGTGGTTGGCCGTGGGTGGTGGCGTGGGCGGCGGTTAGAGGTCAAAAAGCTTAAAATGGAGATGTAGCTCAATGGGCTTCAAGGGTGCTGGATTGGGATTGAGGAATGGTGGGTTAGATAGTTGGGAGGTTGGTAGTAAAGTGGTAAAGTGGTGAAGAGGTGGTGACTGGTAGTGGAGTGACGGCGGCGCTGGAGCACTTATGGGCTACAGCATAGGAGGTGCGCGTGGGGGCGAATGGCAGCACGGGCTTGGTTGAAAATGGAGAGGGGTGGTCGCCGACAGGTGGGGAAGACCGTGAGAGGGGTAGTGATGGCCACGGCTGTGCACGATGATGCTGGGTGGAGAGAGGACAAAATGGCAGGGAGTCACGCGGGCGTGAGGGAAAACCAGGAAAAAGGAAAAAAAAAAGGAAAGAAGAAAATAAGAAAATAAAAAGAGAAAAAATAAAATAAAATAAAATAAAAAGGAAAAAGAAATGAAGACTAATTAAAAATAGAGTATAATAAAATAAATTAAAAGTCAAATGGAAATACTTCAATACATTAGAAATAAAATAAAATATTTAAAGCTCAATAATAAACTAATTTAATTTAAAGAACAATTTAAATATAAAACACTAATTAATATTAAGAAAACACATTATTCAAATACAATGACTAGTTAAAAAAATAATAATAATAACAACACCATAATTTAAAGTCCAATAATAAATTAATTTAAATTAGAGAATAATTTAAATACGAAACATTAATTAATATTAAGAAAACACATCAATTGAAATTTCATAACTTAAAATCATAAAATAAGTTCAACAAGAAATTTGATAAATTTAAAATAGAAGAACCAAAATTAAATAAAATAAAATAATTCTTCAATTAAAATATACAAAAATATGAGATATCACAGATTTGTTATTGGGAGTTTTGCTTCAATTTGCAGTGGAATTTGACTCTCAACTAAAAAAAAGTAACAAATGTTACTATTTACGATAAAATTTGACTCCCAACTAGAAAAAACACAACAAATATCACTATTTTGTGATTGAATTTGACTCTCGGCTAGAAAACGCAGCAAATGTTATTATTTACGACAGAATTTAATTTCCAAGTAAAAAAATGCAGCAAAATACCTTATATGTTAAAGTATCATTATTTCCAATTCCAACAGGTTGTAGCTAAAATGATCAAAAGCAAGTGCATGGCAGGAACATTCACCAAAAAGAAGAAATGTAAGCTAATCTTCATAACAAAAAATAAGCTACTTTCTTCTTACCTTATTAATTCCCTGTGTGAATTGGGTTAAAGCCTGGTTTGTTTACATAAATGAAATTAAAAATCTAAAATACATCATAAATTTATTATTATATTTTTTAAAATTTTTATATAAAATATAATAAAAAATATAATATTTTCAAATTTCAAAATATTATTTTTTTTTAATTTTAAAGCAAAACTAAATTAAAAAAATATATTATAATAATATTTAATTTTTTTTAATTTTTTATTTCATTCTATATTATCTCATCTCATCTCTAAAAATAAATGAAGTCAAGTCATGTTGTGATTACAGGTACAGTCTCCTGGGGTCGGCAGTGACATTAAAGCTTGGCCCGGAAGGGAGAGGGAAGGTGGTTGGTTGTGAACTGATGGCTTATTTTGGGAAAACACGGATGACAAGGTAATTGAATTTGAATGCAAGAGTAAAGCAGACAAACAGATGTGGATAGAGGGCATGCATCCAGCAAATGTTAAATTGCCGTGCCAACTTCACATAATGATCAGATTTGAATTAGAACTGAACATAGGTTCCGATTCTTTTCTCCTTTTCCTCATCATAACAGTTAACTTGGAGTGTTATTTGGTACCAATTCTATAACAAGATGTGACAAGAAAAGCATTTATACATAAAAAAAAATCTATCCATTATCTATTTTTTGATAATCTTATAATGTGATATTAGATAACAGATTTATAAGTGAAATATAATAAATAATTTGTAATTATCTAACGCACATTATAAGATGATGAGAATTCGTATGATGAATAACATTACTCAAAACCAGTGCTTATCAACAACTGCATGTATGTGGGGGGAGAAAAGGGAAAAGAAAAGGCCAAATAATCATGAATATCTGCAGGCATTAATATTGACACAAACAAGCTCTAACCACCAGATAATAGAGAAATACGAAGTGATATTTACCCAACAAATTAATAAAGTGCGAAGGGACTAAGTTATAGGTCATGATTGAGTGGAGCATTAAACAAGCTCAGTTTACCTATTATGCAAATTCTTCAATTTTCATTTTTTTAATAGAAGAGTCAAGATCATATGTCTAATAGTAACCCTCCCTAATTTTATTAATAACTCTCACTAATGACGAAAAAATTACAATCAAACACCTTGAAAATACAAATAAACAAAAAGAAAACCAAATCCCAGGTATCATAAAAACCTAAACAACGGATCAAAATAACCAGAGTCATAAATATTCAAAATACAACAATAGTAAAAAACTAAAAATTTATAAAACTTGACGAGAATGAACAATTTTTGCTCAAGGGTGCAAGATCAAATGGCAGTCATAATAATACAAATGCAAGATTTCTCTTCCTTTCTTCAATATCATAGAAATGGTGCAAGCACACCAATATTGCTTTATAGTTTGATATACAATGGTAAGGATAGCCTCAATTTTCTTTAAAAAAAAACTAACCTAAAAGTTAATAACTTATCTAATAAACGCATATGATTAGTGCACGATCTCATTATGAATCAAAATAATATATCAGAAATGCTATACAGAGTTGATAGTTTTTGGAGTCAAGAGGAGTCAGAAGATCTGTCCTTGATTTTAAAATTCAAAAAATAATTCTTGATTTTAAAATTCAAAAAATAATTCCTGATTTTAAAATAAATTCAAAAAAAGAGGACGTAGGAGGAAGATAAAAATCGTATCATTTAATATCAGGGGTCTCATTTAGAGAGAGAAAACTACGAAAGACGAATGCCCCATTTTCATTTTGGAAATCGCAAAATCACAGCATTGAAGGTGAACGTTTGCACCAGAGGTGAAATTGCATCGCTGCATCATCAAAATCTGATTGCCAAAACGCTCGCTTGCGCCGGAGGTGAAATCGCAGCATCATCAAAATCACAGCATTGGCACAACGATGCATCTCAACAAAGTAAGGTGCTCTTCTCTCCCTCTTTACTCCTCTTTGTTTCTTTGTGATTCTTGGGCAAACATAGACATTTATGGGTCATGGGTTTGTGTCTTTGTTTGGAAACTAGCACCCGAAATATTGTTCGAGTGTTACTGTATCCAAATCTGCAAAGGAGAACCCATACCTGCGTCTAGATTTGCATCTCGTCATGGTACGGTAATTTTTGGTCCAAAGAATCCCCATTTTTTGTTTTTCCATTAAAATAATTTTTGTTTGTATCAATTGATATTGGAGTTATTGATTGTGTATTTTTGGGTGTCTGATTTTGCATGGCCGACCACTTGTTCCATTGTTTAGGTGCTTTTGAATACTTATTAGTCAATATGGTACTGATTAAATGTTTCAATTGAGGCACTTTTGATTACTGAATACAATGTACCTTTCTTAGGTGTCTGATTTTCTGATATCAAAAAATTAGCAATTTCTTTAAGTAAGACATCATATATTTTTAAGGTGTATGTATTTCTAGTTTATTTTTTGCTTGGGAATCTGAGATTCAGGTATTTACAAAAAAAAATAAAAAAATGTTGCCTCAAAGATTATTTTGATGGATGAGTGTTTCTCATAGGATGATCTAATCTAATTTTTGTACATAAGTAACAACTTGTCTCAAAAAAGAAATCTACTAGCAGTATTACATAATTGTTAAAAAGACAATTGCTCTGTATTGATACCACTTAAAGGTTTTTTCATTTTACAACTGATTTCATACATACCTTCAATAAGTTAGGCCACCCATTCTCTTGTGATAAAATCAATCAATTTGTAATTGCATGGTTATTCTTATTGTTAGTAGTAGTGAATGATTATGAAAGTTAACCCATAGGGGCAAACATTTTACACAAAAACTTGTCGTAAGAAAATGCTAAGATAAATGAAAAGAAACTACTATGTGGTTAGTGTTGTCTTCTAATATTCTCTCTTTTATTTTCTTCCCCCCCCCCTCTTAAATTCATTCAATTAGCTCTATCTCATAATTATCTATTTAAATTATCTTATTAAACTTCATGAAAAGAAATGATAACTCATGTTATTTATTTGGTTTGCAGTTTGGCCAATCATGCATGACAGAAAAAGAACTAAATCAAGAGTTGTGGCTAAAGCTACTCAAAATCGTTTAATGAACAAACATGAGATATCGAAGCACATGAGGATGATGGAACCAAAAGTTGTTCGACACCAAGTAGAACTCAAAAGCTAAACATTGGAGCAAAATATTGATCCATATATATCTCTCAAATCTTTCCTGAATTTTCCCAAGATTTACAAATTTTCTTGATGAATATATAGTTCAAATCAAAGCTTTATTATTTGAGCTTTAGTTTAAGCTCATATTATTTAGTTGGACGAATTTGAAACTATATTCCAGGAGTGTATAATACCTGCTAAATAGAAAATTTCTTATATGAAACACAATTAGCTTGTTGAAGAAGTAGCCACCAAATTCAGAACTTTTGAGCTAATCAACAGTAAGGAGGTATTGAAAGCAACCTTATGATAAATTTTAATTTTTGAGCTCCTTTATTTTAGTTAAGATACATGGAGAAGCATATCAACAGAAGATGGATGAACTAGGAACCAACTCGCTTCTTTACCCAGGATAGTCCTACTTCAAAAGAAAATTCCTCTTGCATCCTTTTTTTCAAGAGATGAATGTCTACTTTGATTGTAATGCATACATTTTTTGGTTGAATTGTAATATCTATTATTTTGTTGTATTATGTACTCCAATTATACTGAAAATGATTAGGTTAAAAATTAGATGTTTTGAGTTGATGAAGTAAAAATATCGTGATGGACATTGCACTGAAATAGAAAAGCATTCTGATCAGCGTAAGGTCAATCTTTTGTCCACTCTAACATATTTTCCTAAGTTTTTATATTCAAATATGAAGGAAATTAATCAACATGTCTCTAAATACATGTGTATTGAAAATAACTAGCAAATATCTCTAACTGCAAGTGTAATGCAAGCCCAATTCACTTTCTATTAACCAACAAATATTTAAATCAATAAATGAAAGTGCAAAATATCACTTTCTTACAATACATAATATCTTTCATTACAAGTCAGTGATTACAACATTATAAGCTTTCATGGAGAAAAGTTGCTTTGAGTTTGTATTCAAACTAAATTGTTAGTCATAGGTACAAGTTGAAAACCAAATATGACACTAAAAGTGCGATCTCATATATATGGATCAATATTTTGCTCCAATGTTTGCTTTTCGAGTTCTACTTGGTGTCAATCAACTTTTGTTCCATCATCCTCTTGTGCTTCGATATCTCATGTTTGTTCATTAAACGATTTTGAGTAGCTTCAGCCACCAAGTGTTGATTTAGTTCCCTTTTTGGCATTCATGATTGGCCAAACTGCAAACCATATAAATAACATGAGTTATCATTTCTTTTCATGAAATTTAATAAGATAATTTAAATAGATAATTATGAGAGAGAGCTAAATGAATGAATTGTTTTGGGGGGGGGGGGAGGGGGGAGGAAGAAAATAAAAGAGAGAATAAATAGAAGACAACACTAACTACATAGTAGTTTCTTTTCATTGAGCTTAGCATTTACGACAAGTTTTGGTGTAAAAGTTTTGCCCCTATGGGTTAACTTTCATAATCACTCACTGTTACTTACAATAAGAATAACCATGCAATCACAAATTGATTGATTATTCACAAGAAAATGGGCGGCCTAACTTATTGAGGATATGTATGAAATCCATTGCTAAATGAAAAAACCTTTTAAGTGATATCAATACAGAGCAGTTGTCTTTTTAACAAGCATGTATGCTTCTAGTATATTTCTTTTTCGAGACAAGTTGTTACTTATGTATAGAAATTAGATTAGATCATCCTACGAGAAGCACTCATCCATCAAAATAAACTTTGAGGCAACATTTTTTTTTTGTAAATACCTGAATCTCGGATTCTCAAGCAAAAAATAAACTAGAAATACATACACCTTAAAAAGTTAAAAATAAACTAGAAATACATACACCTTAAAAAGTTTATGATGTCTTGCTTAAAGACATTGCTAATTTTCTGGTGTTAGAAAATCAGACACCAAAGAAAGGTGCATTGTATTCTGTAACACACTTGTTAATATTGTGTTTGGCTAACAAGAAAATAAGAGAGAAAATAGAGAAATTATGGATGAATATTGAAGAACTGTAATGTATTCTAATCAAAGTCTTATTTCGAGGGAAGACTTCCTCCGATTACAAATTCACAATTGATTTCTTTGATGTCTTATTACAATTACATTATTGCTATTTATAGACTGAAGTAATGTAAGCTACAGTGCCCTAATTACATGAGCTAAACAATTGGATAAAAGGCCTGACTTAAGCCCAACTACAAGACTATTCAAGTAACAAAGCACATGGCCCATATAGCCCATTAGAGCCCTAATATTCTTCCCATTGTTGAGATAATAGGCCTGTTACATACCCTTTCCCTTCAAAGCACCTTACCCACAAGGTACAGTTATGCTTTTAACCATTCCTGTGCCGTCAGATAGCTTCTCCAACTGGAGACTTGGAGGTATTAATCAACAAGCATAGGCTACCAACAAAAGACATTACTACAGTCATCAAACACAACGAGTGTTTCTTGAGTTGAGAAGCCCATTGACATAAGGCAAAAGCCAGTCCTGTGATTAGAAGAACAACTGCAACTTTGCTATCCCGCACATCAAATTATATGAGTGAAGGAAAAAAATAAAAAAATTTCTTGTAGAACCCCATCACCTCGTCCACCATAGATTGCAATCTCCCTCAGTGGCAATGCATCAAACCTATTTGCGAAAGAAAATTCAAAAAGATTGGCAGCAAACTTCACTCTAATTATGTGTTCCACATCCTCGATCATTGCCATTTGCATCTCCCCTGATTCCACCCGAATTGTCCAATCTTCCACAAACAAGTTGTATTTGTGAGGCATCAAGAGCTTGTTGACAACAAAGAGAAAGCTTATGACAGAACCAAATTCTCCCTATTTTACATGGTAGGCATCTTAATGTCATCTCAATATAAAGGGCAATTGGTAAAACTGGGTTGGCTGACACTAGAATTTGCATGGCAGAGAAGGCATCCATGCTAGTATTAACAATCTCTCAACCTTTGATATTGAAATGGGACATAGAGAACACATATATCCAACTAGTGCCATATGCAAATGAAAACTATTAATATGTCAAAACGAGGAAGTTGTGTGTAGACCATGCAAGCAACCCAAACAAGTGGTTTATGAACCAGTCCAATCTGCAAGGTTCTCTTCAGGCATACCATCAAACAACTGATGCGCAAGTGGAAAGGCTTCTTTCATGTGGAGCATGAACGAAAGATTATAGCCTTCATACAAATTTTATGGAAATCCACTAACAGCAACCCTTTCAGAAGAAAAATAGAACCAATTTGAAAATTTAGGGAAAAAAAATTGATACCATAGAGTGACGAGCAATTAAGGCCCGATGCTCAAATTCGAAGTTCTTGCCATCCGCACATAGATTTCACCTTCAGATGCTTGAACCGAGACTGCGATTCTTGCTAGCAATACCTTCAGTTCTCTATTGCGTACCTTTGGCCCCCAAATGCGAGAGTCTTGGATAAGAAGATCAAGATCGGCATCAAAAGGTTTTTCAATCCGATGAATTAGGGCTTCGAGGGTGGAGACGATGGAGCTAATTGATGGTGAAGAACTAAGAATGTGAGATGTGATTCCACCGGGATCAAAAACTTTTCTGGTATATGTAACACACTTACTAATATTGTGTTTGGCTAACAAGAAAATAAGAGAGAAAATAGAGAAATTATGGATGAATATTGAAGAATTGTAATGTATTCTAATCACACTATCTTATTCCGAGGGAAGACTTCCTACGATTACAAATTCACAATTGATTTCTTTGATGCCTTATTACAATTACATGATTGCTATTTATAGACTGAAGTAATGTAAGCTACAGTGCCCTAATTACATAAGCTAAACAATTGGATAAAAGGCCTAACTTAAGCCCAACTACAAGAATATTCAAGTAACAAAGCACATGGCCCATACAGCCCATTAGAGCCCTAATATTCTTCCCATGAGCATGAATGTTAAAATAGATTAGAGATAATAGCCATCCGCACAAATTCAGAGCAAATTGTTGCTCTGAAGAAAGAGGCTGAAGTTCGATCCAAGCAACGTGATGCTCAAATACAGTGTGTGAATGACAAGCTGGATTTGTTGATATAGAAATTTTCCTCCATTGCCGTGAACCTGCAACAAGGAAATAGTTCCAGATTTCATGAATAACAACCAGAAAATACTCTGGAAAATCAGATTCAAAATCATCAAGGTGAGATTATTCCTAGCACTTTGAGAGTAACATTTCCTGTGTTTAATAGCTCAGATTCACAAGGTTGGATTTATAAAGCAAATCAGTTTTTTAAATTTCATGACACGCTTGTTCGGCAGCGTTTGAAATTAGTTTCTTTTCATGTTGAGGGAAAGGCTTTGGTGTGGTTCTAGGATATGGATGAGTCAGGTGTGTTACCTGATTGGGAGGGAATTGTGAAGGCTTTGTTGTTGAGATTCGGACCTAGTAGTTATGATGATCCTATGGAGCAACTAACTAGGTTAAGGCAGACTGGTTCAGTAGAGGAATATAAGGCTCAATTTGAGTTCTTATCTAATAGAGTCAAAGGCCTATCCGAATCATGTAAATTGAGTTGTTTTCTTAGTGGCTTGAGGTCTGATATTCGTTTACCTGTGAGAATGTTCAGCCCTAGCACTTTAATTACAGCCTATGGTTGGCTAAAATACACGAGGAGAACAATGATCTACACAAGAAAGTATATCCTAAACCATACACCATACCTTATACACAAACAAATCCACTCAAATTTAACCCTACCTTTTCTCAAAACAGCAATCAATCCAAAGCTATTGTGCCTATCCAAAAGATTTCTCAAACTCAAGTGAGGGAGAGAAGAGCAAAAGGCCTATGTTATCACTGTGATTCTAAATGGAATCCGGACCATAAGTGCAACAGTCCTAAGTGATTGAAGAAGTTAAAGATGATCATGAGGAGATTGAGCCTACTCCTGCACTGATTTCAGAACTTGAATCACTTATTGACTTTTCTGAAGAGGTTAAAAGTCCAGAAATATCCTTGAATGCTATTTCAGGATGTGTGAACCCGAGAACAATGAGAGTGATTAGTAGCATTGGTTCTCAGTCTGTATCTATCCTGATTGACTCAGGTAGTACACATAATTTTGTAGATCCAGTTATACTATCTCAAATTCCTTTGTCTATAAATGAGCATGACAAAATTAGTGTGAAGGTGGCTAATGGAGAAAAGGTGGACAGTCTAGGCAGGATTAAAGGAGTTAATCTCAGTATTCAGGGGCATTTGTTCAATGTTGACATGTATGTGTTGATCCTGGCTGGTTGTGATATAGTTTTGGGAGTTCATTGGCTGCAGAATTTAGATTCCATCCTTTGGAATTTTAAACAACTTTTTATGCAATTTCAATATCAGTCAAAGTTGGTAACATTGCAAGGACTTAGTAGTGACTTGTTCATTGAAGAATGTCACTTAAACAAATCTAATAAGCTGGAAAACAGGGGCATTATTTTACAATTGATTGAAGACAATTCTACCAACCCAAGCTCACCTATACCACCTGCTATACAGTCCCTTTTAAACCTTTACCAAGATATTTTTGCCACCCCCAAAATCTTACCTCCTTCAAGATCCCATGACCATAGCATCCCTCTCCAACCAAATACTAAACCTATCTCAGTCAGACCATACAGATATCCTTATTTTCAGAAGAATGAAATTGAAAAGATAGTAAAGGAGTTGCTAGAAACTGGAGTTGTTAGGCCTAGTCAAAGTCCATACTCCTCATCTGTCCTGTTGGTGAGAAAAGCTTATGGATCTTGGCACCTATGTGTGGATTATAGAGCCCTGAATAATGTCACTATCAAAGACAAATTTCTTATTCCTGTGATAGAGGAGCTGATGGATGAGTTGTTTGGTGCTAAGGTGTTTTCTAAACTTGATTTAAGATCAGGTTACCATCAAATTAGGGTGCGAACTGAAGATATCTCTAAAACAGCGTTCAGAACACATGATGGTCACTATGAATTCTTGGTTATGCCATTCGGCTTAACCAATGCCCCAACTACTTTTCAAAGTCTTATGAATCAAATTTTCAGACCTCATCTTAGAAAATTTATCTTAGTTTTCTTTGATGACATCTTGATTTACAGCAAAGATATGGATAAATATGTTAAACATCTTCAGGTGGCTTTTGAAATTTTGAGGAAGAATAAGCTCTTTGCCAAGTTGAGTAAGTGTAACTTTGGCTGCCTAGAAATTTCATATTTGGGACATTTAATTTCTGGTCAGGGGGTTAGGGCTGACCCTGAGAAAATTCAAGTTATGTTGAACTGGCCTACTTCTAAGTCTTTAAAGGCTTTAAGAGGTTTTTTGGGCCTCACTGGTTATTACAGAAAATTTGTTCAAGGTTATGGTTCTATTGCTGCAAAGTTGACCAGTTTACTTAAAAAAGAGGCATTTGTTTGGAATGATGAAGCACAAGTTGCTTTTGATCAATTAAAAAGAGCTATGACAGAGCCTCCTGTGTTAGCCTTGCCTAATTTTCAAGCTCCTTTTGTAATTGAATATGATGCATCAGGTGAAGCCATAGGAGTTGTTTTAATGCAAGGGGCAGACCTTTGGCATTTTTCGGCCAAGCTCTTAAGGGCCATGCACGTAATATGTCTACCTATGAGAAAGAACTCTTTGCACTTGTATCCTCAGTGCAAAAATGGTGTCATTATTTGTTGGGACAAGCCTTTGTGATAAAAACAGACCATCAAAGTCTCAAGTTTTTATTAGAACAAAGGGTGGGAACTATTATGCAGCAGAAGTGGGTTTCAAAGCTGATGGGCTATGATTTTTTGGTGGAGTATAAGAAAGGTAAAGAAAACCTGGTAGCTGATGCATTGTCTAGGCAAGGAAGTGCTAAGGAAGTCATGATCTCTATGATTTCTGTACCTAATTGAGATTGGTTGTCAGATATCCAAGCTTCTTATGCATCTGATCCTCAAGTGCAGCATTGGATAACTAAACAAGGTACATGTACCTTGCCTTCCCCATATTCAGTGAAAAATGGTACATTGTTTTACAAGGGCAAGGTGTATATCCCTTGTAACCAGAACCTAATCCATAGACTGCTGGAGTTGATGCATAGCAGTCCCTTGGGTGGTCATATGGGATTTGACAAAACACTACATAGATTAAAGAGGGAATTTTATTGGCCGGGATTGAAAGCTGCTGTTAAGGAATTCATTAGAGAGTGTACAGTTTGTCAGACTACAAAGGTGGACAACTCTTTCCCAAGTGGACTTCTCCAACCACTTCTAATTCCATCTACTCCTTGGTCTAAAATTACCATGGATTTTATGGATGGTCTGCCTAGATCAGCAGGCTTTAACTCTCTATGGGTTGTTATAGATAAACTTACTAAATATGCCCATTTTGTTCCACTCTCTCACCCTTATACAGTTAAGTCAGTAGCCCAATTGTTTTTGAAGCATATTTTTAAGCTCCATGGTCTGCCTCACTCTATAGTCTCGGATAGAGACTCTACTTTTACCAGCAGATTTTGGAAAGAATTATTTGAATTGCAGGAAGTACAGTTGGCTTATAGCACTGCCTATCATCCTCAAACGGAT
Organism: Platycarya strobilacea; assembly: GCA_036898215.1. Taxonomy (NCBI): domain Eukaryota; kingdom Viridiplantae; phylum Streptophyta; class Magnoliopsida; order Fagales; family Juglandaceae; genus Platycarya; species Platycarya strobilacea. Next base: position 4,027,780 of record CM072555.1, read on the forward strand.
GGACAAACAGAAGCTGTTAATAAATGAGCGGAAAATTATCTTCAGAGTTATGTGGGGGATAGGCCTAAGGAGTGGTCTTCGTGGATATCATTGGCTAAGTGGTGTTATAATTTGACACTACATGCTTCTACTCGAATGACCCCTTTTGAGGCGTTATATGGGTATAAACCCCCTAAACTGGTCAGTTATACAATCGGTACAGCAAAGGTACAAGAGGTGGAAGACACTCTTCAGCAACGTGACCAACTTTGGTCTCTTTTAAAACAAAATTTGTTGAAAACTCAAAAGCGTATGAAAAAATATGCTGATTTACGCAGAAATGAGCTAAGTTTTGAGGTGGGGGAATGGGTATATCTGAAACTGCAACCGTGTCGGCAAGCTTCTATTTGCCACAGACAGAATCTCAAGCTTTCTCCATGATTTTTGGGCCGTATCAGATCCTTCAACGGGTTGGAGAAGTCACATATCGCCTTCAGCGACCAACATCTTCTCAGATCCATGACGTATTTCACGTTTCTCAACTGAAAAAGAAGCTGGGTCAGTCACAGATCTCACTACCTACACTTCCACCCGTCGATAAAAATTGAGTCTTTAAACCGGAGCCAGAAGAAGTTCTTACCAGACGATTGAGAAAGGTGAAGAACCGGCCGATAGTGAAGCTGTTAGTCCGTTGGCAGGGACAACTTTCGGAGGAAGCCTCTTGGGAAACATTATCGAAGCTGTCTGAAGATGACCCACACCTTGTGGGCAAGGGGTTTTAGAGGGGGAGGGATTTGTGATACGCCTGGTAGTGAAAGGAACCTAGGGTTCCAGTGAATAAGATTTCGGCAATCGGCAGGGCTATGTGAGGTAAGTGTTGTAAGTGGGTCGGATCAGCTGAAAAGTCGTGGGCCATGGGCCGTAAGTGTTAAATACGCTGCTTGTACGTTGCTTGATGTAATAATAGGATTTGGAGACCTAATTTAGTCATTTACATGAATTACCATAAATAAGCATGTAAATGGAAGAACGGTTACTTTCTGATCATTAGAACCTTCTGGGGTTTAGGAGGCAGTCTTCCCTCTAAGAAGACGTTGTGATTTCCTGTTGATAGCCAATAATATACATTCAATTCATTCATTCTCCTTCCACAGTCCAATTAAATTGTTGCAAAGTGGTATCAGATAGCCTAGATCCTGAAATAATGTCTAACACTCGCTTGAAGGATTTACAAGCAGAAGTTGATGCTCTGAAGAAAGAGGCTGAAGTTCGATCCAAGCAACCTGATGCTCAAATTCGAAGTTCTTGCCATCCGCACATAGATTTCACCTTCAGATGCTTGAATCGAGATCGCGATTCTTGCTAGCAATACCTTCAGTTCTCTATTGCGTACCTTTGGCCCCCAAACGCGAGAGTCTTGGATAAGAAGATCAAGATCGGCATCAAAAGGTTTCGCAATCCGATGAATTAGGGCTTCGAGGGTGGAGACGATGGAGCTGATTGATGGTGAAGAACTAAGAATGTGAGATGTGATTCCACCGGAATCAAAAACTTTTCTGGTATATGATCGAAGAGGGAGATCTGCGGTTGGGGAAAACGTTGTCTGAAGAACCCTGGGCTTCGACGAGTGAACGGTAGACAAGAGAGTTTCCACCAGGGTCAAAATTCCATCGAGTGGATAAATGCATCCCTAGGTTCGCGTTAGTGCGATAGAATGATCCATGGATCGTGCTTCATCTTCCTCCTGTAACGCTAGGAGTAGCTTTTCCAGATGGTTGAATTTTTCTTCAGATTCCGTCTTCCAATCAATGGCATGTTGACGAAGAATTTCAAGAATTTCTTGAATTTCTTTTATTGACTCTATAATTTTGTTGAAAGACACAAAAATTTCTTTCATAATATCCAATTCCAAGGAAGGATAGCTCTAATACCACTTGTAACACACTTACTAATATTGTGTTTGGCTAACAAGAAAATAAGAGAGAAAATAGAGAAATTATGGATGAATATTGAAGAACTGTAATGTATTCTAATCACACTGTCTTATTTCGAGGGAAGACTTCCTCCGATTACAAATTCACAATTGATTTCTTTGATGCCTTATTACAATTACATTATTGCTATTTATAGACTGAAGTAATGTAAGCTATAGTGCCCTAATTACATGAGCTAAACAATTGGATAAAAGGCCTGACTTAAGCCCAACTACAAGACTATTCAAGTAACAAAGCACATGGCCCATATAGCCCATTAGAGCCCTAATATTCTTCCCATTGTTGAGATAATAGGCCTGTTACATATTCAATAATCAAAAGTGCCTCAATTGAAGCATTTAATCAGTGTCATATTGACTAAGAAGTCCTCAAAAGCACCCAAACAATGGAACAAGTGATCAGCCATACAGAATCAGACACTAAAAAATACATAATCAATAACTCCAATATCACTTGATACAAATATATATATATATATATATATTGTAATAGAGAAACAAAAAAGGGGGATTCTTTGAACCAAAAATTACCGTACCATAGCGAGATTCAAATCTAGATGTTGGGATGTGTTCTCCTTCGTAGATTTGGATGCAGTAACACTCGAACAATATTCAGGGTGCTAGTTTCCAAGTAAAGATACAAACTCACGATTCATAAATGTCTGTGTTTGCCCAAGAATCACAGAAAAACAAAGAGGAGTAAAGAGGGAGAGAGGAGCACCTTAATTTGGTGAGATGCATCGTCGTGCCAATGCTGCGATTTCACGTCTAGCGCGAGCGAGCATTTTAGCAATCAGATTTTGATGATGCAGCGATGCGATTTTACATCTAGCGCAAACGTTTCACTTCCGATGTTGTGATTTTGCGATTTCGAAAATGAAAATGGAGCGTTTGTCTTTCGCGATTTTGAGACCCCTGATCTTGAATGATACAATTTTCACCTTCATCTCGCGTCTTTTTTTTTAAAAAAATAAAAAATGATTTCTTGAATTTTAAAATCGGAGACACGTCTTTCGCCTCAGCTCAACTTTAAAACTTGTCGACTCTGTATAGTATTTTTAAATATATATATATATATATATATATGAATAAATCTTTTCCTAAGTTATTTCACACATCAATCACATAATTAGTCTATAAGTTAATCTGTCACATCAATTTAAATTAAATAAAAAAAATTGAATACGTTTACTATTTTTTTATAAATAATCTCATGAATGTGTTACATAAAATGAACCTATTATATATATGTACAATATAGTTTCTTATCATCGTATTCCGGTATTTAAAAGTCTAATTATCGTTATCGAATTGATCAATCATGTTAGGACTTAGGATATATGCTCTCCCACTCCCCGTACCCTCCGGGGATCTCTCACGATCTTTTAGACTTTTAGTTTTTTTTTTTTTTCCTTTTCCTAATCGTTTTAGACTTTTAGTTGCCAATAAGTGCCAATATATAGTATTCAGTTTCAATTTATGATGATGAAAGGCAACAGAATATAATTATTTACAGTATAGGAAAAATGTCAACCGTAAGACCTTAGAAATTGACAGCTAATTGTAATGGAGTTGATGACAAGCGGCTAGCTTTATTAATGACACATTGACATTATTGACAGGCATAGATACGTACGGCCGCCTGCTGAATGAATTCTATATGCTTGTTGACTTCTTGATCGCTACGCTTCATAATATTAAAAATTGTAGTGATAGGACATGTACAATATACTTTTTTTTTTCATTTTTTCAGTTTTTTTTCTTTTCATTTTTTTTTTAATATATTCTTACATATTTGAAAAATAATACTTACTTAATCATAAAGTAAAAGAAATAAAAAAAATATTTCACAATTCAAAACATAAATTTAAAACACAAATTCAAGACAAATAACATTAATTCTCTATTAAAAATCTTAGCCGGTGATCAAGTCCACACAACGATTAGGTCAAGCACGATTTTATTTGAGAAATAATATCTATATAATAATATATATTTAAAAAGAGCTCTCATGACGTTCCCGCCCTGCACTTGCACGCCTATGATGCACGTAGGCGTCTGGTACAATGACTTTGTAATCCATGTAATTAAAATAATTATTTATGATTAAAATAGATTAATAAAAATTAAAATAAATTATTTATGATTAATAAATAATAATAAATAGACAATTTTTTTTAGAGTGATCATATTGTGTTATTATGTCTTTTTTAGTTAGCACAAACAGTCGCGGAAAAGGACGGAATCCGGCCAATGAAAGATCAAAATAAATTATCGATGAAAGTAATATTCATGTGTCATTCATCATCCTGACGTCCATCCTCAACTTTTTCACCATATATAATTCCAATAATTAATGAGATGTCATAAAATTTTAAAAATGCAAATAAAATTATAAGAAAAAATATCTAAAACTCTCTTATTTCTTAAAAAAGCAAAGCTATTTCCTTAAGCATCAGAATGCTCGCTCTACTACAATTAAACAATTTGCCCATATATATAGGCCTCAAGGTCGGTTTATTTTCCACCTTATACAAAGTCTCTTGTTTGCATTAAGTGGTCATATATACAAAGTTTATTGTATGTATTAGGTGATTGATAGGTGGTTATCCACATTTTGAAAACTCAATTTACAACATCATGAGAGTCATTATTCCTATATTTGTTTTCGGACACATAATAATGTGATCATCTTGTTATAGATCAATATCATTAATATCTATATAAATATTTTTAATAACATATATATAGTAAATATTATATATATTAATATTAATAACATCATGTTATATATATTATATATATTAGTATAAATCTTAAAAAATAATTTTTTTTTATACTTTTTTTAAAGGTGAAGTTTAAATATTTTTTTATACAAATTTATACGAGACTTGTCGATTTAAAATTTGTACAAATCCTTGTTCATAAATGATCACGATGATGCATGTTCCTTTTAGCTAGGGTTTTATTTTATTTTTGAAGCAAGTGAAATTCATTAAACTAAAAGAGATGATACATGAGGAAGGCCGGGATGAGGTTTCTCAATAAATATTCCAAAATAATAAACTACACTCAACAAGCTATAGTGTTGTTTATATAAAAGCATATGCAATTTGAACCCCAAACAAAACTACTGTTTCTTGACGTGTACGAGAATATGACTAAGAATAAACTAAGCAAGAATTTAAAAAGATACCGGCCTAGATATTGCACGTCAATGTACAGAAAAGAAATCAAGGTCTTATATATATATATATATATATATATATATATAAGGTTTTTACTTCATTATCATTTATACCATTATCTTAACGGTAAAGGAAATTATTTTATTTTACCCTCTTTGGTGTTATTTATTAATATACTGTAACTAGTTACTTAATTTGAAAACGATTCTTTAAATCTTTGTTTGAAATAGAAGACTTATTGATAGATATATAAAGTAGGTCTCACCATATTTATTATAGAATATATGTAATGAACATGCATGCACTCATGATATGATCTCTGTTCACTAAAAAAAGAAACAAAGGGAAAACGTGTATTCAATTACTTGGAAAAGAGTGGTGCAATCAATGTAAGTCCTAATATAATATATAGCATAGGCAATATATATACCAGCAAACCCAACCTCAAAGCAATTATATTAGCCTTTCACAAGATAATCAAATTATAAGCCTAGCTAGCCCGCCTCTAAAATCAAATTAACAACTCGACCGGCAGGAGATCATCATGGTGAAAATTGCCTGGGCAACCAACCAAGAGGTCACTCAGCCGACTGCCTCAAAGCCCTCATAGTCGAGTTCATTACAACCTTCCTTTTTGTCTTTGTCGGAGTTGGATCTGCCATGGCCACCGGTATATATACATGAATCTTTAAATCACCCTTATCTCATAAACTGTATATGCACTATATTATTTTGATGAATATTTAATCTAATGGTTGATGAACGAACGTACGTGCAGATAAGCTAGATGAGGCAAGTTCATTGGTGGGCTTGTTTGCTGTGGCTGTGGCGCATGCCCTTGTGGTGTCCGTGATGATATCCGCTGGCCACATATCCGGCGGTCATATTAACCCCGCCGTCACGCTTGGCCTCCTATCCGCTGGCCACATATCCGGCGGTCATATTAACCCCGCCGTCACGCTTGGCCTCCTCGTCGGCGGCCACATTACTGTGGTCCGCTCCATTCTCTACTGGATCGATCAACTATTAGCATCATCAGCGGCTTGTTTTCTTCTTTACTACATAACCGGAGGATTAGTGAGTCAAATGACACTCTTAATTATGGTTAAAATTTTGAATTGCATTTAATGGTTTAATTTGATTCATTAAATTATAAAATTATTTTTATTATAAAATAAATTTAATATATCAGATAAAATCATTTATAGATGTAGCAATACTACCTACTGTTACCACTTTTTTATGAATAAGATTTTCCTTTTATGGAAAAAAATGAACTTTCTCAAATTGTTTGATCTTCTTTGGTGAGTGCAGACCACTCCGATCCATTCACTAGCAAGCAGTGTGGACTACTTGCAAGGCGTAATATGGGAGATTGTTCTAACATTCTCTTTGCTGTTCACTGTTTATGCTACTATTGTGGACCCAAACAAGGGGGCTCTTAATGGACTTGGGCCAACTCTAACTGGGTTTGTTGTGGGGGCCAACATCTTAGCCGGTGGGGCTTTTTCAGGGGCTTCGATGAACCCAGCAAGGTCATTTGGGCCAGCTTTGGTAAGCTGGAACTGGACTGATCATTGGGTTTACTGGGTCGGGCCACTCATTGGAGGTGGGCTTGCTGGTTTTATCTATGAAAACTTCTTCATCATCAGAACTCATGTCCCTATTCCCACTGAGGAAGTTCGTTTCTGATTAGTGATTGTCCATCTTTGAGATGCGCTTCCTCTAATGCTTCCTGTGGCAGGTTACCTGTTTTCCTCATGTATCTCATCTTTGTTTTGTTCTCATGATCTTTATTTCATTTTCGTGTTTAGTTCTGGTTTGTGTCCCATATGGCTATATATATTATTGTCTCCGGAGCAGTTGTCTATACTTTGTTGATTCGGATGGTATTTGCATATCCTGAAATAACTACACACTGGATGATAACCAAGTAGGCTTCACCATCACTTCTAGCTACTTTATTATGAGACAACAAACAGGGAGTAGGTGAGACTCAGGAGTGATGAGAGAGTACTATAAAGGGTGGGCACTGGGGAGTAATACTAGTGATGAAAGAGGTGAGAAGGATATAGCTTTTCATTAATTAATTTTGGACAACACTCATTTCATCTGCCAACCACTGTTATAACCCATCAAGAGTGGTATATTAGGTAGGAAAACAAATAGTAAAGCTAGCCCATCTTATTGATTAGTTTGTTGCTGGCTAATATAAAGAATAATGTTAGGTATAAATTCTAAATAGACAGAGTTCATATAAATTTTTTATAAAAAAGCAAGTTCTTCTAATAAAGTTTTTTTTTTGTTTACATTTTTTTAGGTGGGGCCTCCTTTTTTACAAGTGCTTATATGAAATTTATATATTTAAGACTTGCACAAATTAATTTTCCAAATAAAGAAAAAGGAGAAGAACTCTTTGTGTTTCCTCATTTGGTCATTGACTCATTGGAAGAAAAGTTTAACATTTGTGAAATAATATCATCACTTGTCAATAAGGTAGATAGCGTATAGACTCAAGATTTCAAATCTATATTTTTATTTCATGTGAAAGTCTATAATATTTAAATTGAAAAGAAGAGATAGATTTAATTATGAGAAATGTTGGATGTACACGCCCGTGGTGTACACTGCGTACACACCATCAATTTAATAAAACATTGCACTTTAACTTTTTGGCTCATTGCCTTGATTTCAAATTTGGCTCGTTTAATTCATCAAAAACTGTAAATCCCCAACTTCTTCTTCTTCCTTCTTCGACAGATTTTAACATTTCACCGCCCACCTCTCCACTTTGTCAAAACTGCACAGAAGTTGTCATTGGAGGCCAATCAAGCAGTGACAGAAACTTTCGATGACTTCCAATGATTCACCCTAGTTTCGTCGTCTCCCCCGTAACTTACCCCCTACATAAATTCTCATCTCTCTCTCTCTCATAACACTATTTTCTCTCTCAATAGACAGCCACCTAGAAATGGTTTTGACTCCACCACCGCAACCTCCTACTCTCGTTGCCACTTTGCCCTCACGGTGAGTTCCTTAGAGTTTTCTTCTCGTTAATCAGCATTCGGATGCCCCTAGAATCACCATATGGAAGCCACTAAGATTATCAAAAATACTCTATTTTGCCTAAAAAAAATAGAGCAGGTCTCTTGGGTCCTCCACTAGTCGAGCAACACTTCGCCGACGACCCCTCCACTTAGTTAAAACTGTACAGAAGTTGTCGTTGGAGGCCACTTAGATAGTGACAGAAAGTTTCGATAATTCACCCCAACTTCGCCGTCTCCCTTGTGGCTTACCCCCTATGTGCATTCTCATCTCTCTCTCTCATCGCACTATTTTCTCTCTCAATAGTAGGGTTATAAAAAGATTGAACCGGACCGGTGGATCGAACCAGACCGATGAACTAGACCGGATGAAATTCGGTCTAGTCCAATCTAATTTTTCTATGGACCAGAAATTTCTGATTTGGTCTAGGGGGAGAACATTTCTCCCCCTGGACCGGACTGGACCGGACCGGACTGAAAGCACACATATTTTTATTTTTAATTTATATATATAAGTAATAATATATAAATTTTAATATTAATATTAATATAAATTAAGAGTGGCAGTATAACATATTAATATATAATATATACTCTTATAATATTAACATATTATAATTTATAATAGTTGTACTATAAAAATATAAATTATAATATATTTATATAGAGTATTAGTAATAACTTATAAGTAATAAGTGTATTATTATTATTTAATATATTATTACTAATTTATCACTATTCACTAACATATAAATTTATAATATACTAAAATAAATTCTGTAATATTGTTATTAGTTATAATTAACCAACCTATAATATGTCATTAAATCATTATTGACTAATTAATAATTACTCTTCTTATTATTACATATAGCAATTATAAATATTAATTATTAATGTTATTTTTAACTATATATGACAGATGATCAATTATCATTAATATCATTAATTAATTAATATGATTTATGAGAATTAAATTAACTAATCAACTTATGAGTTATATATAATATAGAATATTAGTTATAACTTATAATATTAATATTAAGTCTGTAGACTATAAATTATAATTATATATTTTGTTTAATATTTAGATGAAATTAGAAATTGACAATTGAAAACAATGATTATTCTTTTAAGAAAGTAGTACTAGTATATATTTAATAATTTATTAACTTAGGCCAAAAAAGTATATTTAATTATTATAAGATTTTGGATTAAATTTAGTCCATTAAATCATATGGGATATCTTTGGGCCAGACCGGACCACCCCTGGACTGAATTGGATCGGATCAGTATGGATCGAATTCTATTCGGTCTAGTTTAGGGTGAGAAAATTTTAAAATTGAATAGAATCAATCCACATTTTTCCTGGACCAGACCGGACCATTTACACCCCTACTCAATAGACAGCCACCTAGAGACGTCTCCACCACTGTGACCTCCTATTTTCGTTGCCATTCTGCCCTCCGAGTGAGTTTCCATCGCACGCATGTTTGAGCTTAAATAGAGGCTTTCATATAAACATAAGCTGTTTTGCTATTTATATGAAGATAAAAATATGGAGTTTATAGTTCCAAACGCTCCGGAGATTTCAAATCAAAAGAAAATCACTGCGATTAGGTTATGTTTCGAATGGTTTCAAAGGATTTGGACAAGCGATGTTGACGAGAGCACATAAATGGTTTGGAACTTTGGACGAGCGACCAATTTTTCTTTTTATACCTTTTTTTAAAAATGTTTGTTGTAGTAGTGTCCGCGTCGTGTACACATAGGCGTGCATACATAGCAAAACTGTTTAATTATTATTTAGCCTCGAAATCAAACTCATTTTCTAAATAACCAATGTCCTTAGTGCATTTTTAAGTTTGGTTTGTTTTTATAAATTATGAGATGAAATAAGATAAAATAAAAGTTAAAAAAAATAATATATTGTTATAAAATATATATTTTTAATATTAGTTTTGTTTTAAAATTAGAAAATATTATTTTAGGATTTGAAAATATTTTATTTTTTTATTTTTTTATTTTATTTTATATAAATATTTTAAAAAATATAATAATAAATTTAAAATGAGATAATTTTAAAAAAAATAATGCTAAGATTGGATACTATTTATATAAGTATATGCTATGAGTGTTGGATGCTCCCATTATTTTTTCTTTAAAAATAAAAAAAAGGGAACCATTAGCTTTTGTAGAAAAAGAATCAAAATTTGACTGGTTTTGGATTCCGAAATTTACGAGAGAGAGCAAAAAGAAAGAAAGAAAGAAATGGTTCACTCTGGTCAAAAGGGCAACATTCTTCTTTATTTCCTTAATTGATATTTATTGGCAAACATGAATGCACTTTCCTCCTTATGATCACAACAAAATTACCGAAGGAGCATCTATGTAATATATGTTGCACTATTAATATAATAATATTTTTTTGGTAAATAATTTAATTTCTAAACAGAGAGGGAAATCGAGTTTACAAGCAGGGAATTAAGTGAATTTAGGCTATTCTAATATAACCAATATAAAGATATTCCACTCATGCTCAGAGAATGGTAAGAGTATTTTTATTAGATTATCTAAAATTATTATTTTTTAAATATAAATTTATAAATTTATCAAAAAAATTTAGTTATATTTGATCAAATATAAGGAAATAAAAGTGAAGAAAATGAATAAATATAATTTTTAAAAATAATAAAGTTAAAATTTTATCCATGATTTTTGTTGGATAAAGTTTAAACTTTATTATTTATAAAAAGTATCTTTATTTATTTTTTTTCACTTTTACTTCTTTATTTTTGATCAAATTTTTTTAATAAATGTATAAATTTATATTTTTTACAAGATAATTTTAAACCATCTAACGAGAATGCTCACCATTCTGATTATTCTAAAGGTTTTAGAGAAATGAAGTGGAAAACACTTTGGCTAATTAGTCATCTACTGAAACCGTTGCCTTGAAGCTTCTTCTCCACCCATGAAGGAGACAACACAGGGTTGGTCTCGTACTCTGTTATTTTTGTCCGGGAATCGCTTCGGTCCAAATAATCAAACCATATTTTCTCGTCAGGCAAAACCTTAACCCTCCAAACCTTAAATGTTTGGTCCAAACTCGCGCTATAAACTAAAATCCCCATCACAATCTTTTCCATCTCCAAACAAGCAGCCAAGCATCTCACAGGCCCCCTATGCCCATCCAACACTGCCAAGCATTCATGGTAATAACTCCCTTCCTCTCTCCTCCAAATTCTAATGGTTGTGTCCTCTGAGCCGCTAAATATCAACTTTTCAATTGCCACAAGACAAAGAACAGCGAAACGATGGCCCTGCAAAAATCCGCCATGGTTAAATCTATAAGACATTCTTTCTTTCTCCCAAAAATTTATCGTACCGTCTGATGATCCAGAATAGAGGAAACAATTGTTAAAACATGCGCTTAATGCCAATGCATGAACCGGGAAGGGTTGGAATTTTAGGATCATTATGAGGGTGTGAGAGTTTTCTCTGTACAATCTTCTCCAAATTCGAGCAGATCCATCAGAAGAACAGGTGAAAACACACCCATCATCTTGATTCACCAATATTGCATTTATGTTATCTTCATGCGCCACAAACGAATCCACACATGATTTCTTGTCCGAAACACGCCAAGCTTTAACCGTTTTGTCGTATGAGCCAGTGTATAATATCCCTTCTGCTTCGTAATAGGCCATGCAAGAAATACAATCCCTGTGTTGTTGGGTGTTTGTCCTCGAGAACAAAAGAAATGAGCTTCTTTTAGGAAGAGAAGAGATTTTCTTGGACCGAAAACCATCCGAAACTGAAAAGTTCCAAACCCGGATTTTGTGATCTTTATGCGCAGTGAAAAGAGTGTTCCGATAAGCCAAAATCGCCCGGACCTCGCCGCACGTTGTCTTGAGATATCCTCGCTCCATGCCGTCCGGTTGCCTCCATGCGCGAATCCGGTTACTGTCGGAGCCGGTGAAGACTACTCCGGCCTTAGAAACAGCGATGGAGTAGATGTGTCCCTCGTGGCGATGGAGGGAAGCTATGCAGTGGTAGAGGAGTGAAGGAGATGGAGTTTGGAGAGGGGAGAGTGTCCATGGGGATTCTGGTTCTGGGCTAGGATGATCATGATCAGGTGCCATTTGCTTGCGCATTCTGGTGGGGCTATAAGGCACTGCGTGGCTAAATTGGAGATTAAGTTCACGCATTTCAGGATAAGATTCCATGGACATATGGATGGGTGATCGTACAATATCGTCTCTATCTTCGTCTATGAAATTGAAAAGTGATCTTCTAAATTGGTATTCCATGGCCAAATGAGCGAGCGAGAGTACAAAATTAAGAAAAAGAAAAACTGGGCAAGATATGGGCGTTTACAATTATAAGAGCTGGGTTGGGCATTCCATATATATATATATATATATATATATATATTATACACACACATGAACTGATATAGGATGGGTAGCTTATTTATGTTTGCTTAATTCATTGTGGGCGTGATGTGTGTGATTCTAATAATTACCATTTAATATGCGGGCGTCGAAGTGACAATATTAATAAGGTGGTTGTGATCATTTATAAGTAATGCAATGATGATCAGTAGGTTTCATTCATGGAGTTCAATGACTTTCTATCCCTAACAGTTGGGCTCATTTGATGAGGGGTAGAGCACCAATTATTAATTATGGAAGCTTGTGTCTGGCCGTGCTCTGCATGCAGTTCATGTACCTTTATTTTATAATAATTCATGTTTTGTAGATCAAAATAAGGATTTTTTTGAATTCGGAGATGAGATGAATTGAGATGAGTTTAGTTTATTTTTTAATATTATTATTATTTTGAAATTTGAAAAATATGTATTAAGATTTGAAAAATGTGTATTGAAATTTGAAAAAGGTGTATAGAAATTTATATTTTGTATAAAAAATTATAAAAATATAATGATGAAATGAAAATGAGTTGAGATGAACTCAACCCACTTCCGAATCCAAACGGAGCTAATTGAATGCATGGAACAATAGTACTGAACGAATATTTACTAACTAAATGTACCTAAGAGTATAATTTTTAGCTACAACATCCAATTTTTTATTTTTTATTTTAAGAGAAGAACTGTCTAATTTTATTGATAGCTCTTACTTTATAACGGAAGAAAACCGTGATTACAAAAACAGATGCTTGGGATACATAAAATCAAAAAAGCCCAAACCCAAACATAAAACCTAGAACTCCCAACTACAATACAAAATACCCATAAAACCAAAAGGCAACAATAACTCAAAATAATAGTACAACAACATCCAATTTATTCCTATTTACAAAAATTGATCATGATTAAACCAGCTCGATCGACGGACAAGATTTCTGATCAAATATACACAAAATCATGTTTAATGGCATCAAGATTGCAGTGAGGTGATTGGCATGAAAGCTCCATGAAATCCTTATGGAATTCTGCAAGGTAAAGTAATCTTGGCAACAGGTTCCTTACAAAACTTCTTTGCATCAATTATATAAACCTGCAAATTATAAATCAGACCATCCATTGATCTAAAACAACATACCAAAAAAATTAGGATTGATTGGAATAAGCTGATGCCAATAAATAAATGGACTTACTTTAGATATGTTGGTATATATCTTCATTGTGTACAAAAGTGATGATCCAGCCATCATCTTCCTCAAACATATGATATTGCACCTTTATCAGCTCCTCCTCATCATCATTCATTTGTATTTTTCTCTAGTTTCACATAAAAATGTACATACACAGTTGGAACATATCTATTACTATATATATAATAAAAGTGGAGTCATATGATTCCAACTTGGCATTCTACCTATTAAACTTGAAGTGTTATATTTATTGAGCGGTAATTCTTTTAAAAGCAATGTTTCATTATGAACTGTTGTAATTTATAAATTTCATTTCATTTTTTATATATAAATATATAAACCGATTCAAGAATATATCCAAATGCACTATTTCAACATTTATATTGTTTCGTAAAACTAAAACATCCTATAAACCATTTTGAGTTTCTCCACCATAAAATCTCGTCCCTCTTTAGATCATCTATTTTCCTCATGTACAACATACACAATAATCCGCGTATTGCATGGATTATAAACTTGTTAATTAGTTATATATCTTTTGCATGAAAGAAAAGAAAAACTTTGTGCAGATCAAACTTCCAGGAACGAGTACTCACCTCTGGCTCCTCAAAGTGTAGTTTGCCTAGACCTCTAAATTTCATTATGCCTGAAAGAATTATGTCCGTAGTACTTGAGAATTCTCATATTTTAATATCTAATTTCATGATAATTAAGGGAAACGCATGTAGGTTATATATAATTATTGTTGATTCTATTTTTTTTTAAAATTAAAAACTAATAAAAACTTATGGTGCCAGAGGTAGAGCTCGCAATGGAATCAATAACTTGAGTATATCTGTATCTATTTTTAACTCCAGTAAAGCTTGGATTGATGATAGGAAAATCCGTAGAGAATTCTGTTCTAATGAGATTTCTCTCCCTAACTTCTCTGATCTGGCCTGTTTGCATGTCTAATCTCCATTCGTAACAATAAGTAAATAGGGATTTATCATGATCTGTTGAGTTACTAGGATTTTCTTCCATACAATTTATAGTTTTAAATTCTCTGAAAAGCCACTCAAATTTATTCAGACCCATATCAGGCCCCGGTACACACCCACGTGACCCCAACCTGTTCATGACATCCTCGATCGTACAAATAAATTCAAATATTAATGAAGTGGGATTGATCATGATCTTAATTATAAATTGAAAAGATATATCAATTAATTGTTTAAGCAAGAATTAAGTAAGCAGATAATTTATTTTTTGTATATTAATCAATTTAATTACCTCATCACCGTCCTCGAAGCTGTTGAGAATGTGAAATGTGGTATTGGGTTCAACGTCAAACCAGTTGATTACATCAGAATCGCCATACCGAGGCATTATCCCAATCCTTGCATATTCTTCCTTATTGTACTTTAATAATCTACACAAGCATAAATATTTTTGTTGGTTATTTCAAAAAAATACAGGCGCGCGCGCGTCTTGTGATGCTTCGGCCAGTTATATATACAAATCCGAGTTATGAAAGGATCCAAACAGGGGCGGAACTACTTGTATTCTAGGGGGGCTATCGCCCCCCCCCGCCCCCCCCAAATTCTTTTAAAAATTGAATATAGTATATAGTTTAGTTTACTTTTTCTCTTATCTATCAATTTTTTACTTAATTTAGCCCTCCAATACTGAGATCAGACCCTTTAAGTACGAACTGCACTCTTATTATCTATAAAAAAAATTTATAAGTCTTTCTTTTTTAGTGTATTCTCTTATTACCCATTGTGCTTTTATCTTATAAATTTATGGTTCATGATAAGCTGTAATGTTGCGTGTTTTGAGAAACTGTTGTACGCTGACTGTTGCGACTTTGCGTGTTTAGCATTCTGTCATCTGTGTTCATACCGATATGCCCAGTCCAAAGAATGCTAACATTCCTTGCACCTGCAGGCAAAAGAAGTTTCCTTCGCAATATAACTAGTTTTATAGGTGGTTTGCAATCGTTGGGCCGGACATCAACTCAAGCGCAATAAGTATGCACCAAAACCCATTTACTTGGGATCAGACCTAATCCCATTGCACCTATAATATCGGTGACCACTTATGATCAGTTTGTGCATGTTTTTTATTTAAAGAAGTTATATTATTTACAAGAACGTGAATAAAACCATATATTATAATCATTAAAAAAGTCAACTTTTATTTTATATTATTTTATATGATGCAAATTTGCAACGATGTTGGATTTGGTAAATTTTCTTTTATATAATTCGCATATATAGTATTCAGTTTGTCTCATTGAATTAAATTACATTTATTTAGTGCATAGGTTATTGATAGAAAACATTAATTTCCTATAAGATATATAATAACAATTCTTGTTTATATTATATCATCAACAAATCTAAATTTGGCATGACTAATAACATCCAATTAAATTTTATTGATCAGCATTTTACATTTTATAAGAAATAAATGAGTACAATAAACTTAATTGAATAATTAATTGAGTGCTAAGTTCAACATTAGTGAGCTTTGTGTTGCATTTTTTACTTGCTCGTTAGTTATTTTGGGTTAATTATAAATTTATATGATTTCCAAAATTTGTGTGTTTTGGATTTTGCATTGGATTGCCATTGGGTATTGTAGATTTGTAGATTAATTGAGAATATTTGTTAATTGACAAACTATACAAAAAAATCTAACAATTTTATATCATTACTTATTAGGTACTTTCCAAATTTATTCTTGATCTATAATTTTTTTTAAAATAAAAAAAAATACTAAAAAAAATACACATTACTTATGTTTACACGTACCATACATTTTGTCGATTGCCCCCCTCAAATACAAAATCCTGGTTCCGCCCCTGGATCCAAATATAATATGCATGCACTTACGGGCCTCCACGAATAAGTCTTTTTATGTCTATAATCAGCTGAAAATCCATGATCACAATATACCTGCAGCATGCAAAGCAAAAACGTATATAATTATAAATTAGTATGATTTCGTTCTTAGGTTCCAACTTGAGAGCTTGAAATGAAAAATAGATAAATATGTTAAGTTAATAACTCTATTATTATATATTTATTATATATATATATATATCATGAGCTGTATAAATATTTTCAGATAGTTCTATTAAATATTTAATAAATATTGTCTTTTTTTTTTCAATTGATCAGATTCTAAGATCATGTACCATTGCAGTTATTTGGCAATATTTTTTCGCTTAAAAGAAGTGATGATCACATCAATACTAGTACATTCTCACCTCTGGGTGACCCCTATTTCATAAATAAGGCTAGACCTGTTTAGTCCGACATCCACTTTGCGAATCAATTTCTTTCCATCAGCTGCATGCAGCAAAAGATCAATATATAAGATAGACTTACTAATTAGAAAATCTGGCTTCAGTACTCCTCAAGGATCCAACTAAAGATTATCTTTTGGCTTTGTTTTGAATCTGAGTGTCGATCACACCAGAAATCAATCCCACTTCGAGGAAAGGTTTAACGGCATCCACCCCCATAATAACCATCTCTCCGGTACCAGGAGCTCTCTGTAACATGTAGCAATTAGAAATCTGAGTCCTTTAACTAACATATAAATCTGAATCCTTTAATTAACATGCATGTGGTGAGGGTAAAATTAATAGTTCTAATTTATTCGTTGAAGTAAGTTTGAATGAAAGAACAAGTAGTAACACAGATCAATATCTAAAGACAAAGTGATCAGAGCTTGCTGGGGATCACCTTTGGGTGGCTGGTAAATGGCCGTTTCCATGCTCCATTTACATCCCAATTGCCTAAAGTTTTTAGAGTACAAATGTCGATCTCTTGAGGCACGTAGTTCTGATCTGCAATTGAGTAGTATTTCCCCGAATGCTCGAAAATATTGGTGTTGCTTAAATACTTGTTTACCAATATCCCATATCTCAACTGCAAAATTCAGATCATGAAAGGTCTCAACCCCATTTTATAAGCTAATCTAAGCCTTTTTGCCAGCTCACTCACAAACATCAACGCAACCACATCATGATTTTAGAATTAATTAAAAGAGGGTACTAATTATTTTAAAGCGCGCAGCAAAGTGAAATTGATATCCCCACCAAATTAAGCATGCAGATAAGCAGACAAAATGGCGGGTGAATCGCCTTCAATGGCGGGTAGAAAAGACGGCTTGTTTCTTTGCTTTTCTAGCTTGAACGTTTCGGTTTTAACATGACTGTTATTGTAGACAACCTTCCAGTTCCCATGATGATCACCATCTTTACTAAAATACAAAGCATGAAGCATTCCTTCTAGATCCTTCTACCCAAGTGTGACCAGACCTTCCAATTAACACGGACTTAGTCAATTTCAGTCCTCCAAAAAAGGGGTTTGGTCCTGCAATTGAAGCGAACCGCAAGCATCATTAAACAGTGACAGTTTCCTGTTATTACATCCAATGCTGGCCCTCATCATGTCAAAACCAAAATTACTATATACATTCTATCCCTAGCTACCAAGTCCTTTTGGAACCTTTTTGTTAGAAAAAAATATATATATCTATATATTATTAATTGTACTTCTAGTGTCATTATCCATTTATATATAATTCAAAGCACATGAATGCTGATTAATTACACATTGTATCTAATTTTTATATGTTATCAACAACAAATGGTATTCACTACTAGATGTGCTGGAATTAAAATTCTTATTAATTAATGTGTTAGATATAACCAAGAAGATCGAAGAATCTAAATCAAGATGTCAATGATAAATAAGAATTTTATGTCAAATAGTGACAATGTTAATATTTATAACAGCAAAGGTCAACTGCTCTCCCTCAATATCCTTTTATCTCTCTCTCTCTCTCTCTCTCTCTCTCTCTCTCTCTCTCTCTCTCTCTCTCTCTCTCTCATATTTTGTGTTATGCCTCCTTGGAAAACAGCTGACACTTCCCGCTGGAAAACCGCAACGACAAACCATGTCTCACGCATAGCTACTTTTCCGTAAGCCTCTTCTTCACTTGTTTAAACACGCATCTAGACCAGCCGCTCTCTTCCACTTCACTGGTGTTTTCATCTCGTGTTAAATCCCTTAGAATTTTTTAAATTACTTATAAACCCGTTAGTGTTTAAGAGTCTTAACTCTTAAGACATGACTTAATTATTTTTGGACTGTTTTTATGTGGGTTTAATGTTTATATTGGGTTTGTTACATTTTACAGAAACAGTATTAATAATTTTAAATGCGTTTTATTTTAGGGTATAATCAAAATTAAGTATTATTTCAATTTGAATTGTGTTTAGCTATTTTTAAATTAGGCATATATAATTTTACTCTGATAAATATATTAGCTCTGAACTTGATTTCATAGAAAATATGTAAAAACTTTAATTGTATTGTTTAGATTTTAATTTAGTAGTGGATTGTAAGTATTTAATCTTTTGTTTTTTTAAACATGACTTTAAGCTGATTATATGATATAAATATTTGATATTTTTAAATTTGACGTGATTAAGGATATATTATGAACTACCATCGTTTAAGAAATTTATGATTTTCCTACTATATTACATGTTGGTGGTGTTAAATTATGATTTTAATAATTGTTTATAATTAATATATGAGTTTTAAATAGGATTAAGTTAATCTTTAAAATAAATTTAAGCTTTTTTGCCATATTTCATAAAAAAATATTATAATAAGTTAAGAGTATATTTAAATTATGATATTTCTTTTAAAGGATTTAAATGATATTAGTATTTATTAGATTTTTTGTAAGATTGAATAATCTTGCTAATTATAAGAAAGTAAGCCTATTTTAAAATTTTAAGTTTTCGTGACTCTTTTTAACATTAAAGTAGTCTATCAAGTTATATTTTAAAAGTGAAAATATAATACTAGTATTTTAAATATTTAAAACACTAGCATTCATAGATTTTCGTATATATTAAACAGAATATTTATTTAGCTATTTTCCGTAATATGAATTTAAGTAAATGGAAAGTTTATCATGCAAATCCTTTAGAAGATTAGTAACATTTAGTATTTTTTTTATAGTTGATGATTGATTTCATTAGCATAGTTGTAGAAAGATTAAAAGTTAAAAACTTTAGATAAACACAATTCTATATTAGATTTGTATATAAAGAAATGAACTGAGATTAATTTGTAAAAATATGTGCTTGTTGTTTTAAAAAGAAAAGGTGAAAAACAATCTTAGCATATATTTGGCATTCACTCATGAAATATGTATGAAAGGGAAAAAAAATACTTTTTGACATGAATAATATTTGATATGTTTCTGAAATATGGAAAAGTGCGAATGTGATAAGAATTTTTATACATGTGACTTGAAAATATTTTGGATCTATTTTTTTATCGTATAGAAACTATATGTATATGTTTAGCACATAGTTTGATATGATATGCATCTATAAAACCTTTAGGATGACTTTTTTTTTTTGTTTTTATTTTGATTTTGATTCTAGTTTTGGTATGATAATACTCGTTCATGTGATATGATTAGCATCAACATGATATGATATTATATGATATGAGTGCATTCACTTTGAAAGTAAAGTGATCTTTTATATTTTTTTTCTGTGTGCACATTCGAGACTCCGAACATAAATAAAAGAAAATTTTATAGTATGATAATGCATGGTTTGAGTATCGAGGATAGCACAATCATATTACGGAGGTTAAATATGGTATATGATATGATACAATACGATATGATATGATATGATAAGATGAAGATGCTCAATTATATTATGGTAAAGTGTTTTTGAATATGAGCAGTTGGTTTTTGAATATAAAAAGACTAAAAAGTCGCAATAGTTTTCTAAGAACGCATTTTGAGATGTTCATACAAAAATGAAAATTGTCCATGAATACCAAATTTTTTGAAAATGCTCATATTTATATATTAGTATATGTTTTCTGCTTAGTCAGTTGTTAATAACTCAACATTTATCCTCATAATATTTTCAAATGTTTTAGTGAATGATCAAGATAGAAAGCATGCATAAGGCTACATGATCATATTGAAATAAGTACAAGAGGTATTTTGGTTATTTGAGAATTTTATTCCGTAGTTTTGTTTACTTTGTTGACTTGATATTAGAAAGGTTGAAATTTATTTTGAGACTTAGTCACATTCATTGTTAATTATTATGGGAGTAAGTGTTTTAAACAATGAAATTTAATTATGTGTAATTGAGAAGTTAGGGTTTAGTGAGAAACAATATTAAGTGAGAAACAATATTAAGTAACAATAAGTAACTTTTCGATACATTTGGAACTGGGGTTGGAAGGGATATTTGGACTCCATAATAGCCCGATCCATGAGTCCAAATATCCCGACCCATGACTAGGGAACCCGCCCCATAAGGTTGTGGCCCAAAACTAATAGTATCGCGGCCTCAAGGCCCATAACCACAACCACGTGGTTCACAACTACTTAAGGAGTTGTAGATAAAGCCTACATTTGGAAGTGATCATTCAAACCGGATAGCTCCATATTAAGTAGGAGTTCTCGTGAGGAGATAACTCTTACAAAATGGGAGTCATCTATTCCTAATGTCAAGAAATCATGAAAGATATACATACGAGAACAGTAACTAGTGTCAGTTGTTGTTAAGGCATGCTCACCCTCTTCTATAAATAACTCACAAGAGTTAACAAATGATTTATCTTACTTTCGTACATACAGTACTTGCTCTCATACTACTATACTAACTTAGGAATCAGATTAAATCAGTATCGCCCATATATATGTTTATTGTACGTAGGACATCCGTGTGGTAAATGGTGTGATAGTGAAACACATTCTTTAATTTAAGGGCATTACAATGTTATATACACCTGAAAAGGGAGCAATGGTTGATTAGCAAACTTTAACACCGAATCCACAAATTAGGCGTCCACTATTTTCGCAGAAGCGTTCTTCATTGTTCTGGAAATGTCTATGTGCATGGGTACTTGCTGCACATCTCTTAGGATTGGCTGCTTATGAAAACATGATGATAAGTAATTCTCCAGTCAGATTATCGTAATATAATTTGAATTTGGTTGCTTAAATTTTACAACTTTTCGAAAGAAAAAGCATATATAATTCGTATGCTAAGAATTGGCAAAATCTTATGATCCACTGGTTGCCAGTTAAAAATGTTGCAAAAGTTGGTGACATATTCAAAGTTCCAAGTATTGCATTGGATGATCAAAACGAGATATATATATATTGTGTGTGTGTGTAATATATATACACATCATGATAAGCTAGCTTCACTAGAGAGAGAGAGAGAGAGAGAGAGTTACCTTGAAAATAGAAGAAAATAAGGTTTTGAAGTGATCAAAGTTGTGTGAAAGGGTGGGCTTCCTCTCAATACTACAATTCACTTGAAAGACGAGATCAGTCGTGTGCATGCCATGATCTATTAATTGCTGATCAAAACATTAAAAAATTTCGACATTAAGACCCATGCATGCATGATTACATATATAACTTGATTGATTGTACATGTTAACTAATAAATAAGTATTAATAATTTAATATGATTCGATGAACATGCAATACAATACAACAAAAAGTTTTTTTTTTCTGCTAGATTTATTTCTGGTGACTGTAATCACGTAAGAAATAATGGCTCTGTTGTTCTACTGACTATTCATTTTTGGGGCTTTAGTTTTTGCTAGAATAATTTGTTTTTTCGGGCATAATCTAAGTGGCCAAAAATAAGACCATTTAAAATGGGTTACACCGGCTATTTCATTGTTTTTAATGGCAAAATAAAATGCCGAAATAAAGTAATCTAAGTGACCCTTCCTATTGTTGCGACATTGGTTGCCGCAACAGCTACACTTATTTAAAGAATTGGCCGTGATTAGTCAAGAATATTCATTAGACCAGCTATCTATCACGGAAACATGAGCTCTCATGAAGGCAAACCTTTTGGACCTAGGCGAAACCCTAGCCTCTCCCACGCCATCGGAAACTACCAAGGCCAATCGACGACTCCATCCCTCTTCTGCAAGTCCTTCCAGCCGACACCTTCCATCCACGTGGTAGAGACCTTTCCTCACTTGAGCCCCTTTATCACTCTCCCACTAAGCCAGAATTCATCCCCCCTGTCGAGCTTCTTTATCAAATGGTTTAATTCATCCATCTAAGGTTTATCCGGATCGTGATTCTCGCTATTTGGTCGTGATGGATCTTCCTAATTCAAACCTCTCAAATTCAATGCCAATGGGGGTGGTTATGGCCAGCGATTCTAAGGCTATTCTAGAGGAGTGGAAGGAACATATATATGTGAGTTTCTTTTCCCTTTTAATGTTCAATTTGGTGTTTCAGCATGCAAGAGGGTTAGTATTTCCCCTTTTCATTGGGAATAATGTTTCCCCTCAATCCAATTTTGTGTATTTTTTTTTAAATTGACTTTCTCCAAATTTAGGTTTCAATTGGAATAAAATTGTTACCTTTTAACATCATTTTCTAGTTTATGATAATATGACAATTAGGTTTTTTATCAATTTGAAATCTCTTATCAAAAAAAAAAATGATCAAGAGAAGTGTGCCATGCATATTACACCTTATTTTTTCTATCTTTTCTATTTTACTTACTTTCCATATCAGATACATAATAATATGATCAGCATATGAAAGCAGAGTTTGCGGTTTCTCCAATTCCTAAGTACCTGGATTCAAAAGTTTCCCTATTTTGATATTTTACTTTATTGTAACATTGCCTGATGTGTGTTTAATAAATTTGGGACAGGGTCACTACTGAACATGTGGCTACTGGCTATTCGGTAAACAAAAAAAAAAAAAACATTGCCTGATGTGTGGGAAGAATTTTCTGATTGACATGAGCATACATACATACGGCATATGTTAAGGCCATTGTGTTGCGCATCATTTCATTTATATAGAGAACCAATATTTCATTGGATTGTCATACAATTGGATTTCAGTTAAAGATGAAACTTTTAATTTAACAATACATCATGTCACTAGCCTTGCATAGTTACTTTGATCATTTATTTCTTATTTCACACATAAAGTTGAAGTTTTCTACATTTTTTCTATTCGATTTAGCCACTAAAGTTCACAATTGCATCTAAAAGTTGGATGCACATATGATAGATTTTAAGACAAAGTAACCTACTATCTCAATTGTTGTGTCAAGGTTCACTTAATAAATACACCTTATAAGAACACTCAAAATAAATTTTACTTTTTAAAGTTATTGAAGTCTTGACATCTAACACAACAAAATACTAGGGATGGGCTTCAATAGTCTTTTTCTACTTAGTAAAATAGACTTTTATTGAACCAAGTCAACAAGCATTGCCCAAGTAAATGTGGACTATATGAAAGAGAGCACCTAGTTACAAATTTTCAATTGATGTATTGGTTTTGAACTATATTATTTTAGATTTTGTCTTTGATTGGGTATTGTATGTATTGTCTTTGACAAAATATTGTAAAGTTGCTTCACCACTACAAGCTCCTGCCTATTTTTTTTTCGACTTCTCAAGAAACACTTAGTGTAGTAAGAAATATGTGACTTATTGTTACATGAAATTGTTAAGTTTGCTGAATGCAAAATTTGGTGACACTTTCCACATAGGTGCTACTAATTTGATTCTAGTGGAAATTGTCCTTAAAATTGCCAGTAAAATTAGAGCAAATGAGAGATTTGTTGTATAGAGTTTGTTATACTAATGTGGTCAGAAGGTGTTCCAATTGGTGCTGCTACTTAAAGAATTCGATTTTTGGTATTTAGAATATATATGTTCA
The DNA here is from genome assembly GCA_036898215.1 of Platycarya strobilacea. NCBI lineage: Eukaryota > Viridiplantae > Streptophyta > Magnoliopsida > Fagales > Juglandaceae > Platycarya > Platycarya strobilacea. The sequence continues at coordinate 4,052,385 of CM072555.1, forward strand.
ATTGGGAATCGCTTTATCATCCTGTTTGCTTTAAAGTTCTGCATGTCATAGGTATTGTTTTAACCTTTTAGCATTTTTTTTCTTCTCAATTTCATTATCCCATCTTTTATCAATGAAGTGTCGTGAGTGAAAATGTATCTGATTTATTTAATTCAAACGAATCACATTTTTTGATAACTAATATTTCTTCAGCTGATTTTAATAGAAACGGGCAATTTATAGCATTTCATTGGTCTCATTACCATGTTCTGTAATTTTTATTCATGTTTTGAATTGGAATTAATTTGACAACAGATTTGTTTCAATAAATTGATTACCTTTTAATATATTCCAATGTAAACTTCATTTCTGGTTTCACATGATCTGTATTTTATTTGTATGTTCAATTTTGTCAATTAACTTGGCAGCGGATTTTTTTCAATAAACTAATGCTTTCTTTGTTTTTCAATGTAAACTTAAGCTGATAACTATGATCTGTATTTTGTTTGTATGTTCAGTTTTTCAATTAACATATTTTTATCAATAAACTGATTAGCTTTCACTCTATTTTAAAGTAAACTTTAGCTGATTACCATGTACAAGAGGTTACTAACCTTGACAGTCCATATATTACCACCTATTAACCTATGTAATTTTGAAATTGACAATTGCAGAATTTCAATATTCTCATCATTGATTGCACACTAACATTTTACACTAATATCTAAAGAAATGGCGTGGTTGTACATAAGTTATTTTAAGATCTCAAAGGTTCGGATTAATTAGTTCATGGCGCATTCAGCTCAAACAAGAATGCTCCAGCAAATTATGTAGAATGAACTACATGAAATTGTATGTTTTGAACTTTTAAGTGTTTTTAGATGAATACACTTTTGATTTTTGAATTTTGTGTACTGGACAAGAGAAAGCATGTAATTAAATAAATATAAGTCCTTGTTGGTGACATGCAAAAGTACAATTAATAGACTTTTGACTGGGTGTATATATATGTGTATATATATATATATGGAACTACTTATTAAATTGGTGGATATGTGTTGGGCATATCCGGATATGCCCTGTAATTTGTGCATGAATCATATAAGCTGAGTTAACAAGCGTATTTAATTGTTTGGGTAGATGATCTGTGGAATATAGCAATTGTTTGGCTTAGGACACTTGTATTTGGTTGTAGATATCAACTTGCATGTTTGAGCAAGCTGTCTCTTACTAGCATCAATTAATAGAAGCTAACTTAACATAGTTGATCAAACATATTTCTGGCAATTTGAATTGTAGCAGAAAATATGAGTTTTTTGAACATATGGATGTCGCAGGAAATAGTCAATTTTGGGAATCGGTAGAGCTAGAAATAGTGACTATTTCAGACACTTCAGTGAATGGCTAGAATTAATACTTTCTTGGGCCAGTTATTTCTGGTCATCTTGCTGCGAATTGAAAATGTCAGAAATAATTATTTCCAGCATAAAAACGGCCTATTTGTGACCAAATCTCTCTCGAAAAAAAGTATTTTTCCTTGTAGTGTTAATATTCCTCCACTATATATATAACTAATTAATTACAATAAAAATAACTATTTGTAACAAAAACAAATTATTTTTGTTGCAAATCAATTTTTTATTGTATTTAATTGGTTATATATATATATATATATATTCATTTCTCTTGTCGTAATTGCATCTGTCGAAGATCAACCAAATATTTAAATTTAAAGCTGTTTGTGCCATTGTTGATCGGTTGGGTAAGCTGGAAGAATACAAAATAATTTGATGCTCTACAAAGGTATCTTTGCTTGTTAGATGCTTTCATTTCCATCCACACTAATTAATTAATGGTTGGTTGTTGCGCCTTGGTCAAAATTTAATACACTTCTTCCGCTGTCTTATTTGCAGTAATTGTTTGGACTTTGGATTCTTTTAAATCCAACCCCTTTTCTTGGCTGCATTGAGAGTTGGCTGCATTGAGAGTTGGAAGGCCATGTGAATATTCCCTAAATTTCTTTTTTTTTTTTTTCTTACTAATTTCTGTCCATCTTCTGGTTGGGCAACAGAAAATGGCCCGCCTATCATTCATATCATGCCCATTGTATTTTCTGTTCTGTACACCTAAACTGAAGTCAAACTGAAAATGTATATAGCAGATTACGAATTTACGTGCAGACATGCAGTACTGAGGTCTGTGCCAAAGTGGGCTTTCATGGACTGCGTTTATTTATGACCTCGAAGTGGGCTGGCCTGCGAGATTTGGGTCAGTTCATGTCTTATTTTTTATATAGAAGAAACGAGTTTTCGGCTGAATTTAAGAATGGGTTTTGCAGATCGTGAAAAGCCCAGTCCATCCAACACAGCCCAGGTACACTGACTACGCTACGTGTTATAATATAATGTTAAAATATATTATTACAACTAATATATTCAATGTTATGAGAGATTTCCTGTTTTTTTTTTTTTGAAGGAATCATATTCGTTATAAACCAGAAAACAAAATAGAAAACACATTCATTGGAAATCCCAAAAACAACTTTTTTACTTTTTTTTCATTGTCTTATAGATGAGTCTCAAACACAACAACGAAATTGTATACTAAAACAATAAAAAAAAGTCGTAAAATAAAAACAGCTGAATTTAATAAAAGAAGAATGGCTTCTTTCCTTTTTTATTCTCTTTTGCTATACTCCTTTTTTGTTCTTGTTCTACAGATCATGTTGGTATTTCTTTTATGGGCAACTGAACATCAACATGGTATTGACAAATTAATGTTTAATTTGCTTCTCCTTTATTGGAAACATTGTTGCATTATTGAAATTTTTTTTGTACATGAGGCCTTGCTTTTCTATTATTTTACCTTAGGCTAACGAGCACTTGTGTTTCTCAACATGTCCAAAGTGATAGATGGAATCATGAAAATGATCTTAAGAATGGTTTTGTCTTAAATAGAAATGACCAAATTGATAATATTCAACATCCTATTCAAATTAAATAGATGATACACAGACCTTATGTCAACCTGATATGGAGGCTGTATGTCAAAGAAGAATATCAAACATTGATTCAGTCATATCTCATCAAGATTAGAGGGCTGACTCACAGCATTGATTTTACTCGTGTAATTATCTCTAGTTGCCTTGTGTAGAATATACAGATTTACATGGACAGAACATTCCTTGAATAGGACATTAATTGTTTGTACATTTTTTGAATATAAAATACAACCTTACTCCCACAACAATTGTGTGGTGAGATTTCACAGTCATCGTGTTCTTTACTTTCTTCTCAAATATATACAAAATCATGTTTAATGGCATGCATCAAGATTGCAATGAGGTGATTGGCATGAAAGCTCCATGAAATCCGTATGGAACTCTGCAAGGTAAAGTAATCTTGGCAACAGGTTCCTCGCAAAACTTCTTTGTATCAATTATATAAACCTGCAAATTAGAGATCAGATCATCCATTCATCAAAATTATACAACATACCAAAAAAATTAGGATTGATTGGAATAAGTTGATGCCAATAAATAAATGGACTTACTTTAGATATGTTGGTATCTTCATTGTGTACAAAAGTGATGATCCAACCATCATCTTCTTCATGAGAAGAACCTGATCCTTCTTTCGGGACAAAAGCAGCACCAGAGCAGAATGTATTCTCCCCAAATATATGGTATTGCACCTTTATCAGCTCCTCCTCATCATCCTCAAAGAGTAGTTTGGCTAGACCTCCAAATTTCATCATGCCTGGAAGAATTAATTTGTGATAATCAAGGGAAATGCATGCAGCTAGGTTATATATAATTATTGTTGATTCGATTTTTTTTTAATTAAAAATAAAAAATAAAAACTACCTGAGGTAGAGCTCGCAATGGAATCAATAACTTGAGTATATCCGTATCTATTTTTAACTCCAGTAAAGCTTGGATTGATGATAGGAAAATCCATGGAGAATTCTGTTCCAGTGAGATTTTTCTCCCTAACTTCTCCTGTTTGCATGTCTAATCTCCATTCGTAACAACGAGTAAATAGGGATCCATCTTCATCCATTGAGTTACTAGGATTTTCCTCCATACAATTTATAGGTTTAAATCCTCTGGAAAACCACTCAAATTTATTCTGACCCTTGTCAGGCCCCGGTATGATTGATTCATGGGCTCTACACCCCCTCACTACAACCTGTTGACATCCTCGATCGTACAAATAAATTCAAATATTAATGAAGTGGAATTGATCATGACCTTAATTATAAATTGGAAAGATATATCAATTAATTGTTTAAGCAAGACTTTTTTTTCTCAGCAAGGTTAGCAGTAGATTAATAATCGAAAAAAGAGAGATAAATTTTAGTATAGTGCGCTAGAGATAAATAGTTACAGTCCAAGTGAGTCTCTTCCACTATGAAAAGGTAATAGTTGGGGAGGGATGGTAGTGAGGGGAAAGCTTCCAGAGTATTGGTTTGAAACGGCCCATTGCGCAAGAAGTTGTGTAGTAAGTGTTTCAGATCAGAGACAACAATATGACATCCCCAGTCTGTCAATGAAGAGGCAGGATTTATGGCATCGATCACTTGTTGGGAGTTACTTTGAATTGAGATCTCTTGTATGATTTTTAAGTATTGCTTCCTCTAGTCCTTTAAGAACCGATATTACTTCACCCACTGCCAGATTGGTGTTGCTTAATTGGCTTGTGAGTGCAAAGAGAATGTGTCCATATTGAGTGTAACAGATTGTGGCTATGGCGCTGCTTTTGTCTCAGACAGCTACATCACATTGCATTATAATAGATTGAGCTGAAATGGTTTGATTAGTTATCGGGTCACTGTTGGGAGGATTTTCTTTTCGATTCCAGGCATTGTGATGTTCAAGAAATTGAATGTGAACTGCTCTGACCAGATCCATAGGAGTTAATTTTTGGTGCTGATGAACTATTTTGTTTTGGGTGAACCAGATGTTATCCATGGCAATAACAACAAAGACTTGGAAGGTATGGACTTCTTCATCTATTATTGCAAGATGTTTCTGGGGGCAGATGATTGCTTTAATCCAAGTAGACATTGGATGAGAATCAAATTTTGTGATATTCAGTGGCCACTTAGAATTTCTCCACAGTATTGTGGCAAAGGGGCAATCGAAAAGAAGATGGTGAATAGTTTCAGCTTTCAGGTCGCAAAGAGGACAAGAGTTGTTTGGGTTATGATTTTGAGAAAATTTGCTTGTTTCCTATCAGGTTGGGAGGATATAATGAGCTATTTTCCACATGAGAAGTTTGTGTCTGTCTTGCAGCTTAAGCTTCCAAAGTTGCTTCCATGGAATATTTGATGGACTTGCCCCTTGGTTGAGAGTGAGGGCTGCGTAGCAGGATTTGATTGAGTATTTCCCTGAGTAATGATGCATCCAATGGACCTTGGCATGAGATGAGTGGAAATTGTATCATGAGATGAGGGGAAATTGTATTGAGATAGAGAGATTTTCTGTATTTCTTGTACTGAGTGATGAGTAAAAAACGTGTTAAGGATAATGGTGTTACATCTTCTTGGTTCTTCCAAGGTAAGCTCAACTACTCTTAGGTCCTTTTCTACCATTCATGTTTCAGGGTTGGAGACAGGTAGATGATCTAGTATTGTGGGTATCCATGGATCAAGTCAGACTCAGGAGGTGCAGTCATTGTTTATTTGATAACAAATACTTGATTTGAGGAAGTCCTTTTGTTCCATTAAGCTTTTCCAAATCCAAGAGTCAGTTGGTTTAGATTTTACCTCCCAATTTTTTTTGTTATTTAGATACTTTTGGGAGAGTTTTTTCATAGGCTAGTAGAATCATTGAGGAGTGACTACATAAACTTTATGACCATGGCTTTGTTAAAAGTTGTGCAAGATCTAAGTCCCAAACCGCCAATAGATTTAGGGGTGCATATGGATTTTCAGGATTTTGGTGTGAATCTATTTTTACCTTGTTTGAAGCCTCACCAAAAGTTCCTCAATTTTTTGTCAATGAGGTTTGTGACTTGTTTTGGCACTTTAAAAGTTGACATAATGTAGGAAGGTATGGAGGTTGCTACTGATTTGATAAGGGTGGTACAACCTGCTTAAGAGAGAAGTTTTGACTTCCAACTCGTGATCTTCTTCTCAATTTTTCAATAGTTTCCTATAATATGCTTATTTTGGATTGACCTATGTAGATGGGAAAGCTGAGATATTTAAGTTTGGCAGGGCTAGATTTGAAGTTTAGGACTCTCTCTCTCTCTCTCTCTCTCTCTCTGTGTATGGTTTGGGGTATTGTTACTGAAATGTATAGTGGTCTTATTTTGATTGACTTTTTGGCCGAACCATGAGGAGTAAGTGGTGAGGCATTTGTCGATGGCTACAGTAGTGGCCTGAGTTGCTTTCCCAAATAGGATTAGGTCATTTGCACAAAAAAGGTGAGTTATGGAGGGTCCTCCTCGGTTTAGTTTGATGCCTTCCAAGTTTTTAAAATTTTCTTCACAATAAATAAGCTTGGAGATCACTTCGCTACCTAAGATGAATAAAAATGGTGAGATAGAGTTACCCTGTCTGAAGCCCTTGGAGAGATTGAAAAAGCTAGAAGGAGATTCATTGAGGATGATTGAGTATGATACTGTTGAGAGGCATTCACGGATCCAGCCTATCCATTTTTCATGAAAATCTTGAATTTCCAAAAGTACGAGAATAAAGGGCCACTCCATGTGGTCAAAGGCTTTTTCCATATCTATTTTAATTGTCATAAGTCCATTTTTGACACCCTTTTTTTTGAGGAAATGAAAAACTTCTTACGCTAGGATGATATTGTCTTGGATTAGTCTCTGATTAGGGGAAATCAACTGTGCCAAGATGCTTCTCAGTCTGTTTGCTAAGAGTTTTGTAATGATTTTATAGCTGACATTTGTTAGACCAATAGGCCTTTAGTGATGAATTTGTTGTGGAGAGTCAATCTTGAGAACAAGAGCAATGTTTGTGTGGTTTAAGACCTTAAGAAGCAGATAATTTATTTTTTGTATATTAAACAATTTAATTACCTCATCACCGTCCTCGAAGCTGTTGAGAATGTGAAATGTGGTATTGGGTTCAACGTCAAACCACTTGATTGAATCAGAATCGCCAGACCGAGGCATTATCCCAATCCTTGCATATTCTTCCTTATTGTACTTTATTAATCTACAAATAAATATGTATATTGAATTCATGTGATGCTTCCAGTTATATATACAAATCGGAGTCATGAAAGGATATATAATATGAAAGCACTTACGGGCCTCCACTAACAAGTCTTTTTATGTCTATTGTCAGCGGAAAATCCATGATCACAATATACCTGCATGCAAAACAAAAGCATATATAATAAATTAGTATATATGACTTATTAGCTGTATAAATATTTACGGATAGTATTGAATATTTAATAAATATTGTAGCTAGGCAAGCTAAGTTTATTTATCTTTTTTTTTTCAATTGAGATTTTAAGATACCAATATTGCAGTTACTTGGCAATATTTTTGAGCTAAAACAAATTGATCAGATACTGCATGTCTCACCTCTGAGTGACCCCTATGTCATGAATAAGGCTAGACCTGTTCAATCCGACATCCACTTTGTGAATCAATTTCTTTCCATCAGCTGCGGCAAAAGATCAATAGGACAGGCTCACTAATTAGAATATCTCCCTTCACTCCTCAGTGATCCAACCAAATATTATCTTTTGCCGTTGTTTTGAATCTAAGTATCGATCATACCAGAAATCAACCCCACTTCGAGGAAAGGTTTAACAGCATCCACCCCTAAAATAACCAGCTCTCCGGTATCTGGAGCTCTCTGTAACACGTAGAAATTAGAAGATAATAAACCAAAACTTGAATGAAAGAACAAGTATTAGTACTAATCCACTGGGAATTAACCCAGAATATCTAAAGACAGAGATCGGATCTTGCTGAGGATCACCTTTGGGTGGCTAGTAAATGGGCGTTTCCATGCTCCATTCACATCCCAATTGCCTAAAGTTTTCAGAGTGCAAATGTCGATCTCTTGAGGCATGTGGTTCTCTGCAATCGAGTAGTATTTGCCCGAATGCTCGAAAATGTTGGTGTTGCTTATATACTTGTTTACCATCCCAAATCTCAACTGCAAAATTCAGATCAAAGGTCGATGATCTTAGAATTAATTAAAAGAGGCTGCTAATTACTTTAAAGTAACGTAGTGAAATTGATATCCCCACCAAATTAAGCAGATAAGCAGACAAAATGGCGGGTGAATCGCCTTCAATGGCGGGTAGAAAGGACGGCTTGTTTATTTGCTTTTCTAGCTTGAAGGATTCTGTTTGAACATGTCTGTTATTGTAGACGACATTCCACCTCCCATCCTCATCTTTATTAAAATACAAAGCATGAAGCATTCCTTCTCCTTCCACCCAAGTGTGACTAGACCTTCCAAAGACGGACTTAGTCAATTTCAGTCCTCCAAAAAGGGGATTTGGTCCTGCAATTGAAGCAAAACGCAAGCACCATCAATCAGTGACGGTTTCCTGTTATTTCATCGAATGCTGGCCTATTAATTGTACTTCTAGTGTCATTATCCATATATATATATATATACACACACACACTTTAAAGCACATACAGTGCTTATATATATAATTCGCGTTTTACTCCCCTGCCTCTGCTTCATTTGTTTTATCTACGGCCAGTTTTGACCTTTCATCCAAAAACAACAGCATTAAGTCGAACAGAAAAACATATAAAAATATACACGAATGTCGACCTATAAGAATTATTGATCCTATTGAACATTTTCACAAACACAAGGCAGGCATACAAAGCACCACTGCAGTCGAAGCCAACTCAGAGCAGGATTTCACCCATGGTACAAACCGCAGACAATCACAGCTTCCAGAAACCACTGTAGAGAAATTAGTTTTTCTCTCTCTCAAGTTTTGTAACAAACCATTATTATTATATACTTTTTGTACTGTGTATAAATATACATCCAAATGATCAATACAAGAATTACGTTGAATTCACAAATCCTCTGCCTCTCTTACATGGTATCAGAGCCAGGCTAGCTAGGCATTCGTCAAGGCTAGTTAGGCATCGTGTCATTTTGCAAGCCAGCTTTTGATCCGAGTTAAGGCCGGCACATTCGAACGAAGTAAACTGACGACAAGAAACATCAGAATACGGGATCCGGATAAACGAGATAAAGATTTAGATAGGAGATGTAAAATTAATGTTAATCCTTTGAAATTTCCATACAATCCCTGAAATACTCCAATAAAAAATAGCATGCTGATTTCTGGAATTAAACTTCTTATTAATTAATGAGTTAGATATAACCAAGAAGATCAAAGAATATAAATCAAGACGTAAATGATAATTAAGAATATTATGTCAAATAGTGACAATATTTATAACAACAAAGGTCAAGTAGTACAGACCATTTCTGATGTAGACACCTTCACGGAAACAATCGGGAATTCCCCCTTCAATACCAGTAATCAGAATGGCTTCTTTCAACTCGTCGACTGGAGAAAAGTTATCCTGCCAACAAATTTGACACGATTAAACTGTGCAAATTGAAGTAATTACTGAGATCAAAGATTCAGAATTATACGCTTACTAAAATGCTAACTAAAATGGTCGGAAGTTTAGCGGGCGGGTACATTTTATATATACCTGAGAAGGGAGCAATGGCTGGTCAGAAAACTCAAACACCGAAACCACAAAGGCGTCCACTATTTTCGCAGAAGCGTTCTTCATTGTTCTGGAAACATCTATGTGCATGGGTACTTGTTGAACTTGATCTCTTAGGATTGGCTGCTTATGAAAACATGATAAGTAATTCTCCAATCAGCTGGTTAACGTATTATATTTTGGTTGCTTAATTAAATTGTTAGAACATTTTCCAGTCTCAAACAAACTGTCTAGTTCTCGGAAATTAATCGCCGGCCGATCGAGATTCGAAAGAAAAAGCATAATTTGTATGCTGAAAATTGGCCAAAATCTTATGATCCACTGGTTGCTAGAAAATGGTGTCAAAAGTCGGCGACATATTCAAAGTTCCATCCAAGTATTGCTTTAGATGATTCAAAACTATATATATATATATATGATCATGATGAGCTAGCTTGAGAGAGAGAGAGAGAGAGAGAGAGAGAGTTACCTTGAAAACAGAAGAAAATAAGGTCTTGAAGCGATCAAAGCTGTGTGAGAGGGTGGGCCTCCTCTCAATACTGCAATTGATCACTTGAAATGCCATATATGTGGCTGCCATCTCTCTCTCTCTCTCTGCTGCCGTTAGGAAGTATAATTTGCAGCTAATGCTTAGAGGAACGCCCCATAATTGTAGCAGACATATATAAATAGCCTCATCAACTCAGTTTCTACAAACAAGTTGACTAATATGCATGTTGCTGGGAAACGACAGGTTAAGCCCTACTAGAGGTGACAAGAGTGAATAAAGTACAAGAGGGTGATCAGATGGCCGCTTTGTCCACAGCCAGCTTATCAATGAACAATTATTCTTTGTAGTATGCAATTGCAATGCCATATAGTTAAAATAACGTATTAAAATTAGACTCTAATATGTCAGATTACAGCCAACTCTTTTAATGTTTTTTTGAATTACAGTCAGTCCTTGCTCGCAGACTTGTGCAGTGCTATTGGCATGTTGCGTGTTGCCATCTATGCTGTTACAGAACTGAAAGATATCATTTTATCAGTCAATCCTTCGGCCTTTAAGTTTCGGGACTAAAGAAATTATTATTCCATTGTCAATCTGAAGCCTGACTACACATTACCCGTTCCTGGTGTCATGCTTTCATTTCCAACAGATTTCTTAATATCTCTTTTGTTGTAGTACGCTATAGTACTGTATGCTATTAAAATGTTTACCTCCAAAGCTTCAACCACCATCCTTCGGTTCCCCTTGAATGCAAGGCCCAACTCTTTTTTCACAGGATTGATAACTAGTTTTTGAAATTATACATTGCCGCCATTCAAGTAACGTTAGCCAACATCAACCAGATGGATTCAAAAGCTTATCTCACTTATTATGACCCAAATTTTAATTCTAATTTTTATTTTAATTTTTCTATTTATTATGGCACAATTTTTTATTTTTTATTTTTGGTAAGTGCTTATTATGACACAATATAGGAGGTTCATATCTGGTGTGAAAACTCTTTGATGTTCTTTCTTGATCTCTTTTGAAATTGTGATCATTTTCTTCTTAATAGTCACGTTTTTATGACACAACAATAAACCAGTCTACCATGCGAACATATGTTTATCTCAAGATCAAAAAATGACATCAGAGTCCTTGTCTAGCCCATATGTACAAAGAACACTCAGCTTTCTGTACTCCTAACTGGGATTAAACCTTTCTTTCTTTCCCTCTATCATCTCTAATTTATTTTCTTTGTTTCCTTCTCAAGATTATTTTAAGCTAAGGTTAATAAAGGCTACTGGAAACTTGCCGGCCATCAAGCTCTCAGCTCTAGTACATTTATCGTCTTCCTTTGCTCATATTTTCAAAAAATAACATTCCAATCTTGCTTTTCTCTCTTTTTAGTTGAGTCTCTGTGCGACCATGTTGATATACTCTCTACATAAATATTTAACTTATATTTAGGCTTTTGTTTTAATTTTTTTTTGTGTGTTGATGCGTATTTGCAATGATGTTAAATTTGGTTGATTTTCTTTTATATGATTCACATATAATGGTATTCAATATCTTTTATTGAATTAAGATATATTTAACTAGTAGTGCATGGATTATTGATAAAAAAAAATTAATTTCGTATAAGATATATAAAAAAATACATATTATTTATAATCACACGTACCATATATTTTATTGATCGTCCTCCTCCAAAAAAATAAAATCTTGATTCCAACCCTGCTGAGGATGGATGAAGATGGTAGGGCCAATTTAAGCAACAGCACACCTTAATTGGTCTTATATGGTAGTTTATGTGCCTGTAGTTCATCTGTCTATACGGATGATGAGATGATTAGCAGTGTGCATATCGTGAATAGTGCTGATCAAAACATTATAAAAATTTGACATTAGGACCCACGCATCAAGGCCAGTTTGAATTCGTAGAAATTTGTTTTAACTCATTTCAAATTTATCATTACATTTTTTAAAAATTTTCATACAAAATACAAATTTCAATACAATTTTTTCAAATTTCAATACACATTTTTCAAATTTCAATTCAATTTTTTCAAATATCAAAATAATAATAATATTAAAAAATAAACTAAACTCATCTTATCTCCCAATTCAAATCGAGTCTAAATATCTTGATTGATTGTACTTGTTAACTAATAAGGAATATTAATATAATCCGAAGAACATGCAAGATGCATGCCCCGTACCTGGCACAGGAGCCAAATATTTAAATTTAAAGCTGTTTGTGCCATTGGTGATCAGTTGGGAAGCTGGAAGAAGACGAAATAATTTGCTGCTCTACAAAGGCATCTTTGCTTGTTAAATGCTTTCACTCCTATCCACACTAATTAATTAATTAATGGTTCAAAATTAATCCCACTTCTTTCGCTGTCTTCTCTGCACTACTTGTTCGGAATCTTTCTATAAATACAATCCTTTTCTTGGCTGCACTGACACCTGAGAGTTGGAAGGCCATGCGAATATTCCCTTAAAATTTCATTTTTTTCACCTAATTTCTCTCCATTTTCAGATAATACAATAGGCATGATATGGATGATAGATGGGCCATTTTCAGGTTGGGCAACAGAAAAGGGCCTCATCTACCATGATCCATATCATGCCTATTGAATTATCTGTTATGTACACCTAAACTGAAGTCAAACCGAAAACTAACGTAGCAGATTACAACATCATCACGTGCAGACATGCAGTACTGAGGTCTGGGCCGAAGTGGGCTTTCTTGGACTGCGTTTATTTATGATCTCGAAGTGGCTGGCCTGGGAGATTTGGGTCCGTTCTTGTCTTGATTTTTTATACAGGGGATATGAGTTTTGGGCTGAATTTCAGAATGGGTTTTGCAGCACAGCACAGGTCACTTTGAGATCATATCGATAAGTTTCTCGGCATACAAGCACGAAACATATCAATGAAATTGTACACTAAAACAAAAACAAAAATTAAAAAATTGTACCCTAAGAACAGCTGAATTTAGGAAAGGAATTGACTTGACCAACGCGGGTTGTATAACTAACGACCAGGGGGAGAGCCTCCCCATTGAAGGGTGGGCCACGACGAGCCCCAAACCATCGTGGGCCGGTCGGCCATCCATGACGATTCTGGGAAGGGGACCCCCTTGGCCTAATGGTAAGCATGGATTTCCACCATGTAATCTTTTTTCTTAAATAATTATTTTATGTTTCTAAGTTTTAATTATTTTAATTTTTTAATATTTTAATATTTCTAATTTATTTTTAAATATTATTACTTTTTAGATAAGGATACTACATTTTGGGTCCAAATTTCCAATATGTTATCACCTAGTAATATTTATTATATGGTTGTCTTGTAATTAATCAAATGAATTGACATTAAATAGATGGAAATCTAATTATAAAAAAGAATATTCTATTTATAATCGGTATAACAAATATACCACCTATATAATTAATATAGTATGGTTTAATTTGTCATATTTAGAATTAATTGATATAGTATAATTTGATTTATACTATATCAATTAAATCATAAACTTTTATTCTATTAGATCCCGTCTATCAATAATAAACAATATGTATTTTACATAGGCTTATTCATAAAGTTTTTTCTGAAAACATTTAAGTGGGAAATGAATAAATTATAATAGAAAATGATACAACTATAATTTTTGTTTTACAATACTAATTTAAATGAAGATACTTTTATTAATTAATTTATAAAAATAATCACGTTTTATAAAACTATATTGATCTAAAATATTATAAAATAGATGGTAAGTGTGTCGTGACTCATTACTTAATTACAAAAATCAAACGTGATAAAAAAAAATAGAAAATTACAAACACGCCAAAATCGAGGGCGTCATTTTATACAATATCATACATAATATTTTATATAATATTTAATAAAAGTACGGATATTTTTATTAATTATTTTATTTTTATAAAATATTATGTAAAATATTATATATAATATTATGTGTATATTTTTCTTTAAATAATGATAAACATAGAACCCTTTTTACAAAGCCAATCGCATGACCGCGCGTGGGACTAGTGCTTCCTTCTTAAGTAATTGACTCGTGGCATTCTACGGAGAAACCTCGTAAAACCAGATCCAAGTACTTAGTCCAAAGTGTCAGGATTCGCGCTTCATAGAAATGAAGAATCATAAGCGACTATATCACTCTAACGATAAACCACAGAACTACAGATCAAGGGCAGCGAAGCTCAAGAGTCAGGTAATCTATATCCGATCTTTATTTCAAAAGTTAAACGACAGGAAATATAAAAAAAAAAAAAATTCAAAAACAAAAAACTGTTTGGTAGCTGAGAAAGCGTAGGAAATTAAAATGATAAAGCTAACTTCTGATGTTGCTAATAAAACTTTGAGCCAAATCCAGTTGATGAAATCCAAGAAGTTTCTCTTTCTTTCCTTCTTGTTTCTCTTTTGCATTCCTTTTTTGTTCTTGTTATCAAATTGGTATCCCTTTTTTATAGGCGAACGTCAACATGGTATTGACAAATGAATATTTAATTTGCTTCTCCTTTATTGGCATTGTTGTTTTGCTGAAAAAAACTCTGTACACGCCCTGCTTTTTTATGTAGGCTAATGAGCACTTTTGTTTTATGTGAAGGTGGATGTAATTAAATCTGAACATTTATTTTGTTATTGCATGGCGAACTATACAGGTTTAACGTTGATTGCTTGGTGAACTTTTAGTTTGGTAGATATCGGAAGAGGAACCTCAATATTTTATAATTATGTTTTCTGAGTGCAACTAGGAGTTATTTGTTGTTTGATCTAAAGTTGTGTATACGTAGTAACCTGAGTATTAGTATCATTTTAATTAAATCACATCATTTGACAACCAGCATTCAAAAATATTGAAAAAAAAAGTCTTTTTTTAATAAAAGTTGTGTCTACAAGCTGTACCTCTATCATTTTTCATAGATAAAGGAAAAATGTGTAAACCACATCAAATTCTATTGTTTGGTTTATGTAATACAAAATCCTTGATTAAGTAGATAATGATAGAATCAATCTAGGTTGAGGTTGGTCAGAAATAGTTTTGCCAAACTTAATAATCATGATTTGTTCTGGTTGTAAGCTCTTCATTGATGTATGGTAAACCCCGTGCTGTTTGCATGTAAGTGAAATTCTCATCATATTTCTGTTCCTAATTTTTAATGCATGGTGTTTTAGTTCTTGTGAAATTATCCTTGAGTTTCTCTTGCTCATGTCATTCATTTGAGGACAGAGTTGAAGAACTATTAAGTTGTTTGTCAATTAGGAAAAGGGCTTTCTTTCTATCTAAACTTGAAGTTTTGGCATAATTTTCAGGGTTGATTATGTCCATTGAGAATTAGCCAACAACAAACATTTTGGTTTCTAAGAATGGATTGGCAAGTTTTATGTCAGGTAGAAACCAGGAGACTCCTATGGCTTATGGGCATGATGTTTGCAGTGATTACGGCATTCCAGTATTTTGAACTTCCATATGGTAATGCTCTATGGTCTTTATTCTCTGCTGATAAGCCTTCGGCAGTGGTAAATAGTAGCTTTCAGATTGGAAATTCACCCCCTGAACCGGAGATGATTGGTAACATGGCGCTTTTGAATGATTCAAACTCCACAAACACATCTGTTGTTAATGAGACAGCTAATAATACCAATATGTCCAATGTAATGTATGGAAATGATCTTAAGAATGGTCTTGTCTCAGATAGAAATGGAGATCCAAACAAATCTTTGGGATTAGATGAGAATGACAATGCTAATAAGGGGTCTTCATCTGAGAATCTGGAAGTGCTAAACAGAAATTCTACAATTTTGAATACAAAAGACTCGGGTAATGGATCTGATTCTGCACCAGAGGAGGCCGTTAAAGGACCTAAGCAAGGCTTCCATCAGAAGAAAAATAATACAGACGATAATCTTTCGGGAGCTAAGGTTGAAAATGGAAGTGTTACTTCCGTATCAGAACATATTGGAAACTCAGGTGCTCGTCCTGCAAGCCCTTTGCCTGCAACATTACCTATGAATGCATCACCCAAGACAGCTTCCCCCATCATCATGGATACAGATATTAGAACACCCACTGTTAATTCAAATACAAACTTAACGGACAAAATTGGAAATACCACTCCTGTGAGTGGCCTCACACCGCCAGCCAATTATTCTTCTGGGAATGGAGTCCCCAAGGTGACAAAGGGGCGTGGGAAGCCACCCTCTGTGGTAGTTTCAATATCTGAGATGAATGAGTTGTTGCTTCGAAGTCATTCTTCAAACCAATCAATAGTATGTGTTTGAACTTTCGATTGAAACTATGGTGGGGCATTTCCTTCTATCATTGTATTAAAGGGGATTGAATTATTTGTGAATAAATAGCTTCAGCTTTTTCCTTAATTTTCCATTTTGTTTGTAGGCACCAAAATGGTCTTCTGCTGTTGACCAAGAGTTACTTTACGCAAAATCACTGATTGAGAATGCACCCATCGTAAAAAATGACCTAAAGCTTCATGCTCCTCTCTATAGGAATGTTTCCACGTTTAAAAGGCAAGCTAATCATATCCTTTTTGTATATTAGCTCATTCCTTATGATGATTGTCTTGTAAAAACTTCAGTGTGTTAAGTGTTTTTTACATGTGGAAATTCTGTCTCGAGAGATTTTCTACTTGAGCAGCCAACTTTCAAATATGCCTTCCCCCCCCCCCCCCCCCCTCTCTTTTCTTTCTTCTCTCTCTTTCTCTTCTGATCTTCTCTCTTCTATTCCTTCATGAAGTGACCAGACTGAAAAAAGAAAAAAACAAATTGGCAGCTGTTTTTCTTTTTCTTTGTTTTTGGTTGAATGGATTGGGTGTAAGAATGCTGTGCAAAATGGTTTTCTGTCTATATACAGATATATGTGTAATCAGTAAGTTTGAAATTCATCTTAATTGTGTTGGCTTTAACAAAGGAGGAGGAGGAGGAGGAGGAAGAAGGGGGGGGGGGGGGGGGGGGGACAAGAAAGATTTAACCAAATTGAATGAGAATCCCTTGGTTCATAGTTAAAATGGATGCAATTAATTTCTAGAATGATTTGTATCTTCAGTTGGGGAGATTCTCTCAATGTTTTTCTCCTCCCTCTTTTTGTTTAAAAAAATTCGAATGTCAGATATACCTCAACCCCACCTGTCATTACCACCCAAGTTAAGACCTTTTGGAGCTTTGTCTTCCTTGTTCCACATTTAGAAGTACATCCTTGTTTAAATATCATGTATGTGCAAAACATTGGACTAATGTATTATCTTGGGATGGACTGGCTGTTGTTTTTCCATCATTCATTCTTTCTATATTTCTTTCTAAGATGAGCACAAGCTGTATATCTCAAGTCTTACACACAAACAAGGTATTATTCGGTGATTCTTGAGTGAATTGCATCTTCATTATGTTGTTCATCCAATTTTCAGGAGTTATGAGTTAATGGAAGACATTCTCAAAGTTTATATTTACAGCGAGGGGGAAAGCCCCATCTTCCACCAGCCACTACTGACGGGAATATACGCATCTGAGGGATGGTTCATGCAGCTGCTGGAAGCTAACAAAAAATTTGTGACAAAAGACCCTACGAAGGCCCATCTGTTTTACTTACCCTTCAGCTCTCGATTGTTGGAGCTAACATTATATGTACGTAATTCACACACTCGTAAGAACCTTAAACAATACTTGAATAACTATGTGGACATGATTGCAGCGAAGCATCCTTTCTGGAACAGAACTGGAGGAGCAGATCATTTTCTTGTTGCTTGTCATGACTGGGTATACTTCTCATGCTTCATCCTTAAAGGAAAAAAAAAAAAAAAACTATGTTCTGCCAATCACTTGGGGGCATTTAAGACTAAACAAAAATTCTAGCGATAGCCCACTTTGTCCAACACAGCATTTGGATGAATCGTTGTTCCATAGTATTTCACATGGCCTAAATGATTTAGAAAACTATTAGGTCTTTTATTTGTTGTTTGCTAGGCATCATACTCTTGAACTTGGAGCAGTGTTAGTTTCCCTTTGATAATAACCATTTTATGAACTCATGATCACACATCTGTTTATGTCTAGTGACTGATTAGTATGATTGTTCTGCTTGGAGTACGAGTATGGCCATCGAAAACCTGAATTTTAAATCATTATCAAATCCTAATCACATTAGATGGATGTATTGTTCTAATGAAAGTTCACTTCCTCAGGCCTTAGAAGAAACAGGGGAGCATATGAATAAGTGCATAAGAGCCCTCTGCAATGCTGATATGAAATGTTTTGTTCTCGGAAAGGATGTATCTCTTCCGGAAACAAATGTACGCTCACCTGAGAATCTATTATGGGAACTTGGAGGAAAACCTCCCTCCGAGAGGTCAATCCTAGCTTTCTTTGCAGGAGGCATGCATGGTTATCTGCGGCCAATTCTGTTACAAAACTGGGGAGAGAAAGATCCCGACATGAAAATCTTTGGTCGAATGCCTCATGTCAAGGGCAATAAGAACTATATTGAGCACATGAAGAGCAGCAAGTATTGTATATGTGCAAAAGGCTTTGAAGTCAACAGTCCACGAGTGGTGGAGGCCATATTTTATGAGTGTGTCCCAGTGATCATATCTGACAATTTTGTTCCTCCCTTTTTTGAAGTTTTGAACTGGGAATCCTTTGCTGTTTTTGTCTCGGAGAAGGATGTTCCAAACTTGAAGGGTATACTCCTTTCAATACCAAAGGAGAGGTATCTTGAGCTACATATGGGGGTCAAAAAGGTACAAATGCATTTTCTTTGGCATGCCAAGCCTGTGAAGTATGACATCTTTTATATGATTCTGCACTCCATTTGGTATAATAGAATTTATCAAATAAGCTACAGATAGCTAAGAAATGTTAGCTATTCATTCAATAAGCTTCCCTTTTTCATTATGATGTTATTTTACACTCTTAAATTATGCAAGTTTCCAATTCAAGTAAAACAATGGACACTTGGGTTTTGGTTTTTTTTTTCTTTTCTTTTCTGAATTCTTGAAATCCTGAAGTGTTAATTTGTTATTACGATATTCTTCTATCAAAAGTAAGAATTTATTAATAAAATTCAAGAGGGGTAAAAAAAAAAAAAAAAAAGGTAAAACAATGGACGCGATTCCAGTGAATTCTTTTACACTTACCAATCTTGAAATGCAAATAAATGAGTATGGATATGTACGACTATAATTGAATAGCTCCTGGAGTTGGGACCCTTTATTTGAAATGCTGCAAGAAAAACAGAACATCACATGTTTCTCTTAAGCTTTGAATCAATTTTTCTTGTCTAAAACGCCGGTCAAAAAAATCCTCTGTGCTGGCGGCGAAGAAGAAAAGTGGCTTTACACTTGGTCAAGGTCAGAAAACCCTGGACTGAATGTTACAGTACGGCAAAATATTTCGTTACGCCGTTAGGGTGTCGTAACTATTGGTCACGAGAAACAGATTATATTTCAATCGTATGAGGATTGAGATTCTAAAATTTTCTCTTCTTCTCTTTTTTAAATATTTTTAAGAGGAATAGGCATAGCATGTGAATGAAGTGTATTTAACGCTTTTATGAGCAATATTTAATGCAATATCTAATGTAATGATGAGGCCCATGTGACGTATTCATTTTTCTTCAAATTATAAAAATTACTTGGATGAAAAGTTGTAGAAAACAAAAATATTACAATTAATTATAATAATGCCTGCTTACAAATATATATATATATATAATAATAATGCATGAGTTAACACAGTCTCATTTTTAGAATATTAGTATCGGATCTATTAAAAGACCTATCAAATATAAATTTAATGATTTTATCTAATATAATTTCACATTGAATCTATCAAATTTCATCATCTTAAACTTTGAGTTACAGTTAATTTAGGTCCATCATTCAAATTTGAATGCTCGATATTCATACTTTAAATTAATTATGTAATGTATTTTATTTTCCTTATTTTATTTTTTCTCTTTGTTTTATTAAAAAAATATTATTATATTATTATTTTAATAAATCAAATGGTATATCTAATATGAAATTATAGATATGAAGGTGTTCATTTTTTATTAAATTTATAATTTTTATTAAATTTTTAAAAAAAAATTAATGAATGTAATATTAATACTCTTGTGACTCTCTCATTCTTTACCCTTCCTTAAATAAGTAAAATAATCTAATCGGTCATTGTGTATTGAATAAATCGAGTAGCAAGTTTTTTATTGACACGTCAGATATATAATGTGATATCTATTTTTTTTTCAAATTATAAAAAACATTTAAATGAAAAAGTTATAGAAAATAAGGATCCTACAATTAATGATAAGAATCAGGTGCCCTCATGCTAACGTGGTCGTTCTATCTATTCTGATTATCTCATTCATTATCCTTTTTAAAGTGAGTAAAATATTATAATTTATCATGTACTACTGAAAAAATTTATTCGTAAGTTTTTTATTGGCCCTCCGCCTATATGATGTGATATCTATTTTTTTTAACTGTAAAAAACACGTAAATGGGAAGTTGTAGAAAATGGGAATCCTACAATTAATGATAAGAACCGGGTACCCTCATGGTACCATAGTTGCCCCGTCTATTCCGACTATCTCATCCATTACCCTAAAATATTCTAATAGGTCACTATATATTAAATAAATCTATTTACAAATGTTTTAGAAAAGTACTATTTTTAATCGTGTAATACATAAATATCACACAATTATTTTAAAAAAAAGTGAGTAAATATAGATCTCATGTGAAAAAAAGTAACTTTTTAATATTAGAACTTTTTTTTTAAGTAGTGTGGCGGCATTTATATATTCTACAGAGTCTCACTTTGGATTGGTGTCACTGTCTTGTAGTGTATAACGGAAGCCAACAAAATTTCTACACGTAAGGGAGTGGATGCCAAAATGAAACAGCCGTGTCGCAGGTGATTCGAGTCCTTACCCCTTCAATTGGGGAATCCTACTCCTTGCGAAGTGCAAACTCAATGCTCTGTCTCTCTGGTTTTTTACCATCTCACCTTAGGCTTTTAGGATTTTGCACTTGTTTGATGTTGTTTTGAATAAAAATCTCTAAAAAATAGTCATTTTGGATTTTAATTTCTTTGTGGGTAAGCCATGGATTCTTGTTTGCAACACTAAAGGCCAATTTTTATTCCATGCTGTTGCTACTACTAGATGTAGTGGTGCAGAAGCTCTATCTTCTACCTATAATTGAATCAATAATTCAAGTGGAGAATTTGGGGGGGGGGGGGGGGGGGAGAGGGTGAAGCGAAGGGAGAACAACGTATTCCCCAATCTTCACAATCTGTAGACCATCATTCTGTTATCTTCATATAAAGAAGAGATTGCTTGGATTGTCTCCACCCATAAAATTATATGTTTCCTCTTGAGATGGAAATTTGGTGGCTTGGTGGGTAATTTGTTGTGAAGAATAAAGATCAAAAGTTCTTGGCACAAATTTATAGAGCATAAGTTTACCCAACTTTTCCTCCATCCTTAGATAATTTTTCTAGCTTTTTTTTTTATGTAATACCTAATTTTTCCAACTTCACTAATGGCAACATGAAAGAGAGGGAGAGGAGAGGGAGAACAAACTTGTGAATGAGAGAAGCTTTGCTCGAGAGAGGGAGGAGAGAGAAAGCGAACATAAACATAAATAAGCGTGATTTTTCATTCGAGGGGTATAATGAGAGGGTTTCCTCTACGATGCATCCCAACGCATCCTCCTCAAGGTTTCTCATAAAAGCCTATGTGTCTCTCTCTTATTCGCTTTCAATAACTGCTGATTGAAGGTGACACTGGCTAGAAAATTTTCTCTTCTACAATTATATATAGCATTGTTAAAATTTTTTTTATTGAAACACTACATGTATGATGTGAAAGCCTAACATATTTATTTATTTATAAAAAGGATAATAATAGGCTTATGTTTTATTTACCACCACTTTACCACTTATAGTGTAATTAATTTTTTTATTTTCTTTTAAATATTTTTTAACATCTTTAATTATTAAGAAAAAGAATTTTAAAAATATGCAATTTCACTAATAGTTACCTTTTTAGTCATTAAATAATTTTTTTTAAATTAAAAAATTAAAAAAAGTGGTAAAGTGGTGGTAAATAAATTTAAACCTATCATTATTTTTATAAAAAAAAATGTATATTAATATTTTTCACACTTTTATAAGTATAATAATTAATAAATCTTACAATAAATGATATGTTAGAGTATTAACATTAGTCTCATCAAAATAAATCATTAAATTTTGATAAAAAAAAAATACAAATTTGATAAGAAGCAAACACCAAAATAATCTCACAAAGTTAATGATTTATTATTCAAAAGTCAAATAAAAAATATTTTTATTTTATTCTCCACTTTCTTTTTTTATTGTTTTATCAAATATAAAAAAAGCATTTTTGATGAATTTAATATAAAATTATTTTAGTATTAACTTTTTATCAAATTTATACTTTTTATCAAATTTTAATAATTTATTTTGATAATTCTCAAATTCGTAATCAGAATGAGCACAGCCATATCCTAATTCCTAACCTGGCTTTAGACACTTGGATTTCTACAGTTTACTCTCGTAGCAAAGATTAGAGTACTCATAATGGAGTAGCTAAACATACTTTTATTGTAAAATTTAGCTCAAAATACAAAAAAAAATGCAAAAAATAACTCCAATGGTCTCTTTAAAAAAAATTTTAAAAAAATTGAAGATGAACAATGTTTGCGCTATATGTGGCGCAATACTGTTCATCATTCAAATATTATTTTAATATATTTCTGTATGAACAATGGGTTTTGGACTGCTCGATGCTTCGTTCGGCAGTGGGTTTCGGACATCACCGACGTCAACGCTGGCCACCACAGACACCACCGGCTTCACGAGCATCGCCTCACACCGGCAATCATTCCCCAGCGATTCCAACTCCGGCGATGAACCATTCATCTCCTATGCATCGATCGAATGCCGAAATGGGTTTCGGCATTCATCGACGTCGTTGGACCCACTTTCGGCCACTACGTACTACATTGCTGGCATCACCGACATCGTCTCACTCCGGCGACCATTCCTTAAAAATTTCATCTCCGATAAGCCAGTTGTTCACCGGCATGCGGATTTTTTAGCTCCGGCGACCATATTTTTAAAATAAAATATAAATATTTTAAAAGATACAAAAAAAAAAATAAAGATGCTAATGGATAGTAAAATGTAAAAGTGAATAGTTAAAATGAAAAAAAATTGGATTTTTGACTTTTTAAAATAGATGAAAACTAGCTATTTCATTAAGAGTGCTCTCAGCTATCGAAAGGTACAATGTAGTTAAAATCTTTAGAGTACTGCTGCATCTCTCGAGGGAATGTACTCTGACATTTCTTGAAAGGAGTATTTTTTTTTTTAATTTTTTAGAATTTGTTTTCATTTATTTTTTTAATATTTATGCATATTTTTTTTAAAAAAATTATATAATTATTAAAAAAATACATATTAATCATTAAGTAAAAAAAAAATGATTTCAATACAAAAATTCGGGACAAACTATTCGGGCGAAATATTTCCCAAATTTTTACTGCTACATCCCCGGGGATGTAGCCCGATATCTCCCGAGAGGAGTAAACTTATTTATTTATTTGTGGGATTTGTTTTCGTCTATTTTTTAAATATTTATGCATATTTTTAAAAAATATAAAAATTTATAATATTATTAAAAAATACATATTTAATCATTAAGTAAAAACGAATTTAAAAATATTTTTTTGATTTCGGTACAAAAATTCGGGACAAATCATTCGAGTGAAATGGCATTTCCCAAATCGAGTACTGCACTGCTGCTACCTCCCCTGACATTTCCTGAGATGAGTAAATTTATTTTTTTATTTTTTGGGACTTGTTTTTATCTATTTTTTTAATATGTATGCATATTTTTAAAAAATATAAAAAAATTTATAATATTATTAAAAAATACATATTTAATCATTAAGTAAAAAAAAAAATTTTAAAATATTTTTTTGATTTCGGAACAAAAATTCAGGACAAACCATTCAGGTGAAATGGCATTTCCCAAATCGAGTACTGCATCCTTTCGGATGTAGCCCGACATCTCCCAAGAGGAGTAAATTTATATTTTTTTTTTTTTGGGATTTGTTTTCATCTATTTTTTTTAATATTTATACATATTTTAAAATATATATATAAATTTATAATATTATTAATATATATTTATTTATTTAATCATTAAGTAAAAAAAAAAAATTATTTCTTATAAATTTTCTTTATTTCGGTACAAAAATTCGGGACAAACCATTCGGGTGAAATGGAATTTCCCTAATCTTGATTCTTTACTTCATTCATACGTTGCCGTTGGTTTTGAAAAGGCAGTTAAACAACGTCAACCAACAAATCCAACACCTTTTTCATATTTTACACGATTTCTGTCTCTTTTTTTTTTTTTTTTTTTTTTTCAGAGACTAAATAAATACGCATTGATTTTTACGGAGGTCGTAGCGTTATTACAGGGGTGAGGAGGAACAATATAGAGCTGATGAATAATCGCCTGGAGGGCAAAGTAATAAGAAGAAGAAGAAGATAAATAAATTATCAGATCAATAGCACAGATTTATATATTTTTTCATTTCAATGGCTACGGAGACAAAAAGCTGTGTGGTGAAGGTGAGACCGAGCCTGCAAGATGGTCCTTCAAAAGGAAAGTTTGATTCTTCTTCTGCCAACAGGAAGAAGGTTGAGGGCTCAATCAAACAGCCTATTGATTCAAAGCAGAAATCCGTGACTACTGTAGTAAAAAGTGAGGTGCCCATCTGAAATCTCATTGCTTTTTGTGTTTCGGAGTTGTTTATTTGTGTTTTTTCTAGCTGGGATGGTTCTTATTGATTAGTTCCTCAATTGGGCGATTTAGGTAGCGCTTAGAAATTTCTTTGTTATGTGGATTCTGAATTTGCAGTCGATGGAATGATTTAGATTTTGGAGTTTCTGGGTCGTTTGCAATATTTTGATGAATTGAATTTATATAGATGTGGTTTTTGTAAATCCATCTGTAGAAGTCGCAATGAATTGGGTAATTCTGGGGGGTTAATATGGATATTGTCTTCAGTTGATTCTGGTCCTTGTTAGCTGAAGAATTCTCCGTATCAATTGTATTCATCTCACACTGAGTGCGATAAATTTAGATAAGTCTTTGCGTTAAATTTAAATAAGCTTTGCTAAATGTGAAGGTTAAGTCGAAAACAACATCAGCATCAGCAAAAACAACAACAAAGACTACTACCAAAGTAAGAGAGAAGAAAGTGTACACTTTGGCCGGTCAGAAATATGATCCGCCTGAAGAGGTTCTTTGCCCATGCCATTAGTTTCTGTTTCTTTCTTTAGAAATGCCTATAGTGATGTAACGCCACTTTATATTTTGCTGCTTTCTACTGACAGAGAGAACCCCTGAGGATTTTCTACGAGTCATTGTCAAAACAGATCCCCACAAGCGAAATGGCAGAATTTTGGTGAGCTTTCTGTCTATTCTTACAGCTGCATTAACTGTATTTAATCCGATTGAGTATATGTGATGCACTGATGCTCACTTGTGAACCTGTAAAGTATGAAACTTGTTTTACTCTATTCGTTGCTCAGCACAAAAGTAGACCATTTTCTATTCCCGGTACCTATCTTGGGATTTCGTAATTCGTTTTCTTAACATGTTGGACTAACTTATCCTTCAACCCTGAGTGGACTCTGGGGGAAGGGTAGAGCCTCCTCGCCTTGCAGGAGGCAGGTGTTCGATGTAACCAATCTCCTGTAGACAAAAGGAAAGATCATTAGTTAGAAACTTAGAATGAGATTCTTTGGGCCATTTGACATTTTAGTGTTGACAAAACAAAGCCTGGACAGCTTCTTGGTTGCATTGAGGAGCCAAAACTAGATTCTGGGGTCTGGTGATTGTTGGTCTGGCTATATTGCAAACAGGTTTTTGCAGCGTGTTTTGATTGTGTAACTAAACTAACTTCTTGTTTGAAGAGAATGCACATGCATTCTTTAATAACTAAGATGACAAATATATGCATAAACTACTCTATATGCATCACATAAGTGAATACTCTGTGGCAATGATAACTTGACACTTAAATGAAGGGAAGGAGCCAGTGAAAAGGTTTGTGATGCCTCCTATTCTGCTGACCTTGCATATAGTAGCTGGACCAGCTTGTCATTGGCTCTGGGCTCTTCTGTGTTAGGTTGCTGACGGAGGCATGAGCATGGTACATAGCCTGTACAAGGTGAAAATGATCAAAAGTAAGGTTTTATTAGTTAGATCTTTAATTCTGGGATTTTACTTTCACTTGGGTTCTTTCAGGATTGGATCATTAGGCTTGCATAGGTATCTCTTCCACAATTGTAATTCCCTTTCTGGCTAATGAGGGAAGGTGGTTTGCTTATCCTACCATTTCTCTGGGGACACCTCTTTGGCTTGAAGGACCTCCACCAACAGTGGTACCTCCATTTATTTGGAGGAAATTGCCACTGACAAGATGATAATTTCCTTAACTTGTTTTTGCTTTCTCTCTGGAGCAAGTGGGCAATGTTCTGGGTTAGAAAAACTGGGAGATGGTGTATCCATGTATTGGCAGTAGGCCTACAACTTCAGCACTCCAACCATCATGACCTTTCCAGTTGACGAATTGTAGTCTTTGATTCCAAGCCAACTCATGATTTCCTTTCTCGTATCAATCTTTGAGCAATTCAACCCAAATTAAGCTTCATCTGATGTACGCTACTACTTATATGCTTGAATATGTTGCAAATATTAGCACTATCAACTGTAACTAACATAGATTGTCTTTCAGTTCCACTAGTTAAAAATAGTTACATTGCCAACTTATTGAGTCCCCCTCCCTTTCCGGCCTCACCATGGTGATTTTGGTAGTTGTTGCAGGCCCCTTACATTGTAATTCATGCATTAGATTTTGTCGTTGGGGGCACCTAGTTATTTGGAACCAGTTTAAACCACTTGTCTATCTGAGATAGTTTGAGCTAACCAAAGCTTGGATTTGGCTGGGGCTTCAGACAATGTATTTAACTCAGTGCCTTTCTTGTGGTTGGCCATCACCATGACTTCAAAGCAACAGATTTGCAGCTCGCCATTATATTAACTCATATTTTTTGGGTTCTTTCTCTCAGCGTTCTGATTTCATGGATCAACAGTGTGAAACGATAATTTAGACACACCAAATAATCCAAGTTTTCTACTAAAAGTCTAAAATGCCGAGATGGAAGTTTAGCATCCATTGATTTAGAATTTCCAACATTATGGGTTAAGGAATAACAAAAATAGACTCCTGAAACTAGTAGCTAAAACTATTTACCTAAATGGCAGAGGTGCTTTCTCCACTATGACCCTATGGATATCACACCGTGTCTTTCCAATTGCAAGCAAAAGCTAACAGCCAACTACAAGCTGACTTCCAAGAGCATTCATATGTTCCTTTAAGATTAATATTTGGATAAAATTTGCTTTGAGGGAAAATATGTCATGGGAAGGAAATTCTTAGTGCTTTTGAAATAGTTATCTTGACTCAGATATCGATAATGCATTGTTATTTGTTGATAGCCGTAGCTACTAGCTACTATGTGTGTTGTTAAATAATTCGAGTGGGATAAGACCTCCCTACACAAAAAGCGCCAAAGCAGAAAGGAGCAAGAGTAATGTTATACACCACACACTCATCCTATTTTTATCATGTTAAGTAAGATGTGGCACATTCATCACCATTATATAATAAAGAATCATCCAATAATAATCATTCAATTGTGATAAATGTGTCATATCTTACTTAGTGGGATGAAAGTGAAATGGCAGTGTGTTGCATAAAATTTTTCTGTTGAAAATAATTCTATGCTGAAGATATGGTATTTATTGTCCCGACTCAGTTAAACAATTAGTGCGGAGTTATGAGAAAATGAATAACATATCTCCAATTGCAGGATGATGGAGCATGGATTGCTCTCCTCCGAAAGAGCTAAGAAGGCATATGAGAAGAAGCTGAGGAGGCAAAAGGAAATCCGGATGGGAACTCCTATTAAATCTTTAAAACCACTTGGTAAACCTGAGAGCTCACTGAAGCAACAGCAGGCATCAAAAAATGGCAATTTGAAAGCTAAGAAAAGAATAATTAATGAGAGTGATGATGATGACGAATTCATTCTGAGCCCCAAGAGACGGAAAGGGTAAGGAGGAAAAGCCCTCTCACCGTCTGTTACGGTGTAATACTAGAAATTGCGTCATTTATAGTCCTTTGCATTAACCGCAAAGAGGCTGGTGTCTTTTAAACAGTCTAACAATTGATAGAGACATTCTTTTATTTTCTTTTATTTTTATTTTTTTGATATTGGGGGATTTTGGGAGGGGGATTGAACTCAGACCTCTCATTTGGAGGAGGTTAAAGTGTCATGCCATCAGGCCACAGGCCTTTGGCGACATTCTTTTATTTTCTAACTTGTTGGAATAATAAACCAAGAAAAGTACTGAATCCACTTTCGTTTGGAGATTTTCTAATTGATGATTTCCAAATTTATCTCCTTGTACTTGAGCACTGAAGAGCTGAAGTCGGCTTATTTATGGGATTATTGCTCCTTGCTTGATTGGCGAGCTTTTCCAGGTAAACCAAATGACAACCAATCGAGCTAGATTTCCTCTGTTTTTCAGTACACGTACAGGTTCTTCTGTATTTTTCTTTTCGAAAAATACTTTAATCACAAATAGATTATGCATAAATAATTGCATATTGATGCTTGTAATTTTATGTGATTTGTCAAATTATAAAATTATTTTTATTATAAAATTGATTTAACAGATCACATGAAATTACATCAGTTTGTGTAATTATTTCTGTATAAAGTTTTTTATAGCTATAGCAATCATCTTAATCAACAGTATTTCTGTTTTTTTTTTTTTTTAAATCACTTCTTGGGAGGGGGAAACCTTATAGGGAATATGAATGAATGTAGTTCAGTTCACGAAATGAAGATGATGCAATACTTTTATTATTAAACACTCAGGATGTTTCATAAGATGGTTTCAATGTTGTAATGTGGCCATCCTTTGAAAAACAAAAGGAAGCTAATAAATGGTCTGGAATCTGGAATGATCAAATGAAGTTAGTTGGACTACTTTTTGACCAAAAGATAAGAAATTGAAAGGGGGCAGATCTACCAGCCTACCTTCATATATATCCGACAAAACGATAAATTTTTCCATGACCTTCCTTCGATTTTACTCTAGCCATGTAGTACTGCATCTGCATTCAAACTTAGAAAAGCAGCTCAATGTATCACATGACAGTGTTATGGAATGCCATTACAAAAGCACGAGTTTCTGAACTTGCAGTAGTAAAGGACGGTCATGCTTTAGGTCAAAACTAGAATTGAGATTGAAAGGGGGTCAAACTTGCCCGGGCCCGGGCCCACGAGGTCGGCAGGCCCACGGCCCGTTATCCGCACCCACCTCGACGCGACGTCCGAATTCAACTGGGAAGACCGAAACCGGGGACGAGCCAAGTCCCTGGTTACCCCGATCTGGGCAGGAGATGGCAAAATCGGTCTCAAAAACACGCTAAGAGCAGAACGGCGGCTCACGTACCGATATGTCTCTTGGGTCCGTCTCCCATCGAGACACTCCCTCATTTATGACCGACAGACGGCCGCCGGTCTACAGACCCCCTCCCATTTAATGCAGAGACGCCACAAACACACGGTATTAATTACTAAATTGACAAAAGATACCGCTGCATTTAATGCCCCTGTCCAAAAAGGGCTAATCGAGCATTAAATGGGAGGATACTCAATTAATGCGATGAGACCAACCGAATCAGACCGGGTTTCCTTATCGAAGATGACGGACGGGTGATGCCCCGATTTCGGCGCCCTCGTCACACGGACCCTCTTCCCGGGGGAAGCACCTATAAATAACACCCCACCAACGACGGAGGTACGGTACGCTCACAAACTCTCTTATTCCCCCTATCATATATCTTCTCCCGTGCGCTAACTTGATCGTCGGAGCGGTCCCGGACCCCGACCTCCCTTGTCCTTGTTTTGCAGGTTACAGCCCCGCGGGATCGGTAAACAAGACAGCAGAATACGTCCTCAACAGTGGCGCCGTCTGTGGGATTCGATCGTTTCTGATCAACGTACTTTCTGCATGTCTACCCTACCGTTATCCCAAACGACCAAGCACGACCAGCGGACAGACCCGTCGATGGAAGAAAGACTGGAAGCGTTGGAAGAAATGGTGAGGAGGTTGAAGGAGGAGAATGCAGCCCTTCGGCAGCCGCGCGAAGAGGCATCGGCCCGCGGCGAAACCAATCTGGGAGAGAATGCGAGCTCCCGACTCCCTGAGGAGAGCGAAGCCTCTGAAGGAGAACGACGCCGAATGCACACCGAGCTAAAGGAGTTGGGAGACAAGTACGCTGAAATGGCAAAACTGATCAGCCCAGCAGCAGGGCATCTCTCCTCACAGGGAAGCATAGGAACACCCTACAGCGCGGACGTCCTGGCCGTCCCTCTCCCGCCCAAGTTCAAGGTCCCACAAGTAGAACTGTATGACGGGTCTCAGGACCCTGTGGAACACATAGAAGCTTTTAAAGCCCATATCAGCCTACATGGCTATCCCGGCGAGGTAGCATGCCGAGCATTCCCTCTCACATTGAAGGGGATGGCTAGGACGTGGTTCGGAACCATTCCTCCGGGATCCGTCAGTAGCTTCGAGGCGTTGGCCCGACTCTTCATCACCCAGTTCATGGCTAGTAGGAAACGAAGGCGCCCCGCGGCGTACCTATTGACCGTCAAGCAAGGAGAGAAGGAAAGCCTCAAAGAGTACCTGTCCAGATTCAACAAAGAAAGGATGACCACCGACAACCAGGACGAAAAGATCACCCTAGCGGCCCTCTTGGGCGGCATATGGCCCAGGAGCCCCTTCATGGCGGAGATAGCCCGCAAGACTCCCACCACTTTGAACGGATTCATGGATCAGGCTGACGGGTTCATCAACGCCGAGGATACGCTCGAAGCCCTAGTAGCCCCGCGGCGTGGAGAGCTCCGACAGCACGATCGAAAGACAACTAGTGCCGGGGAAGGATCCAGCAAGCATCGGGAAGGTAGGAAGTTCCCAGATGAGACAAGGAGAAGGGACCCCCCACGGGAACACAGACTGTCGTCGTGGCCTCAGTCCAGCCTGGCGGTGGAAGATCAGAGTCGGGCAGAAACAAGGCAAGAGTCCATTAGAAGAAGAAGAGGGGAAATGTATTGCGAATATCACAAGTCCAAGGGCCACAACACTGAAGACTGCCAGGCTTTGAAAAATAGTCAGAGGGATGAACGGATGAACGACCGAAGAGACCGAACTCGATCGAGGACCCCTCGTCGGGAACGGGAATCAAGTAAACGCCAAGGCGAACCTGCGTCCGGCCACCCAGCAGGAGAAATCAGAACCATCGTCGGGGGACCATCCCGAGGAGGGACTACATCCTCCTCTCAGAGGGCACACGCGCGGAGAGCCAGATATGGGGAAGTCTACTCGCTGGGGCAGGCACCGAGACAGGGCTACCCGGGTCCCAGAGGGGAATCGATAGTGTTCAACGAGCAGGATGCGAAGGGGATCGCCTTTCCGCACGATGACGCCTTGGTGATATCAGCATTGGTGGCCAACTTCACAGTTAAAAGGATGCTGATTGACAACGGGAGTTCGGCCGATATCTTGTTCTGGGAGGCCTTCGTGCAGATGGGGATCGACCCCGGCCAACTTCAGCCTATCCGAGCCCCCCTTAAGGGATTTACAGGCGAGGCAGTACACCCCGAGGGCCTAATAACTCTCCCGGTTTTGATGGGCTCCGCGCCCAGGACCGCGTCCATCATGACTGAATTCCTGGTCGTGAAAGCTCCCTCCTCCTACAACGCCATCCTAGGGAGGCCGACCCTAAACAACTTGAGGGCAGTCACTTCCACCTACTACCTCAAGATGAAGTTCCCGACCGACAGAGGAGTGGGCGAAGTCAGAGGAGAACAGGTAACCTCCAGGGAATGCTACGCCCGGGAATTGAAACACAAGGATAGTTCCGTGGCTACGATCTCCCTGGAGGACGAGCATGTTGAGATTCCGCCGGCACCTCCCCGAGCAGTATGGGACGACGAGATCAGAGACGAAGCAACACTGCGCCAAGCGGAACCCAACGAGCCTCTGGAATTGATCCCGGTCGATAGCGACAACCCGGATCGGACAGTACGAGTCGGAACCAGAATGGACCCGGGAATACATGCAGAACTCAAGGCTCTCCTCACCGAGCACAAAGATGTATTTGCCTGGACACACGCAGATATGCCCGGGATCGATAGGTCTGTAATAGAACACCGACTATGTGTCAACCCGACTGCCCGCGCAGTTAGGCAAAAAAGAAGGAGTTTCTGTGCTGAGAAATACGCCGCCATTGCTGAGGAGGTGGACAGACTCCTGTCCGCTGGCCTCATCCGAGAGGCTCACTACCCGGAATGGCTGTCCAACGTAGTACTGGTAAAAAAGACCAGCGGGAAATGGCGTATGTGCGTGGATTTCACCGATTTGAACAAGGCCTGCCCTAAAGATAGTTTCCCTCTACCGCGCATCGACCTCATTGTGGACTCGACCGCTGGGCACTCTCTCCTCAGCTTCATGGACGCCTATTCGGGTTACAATCAGATCAGAATGAGCACAGCCGACGAAGAAAAAACGGCATTCATTACAGACCGAGGGCTCTATTGTTACACCGCCATGCCGTTTGGACTCAAGAACGCGGGGGCCACTTATCAACGGTTGGTTAACCGTATGTTCAAAAAGCAAATCGGGAGAAACATGGAGGTTTACGTCGACGACCTCCTGGTCAAGAGCCGCTCTCCTAACGATCATATGGCAGACCTGAGAGAGGCCTTTTCTACCCTACGACACTATCAGATGAAGCTCAACCCCGCCAAGTGCACCTTCGGGGTCGAGTCCGGCAAGTTCTTAGGGTACATGGTCTCTGAACGAGGAATCGAGGCCAACCCCGAGAAGATACAGGCTATCCTCGGAATGGCACCACCGAGGAACCTGAATGAAGTCCAGCGATTGGCTGGCCGAATTGCTGCTCTCAGCCGGTTCATAGCGAGGTCGACCGATCGATGCCTTCCCTTCTTCCAGGTCCTCCGAAAAGCACGCGAGTGGGACACATCGTGCGGGCAGGCATTCGAGCAACTCAAAGATTACCTAACTTGTCCTCCGTTACTTAGCCAGACAGCTCCCGGAGAGACCCTTGTGGCTTATTTGGCAGTCTCGCCTCATGCAACATCTGCAGTTTTAGTAAGAGAAACCAATCGGGGACAGAAGCCTGTGTACTATGTCAGCAGGGCACTCCAAGGAGCAGAGGCCAGGTACCCCCGTACGGAGATGATGGTATTCGCCCTACTGACGGCTGCGCGCCGTCTGCGTCCATACTTCCAAGCCCACACCATAAGAGTAATGACCGATCAGCCCCTCGGAACCATTCTTCAGAAGCCCGACACGTCCGGACGGTTAGCCAAATGGGCAATCGAGCTGAGCGAATATGACCTAACGTTCCAGCCCCGAACAGCGATGAAAGCGCAAACATTGGCAGATTTTGTCGCGGAATACACGGGGTTTCCAGAAGAGATCCCCAGTGAACCTCGGGAGCAGGCGTGGCAGCTGTACGTTGACGGGTCCTCATGCCGAGCCGGGGGTGGAGCAGGTGTGCACATCGTCACCGATCAGGGCGTCCAACACAACTACGGTATAGGCCTAACCTTTAAGGTAACCAACAATGAGGCTGAATACGAGGCCCTCATAGCCGGAATGACAATTGCTAGGGCCCTCGGGGCGACTGAGCTGGAGGCCCGAACTGATTCTCAAATAGTTTTTCACCAAGTACTCGGCCAGTGCACCACCAAGAGCGAGAAATTGAAAAGATATCTGGAGCTCGTATGCATCGAGAGAGACCGATTCAGTTACTTCCGTTTACTGCAGATTCCAAGGGAAGAGAACCATATAGCGGATCGGCTGGCAAAAGTTGCATCGGGAAAGGATGAGCATCCTCCCCCAGAGAACACCGAGATCAGAACGATAGATACTCCCTCCACGGGCAGCGGAGTCGGAGTAGTGGCTGTCGCAGATCCCGACTGGGCAACCGATATCACAGCATACCTCCGTACAGGCACATTACCTCCTGACCTGGGCCAGGCCCGCAAGATAAAGAACAGATCATCCAGATTCACACTGATTGACGGGTCGCTGTACAGGAAGGGCTTCTCTGAACCATTGCTCAGGTGCGTAACAAAAGAAGAAGGACAATATATACTGGCCGAGATCCATGAAGGAATCTGCGGGGCCCATACGGGGTCTAAAACGCTAGCCGCCCGTACCACCCGTGCAGGGTACTACTGGCCGTGCTTGTTTCAGGAAGCGAAAGATTTCGTTAAAAGGTGCCCGAAGTGCCAAGAGTACAGCCCAGTGTTGCACTCCCCATCGGAAGAACTCACTTCGATAACATCCCCCTGGCCCTTTGACCAATGGGGACTCGACCTCATAGAACCATTCCCAGTGGGGAGGGGTGGGACTAAATTCATAATAGTTGCGGTGGATTATTTTACGAAGTGGGTAGAGGCTGAAGCCCTTGCCAGTATCACTTCCCAAGCCATCACAAAGTTCTTATGGAAGTCAATTGTTTGCCGGTTCGGGATACCTCAGAGCTTCATATCAGACAACGGAAAACAGTTCGATTGCAGTCATTACCGAGAATGGTGCTCCGAGTTGAAAATCAAGGTGAAGTACTCTTCTCCCGGCCACCCGCAGGCTAACGGACAAGCCGAGGCAACCAACAAAACCATCCTCAATGCGCTAAAGAAAAGGCTCGGAATGCACAAAGGCGCGTGGGCCGATGAACTTCCAGGGGTCCTGTGGGCATATCGCACAACGGTCCGAACCCCCACGGGTGAAACACCGTTTGCCCTGACCTACGGCTGCGAGGCCGTGATTCCAGTCGAGGTCGGGATGCCCACCCTACGAATCCAGCACTATGACACTGCTTCCAATAATACCAAGATGATGGAGCGCTTGGACTCTTTAGAAGAACATAGGGAAGAGGCCAGCATCCGACTTGCCAACAACAAACGCAAAGCAGAACAATACTTCAACAAAAGAGTAAAGCCGCGCCGCTTCAAAGTCGGGGACTTAGTGTTAAGAAAAACGGGCGTCACGACTCCAGCACAAGGAAAACTGGGACCGAAATGGGAAGGGCCTTACGTAGTGACGGCAACGAACAGACCTGGGTCTTACCGACTCAAAGACAGCTCCGGAGCCGACCTACCCCACCCCTGGAATAGTGAGAGCCTTAAGAGGTATTACGCGTAACAATTACTAATATAATTTATTCCCGCTGATGTAATTTGCTCCTTGAAATTATAAAAAGACCGATGTTATTCATAACCAATGCATTGTGAAGTTCTCGATTAGCCCCGTTTGTGAAGTTCTCGACAAACGCCTCTCGGAGTCCCGCGGGGTCGATCAATCAATCCACCCACGCGATGTGTCCGACTCGGAGTCCCGCGGGGTCCATCAATCAATCCACCCACGCGATGTGTCCGACTCGGAGTCCCGCGGGGTCGATCAATCAATCCACCCACGCGATGTGTCCGACTCGGAGTCCCGCGGGGTCAATCAATCAATCCACCCACGCGATGTGTCCGACTCGGAGTCCCGCGGGGTCGGTCAATCAATCCACCCACGCGATGTGTCCGACTCGGAGTCCCGCGGGGTCCATCAATCAATCCACCCA
This sequence comes from Platycarya strobilacea, assembly GCA_036898215.1. Taxonomy (NCBI): domain Eukaryota; kingdom Viridiplantae; phylum Streptophyta; class Magnoliopsida; order Fagales; family Juglandaceae; genus Platycarya; species Platycarya strobilacea. The sequence continues at coordinate 4,088,447 of CM072555.1, forward strand.
CGCGATGTGTCCGACTCGGAGTCCCGCGGGGTCGATCAATCAATCCACCCACGCGATGTGTCCGACTCGGAGTCCCGCGGGGTCGGTCAATCAATCCACCCACGCGATGTGTCCGACTCGGAGTCCCGCGGGGTCGGTCAATCAATCCACCCACGCGATATGCCCGACTCGGAGTCCCGCGGGGTCGGTCAATCCCTGAATCCCGATCTTAAGCACATCCACCGGGTACGTTTGAAAAAATTTTCTTTTAAGTTTACACTTATCCAAAAAATTTCGCAGGGTAAAGGCAAGAAAGAAGTTATGAACAAAACACCAGAAGAAGATTAAGTCAAAATTCATATGTATTATCAGTCATACAGACTCGCTCGGATCGAGCTCGAGCATCATTACAAAAAAAAAAAAAAAAAAAAAAAAAAAAAAAAAACAACTTGTACAAAAATCAGGTCAAGCCTCAGGAGGGGGCGGAGGAGGATTGAGGTCGTCAAAGGGAGGGTAACCGCGCTTCCCGATCTTCTTGACGAACCTCTTCGCGGCCCGGTCTGGACGAAGAGACCTCACACTTATCCTCTGAGGATCGAGCTGGGGATCCACCAAGAGCTGGGATCCTAGTCGGCGTAGGCCCTCGGCGTAGCCATGCCCCCAGGCGGAGTTGCGGATCGCCACAACTCGGGATACCTGCGGCTCGAGATCGGCAATCTTAGAGTGGGCCTCTTCTAGAGCACTCCGAGCACCCGCAAGCTCGGACTCCCGAGCAGCCTGGACCTCCTCAGACCGCGCCAACTCCGCTTGCAGGATCTCCCGGGCGCGCCTCGAATCGACCAGTTCCTCCTCCAGAGCAACCCGAGCCCGCTCGGACATTGCTAACTCCTCTTCCCTCAGAGATAGAATCTGAGAAGAAGCCGCCAGCTCCGCTGTCCGAGCGGTTAGCTCGGTCTGAAGGAGGATCTTGTCCTGCTCGGTGGACGATCGTGCGTCCACAAGACGGGCATTCCTCCGATGGGCCACTGCCAGCGATTCCCGAACCGCCTCCAGTTCGGCTCGAAGGGAAGAGTTGGCTCTCTCCAGCCTGCTCTTCTCCACCCCCAGCTCCTCGACCGATCTTATCAGCCCTCTGCAAGTTTCCTCCGACTGCTCGAACTGGTCCCGAGCCTGCCGCAACCTGTAGAGCCCGAACTTGCAGACAGTTCCGAGCTCACTGTTGAACTCGGCGAGCTCGGCCAGCTCGGATCCCACTGTCCGGGATATCTCCATGGCAACCTAGAACACCGAACGTGCAAAAAAGAGAGAAAAACTTAGCAAAACTAAAAGAGAAGACCACCCGAAATTCGACAAGGCCTACCGAACAAACCTGAGTCAGCAGAGGCTCCAGCATTGAGGCCACCCGGGCTGTAGCATCCGCCTTCGCCTGGTCGAATCGGGAAGGCCCCTCAGAACCGGTCTCATCGGCCTGACGAGTTCCTTCCTCTGAGCCCGACCCGAAGAGCTGCCCGAGCACAGCGACCCCACTTCGGAGCCGAAAGGGAGATGGGGGCCGGGGAGGAACTTCCGAGTCCGGAGATGGGCCTGCGTCCTCAGCATGAACCCCCGAGGTAGACCCCCTCTCGAAGGTCGGAGGTGGGCGCTCAGGGGATTCCTCGGACCCAGTGGCCGCCCGACCGCTCTCGCCTCCGGCCTCCGTATGGCCCCCTTCCTCGGGATGGTCGGACCCCCTCGACCTCTCTGAGGTGGCCTCGTCCCGACCTTCTTGGGCAGGAGCCCCTTGCTGCTCGGCCCCCTCGCGAGCGCCCTGGGAATGGGCCTCCCCGCCAGATACTTCATCTTCCCCCTCGGAGGCATCTGAATGGCGCTCGGAAGATGAAGGGGGGGGAGTGGGCAACTGATTCGCCCTAGCGGCCTGCTCCTCCGACTCCTGTCGAAAGACCTGCGCAAAGGGGGTAGCCCCCGGAGTCAGATCGGCAGCATGTTCCAGAGCCTCCTGGAAGGCGCGCTCTATCTCCTCTCCGTCTGAGGAGTCGACCCCGGCCCGTTCCATTGCCTCGATCTGGGCTTCCATGACCGTCCTCCCAGCCTCGGCCCTCCGTTCCTCGGTCTGCAGGAACCGGATCTCGTCCGAGGATGACGACGAGGAGGTCGCCTCGGGACATCCTGCAGGAGAGTCTGCGGGGGGGGCGCCTCCGCCCGGACCCTCGGCCCGTGGACCCTTCCCCCTCCTCTGTTTCTTGGGTCGGGCGCCACGGCTCGAGGTAGCCTCACCAGCCCGACTCTTGGCGCGCCTCTCTTGTTCCACCTCCCGATCAGAGGCTCGCTTACGGGAGGAGACAGGAGGCCCTTCCGGGGCAGCAAAGAAATCTTGACCCTCGGCGTAGGACCGATCCGGTCGGGTCAAGAACTCCTCGATGTTCTCCTCGGTGAGGAGATTATCGGACCATAGCCGATCAGGATCCTCCGCCCCCCAGGAAAGCACCGCCTTCACCCTCTCCGCCTCCTGGGCCGAGAGGGTGACCTCCATGTGTGTCTGGGAGGGGAGGAAACCCCAGTCTTTCTGAACGGGGAAGTCGCTCCTCTCTCCCTCCGGGAACTCCCACTCCCTGCCCGAGACGAAGAAGAACCTCTTATGGTAGTCCCGGGCGCTTGAATGCCTCTCCTCCATTCTGATCAGCCGACATTTCGGCTTTATCTGGAAGCCGGCCACGTTCCCGTCCCGACGGAGGAGCCGGTACAGTGAGAAGAACTCTCGGGCGGTGAGATCGGGGTAAGGATCGTTCTTCCCGGACAGAACGATCCTAAATGCCACGCAGGTGGCCAGCAGGATACGCCACCCGTTCGGCATAAGTTGGGCAGGGGCCAAACCCAGGAAGTGCAGGACTTCCCGAACCGGCCGGATGAAGGGAAGGCGCAGTCCCTTCGAGAACATGAGGGAGAAGAGCACGACTTTCTGAGCCCTCCCGTCACGTTCGCAGGCCCTAACTCCATCCCCCGGGGCCTCCAAAGTGTGCCGCCAGGAAACATGATGCTTCTTCCTAAGCGTGTCCACATCGGAGGATTGCATGGTGGACACCCAGCCGTTGCCGGCGAAGAAGGGGCATGGGTCAGAGGAAGCCATGGGAGCTAAAGCAGGGAGCGGCAAGACAGCAACAGGAAAGGAATGAAAAGTGAAGAAAAGCAGGGGCAAGGGAGAACGACAGCAGGATGGCAAGAAAGCAAACAGTGAAACGAGGACAGTGACAAGACCGCTGGGTGATTTATACCCAGAATCCGAATTTAATGCGAGCGGGAAACGAGGCCGCGCCGAAACCGTCACCTCAGACGTGGCTTTGGGAACAGAAAGCACGCCCCGAACTGACCAATCAAAGGAAAGAGGCGTGCGCCGAAATGACAGGACAGTTAATGATGGCCACGCGCGTGCGCCCCGCCATTTAATAACGGATCACTGACGGTTCGGGAATCGGAACGACGGCATAATTGAGTTTCAAAACTGCATTAAATGCCCGATACGGAATATGACAGGTCACGAGTCAGCATTAATTGGTCAGAATTCAAATCGTCCCTCTGAAGTCCGAACGGCAAACGGAACGACACGTCAGCAGGTCCCGCCCGAACACGTCCGACCTCGTGTTCCCGCTCGGGAGGGGAGATAGGGGAACACTGCCCTGTGTCAGAAGACAGTACAATCGAAGGAAAGGAGGACCCTAACTCTGGAACGTTCGGAATTTTCCATCGAAGTACCTTCGATGAAAACTCGCGGGGTACTGAAAGGGGGTCAAACTTGCCCGGGCCCGGGCCCACGAGGTCGGCAGGCCCACGGCCCGTTATCCGCACCCACCTCGACGCGACGTCCGAATTCAACTGGGAAGACCGAAACCGGGGACGAGCCAAGTCCCTGGTTACCCCGATCTGGGCAGGAGATGGCAAAATCGGTCTCAAAAACACGCTAAGAGCAGAACGGCGGCTCACGTACCGATATGTCTCTTGGGTCCGTCTCCCATCGAGACACTCCCTCATTTATGACCGACAGACGGCCGCCGGTCTACAGACCCCCTCCCATTTAATGCAGAGACGCCACAAACACACGGTATTAATTACTAAATTGACAAAAGATACCGCTGCATTTAATGCCCCTGTCCAAAAAGGGCTAATCGAGCATTAAATGGGAGGATACTCAATTAATGCGATGAGACCAACCGAATCAGACCGGGTTTCCTTATCGAAGATGACGGACGGGTGATGCCCCGATTTCGGCGCCCTCGTCACACGGACCCTCTTCCCGGGGGAAGCACCTATAAATAACACCCCACCAACGACGGAGGTACGGTACGCTCACAAACTCTCTTATTCCCCCTATCATATATCTTCTCCCGTGCGCTAACTTGATCGTCGGAGCGGTCCCGGACCCCGACCTCCCTTGTCCTTGTTTTGCAGGTTACAGCCCCGCGGGATCGGTAAACAAGACAGCAGAATACGTCCTCAACAGAGATAATATCTTTTTACTCCGTGTCTGTGTGTCCGCATGTGACCGGCCATGTATATAATAAGAAAAAAAAACCTATATTATGAAAGCGAAGAAATTTATGTAACTATGATTTAAATAACTATCGCATAAATACTTTGAAAAAAGTGAAGAAAATATAAGACTTACATTAAAAAAAAAAAAATTAATAGTAAATCATATTTATTATCAAAATAATTATACCACTTTTACACATCTTACAACATTAATACTTTTGTGCCATCGACGTCCATGCGGCTAAACTGCACAAGAATGGAACCTGAAAGCAACAGCTGCATCAACTGCGATATATGACCAACAAAATTTAAAAATAAAAATAAAAAAAATGGTTGGGTCAGGGCCCCACTTCCCATACGTGAATTTAATGTCAAGATTTCAGACGTTGATCCATGCATGGCGGTGTCCCAATATAAAAAAGAAGTGGGCTTGTTTGCACATGAAATATTACAGGAGAATACAACACTGTGGCATATACATTAAATCCTTCATGTACGGAGTAATTTTTTTTTTTTTTATTTGTAGAAATTGCGTTATACTTGGTGAAAGGGACAATGCATGTGACTCAAACAACCGGTGAAATTAACCGCATATATATATATATATATATGTATATATATATAGTGACCCACCTCTCCCCTCGGCCCTCCCTCTTCAGTGTACTGATCATTATATATAAATCCAAGAAAATGTTACTGGGCAATGAAGATGGCTATATCAGATGGCACTCGGTAATTAATGCGATGAGGAAACACTGCTGTCCTACATGTAGTTGTAGTTCTGTTCATGAATAAAAGCTAGGCTCCAACAGTACGCAGTTAGGTTAGTACTTAGGGAGAATTCTGCACCTAACAATTATTTATTTGAGAAAGGATATTGGAAAGTAAATATTATTTTCCATCTTTTTTACTCCCATCTAGAAATAACAACTAACAGGCTGGAAATGCAGGTACTTTCATCGTTGAGAATGCTGTGATTCTCTGTCCTTCGATCGCCTAATTCCTGCTTACGGTTTCAAGGTTTATTATACATCTTCCCTTTGTTATATATATATATATATATATATATAAACTTTTCATACGGACCAAAGTCGAGTACTGATCAGTGATCAGCCAAATATGCCTGCTCGGGGCCCCAAAGAGAAAGAGAAAAAAAAAAAAAAAACAGTGATCTGTGTGTGTCTGAGGTACAAGTATAAGGAAATTCAGTATTCACAGCCAGACATGGCATGCAGGTTATAATTATGATTTTCTTGACTTTTTCTAGATGGTTTTACAAGCTATATATCGACTTCTGGAGTTTCAAATGGTTACCCCTCTCTCTCTCTCTCTCTCTCTCTCTCTATATATATATATATATAAGTCACTAACAAGCGTATAAAGTATTATTAAATTATGTTTTGGGATTTTATTTTTTTTCAAAATTTTGTGAGTTTTTTTTTTTTCATCTGACAGTGTGGATGGTGTGTTAAAATAACAGACTGAAGAATAGATTTTTTCCATATTTATATAAATATAAATTAATATATTCATCCTCATGGACTTCAATTAATATAATTAAAAATTATAATGTTAAATTTTATGATTATTAGATTACGAACTTAAAAGAAGACTTTTTTTTTCTTCAGAGAATTATAATGCCCAAATAATTAGAGTGGCCCAGATTAGGAATATTATTATATATCCAAGTTGGGCCAGTGTGCTCGGCTCATTTGTATTTGGTAAGACCCGGAAGTTGGGGGATGATGATGTGGGTGAATCAAAATGTGTGGCAGAGGATTTGGTTGGGTTCCGGCCTATTGTTTTGGATGAGTGATAGAGACAGGCGATTTCATAAACTTCAATATCGCAGACTCATAATAATTGATTATGGGTCCAAATTTACTTTCACCAACAGCTCATTTTTGCAGGTACGCTTTCATCGTCTTCTGCAAGCCCCTGGGGAAATTATAATACGATCTGAAATACATCGGGGATGATGATTAATTTCTTGTGGCATGTTTTTTTTTTTTTTCTTAAAAGAGTGAATGCATGGCGATGCACTTATTTTTCAGGTTTTTCTAATATATATTATATATATAAATATAGGCTTATATTATTTGGAGTACATGATACTAAATCTCGTTTGAATTTGAAAATATCTCAATTCATTTCTCTTTTATTATTATTTTTTTAATTTTTTATATAAAACACAAATTTTAATACATATTTTTAAAATTCTAATACATATTTTTTAAATTTTAATTCAATTTTTTAATTTTAAAATAATAATATTATTAAAAAATAAATTAAACTTATTTCAACTCATCTCGTCTTCTAATTCAAACAGGATTTAAATAATATTAAAAAAAATATAAAATTCACGTGTTTTTAAAAAAAAAAAAACTGAATATCCAATTTATTCAACAAACAACAACAAAATGCTCACTGTTCAACTTTTCATTTTAGTCGTGCGTGGACAAGGATTGCCCAACTCGTTGGGGAGGGGGGGAAGCTGCCCCTTGATGAATTTTGGTAGAGAGAGAAATTATTTAAGAAAAGAAGTGGGGTGAGTTCATTTATTAGGATTTATAGAAAAAAAAAGGCATAATTATTATTTAATATGTACGTGTAGTACTGGTGGCGAGACCACATGGATACACCGTGGGTGCAACATAGTCGTAATGTGGTTGGGACCCAGATGGGGACCGGCTGGTCCTGTGGGTCATATATTGGGTCATGGACTGAAAAATTAGAACGTTTAACTTTATACAAAACCGAAAATTGCTTCTTATATGCCACGTACTCTGGTTCAAATATTTGCCTAATTACCTTCATTTAATATTCCATAAAATATATCATTGGCCGACCAGGACATATATATCAATCGATCATGACCATTCATTTTTTTCCCAACCCTTTACTTCCGTTTCCCCTTTTCAGAACGAGAATCCGCAATTTCTCTTCAAATTTTAAATTTTAAAAGAGAAAATATTGGGAACATCTAATACTCATAACACATATTCACATGAGTGTGTGTTATGAGTGTTGGATGCTCCCTAACATTACTCATTTTAAAATAGACTAATTTTATAAGCGATCAATTTTAGAGAGTTGAATTGACTTTTTTTTTTTTAATTCTTTCTCTTCAATCTCATTTTTATAAATTTAATGAGCTTCGTTAATTTATTTTTTATATAAGAATTGAAAAGGAGATTAAAAATGAGGGGTTTAAATTAAAATGGGCTACTTAAAATTAACTATATATAGAATTAATATTCTTTATAATATACTACAGGCAGTAATATTAATTTATTTGTGATTTTTTTTTGTTATTTATAAGTTATTTACAGTAAAATATATACAGTAAAACTTATTTTTATATGTCTAACAATTTCTCTCATTTTAGACCCTAGGAATTCTTCGAATTCCACATATATCCCTACGACGTAATTAGGTTAAACTCACCTAATAAGCTAACGCATGCATCCAATATATGATCATGTAGCTGATGATCTAGATGCCCAATTATAGTTAAATGCATGTGTTGCCATAGGTAGAATGAGCACAAATGTATATAAGCATGGACAAATAGGCATATCTATATAAAGTATATATAATCCCGTACGTGTTCTAAAAAGAACCATAAAGTTTATGAATTTATCCATTCATAAAATATTCATAATTTTAAATAGAAACATACGAGTTTGTCTTTTAAATTAGTAATCCTATATACGTGTAATTAATTAAGGAGTTGCTAACTTGACTTCGCCTTTATGGCACGGAGGTCATCCAATTAATTTGCCCATGAAGTACTTTTAGAAACGACACGAAATAAGATGTTTTTATTAAATAACATAGTCAGTAAATCAATAATTATTTTCTTAAAATATTAAATTTTAATTTATTTTAATTTTAATTCTAATTTAAATATTAATTTTTTTTTATAAAATACATAATAATTTTCTAACATTCAAATCATTTTTAATAAATAAAATTTTTTAATGGTCATATCTTTTGACGATCATTAATTTTAACGAAATAGATTCAGTAAAATTATATTGAACTGAAATGATGTTTTATGAAAATTCAGCTGAACGTAAAAATAAAAATAAAAATAAAAAAATAAAAATTGAATGCAAAAGAGTAAACAAGCAAGAATAATAAATATTTTAGTTTTAAAAAATAATTTGATTAATGCTCTACTGATTATATTTGTTGAGTGAAGAGAAAAAAAAAATTTAATCGGTCACTTGTTGATCTTGTTACAACTCTATTTTAATGCCTTCTATTTATTATTTGATTAAATAATAAATTTATTGAGTAGAATGCTGTTAGACACCTATGATTGTGACGGCATTTTTAGAAACTACGGCGCTATGAAATGGACTGAGTACTGGCCATCGTTCGGATGATGCATTTTGTAAAATATAAGTCGCATTTATTTTTCCAAGTCATGAATGAAGTGGGTCATTTGCAATGCAATTGTTGACAGCTCAGGAGCTGTTGTCATGGTTCGAGTCGGGGCCAAATGAATTCGAGCCAGGAGATGTTTTTGACTGAAGTGACATAATTTTTTTCAGAGATCGACATTGTTTTTTCATTTTTGAGAAATTGGCTGACTTTATTCAATTTATAAAGGCAAATGTGAGGGCAGCTTAACACTCCAGTCCCTTCATATAAATAGTGTAGTTTAAATCTCTCGTATAAACAGTACAATTACTATTAAAATTGTACTGTTTATATGAGGGAGTTGCAGTATGTAAACTGTCTCTAAATACATCTCATTTATAAAATGTGATTGATATAATTTAAAAAATTCAGTATTCAAATCAACTAAAAATAGTTGGAATACAATTTTTAAATCTATGCAGATAAAATATTTGGGATACTGTTTATTGTCAAAGGCAAATAACTAAAATATTTTTCTTTAAAAGATGAGAGAATTACAATTCTATAAATATAAAATTCAAGAGACTATTTTTCGATTTTAATATTTTCCTATACAAACGAAACAAAATAGAAACTAACAAAACAGCAACAACAAAAAAAATGAGCTATGGTGGTACGTGTACTCACACGCTACATTAAGAATGAAGATCCATAAGTTTGAGTAGCTCGACGAATCTAGATCCAGAAGGAACCGCACACGAGAGAAGATATCCTCCAGATAGCGAGGCGTGTAGAGCTCACACTCATTTGGACCTCGACGACCCTGTACGGTACACACGCCATTCTATTTGACAAAAGTTTCGGTTGGCATCAAGATCGACGAATGGAGAAAACGACGGCATGGTGCGTGATGGTCTTCGACCCACAAACTACCTCAAACCTTCACAAGCCGACCCAATCAAAGAATTTGAAAAACCATCATTAATGATGTGCGACAATAATAGCCAAAATAAAAAAGAAGAAATGAAAAGAAGAAGAGAACGGAGCTAAAACTATGCCCACCCTCAGAATTGAAAATGGAGGCAAGAATTTTTTTGCTAGTTTGGAATTTTTTTAAATAGAAAAGAGAGAGTCCCCATCTAACCTTAGTTAAATACCTCAAAATACCCATCACAACAAAAGAGTGACTCCCTGATTATTAAAAAAAAAAAAAAAAACTAAGTACAATCAATCATAAAGTTGTTATGAAATTTAAAGAAAGAAACTACTATTGCAAAAGAGAAATAAGAAATTCTCTCTGAAACTCTTAAGAACTGAAACTTTCTTTCTTTCTCTCTATATTTTCTTATGAATTTTATTACAACTGAAACCCTTATTTATAGGCTTTGAAATTACTATGCAAGTCACTATACAAGTCACTGTGCGGAATTTAAAATAATAGTGGTGGGGTCATTCACATAATTTAGTGGTGGGACAGGGGGCGGCTGATAATTTCGTTCGTTTATTACACTCCCCCTTGAATGACCGCCAATAAGAAATCTGCCTCGTTAAAACTTTGCCAAGTAAAAATCCAGTGGGAAGAAAAACCAATGGCGAAGGAAAAAGAGTACAGTCTTTTTATGTATCCACAAGTGCTTTAAGATTGTCTCATTAAAACCTTGCAGAGGAAAACCCAGTGGGACAAAACCTCAGCGAAGGAAAAAGAGTACAATCAGCACATTTACTCCCCCTGAAAAGTGCATGACAAAAGATTTTTGAGTTTTCGCATTCCAATGTTATGCACAATCTTTTTGAATGTGGAAGTTGGTAACGCCTTTGTGAATAAATCTGCCAGATTATCACTAGATCGTATCTGCTTGACATCAATTTCACCTTTCTCTTGAAGTTCATGAGTATAAAAGAATTTAAGTGAAATATGTTTGGTTCTGTCACATTTGATATATCCTCCTCTGATTTGAGTGATACAAGCAGCATTATCTTCATATAAGATTGTTGGGCTATTATTGATCATGGGAAATCCACACTTTTCTTGGATATGTTGAATAACTGATCTCAACTAAATACACTCTCGACTTGCTTCATGAATAGCAATAATCTCTGAATGATTTGAAGAAGTAGCAAATAGTGTCTGCTTAACAGATCTCCATGATATGACAGTATCTCCATAAGTAAATAAATATCCAGTTTGAGATCTACCTCTGTGTAGGTCTGAAAGATAACCTGCATCTGCAGACCCAATCAATTCTGGACTTGAACCACGTTGATAAAATAATCCCATATCAACCGTACCATGAAGGTAACGAAGAACATGTTTAATGCCATTCCAATACCTTCGAGTTGGTACAGAACTATATCTTGCAAGCAGATTAACTGAGAATATAATATCTGGTCGAGTGCAATTTGCAAGATACATCAAAACTCCAATTGCACTGAGATATGGTACTTCAGGACCAAGAATTTCTTCATCGTCATCACAAGGACGGAATGGATCTTTCTTCACATCAAGTGTTCGAACAATCATTGGAGTACTTAGGGGATGAGATTTATCCATATAAAAATGCTTTAGGACTTTCTCGGTGTATATGGACTGATGAATAAAAATTCCATTTGGCAAGTGCTCAAGCTGTAGGCCGAGACAAAGTTTTGTTTTGCCAAGATCTTTCATTTCAAATCCATTCTTTAAATATATAGTGGTTTTTGAGATCTCTTCAGGAGTTCCCACAATATTTAAATCATCAACATAAACCGCAATAATGACAAATCCAGATTCTGATTTTTTAATAAAAACACATGGGCATATAAGATTATTCTCAAATCCTTCTTTCAATAGATATTCGCTTAAGCGATTATACCACATGCGTCCTGATTGCTTCAACCTATATAAAGATCTTTGTAGTCTGATTGAGTACATATTTCTAGATGTACTTGTAGATGCTTCAGGCATCTTATATCTTTCAAGGATTTTCATATATATGTCATGGTCTAAGGATCCATATAAATATGCAGTGACCACATCCATCAACCGCATTTCTAATCCTTTTGTAACAACCAGACTAATAAAAAATCTAAATGTGATTGCATCCATAACGGGAGAATATGTTTCTTCATAATCAATCCCGGGTTTCTGCAGGAAACCTTGTGCGACAAGCCGTGCTTTGTATCGCACAATTTCATTTTTCTCATTACGTTTTCGTACAAATACCCACTTATATCCAACAGGCATTACACCCTTTGGTGTTTGGACAACAGGTCCAAATACTTCTCGTTTTGCTAGCAAATTTAATTCAGCTTCAATAGCTGTTTTTCATTTTGGTCAATCATTTCTACGTCGACATTCTTCGACGCTTTTTGGCTCACTTTCTTCATTACTTCTGGTAATGTCAAGGGCCATTTTATATGAAAATATGTTGTCGACAACAGTTTTATTTCTATCCGAAATTTCTCTAGTTTTCATGAAATGTATTGAGATCTCATTATTTTCAGGTACCTGTTCCTCTTCAGGGAAAAACATTTCATGACACACCTCTTCAGGAGGTCCCTTTTTAGGAGATTTATACTCTTCAAGAGTTTCCTCTTCAGGAGGTTTTGGAATAGAAGATTTGAGCTCTTTAGGAGTACCAATTATATTTGTAGCCTGTATTGTGGATATGTGTTTTTCAGGAACACCAAATTCATTTTGTATTCTTTTTCTTCTGGGAATTTTATCTTTTGCACCAATAGGTCTTCCACGCTTCAGGCGTATTTTAGATTCACCTATTGCTGCTTTGACAATTTGTCCTTCAGGGACTTCAATCCTTGCTGGAGTATTAATAGCAGGAATATAAGATTTTACTACACCTTTAGTGTCAGTAAATACATCCGGTAATTGATTTGCAACATTTTGCAAATGAATAATCCTTTGAACTTCCCGTTTACATTCATTTGTAAGAGGATCAAAATGAGACAGGGTCTTATTATCCCAAGTAATATTTTGTCGTGCTTCAGGCACCGACTTTTTTTTACCCATTAACGGAAAATTTGATTCGTCAAAATGACAATCTTCAAAACATGCTTTAAACATATCCCCTGTAAGAGGTTTAAGGTATCTAATAATGGATGGAGAATCAAAACCAACATATATCTCAAGTCTACGTTGAGGGCCCATTTTTGTACGTTGTGGAGGTGCAATTGGAACATATACAGTACATCCAAAAGTACGAAGATGAGAAATATTTGGTTGTTGACCAAATGCAAGTTGTAATGGAGAATATTTATGATATGCAGATGGTCTAATGCGAATTAGAGATTCTGCATGAAGTATAGCATGTCCCCAAACAGAAATAGGTAGTCTTGATTTCATAAGTAAATGTCTAGTGATTAGTTGAAGCCTTTTGATCAAAGACTCAGTTAAACCGTTTTGTGTGTGTGTATGGGCAACAGGATGTTCAACATCTATTCCTATTGACATGCAATAATCATCAAAAACTTGAGATGAAAATTCACCTGCATTATCCAATCGAATGGTCTTAATCGGATACTCAAGAAATTGTGCTCGTAGTTTAATTATCTGAGCAAGAAGTCTAGCAAATGCAACATTTCTAGTGGAAAGAAGACAAACATGTGACCATCGACTAGATGCATCAATTAGAACCATAAAATATTTAAATGGTCCACTTGATGGATGAATAGACCCACATATATCTCCGTGAATCCTTTATAAAAAGGATCGAGATTCAACAATGACTTTTGAGGGAGATGGTCTAATAATTAACTTACCTTGAGAACATGCAGCACACGGAAATTCATTGTGTAGAAATTACTTTTGATTCTTTAAGGGATGCCTATGCGAATTTTCAATAATTCGTCTCATCATTATAGAACCCGGATGTCCAAGACGATCATGTCAAGTCATAAATACTTTAGGGTCAATGCACTTCTGGTGCATTACCACATATGATTCAATTGTTCTCATTTTTGTATAATACAATCCAGAACATAGAGCAGGCAGTTTTTCTAATACGAGCTTCTGGCCTGATATTGTTTTAGTAATAAGGAGATGCTCTTTACTGCCTTCATTGGTCGTTTCAATATAGTAATCATTACGACGTATATCTTTGAAACTCAATAAATTTCTTCTGGATTGTGAAGAAAATAGAGCATCATCAATACAAAATTTGGTGCCATTAGGCAACACAATATAAGCTCTTCCGGAACCCTCAATTAAATCCGATGAACCTGATATGGTATGGACATAGGCTTTACTTAGTGTTAAATTTTGAAAATATTTCTTTTCTTTGAGAATTGTGTGAGTTGTAGCACTGTCAGCCAGACATATATCTTTATCATTCAACTCAGAGATAAAAAACTCATCAATGTGATCCATGATTTTACAAAATATACAAAACTTTTATTACTGATAGAAAGAAAATACATTAATTGAGTGGAACACTTCCATCTCCAATTAAGTGTTCAATACTACCTTCAGGATAATTAAATAAATCAGATACATCAAGATGAGTAACGTCTACATCTACTGAATCTAATAAATCATCTGATGGTTCTACTAAATTTGTTTCATGCACTTTATTCTTTCCTTTAATAGAAGCTCGATATAAATCAGCTAAGTGTCTGGCCGTACGACAAGTACGTGACCAATGTCCAGTCATTCCACATCTATGGCACACATCTTCACTTTTCTTTGAAGAATTATTTTGAGGATTTTTACCCCTTTCTGAATTGTACCACTTCTGGTGATATGGTATATTATAATCACTTTTAATGTTGTCATTCATGGGACCAACATTTCTATAATTTCTCCTACCACGTCCATGCCTCCCATTTCTTCTAAAGGATGCACCATTCACTTTTGGGAATGATGCAAACCTATTACCATTCACTTCAGGGAATGATATTGAGTCAGTAGGGCGTGACTGGTGGCTTTCTAATAAGAGTTCATTATTCTGCTCAGCTACTAGAAGACATGATATAAGTTCAGAATATTTCTTGAACTTTCTCTCTCGATATTGCTGCTGCAGGAGCACATCCGAGATATGAAATGTAGTAAAAGTCTTCTCTAGCATATCTTCATCGGTGATTTTCTCACCGCATAATTTTAATACTGAGCTTATTTTAAAAAGTACCGAATTATACTCACTAACACTTTTATAATCTTGCAACCTCGGGTGCATCCATTGAGAACGAGTTATTGGGAGGATGACAGTCTTCTGGTGTTCATACCTCTCCCTTAAATTGTTCCACAAAATATATGGATCTTTTACTGTGAGATATTCAGTTTTCAATTCTTCATGAAGATGGTGGCGAAGGAAAATCATTGTTTTAGCACGTTCCTGCAGGGATGCTTGATTTCCTTCTTTAATAGTTTCTCCCAGGTTCATTTCATCAAGATGTATTTCAGCATCAAGTATCCAGGATAAATAATTTTTTCCAGATATATCAAGAGCAACAAATTCTAATTTCGTAAGATTTGCCATTTTCTACACATATAAATAATGAAATAAATATGTGTATCTCATATTCATAAATTCACACAGATAATCATCAATAAAATATATTAAAAATTTCAAATAATACATTGAAAAACTTACAGAGGAATAAAGCCACTAGCTTCAGAATTGGTAGAACCGTCGTGCTGATAATGTGTTATGAAATTTAAAAAAAGAAACTACTATTGCAAAAGAGAAATAAGAAATTCTCTTTAAAACTCTTAAGAACTGAAACTTTCTTTCTCTCTATAAGTTTTTATAGGTTTTGAAATTACTATGCAAGTTACTATACAATTTACTATGCAGAATTTAAAATAATAGTGGTAGGGTCATTCACATAATTTAGTGGTGGGACAGGGGGCGGCTGATAATTTCGTTCGTTCATTACAAAAGTATAATTCTCATATATTATTTAAAAAAAGAGTAAAGTTTTATTATTAAAAAATTATCTTTTCTTTTTATATGAATTCATATTTATTTATTTTTTCCAATTAATCATGAAACACTTATATAATTTACGATTATAAATATGATTTTTTATTAAAAACAATACAAAGAAATAAAAACATCATACATGTGAAAGAGAAATGCTAGATCATTTTATAAAATCTTGTGAATAAAATTTTTGATACAAAAAATATTTACTTTTTCTATTTAGTGATTGTGTAAAAATTTTTTAATGATATTGTATTTTTTTTAAAAATAAATAAATGAAAAAAATAGTAAAAAATAATAAATAAGAAAATATTTTGTTTTATGATGTAGCACTACTCCATGTGAAGTGAACACCAGCAGGACGTGACATAAGTACGTACCCGGCCCCCACAATTCATATATTAAATTAAAGCGCATCCAAAATTGTTATATACTAGTACATTTAATCTTCTACCTAAATATAAATGTTAAGACACAGAATATTTAATTTGTTATTATCCTGTCTCCTCTGTTAACATATTTTGAGTAAATAAGTACTCTTCTGCTGCATGTAAATGCAATATGATTGATTAATTATGACCGTATTAGTTAAATTATTAGTTTTTCTTTTATTTTCCTTCAAAAATATTATTAAACATCAGGTGTTTAATTATAATCTTCAATTGAGATTAATTTAAATAAAAGAGATAATGTTGAAAAGAGGACAAAAAGGTAATCAAGTTCGAAGTTGAAGATAGGAAAGAGCAAAACGAAGAGATCAGGGTTAAATGAACAGTGTACACAGGTGAAAGTGGTGAAAATAAAGTAGGGTTGGAAATTTAATTGGTTTTGCGTTGTACAAGGGAATTGGGCCCCATTCTTTCTTTCATTGGGTTTATCTGAACGGAAAACATATATTGTTCTGGTTAGCAGTACAAGCTTGAACCGGGGATCCGAATAAAAACTCAATAGAATTATTATTAGATAGATTATCAAAATATATTAATATTTTATTACAAATGGATGGTACTTTCTCCTTCTATGAGTGAAACCGCGAAGAGTCAAGGTGACCCATTTCGCTTGTGGACCCCCTCTCTCTCTCTCTCTCTCTCTGTTTTGCTTTGAGTCCTTATAAGGTAGCGTTGTATAACTTAATGGGGAATGAGGGAAAAAGAAAGGCCTCAAAATGATCAAAGCATAAGCTCTTCCTCATCGATTTTCCTTCTCTACTCTATTCATTATTGATCGTTACCATTCTTGTAAAGAAGCCAAACTGGACCTCTCCATTGCCTGTTTTCCTTCTTTCTTTCTTTTCACTTCCAAACAACTACTTTTCTTTTTTTGCCCACAGAAAACAACACCCTCTCGTCTGGCCCAATACACAGACAATTATCAGCAGGGTGACCAATAACAATGAGTAGAGAACCCCATAACTCAGAAACAGAAAGCAGCTCCAACTCATTATCATCCAATCCAGAATCCCCATCTTCGCCTGGAGATTCCAAACTGCAGTCACCAGAGTCTCAAAAAAGCAAGCGCATCCGGGACTCCGGCAAGAAACCGGTATACCGCGGCGTCCGCATGAGAAACTGGGGAAAATGGGTGTCCGAAATCCGCGAGCCCAGAAAGAAATCCCGCATTTGGCTAGGAACTTTCCCTACGCCGGAAATGGCCGCTAGAGCCCACGACGTGGCTGCTCTGAGCATCAAAGGAAACTCGGCCATACTCAATTTCCCGGAGCTCGCCCACTCACTGCCCCGTCCGGTCTCGCTCGCTCCACGTGACGTGCAGGCCGCGGCAGTCAAAGCAGCCCAGATGGATCAGTTCGACTCGCCATCGTCGTTGTCGTCGCTGGTATCGGGGATGGACTTGTCGAAAGAGTCGGAGGAGTTGAGTGAGATCGTAGAGTTGCCGAGTTTGGGGACAAGTTATGAGTCAGAGTACTCGGGAAAAGAATTCGTGTTCGTGGACACTGTCGATATTGGGTGGGAGATGTACTCGCCGCCATGGCTGCAAAGCATGGAGGATGGTGGGTATGCTTGTGATCAATTGGCAGTGCCAGAGAATGGAGCACCAAATAGCTTTGAAGCAGGTTTATATGTGGAATATAAATATTAGCTGGTGCTGTATTTTGTGAATGTGTGTCTATCTCGTCTTTTGTTTTTCTTTTCTTGGTTTTAAGCCCTTTTACTTTTTCTATGGAGGGTTAAAAACTGATCATCTCTCTTTTTAGTCCGTCTGATCTCTGTCATGTTTTGTTTATGTAATTTTTTTTTTTTTTTTTTTATGTAACCTCTTCGTCATCTAACCGTACAATTTAGTTTTAGGTTCCGAAAAGGAAAACGCATTAATTTCGTTGCCGTGTTTGTTGCAAAGGCCTCTGCCTCGCACATGCTTCCTCATCTCATTCTCACAGATGAATGCCTAAGCCCCGGCCCCCCTTCTCATCTCTCTCGAGTAGGATGTTATAAATTATGATCAAATGCACAAAAGCTTCAAGTTTTCATCTTGGAGAATCTTGTCTTCGTTCGTGTTCGTTCCAAAAACGAAATCCTATGAAGATTCTCATAAAGTCATGAAGTTGACCAGGTTGTCCGCCACTTATTGTGCCTCCCTCGTAAACAGCGAATAGTAAAAAACATTAGTCCAGAGCTAAACTCAGGATTCAGGACCAGTGTCCTCCATTTTTCACAGTTTCTAACGTGGAGGCCTCCGGCCAAACAAAAATATGAGGGGACCGGCTTTAGCTTTTGATGGACTGAAGTATATATGACAGATGGTGAAACATGGTGAGCTGTGAGTGTGACCAGTGAAATGACCCCTAATTTCCCGAATCTGGTTGTAGTTTTTATCTGAAGTTCTACCTAACGTTAACCATGTCTGTATGCATGATATCCACTGAGCTGATTGGCCATTTGCATTTGGACGTTTGCTCTTTTACGGACCAATTAAGAAAATGGTGGCTATCAACTATCAAGCCTGGTGTCCATGATATATAAATTTGCCCTTTTAATATATATATCTATATATATATATCCTTTTGGCTGACATGAGACAAATTAAGCACAGAACTATATCTATATCAAGGAAAACCCGATATCTACCTCTATGAAAACAATTATATATGTCGTTGAAACTTGAAAGCTTCATATTCTATCTAATGATCATCATGAGATGAAATGCACGTTATATATACATACATACATACATACATACATACATATATATATACATACATACATACAAAAACCGATCATTTTGTCGACTCTTCGTCTTCATGATCTCGTCTTTTAAATATATTTACCATGAGTTTTTCAATCTCTTTTTCTGATTTCAAAGATAATATTCTCCCCGGTCCACATGCAGCAAATGTTTGGAAAATGAGAAGTAGCATAGATTTCAAAATTTAATGCCAAACCCAAAAAAAAAATAAGAATCTAAATATGCCAAAATAGTCGGATTAATCAGGAAAATCCCCTTTACGGTTTTTGGGTATTTTTAGGAAGTGAGATTCTCAAATTAGCTTCTCATGATTTTCTTTGTAAATATCATTCAAACACAAAATTCAATATATATATTTTTTTAAAACTTTCCAACAAAAGACAAAAAATTAATTATACAATTGTTTTATCTAATCATTACTTAATTAATCATTATTCAAACACAAAATTCAATACAATTTTCTCAAACTTTCAAACACAAAACTCAATACAATTATTTCAAACAAAATACAAAATGACAATACAACGTTATGACATTTTAAATTAAAATTAATATTAAAAGAATTATACTTAATTACCATTTAGTTTATTTAACTAATTTCTAATCTTTCATTTTTTGAAACTCAATAAAAGGTATTAACTCAAAATATTTAACTATTATTCATAAAATTTTAATATAATAGATGCCAAAGTCTAATTGCATGTCGTGGTCAATAATCATGCGGTTTTAAAACTTTAAAAAAATGTTTCAAGTATTGTTGACCCCTGACTTTTAATGAATGATCATTTCATGTCGACGCGGAAGACAAAGGAAGATCTTACTACTAATTTGATAGTGGATGACAATATCTTGGGCATAAACCCTTTTTCTAAAAGACAAAGGAAGATCATTACCGTCTAATTCAAAACAATGGGAACGCCTTGTAATTTTCCAAAATAATCTTGAGATGACGTGTGACTTGTGAATGTAATTTTTTCTTTCAATAATTATTACAAAAAAAATCAATAAATCGTCCTTTTTTTTCAGCAAAACTACATGCATGGTAGGATTATATTTTAAAAACACAAACATAAATGATCGAAGCATATTTTGGGTCCGCGTAATGATTAGCTAGTGGTTGACCTCGAAACAACTTGCTTAATAATTTCATGGTTTGGGGATGCATATATATGTGGCCGCCATCAACATTCAACACTTCTTTAAAGTGAACAGAGAACGGTTCATGGGGGCCTAAATGCTTTGCATGGTTTCAAAGCATGCATGGAATTAATATATGTATACATATATGTGTGTGTGTGTTTTAAGAATAAATCTTAACGAATAGTAAATTTGAAGTATTGCAGTAGAAATAACAAATGATAAGAAAATCAACAATTACACACAATATTTAAAGATTTAAGTGGTTTGGTTCAATATAAACCTACGTCTACTATTGGAATTGGTCGAAATGAATTCACTATCAATGGAGATGGAGTACAAAAAATCAATCACAAAATCCTCACAATCCCAAAGCCCAATATGCCAAATAAACTCTCAAAACTGTTTACAAAAAGATCGTCTCTCTCTCAAATGTTTGGCTGCTCTCAAAAGTATCTCAAGTCACTTTACAAAATTATAACAAGTGCTTATATATATAGTAAACGACACGCAACCCTAGAAAATGATAGCTCATTCGAGCGACTACTAGGGTTTACGTCTAACTCGAGCTAGAAATTGAGCGAAAGTCGAACGAATCTCTCTATGCAAATCCCGCTTGAACTAGAAGTCAAGCGAGACTATCGAGCCTGACTTGCTCAAGTTGGATATTAAATGAGTTTCGAGCAAAGTCTTGAATTGATGTGCTTATTTAATTGTATTCAGGCCACCATTCAACAATATATATAAATAGGGGCCTTCCTAACTAGCTGGTTAAGGATTCCATGTTCATGACAAGTTGTAATATTTACTGGTCATTTCTTATGTTTTGGTAGACATTGACCATTCACACTTTTGTTGTAGAAAATCTAAGAGCTTAATTTTTACATTTTCTAATGATATATATATATATATATAGAGAGAGAGAGAGAGAGAGAGAGAGAGAGATATCATATGTAGGACCACCCAAGCTTTGCGTTATGCATGTTAAAAGTATGTATAGTTCAACCTTTATTAATGATTCACTATCATTTATAATATCCCAACATATACGTGAAATACAAATACATTAGAGCAATCTCAATGGACTCTTCAAAATAGCATTTTTTGTAAAAATAGCTTAAAATCATCAAATGCATGCTCCAATGGACTCTTCATAATAAAAGAAATATGAAAACATAAAAAATACTTGCGCGCAAGTACTATTCACCTTCAAATATTTATTATTATTATTATTGTTTACTACTGCAGGTCGTCTTCAAGTTCGTGGATGTCGTCTTTAAGATTTGACCTACCATCGGACACCAACAGCTACACCGCCGATATTACCGGCAATAGACAACACCGACGACCAACCCCTGGCGATCCCCGCTCCAACAACGGAGCATTAGTCTCCCACGCGCAGATCGAAGTCCGAACATGAATTTCAGATTATTTAAAGCTCGTTTGACCCACCGCTGGCCACCATGAGCTACACTGCCGGCATTGCCTCACGCCGGCGACCAACTCCTGAAGATCCTATCTCCAACAACTGAGTCATCGTCTCTCACATACCGTTCAACAGCCCTAGTATCTATTTCCAAATCAAACCTTTTATTTTAATTTATAAAATAAATTTTATTAAAATAAAATATAAATATTTTAAAAGATATAGAGAAAAAATAGAGATACTGATGAATGGTAAAATGTATAAGTGAATAGGTAAAATAGAATTAGTAGGTTTTTGATAATGTATTATAAAAGAAATTTACCTACTTTATTATGAGTGCTCTTAAATCCAAGTGGTTAATATATCATTTTATATCTCAAACACTGTAAAAGGAGTAATTTTAGATACAGTACTACGCTTATAATATGCTGCGCATGCGCAACGTCTATGAAAAAAGTGAAGCCCACATGCCAATAATTAAAAAGAATTTTATATAACGTGGATTGAAGCTAAATGTCATACTTATTTTTAAGAAAGTTCGTAGGGCTTGCATGCATAGTACACTATTCTCTCTTAAATAAAGCTAGTATGAAAAATTAGGAGTAATGCAGAATTACTTTTCCCATTTATATATTTATTTTTATGGTGGAGTACTATAGAACAAATTAGCTTCTAGCTTAATACTTACATAATGCCTTAACTATCAATTAATGATCAATTACACTCAAACAAAAAATAAAAAAATAAATAATGATCAATTTTATCAATAATGAATATGTCATATATATATATATATATTTTAAAATGCTAACAAATGCCTTTAACTAACATTGCTCATTGTCCATTCTATAAGATATCCATCACCCAGTATACTCAAATCAAGAAACAAACATGTGGAAACTTCTCAATGAAATCTCATTAATATTGGGAGGGGATATATATATATATATATATATATATATATATATATATGCACACACACACAAACACACATATTATATATATATATAAATATATCCGACTAGGGTATAAATATGTATAAATACTTTTATATACAAATAAAATTTTATTCATACTCAAAAACCTTTATCATCATTGAGTGAGATTAATTATGGCTTTGGGCGACTTTAGTGTCATATAATTATTAATTAATGAGACAATAATGGCTCAAATAAATGGAAATTTCTTCTACATATATGTCATTCATCATAGATGTCAAATTCAATTTGGTAGTTCATGACAAATAAGCAAACGACGAAGTGCATACTCATGAAGAAGCTAATAATTATAAGCTTGTAGAATACAATACCTAACGCTAATTAAATTGGATTAAAATTCTCCCATGCATGATTACTAAATATATTTTCCATATTTGGAATCCTGACTCAAGATATATATAGAACATAAAAAATCAACCAAAATTAGGAATAGGCAAAACATCGATATAGAATGAAATAATGGCGATGTGTGGTATGATAAAGACCTTCTAACTGTTAAGAGTAGTTTATGATCTTATTCTTATCTGCCAATCATGATTTAGACGACATGCATACTTTATAATTTCGGTCGTGTATGCGCCATGGTTATGGGTCGATAAAGTCTGCTGATATCTTTAATTAGTTTACGGCCTTCTCGTTTTGGCCAAGTACTCGAGTAGTTTTTAATATCTCCTAGAAAAATCTTCCCTTTGCCGACCAATATATAGAGCCATTTCTGCAAGGGATCCTGATTCTTTATAACCCAAAACAGGAAAATAAAAAATAAAGAAAGAAAAGAAGGCAAAAAGAAGACGGATTATGTCGAGTATAATTAATACAAAATTATTTGGAATCATGATCTCATTCAAAATGTAAGAGTGAAGCTTACGAGTAAAGCTGTCAAGAAGAGAGGAATTGTTGCCTGTAATAATAATGTCATCAACATAAAGTAACAAATAAATGATGTCAGAGTCCCTGTTAAAGACAAAGAGCGATGTGTCTGCACGACTGCAAGAAAAACCAATGTGAACGAGAAAGGAACTGAATCGCTAAAACTAGGCACGGGGTGCTTGTTTGAGGCCATAAAGAGCTTTCTTCAACTGACAAACATGATTAGGGAAGCGATGATCGATATACCCTGGAGGTTGTTCCATATAGACTTGTTCAGTAAGGTGACCATTGAGGAAGGCATTTTTTACGTCAAGTTGACGGAGAGGCCATTGGTTGGTCACAGCAAGAGAGAGTACAACACAGACAGTGGTAGCCTTGATGACAGGGCTAAAAGTATCCGTGTAATCAAGACCAGGTACCTGTGTGTATCCCTTGGCAACAAGGCGGGCTTTGAGACGTTCGATAGATCCATCGGGCAAATATTTGGTCCGAAATACCCATTTGGAGCCCACAATGTTGGTATTGGCAGGGCGAGGGACCAAAATCCAGGTATGATTATTTTGCAAAGCTTGAACTTCTTCATCCATGGCGGCAAGCCAAGCAGGATTCTTAACAGCAGATTTGAACCCTTTAGGCTCAGTGGATGCCAGAAGGGCAGAGAGAAGGCCAGAGGATCCCAAGAAGGCAAGGTTCGCCGGGTGGCGAGGTTTGAAAATACCAGCCTTGGCTCGTGTGAGCATAGGATGAGAACTCGTCGGAGTGGCAGCAACAGGAGCAGCAGAGGGCAGCTCAGTGGACTCAATAGAAGATGAGCCAGAATCTGAGGACTGCAGAGATGGGCTGGCAGGAGAATCAGGTGCCTGCAAAGACTTGTCTGCCGGATCAGTACAAAGAACACACGGACGAGATCCGGATTGAGCAATATGCCAGGAATGGGGCGCAGGGGAAGGTGAGGTTATGGCTGTAGGAGGAAGATTTGGTTCCAGAAAATTTGAAAATTGGAGGGAGGACAATGGTTGGGATTGAGAGGTATCTAGAGAGGGAAAATGGGTCTCATCAAACTGAGCATGGCGGGTGGTATATAGCCTAGAGGTAGTGGGGTCAAGACAACGGAACCCTTTATAAGAAGAGTTGTATCCCATAAAAATGCAAGGAAGACTACGAGGGGAAAATTTATTGGGCATGTAATCACGTAAACAGGGATAAACACGACAACCAAATGGGTGAAAATTTTCATAATTTGGAGGGGAACCGTATAGAAGCTCGAAAGGGGACTTACCTCCGAGAAGTGGCGTGGGCAAGCGGTTGATGATGTAAGCCGCAGTGCTAAAAGCGTCAACCCAGAAGCGAGGAGAAGTGTGAGAATGGAAAAGGAGAGCCAAACCAGTTTCAGTCACATGACGGTGTTTTCGTTCAGCACGGCCGTTTTGGGCAGGAGTATATGGACAAGATAGTTGATGATGAATGCTAGAGGTATGGAGGTGTGCTTTAAAGTAGTTACTAGTAAATTCTGCACCACCGTCACTTTGAAAAATTTTGATACGAGCAGAATATTGATTTTCCACAAATTTTTGAAATTGAATAAAGGTAGCATAGAAGTCAGATTTTAATTTCAATGGATAAAGCCAAGTGAAGCGGGAATAATCATCAATAAACAAAACATAGTAAACAAAACCCAAATTGGATTTTACTGGTGAAGGGCCCCATATGTCGCAATGAATAAGATCTAACACATTGGACGACCTATGTTCATTACGAGAATAAGGCAAACGATGACTTTTCGCAAGTTGGCAAGTATCGCATAGTTTAGGAGATGGCAATAAAGAGGTAAGATAAAGCTGTCCTTTTTTATTCAATAAAGAAATAACAGAATGATTCACATGACCCAGACGAGCATGCCATAAATCATACGAAGCATGAAGAGATTTATTTTTAAGGACAGAAATAAAAGCGGAATTGCCGCGTTCTAGCACAGATAGGCCGCCATCACGTTTACCGGTTGCCACCACCTTTCCCGTTTGGCGATTCTGAACAGTAAAAAAATTATTAGTAAAAGTAACGGATAAAGGAAAATCATTCGTTAATTTACTAATGGACAAAAGATTTTTAGTGAGATGGGGAACAACCAAAACATCCAACAATTTAATATCCGGGAAAGAGGAAATTGTACCGGTGTGGGTAATGGGTAGGGATGCACCATTCCCTACAATTACACAATCCTTACCTGTGTAGGTGGAAGACTGATCTAAGGTGGAGTGGGCTGGAGTCATGTGGGCCGAAGCCCCTGTATCCAAAAACCGGTCGGAGGCTTCAGTTTCAGATAGAGAGCAGGAAGAGGCCAAAGCCTCTGCAAGGTGTGCCGTGGATTCAGATCGAGCATACCGCTGCCTACACCGATCGGCATAATGGCCTTCCTGTCGACAAATCTGGCAGCGTGGTGGACGGCGACCATGGGTGGCGTTGGCACGGCCCTGTCCGTGACTGGAGTTGCTGCGGTGATCATTTCCACGGCCACGTTGTTGGCGAGAACCACCTCCACGATGAGAAGAGTTCCGGGTAGCGGTAAATGCAGCAGCTGAGGATGCCGGAGTCTCTAGAGATTTTTGAAAGATTTCAAAGCTCTCTGCTTTAGACACAAGGTCAGAAAAACAGGGGAGGGGGGTTTGTGCCATCTGGGCAGTGGAGAAGCTGGAGAAATCGGGACCGAGACCACGCAGGAACCAATGGACTTTGTCGGTTCCATCAACTGGACGCCCGATTGCATGTAGTTGACCACACAAGGCTTTGAAGGCACGGGCATAGACAGTGACTGAACGGGTGCCGCGTTTCATCAATTGGAGGTCATCTTTGAGACGAAGTTCGCGGGCTTTGGACCGGTGGCTGAAGGTGTTTTCGAGGGCAGTCCAGACCTCACGGGATGTAGAGAGGCCAACAGCTTCAGCCATTGCTTCCTCGGTAAGGGAGGAGAGGAGAAGACTCAGGAGGCGTTGGTCGGTTGCTTTCCACGCCAGGTGTTTGTTGTTTGGCGTCTGAGAGGTGGGAGGATCGAACAGAGGTGGCGGCACAATGGTGCCATCCACGTGACCCAGCAAACCTTGGCTTTCAAGGAGGGGAAGGAGTTGACTCTTCCATAGAAGATAGTTTGAAGAGGAGAGCTTGATGGTAACCATGTGAATCATGGTGTTGAAGGGAAGGAGGGTAGGAGAGGAATCGGGAGAGGAATCAGCCATTGAAGGGATCGCGGGATGCTAATCCAGGTATTGCTCTGATACCATATTAACGTTTGTGAAATCACCACACTTTTTAGTGGTGAGAGTTTTGCATATATATATTCATTTACAGAGCGTATAACTTAATTACTCATAAAGATGTGGTTACAAAATAAATGGAAAGAATGAGCTAAACAAGCTCCTATAATTGAGGGTCAATAGTTTGATATAGAAGGCCGTAGATTAGGGTAGAGGATCCTCAACAAAATGCATGCACTGCATGTAACTTATAATTCTCAGGCCGGTAAGTACCACTGTTATAAATATAATATTGCAAATGGACTGACTCTTAAATTTATTGCCTGTGGTCAAAGGAGTTTTCTAAAGCTGATCTAATTAATTAGGCGCATGCTCTTATTAAACAAAAATAAAAATAAAAAATGAAGCCAATATATATAGCTAGAAAAGAAAACCGCAGAAGTAAAGTATCTTGGTCCTCTTAACGATGATCATGAGTACTACACATGATCAACAATTGGTGCATTATATATAGCAAATAAATAATTTTGAAAATTTTGAAAAAAGACAAACTATGCTTTATTCTTTTCCTCATTCAGCTTAATAATTCCCAAAACCCTAGCTAGCCAATGCCAAAATAACCATTTGAAGCCTATCAATTTCCTAGTACTTGGAGTGTTGCACAATATTAATTGTACATCTATCATTAGAACTTCCATCTCGAAAAGTCCGGCCGCGGCCATTTGCTCAAGATATTTTGTTCTTTTCGTCACAAACAATTCATATATGAGCTTTCTAGCTAGTCATCCAAATAATTGGTCCAGAAAGAAGCTGATCATGCAATCGGAAACTTTGTAGCAGATCTTCTTTGATATCTGATCAGGAGATCTAGAAATATATATGCATACTTCAATCGATAGATCGATCCCACAATCATATATATATATATAGTCAGACACAACAATCTTTGAAGGCCATGCGCTCGGGCCACTAATTCCCATCTCTCGATCTATCTTTTATGCATGGAACGCGGTATCTACAACTGTAGGGTGTAAGATTTACTTGTAGCTAGAAGCAGACCAAATCTCCATGACCCCATTCTATCAGCTATGCGCCTTTTTCTTCAAAAGCCAAAAGAGTACCCATCCCTGCATGTCCCTCCTTATGGCCCCATATATTCCTGTTTTCACAGCTTTTGTCTTCTATTTGTTAATTATTAATCTATCTATTCTCTAATATGTTCTTCCATGCACAGACCTTTTCTGGTTAATTTGGCGCTTCTTTCGGACAAGTCAATTATCATTGTTGCAAAGTCTCGATCATTTTCTTCTTTGGGGAATTAGATTAGTGGTGCTCAATGCTCAATTCATGTTGGGAAGGTTAGTTGAATGGGGATGCAAAAATCCCGCGCGAGTTGTACCTAAAAGAAACATATATTATCAAGAACTTGATGTGATATGCTAGCTGTTTCCGTACTGATGTAAAAAGATTCCACCATTATTAACTTTGGTGTGACTTCGGAAAGCTAGCTAGGAAAATATCACATGGATGTTTCATTTATTTTCCTCCTTCGCGTGGTGTGGCCTTTGTTAAGATTTTCCCGAGTAACTGGCCTGATCAGCTTTTAGCTGGTAATAATAATGTACTCATGGGTGCAGTAAATATTAATTAAATAACGTCCTCCCTAACTCTATAAGGTTCTTTAAATTATTTGCAGTATATATATTCAGTTATTCACCTACGTTTCAAATGTTTTATCAGCTTGTCGTTTTAGAAGTTCTGAGAACCAAAGAATTGGCATCGACAAAGAAAGGGTACTACGTCCGTACGTATATATTTGTTCCTTATGATCATGATGAGGTTACTCGAGTACGCAGATCATTGATTGCCTATTATTAATGGAAGTACCCAAAAGGGAAAAAAAACTAGCTAAACGAGGAGGGGTGGAATTGAATAATTTCTCCGCTTGGGTTGAAGTGGACGCTGGACATTTGGAGATCTATCTATATTGAATTTTTTTTTTTTTATAATTATTGAAAATAACATTCCATATAGAAAAATTGTATTAACCAACCTCTCATGCATGAAATTCTCTAACATAATAGTACCAAATAATTGAATGATAATAATTTATAATAAATTATAAATAGTTTTTCAATCATTTAATATTTAATTTAAATCATGATAATATATAGAAAATTGATAATAATATTTTCCATTGTCAAGTTATTGTATTTTCCTCTTTGAGACAAATCTTGATCAAAGGATTCATGGAAAGTAATATTCGTGATCATCATCGTCGGACCACGAATTACAAAAGATGACAAATGATCTTCAAATGAATTTTGTTTATCAAACAAAACTAGATCGTGACGAGTTTTCGAATGAATTTGTTAATTTATATGATCTAGATTATATATACATGCACTAGTCCTGTCATGAAAAGGAATATTATTCTCTTCCTTTTATTTTTTTAAAAACATAAACAAGTCGGCTGCGCTTGGCCTAGAATTAATCTGATATATAAATGCATGGCACTTAACGAGCCACGTACGTACGTTATTGAAACTCTTGGTGTATCAACCATCAAATATAACTGAACATGAGAAAAAAGGGTTTTACGGTACTACGGCTTCTCTATCAACTCTCAAGCTGGCCTAGTGTCATCATCTATATATTTTCCCAACACTAATTTATAAGTGTCCCGGATTAATTAGCTATAGATATTATACTTTTAATTTCATATAGTCCCTGTTGGCTGTTAGCTAGCTATCTGATTTATGATTATAGATTAATTTATAGTAGCCACACTTGCATTAATGTACGTACGTACGCAGTTTGATTCACTTTCAGTAACTGTTAAAATTTCCTCTTCATTTTAAATTAAATTGGTTTAGGAATTTATTTTTTATTTTTTATTTTAAAAGGATGAAATTTGAGCTAGCTAGTTCTTAGATTATTATACCCATGTGTGCTAAAAACCAACTGCTCCATCGCAAATAAAACGAATATTACGGGATTAATCCGAATATCGATCGAGCGATTTGAGAAACGTGTAACCTCATAATATTATCGGCACTGGCGTTAATCACGATGTTCTCGATCATTAACTAGTTCCCACTGCATGGCCCACTTAATTAATTAGCGTAATTAATTATTTATATATGTAATGTCAAAGACCCATATTATTAGATCAGTCCTGTCAATCAACTTGTATAATCAGGCTTTCCTATGTTTATTATGGAATAATTACTGATTACATCATCCACTACATTAATTAATTAATTAATCACCCACTGAATGAGCGCACCAAAGCAGCGAGCATATATCGTGTATTCCCTCACGTTTTGTTTTGATTTTTGTTGTATTTGCAATATTTTTAAAAGTAGTTGAGTTTTTTTAAAAAGATATATAATTATATATAGATAATATATAATATTTGTATGGAATATCTTTTATACAATTAATATTATTTTCTAGATATGGATTAAAGACTACATATATGATAATCCACGTATCTAAATCTACTTGATCTTTCTGATCCTCATGATAAAAATTAATTAATTAAGCATGATTATATATAATATTAAATATTGGCTGTCCCCAGCTAGCTAGCCATGCATCAAACCAATAATTTGGTTCCCTTGGGAGCTGCCTCCATAGATCCGCGTTGCCAGCTATCATGATCAGATCATTCTCCGGCCACTTGTGCTTAAATATTGCTTTTAAATAATCATCTATTCATTATACGTACGTAAGCCACACAAGATGATCATCATCATGTACTAGTATCTTTTTGTTCCACAATTTCCTTAATTTAAAAAAAAAAAATACAAGGGTAATTGATAGATTGACCGGACAATTAAAATAATTATTAATTGTTAACATTTTGCGCTATTAATTTGCAATATATTTTAGGCTTTTTAATTAAGTGGTATGTGCTTGCCATGCCACCAATGTGACGTCGTAGTATATAATACGACCGCCAGCTGGTATATATACGAACCTACGTACCTCGATCGTCTAGCTACATATATATATATATATATATATATATAGATCATGCATTACGTACTCGTCTTTAATTTCATTTCGATTTAGTAAGATCGTCTAGCTATATATATGCATACCACCTGAAATTCCATGGCCGCAAAGGTGGTTGGGATGATTTGATGCTACATGAATATTGTTTCAAAAGGTAGTAATTTGGGCAACATCTATTAATTTCCAAGGAACACTTGGCGTAATATATTGAGGGCTCAGTACCACGGCATGTTCTAATTGCAATGCCATGACCACCACTGTGAAATGGACCCGACTTTGGTATACCGAACAACAAATTGTGACAATGATGGATCACACTCGTGGTAATTAATTAATTTAAGAGATTGATGATCATCTCAGCTCTCAGCTTCCTTCAATATTTATATATATATATATATTTATATATATCCATCTAACTTTCTATTTGCATCTTGATTTTATCTTTGTGGGAAACTTCCACGCTCCCATATAGATTATTAGGTAGCATCACCTTAAATGGTGCACTATAAAAAAAAATGAATATTTGTAACAAATTATTTATAATCAAGATGACAATTTGCATCGAAAACAAACTTATTGTGATAAAAAATAACTGATCACAAGTAAGCATTTTCTTGTAGTGGTGCAACAAATTAGATCTAGCGGGGCTCATTATAATATGCAAGCTTAAGACCCCATATTAACGATCAGTGTATTGTATTGTTCTTTGAGTTTTATTTCATTTGTCTTTCAACTTTTACTTTCTCCGGACCGACATATTAAAAAAAGGGACTAGTAGTACTGATCAGTGTAAAATTGAAGAATTAAAAAAAAAAAAAAAAAGAAACAAATCGAAATTGAGTAGAGAACATAAAAACCAAGAGTAGTAAAATTGGAAGCTGCTCATTATTAATTAGAATATCACTACAAGGAAATAGGTTTTTTTTCGGCGTTGATAATCGTTGCAATAAACCTACTAAATCGCTGCATGTGTGTTTTCTCAGTGATTTTGGTCACGCCGGCTAATCGCTGCTGTTATTTCTCCGTGTAAAACATAAATCAGCGGTTGGAATAATTTGCTGCAAAAAAAGCCAATCCCAGCGATTTTGAACGCTGCAATTAAGCACTAACTCGCTGTAGTTGTCATCTAGTTTTCAGCTAGAGTTTCGCTAGGATCATACACTTGCAGCGTCTTGACGTTACCGAAAAAAAGAAAAATTCTTTGCAATCAATATTTTCAATTTCAGCATGACAAATGCGGTGAAACAATTACGACGTCTTTGTCTCGCTGTAAATAGCAATTTCAATAGCGACTTCTACTGTTTCGTCGATAAACTCAAAAAGTTATTACATCTGCGGTGAAACAGTGCGCCGCAATTATGTTTTCAGCGATTTAGTCCCGCTGGAAGTATCTGTTATTGTGTCTTTCGCAGCGATTTCGTTTCGCTGGAAACTACCTATTTTAACATATTGCCGGCTATTAGGGCGATTTTTCATTGCTGCAAATGGCAAAATAGATTGTTATTTTGCCAGCCTATTTGTTTTCAGATTGTTGCAGCTGTATATGACCCCTAATTGTCAAATTTGTCCTTTTGCAACTCTACCCATGCATACTTAGGAGTAATAATATATTGGAATAGATTGTAATATATATATATATATAAATATATATATAAAGTTGAGGGGATGAAATGTGTGGAAATGGTTGAGAATTGAAATTGAGCCGAGATCTTCGCTCGATATGTTGCTCGAGCGAGAGCGAGGCCGAGACTTCGCTCGATACTTGCTCGATATGTCGCTCGAGCGAGGGCGAGGTCGAGACTTCGCTCAATACTTGCTCAATATACCGCTCGAGCGAGAATCAGGCAGTGATCTCGCTAGATATTCGCTCGACATTTCACTCGAGCGCAAAATTGAATGGATGCGTCGTCTGAAAGACAGATGTGTCTCAACCAAAGAGGTACGTGACTTTACCGTTGCTCACTTGATCTCGCTCGACTAGTCGCTTGAGCGAGAATTAGACAGAGATATCGCTTGATA
This sequence comes from Platycarya strobilacea, assembly GCA_036898215.1. Classification (NCBI taxonomy): domain Eukaryota; kingdom Viridiplantae; phylum Streptophyta; class Magnoliopsida; order Fagales; family Juglandaceae; genus Platycarya; species Platycarya strobilacea. The sequence continues at coordinate 4,121,160 of CM072555.1, forward strand.
CTCGGTAGATGTAACGCTTGAGCAAGAGGTTAGATAGTAATTTCGCTCGACCCTCACTCGACACTTCGCTCGACCCTCACTCGACACTTCGCTCGAGCGAGAAACGGTAAAGTTCCTCCAGACGTGATTTTTCACACATGCCTCTTTACTCTTTATAAATATAGTCGTAACAGACATGTCTAGTCACGATTATTCTTAATCTCCCTCTGTTTCTGTCATTTTCAATAGTAACTCTAAGAATTCTACAAAATTGATATTTGTAAAATTCAAAACTTTATTGTATCCTGGAAACGATTTGTTAGAAACCTATTAGCAAACTCTTTGTGAGTGTGGGCAAATATCGTCTTAAAGACAGTATTATCATACGTCTCAAAGTTTTGATAAATTTTCAGATTCTCTTTCCTTTCTCAAAATTTCCCAATAATTTTAAGACGATATTTGAATGGAAGGAAGTTCAGAATCCGCTACTTTCAAAGTAATGAATTAAGATTTTTTGAAGTTAGATAGATTCAATGACTCTAACTTTACTCGTTGGTAAGACAAGATGAAATTTTTTCTGACTGCACTGAAGATCTTCTATGTTCTAGATCCTAGTTTGGAGCCAATTCCTGCATCAAATCAAGAAGGTTCTGAAACTGTCAAGGCATTGAGGAAGAAACGTGAGGAGGATGAGTTGGTCTGCAGAGGTCACATTCTTAACACTCTATCGGATTGATTATATGATTTATTCACCACTATGAAATCACCTCTGAAAATATAGAATGCTCTTGAAACGAAGTATAAGACAGAAAAATTGGGTATTGATAAAATTATTATTTTGAAGTACTTTGAATTTAAAATGGTAGATAATTTGTCTGTGTTGGACCAAATGCATGAGTTGCAAGTCTTGGTCAACAAATTTCGTGATTTGTCCATTGTCATTCCTGAATCATTTCAAATGGGAGCAATTATTGCAAAACTCCCACCAAATTGGAATAATTACAGGAAGAAACTTCTGCATATGACAAAAGAACTTACTTTAGAACAAATTGGAAAGCATCTACGAATTGAAGATGAGAGTAGAATTTGCGATGATGGCCATTTTGATTCTAAAGTAAATGTGAACAATGTGCAAAATGGTGATGAAAAGAAAAAGAATTTTCTTAAGTTTAAGAAGGGAAACACCTTCAAAAGGAATTCTTCTACTAATAAAATGAAGAAAAATAGGCAATGTTTCAACTGTGGAAAGAAAGGCCATTATATTCGTGAGTGCAGATTCTTGAAAAATAAGAAGAAAGATGATGACAACAGTTCAAATGTTGCAAATGCAATTGAGAAAATTGTTGCGATGGTAGAAGAAATGGAGATTGGCATGATAACAGAAGTACATTTTGCTTTGACGACAAATAATTCTGATTAGTGGTTTGATTCTAGTGCTACAGTGCATGTGTGCAATGATAAAACACAATTCAAGAATTATGTTGAGACTACTGATAGTGAACAAGTTCTTGTGGGGAATCACAATGTAGTCAAAGTTCATGGAAAATGAAATGTAGAGATGAAACTTACTTCTAGAAAGAAACTTGTACTCACTAATGTTTATCATGTTCTAGAAATTAAGAAGAATCTTTTGTCTGCTAATTTATTATGTAAAAAGGGCATAAAGACTGTCATTGAGTCTGATAAATTAATTTTGTCTAAGAATGGTGTATTCATCGATAAAAGATATTCTTGTGATGGGATGTTCAAACTCAGTATTATTATTAATAAAGAAGTTACAAATTCTGCTTATATGCTGATTCTTTTTCTGTGTGGCATGGTCGTTTAGCACATTTGAATTTTAAATACTTGAAATACATGTCAAAGCATGACTTGATAGATTACAAAAATGTAGTTGACTCGAAATGTGAAATTTGTATTCAAGCAAAAATGACTAAGAAAACTTTTCCTACTGCTAATAGAAATTCACAAATATTAGAACTTATTCATTCTGATATTTGTGAGTTAAATGATATTTTAACTAGAAGAGGAAGAAGATATTTTATTACATTCATAGATGACTTATTTAAATATACTGTTATGTATTTAATGAAGAGTAAGGATGAGGCCTATAACATGTTCATTCGGTATAAATCAGAAGTAGAAAATCAAAAGGAAAAGAAGATTAAAATTCTTTGAACAGATAGAGGTGGAGAATATTTTTCACATGAATTTTCTAGATTCTGTGAAGAGCATGAGATTATACATGAAATGACTTCACTTTACACACCACAATAAAATGGCTTGGCAGAACGGAAGAATAGGACTATTATAGATATGGTTAATGCTATAATTCTAAGTACCAAATTGCCTCTTAATTTGTGAGGAGAGGCATTATTGACAGTATGCCATATACATAATAGAATACCATCTGAGAAACTACAAATCTCACCTTATGAACTCTAGAATGAAAGAAAATCAAATTTAAGTTATCTTAAAGTGTAGGGGTGTTTAGCCTTTTACAGAATTACAAATCCAAAGAGAACTAAATTAGAACCAAGAGCATTAAAAAGTGTGTTTGTTGGATATGCTGAAAATTTCAAGGCATACAGGTTATTGGACTTGAGTTCAAATATTATAATAGAATCAAGAGATGTTGAATTTATTAAAAATAAATTTAACAGTAATTCTGAATTAATATCAAAATCCAATCAAACTAAAAGTTTTAACTCTGACTTGAATAAATCTCTTGATAAAATTAAGAGAAAGTCTTTGGATTTGCCAAAAGAGCAAAAGAAAAGTCAGAGAATTAGAAAAAAAAAAAGAATTTTGGTCCTGATTTCGTATAAACTCTTGCCTTAGTTTACCTTGTGGAAGGAGACTTAAACACAGTTTGTAACAAAATACCCATTGTTCTAAACATGGAGGATAATCCAAAAAGTTTTAAAGAAATTTTGACTTTTAGAGATGCAGCCTTTTGAAAGGAAGTAATAAATGATGAGATGGAGTCAATATTATCTAATAATACTTGGGTACTAGTAGATTTACCTCCAAACTCAAAGGCTATTGGCTGCAAATGGGTATTAAGAAGGAAGTACAATATTGATGGTACTGTTCATACTTTTAAAGCAAGATTGGTTGCCAAAGATTTTAGTCAAAACAAGGTATAAACTATTTTGACGCCTATGCTCCAGTGGTGAGAATTACTTTAATTCGTGTACTTATTGCTCTTGCATCTATATATGATCTACTTGTGCATCAAATGGATATAAAAACTGCCTTTTTAAATGGTGAACTTGACGAGGAAGTTTACATGGAACAACCTGAGGGATTTGTTCTACTAGGAAATGAAAAGAAAGTATGTAAATTAGTTAAGTCATTATATGGACTAAAACAAACACCTAAACAATGGCATGAAAAGTTTGATTCCACTATATTGGTTGATGGTTTCAAACACAATAGTGCTGACAATTGCATTTATTCAAAGTTCACTAAAAAATATAGTGTTATTGTTTGTCTTTATGTTGATGACATGCTAATTTTTTGTATTAATTTGGAAGCCATTTGTGAAATAAAGAAGTACTTGACTTCAAAGTTCAAAATGAAAGATCTTAATGAAGTAAATACCATTTTAGGTATTAAAGCGAAAAAGCATAGCGATGGTTATGCGTTGTGTCAATCTCACTACATTGAGAAGGTACTTCTTAAATTCAATTATTTATGAATAAAAGAAGCTAATACACCTTTTAACTCTAGTGTCAAGTTGGATAAGAATTATGGAAGAGCAGTAGCACAACTGGAGTATGCCAGTGCAATTGGTAGTATGATGTATGTTATGCATTGTATTAGACCAGATATTACTTTTGCTATGTGCAAACTTTCAAGATACACTAGTTGTCCTGGTGTAATCCACTAGAAAGCAATTGGTAGAGTTTTTGGATACTTAAAACTGAAAATTGGTTTAGGACTCTTTTATTCAAAGTTTTTAGCGGTTATTGAAATATATTCAGATGCTAGTTGGATCACTAGCATTAGTGATAATAAATACACGACAGGTTGGATATTTACCCTTGGTGGGGGTGTTGTTTCTTAGGCATCCAAGAAACAGATATGTATCTCTCATTCCACAATGGAATCAAAATTTATAGCTTTAGCAGCAGTAGGGAAAGAAGCAGAATGACTTAAAAATATGTTATTAGAAATAGAGTTGTGGCCACAATCTATGCCAGCTATTTCTTTGCATTGTGATAATGAAACTACTATGTTTAGAGTATACAATAAAGTGTATAATGGATAGTCTAGACATATAAGTCTGAGACAAGATTATGTTAGACAATTAGTAGTTGATGAGATCATAACGATTATTTATGTAATGTCAAGTTGTAACTTGGTAGATCCTTTTACTAAAAGTTTATCGCGAGAACTAGTTAGGATCACGTCCATTGGTATGTGACTAAATCCATTTTAAGAGAATCACCAATAATGGTAACCCAACTCTTAATATTTTCTTAAAAAAGTTTAATGGGTAAAAACAAGTTACTGATTTGTGATTAGTAAAGCACTGCAATAACAAAATCCCATTCAGAATGGAGAGTGTTTAACTGTTACGTTGAAGAGGATGAGTTATACTCTTAACGAAATTCAAATTTAGAAGTGTCTTGGTAACGGAGACTTAAAAGAAACTTCGCCTATATGAATATAGAAGTGGTGCCGCTTTAACAAGAGATCTGGATTTGTCTCTTGTAAATGTTCATTAAACCAGGTTGTAGCACAAAGCCATAATAGTGCTAAAAAATTGTGAAATTCTATTGAAAAAAATATATATTATCTTTTGCGTTTTGGTTCCGGTTCTGAACGAAAGAGTTTTGGTTTAAGCCTAGGCCACCAATTACTTTTTATAATCTTAAACCAATTACACTAAAGGAATGTTTAAATCAAAAGATACATTCTTTTATGAATGATAATATCAATAGTGAAACAGAACTTTAATTATATAAATTACAATCTAGGGGGGGATTGTTGGAATAGGTTGTAATATATATATATATATATATATATATATAAAGTTGAATGGATGAAATGTGTGAAAATGGTTAAGAATTGAACTTGAGCCGAGATCTTCGCTCAATATGTCGCTCGAGCGAGGGTGAGGCTGAGACTTCGCTCGATACTTGCTCGATATACCGCTTGAGCGAGAATCGGGCAGTGATCTCGCTAGATATTCGCTCGACATTTCGCTTGAGCGCAAAATTGAATAGATGCGTAGTCTGAAAGACAGATGCGTCTCAACCAAAGAGGTACGTGACTTTACTGTTGCTCACTTGATCTCGTTCGACTAGTCGCTCGAGCGAGAATCAGACCGAGATATCACTTGATACTCGGTAGATGTAATGCTTGAGCAAGAGATCAGACAGTAACTTTGCTCGACCCTCGCTCAAGTGAGAAACGGTAAAGTTCCTCCAGATGTGATTTTTCACATATGCCTTTTTACTCTTTATAAATATAGTCGTGACAGACATGTCTAGTCACGATTATTCTTAATGTCCATCTGTTTTCGTCATTTTCAATAGTAATTCTAAGAATTCTATAAAATTACTATTTGTAGAATTCAAGACTTTGTTGTATCCTGGAAGCGATTTGCTAGAAACCTATTAGCAAACTCTTTGTGAGTGGGGGCAAATATCGTCTTAAAGACAATATTATCATACGCCTCAAAGTTTTGATAAATTTTCAGATTCTCTTTTCTTTCTCAAAATTTTCCAACATAATATTATTCACGACCACAAAATTAAGGCATGTGAATAATATATATAGTCAATCACTAATTAATTATTGACTGCATGTTACGCTAAATTAGATAAATCCATTCTTTAATTTTAGTAACATATATTATCCATCTAATTCCAATATAATTAAAATAATGGGTACTTCAACCTGCATGCATGATCACTGCAACATTGGTCATATGGGTGCATTAATACCTTGCAATTAAGCTAATTCATTAATACATATTATGAGCAACTAAAGTTTCATAATATAGAGAACCTCTACATTGTTTAACCCAAGATTTTGGCATAAAGTTCACAAGCTTTCCCCAGCAACCATCTAGTTTGCCTGCTAGCATGCAACTTCGTGAACCTCTAATTAACCTCTTTTGCTTTGTCAATATGCCAAAGAAAGGTTCCAATAGATTAAATGATGGCTAACTAGACCCAGTTGAATGAAATATAGCATGCATATCACACATAAACACACAACGTGTCCGCAGATGTTCTAAAAAACTTCACGTGTTTTCCCTTTCCAAACATCAGTACTCCAACACAAGACTTTTCAATTTTAATATTTTAAAATTGTTACCCAGATGACTAACACAAGAGGGGGGTGAATTGAGTTATATTATAAAAAACACAATATATAATATAAACAAAATACGAAACAGTAGGAAATATAAAAAGTAAGGGCAAGAATAAGCAAATTCAGTATTTTAACGAGATTCAGCCCCATTGCCTATATCCTTGTCTCAAGCTATCCCTTGAAGATCCCAAATTCACTATTTAATCTTCTTCAGGTGGAGATATAAACCTATTATACCTTTGAGCAACACCGCTACAAAGAATCCGTGTAGAACACCCTTTATACTTGCAATCACCTCACACTTAGTGATTCAACTATTCCCTGTGTAGAACACCTTCTACACATACAAGGGTTATACACATCCTCTTACAAATACAAGAGCTGATAGTGGGTAGATTATCAGAGTACACTTCTCAATGAGTGAAATAAGAATAATACAGTACAATCTATATCTCTATCAAAATGAATAAAGATTAAGGCATAAAATTTAGAGAAAAGAGCATGAGGGCTTTGAGAAAATAATGCAAAACTTAACAATTGATGTGTAAGCTCTTGTTGTGATTTTTGCAAAACTCAAGTGAGCTATTTATAGGTAAATGAATTTTCATATTCAAATTTGAAAAGATTCACATGTCAAATAAGAGCACTATTCACTTTTTAAAAAGATTCAAATAAAAGTATCTCCTTTTTATATTTATCAAAAACAACTCCATTCATTTCTCAAAAAAATCAAACATAATCTTTTACTTTTCATACATGACAAAATAAGTATGATTTATTTTTCAAACCAAATCATATTCTTTTTACATATGTTAAAAAAACACACAACCACTATTCAAGATTTTCAAATAACACATGCATATATTAAAGATGACAATCAATCATTTTATAAATTCAAATCTTTATGCATATGTGAAAAAAAAAAAAAATTTGAAATTAATATTATAATAAAGTTATACAAATGTAAAAAATGCAATTTTATACTTTATGAGAAAATATTAATTTTGAGTTTTAATCCAATTTCAAATTTTAAGAGATGTACAAAATTACTCTATGAGTTTGATTTGTAGACTTAATCTTCTTTTTGCTCATACTTGATTTCTTAATGTGCTTAGCTCTCTTCATGCGTAGACAACTTGAACTTGAGTCTTAAATATTATTTATTATCATTAAAATATATACGTAGATACGAGACTTGAAACCTTGGGTTCAAAATTTTCATCTAATCATTATTATTCAAACATAAAACCTCATAGGCATGCCTATGAAGGGAAGCACAAAAAATACAACACTTGACAAAGGGTTAGAGGGATATGTAATCATCTGCTTAACTTAATATAATGTATTCATGCTTAAAGAAATGGTTTGGAATTTCCTATAGCTTATTGCTATTCATGCTTGAGCTAGTATCTTCTCCTCGGACTTATTCTTTCACCAGAAAAACAAAACCTTCAACTAGTTTTTTTCTGGAATCAAACATGGATTAACAAAAGCCCTCACTAATAAGTTTTCTTGCTAATTGGCACATTAATTTTCACCCCCTGCATGTTCTAATGTGATACCCTTAAAATAATGACAAACATTATTTTCCTATAAATTGAATTCCATGTGTACTGGCACTAAATACAACCATGGCCCTGTCCCTCATACCCTTGTCAGTGAGTGGGGGAACTCTGATCTTATTCTACCGAGCTGTAAAAAACATCCGAAACAAGATAATCAGCATTCGGAATAAACAAAATTCCAATTTTTTTTTGTCCAGCATGCTTAATAGACACAACTAAGATAGTACTCTAACAAAGGCTGCACTACCTTGCAAGTAAGATTTGTCTGCCAATGTTATAACGACATTTTCCTAAAAAATAGTTGAGATGCCAATGGACAACTGAAAATGCTATAAGGTGGTAATCTCGCAACTTTCATGGATGTACTCAGCTGTGGCAACAAAGTTTAAAGATTTGGTATAAGATTTAATTTATTATAAATTGAAACGAACTAAGAATTCACACAAGCTAGCTAACATGCGCAAGGTCACATTACAGCTAGGAATGGATTTTTCCGGCAGCATTGATAGGCATAATTTCCAAAAGAAGAACGGTTGAATTCTTTTTCCAAAAGAGGCCATCTTAGATGGAGTTGAATCCCAGTGTGTATTGTCTGAAAAAATAACAACCAAATTATCAATAAAATGAAGCAATCTACAAGAACCCAGAATCATACCTTATCAATATAGACAGCCTGTCCACTAACTTCAAAGTGTTTATAAGCCTGCACAAGAATGTAAAAATTTATCCAATTGCCACTACACCCAATTATAAGGTAAATAGTGGGTTTAAATACTTACATTGTGAGCTCCAAAACGTCTCTTTGCGGAATCCAAAAAAGTTATGTTGCTCCCACAAAAAAGTTATTTTCTTGATCAGAAACACTTTTTTTTTTAACTATTCTGCATTATGTCCTATTTTTCTTATTTTGATAAGTTCCCTACCTTTTACAAAAAGCTAAGGTACATATATATGCACAGCCAAGGTGGCAATTCAGGATTAGTATGAATATTTCTTCATTAATCAGCTGTTAAAAATCTAATTAAATTTCAAGCAAACTAGTTATCTATTGTATCTAGGGCACTCTTTTAAATATTGCGTTTAAATTGCCTGCTTTTGAGTCTTGTTAGTTTAATTGTATGCTTTGTGATTGCAATAGGCTTTTGGGACCTGATTTTAATTTGTTTGTTACAATAGTGTGGAGGGTTGAATTATGTGAACGCCTTATGTATTTTGTAGGTAACTTCAATGGAGTTCAGTGTTTGCTCCACTGGATAAGTTTGAAACATTTATTTTATAGAGTTCCAAGCATTTTTCATATTAAGACAAATAATCTAATTATTACATAATTTTAATTATAAACATTGTTGTCTTTACTATTGCAAGCTGATTAACCAACCAAATGCTAATATAATTGAAAACAAACAAGTTTAACAAGCTTTGAATCCAAGAATTACATTGCCAAATGCTAAACAGTCCAAAAAACTCGTAAGACTTAGACTAGAAATTCAGACTAATTTGTATCACTAGACCATTTAAAATAGTAAGATCTGGTGGGAGAACTTAGACAGGAAAGAATAGGTTTAAATGCAATTACGAGGCCATAAATATTTTGCCAAAAAGTCTAAGTGTTTATTTGGGGTGGAAGAAGTGAATTATTTGGGTTATATATAATAAAATATAACACTAAGAAAATCTATTCTTCCTAGTGGGTGACCAAGATTGTTTTTTGACATGTACCTATTGTTCTCCAATACCAAATCATCAAGAAAAAAGGAAACATAAAAGGGAAATAGATAAGGTCCTAATTATTTGAGTCAAGATGTAAAAGGTTTTCCGATTAAACATGCATCAATGTATAACTCCACCGAAAAGCACCAAACAAATTATCATACACTCTAGAGTTTAGATCTAAGCATAAAGTGAAGATTTTAACACTTTTAATTTCCTTATTAGGGCGCTTGTTTGTTTCTACAAACAGACCCATTTATTTGCAAAACAAGCATGACACGTATGAACAAGAGAACATAGAAGGTCCATGGAAACCCATTTTCTATGCATGTACATTGTCAACATCTACTAATTTAACACATAAACAAGACTTAAACACAACCAAGTACACAATATAAACTCAATGAAATAATCAAAGACCAAAAACAAAAGCGATTTTGCGAACCCTTAAAGAATCTGAAACAAACCCAAATCAAAGAAAGGTTTGATTTCTACCCCTTCCTCTACATAGTCACACACTAGAACTAGATAAAAAAAAAAGGGCCAAAAACTGGAGCGATGGTTAGATAAAGGAAAATGTAAGAAAGAAGGGGTTGAAAAATCAAACATTTTTCCGAAAACAACCTTCGAGGGAAATGAGATGGAACTGAACGTGTTCAAGCACATGGGTGGATTTCGAGCCGAGGATAATGCGATGGAAAAATGAACGGAGGGGCTGAGATCTACTTTGATGGAAGCTCAAATGGGGGGGGTTTAGGTGTGCACTTCGAGAGGTTTCAAAAGGCTTGGAGATTTGTGGGGGGAACATTTGAGTGTTGGGGTTAAAAATAGAAGAAGGAAAAATTAGCCGCGCAACTTAAAGGGCTTTTCGTGATGCTTAAAGTCATCACTATATTATGTGTTGTCGTAGGTACACATATTTAAAACGAGTTGAAAGACAAAAATATATATTTCGAGGTATTATGGCGATATATTTCACCATAATAAAGTACATATGCAAATATAAATATTTTGTTATGGCGAAATATATTGCCGTATGGTGAATAGATAATCTCGCCTTAACAACCTTATTGCAGCAATAATTTTCGTTGTAATAGGTACAAATTTATCTGTAGCGATTAATGTCTATGCCTTTTTCAAAATAATCGCCGGAAAAACCCAAAGTAGAAGCCTGCTGTAAAAACTCTACAGCAAATAATAATTTGCTGGGAATAAACATTTATCGCGGCCATTTTGTCTGCAGTGAATTTAAAATCGCCGGAAAAAAAAAATGATTTCCTTTGTAATGTATGTATATATATGGTAATTCGTCTGGTCAACATGAATTTCGTCTATCCCCAAAAATGGTATTGTTGTGGCCGTAATTTTTAATAATCTATTTTAGGCCGGATGAGGCCATATATCACGGTTTTTATTTTTTAATCATTTTTTGTATGGGATCACGTGCCATGCACGATTCATTCATTCACCAAATTCGTGGAACCTACCTTAATTTCACCGCACGAAAATCTTGTAGATTAATTATGGCCATTAACGTCGTCGACATCTTAAATAAAGCATTGGTGAACAGCAAATTAAAGCCGCTTTTTCCTTTGACTAGTGTTCCAATTAAGAGTGATTATCCTCTAATCAGCACCTACTAATCGTCGACATCACTAGTACCTTAATTTTGTCTTTTCCGCGGTAACATTTTGATATATACAAACACAGATATATATTTTTATATTAATATGCAAATTGTTATACGTTGTTTCATTCTTAATTTTAACATATTTCCTATTACAGAACGGTCATATATACTATATATATATATAAACGAAATTTTGCGAATAAATGCTTGCTTTATTGACTGACGAGGAAAGTTGTAATAATTACTAGTAAAGAAGAACAGCTGGAATTAATGACAAGAAAAAGAAGAAGCTTTTCCTTTGTCTCACCGCAAGAAGAAAAAGACTCGCCATTAACTTGATTTTATAATATAGATTAATGATCAAAGAGAGGAGATGATGTAGAATATCAAATGTGAAAGATATTTCCTTCAAAAAGATGCATCTTTACTTTTCTCCTCCCTCTTTATAACTTCGCCTCGATCTCTCTCTTAATTTCGTCCTATTCAGATTGGCCTCAGCTCTTTCTTTTGTAGAAGAGCTTCATAGACTTTTTCTTATATATGGTGATCAAGATGAGAAGGAATTTCCCATTAATAAACTTAGGTATCCAATGAGCGAGAAAATACTATTTAGATTAAAATACTGAGAAATCATCAAAACATCAATTTCAAATACTGTGTTCAAGATCGATCATTAAATCAGTATAATAAAAGTTAGGGCTGAACAAAATATCCGTAACTCGACCCGACCCGTTATGCCGAACCGTTTCCGAACCGTTATCCCGACCCGATGTCGGTTGATCGGTAACGGGTATTCCGATTTAAACAAATTCACATGTTTCAGTATAACCCCCACTTTTCAGATTTCAGATTTCAGCTCTCGCTTTTCTCTTTATTCGATCTACACAATCTCCACCTCTATCGGAATTCAAAAGCTACCACCGGCGTTATCGATCTCCTCGTCGACTTAGAGTTTTCTATTCTTCTGTTTATTTGAAGAATCATAGGACTTCAACGATTTCACAAGTTCCCCATGAGTTTCGTATGTCGATTTGATCATTGGTCGTTGAAATCGACTGTAAGATCGGCTCATGCTATTCCTCCCATTTTCAATTCGACCTCTCCTTCGCATCACCGGCAGCTAGAACACCACCTGGAAGCATCATTTGGAGAGAATGTTTTGGAGTTTGAAAGTTGAGAGAGGTGGGTTTTTCCGTTTGGGTTTTCTTTTTATTTTCTTCTCAAAACGTCTCCTTTTGAGGTCTTTGGGTTATTAAAGTGATTGTTTGGTTGCCGAGAAAATAAGGGAATATGAAGGATGTTTTGGGGTTTGAAGGCAAGAGGTGGGTTTTCCTTTCGGGATTTATTTTTATTTTCTTCTCAAAATCTCTCATTTTGATGTCTTAGGTTATACAATGTGTTTGGTTGCCGAGAAAACGTGAGAATATGAAGGAAGTAGAATTGGAAGTAGTTGGATTTTTCTTTGTTGGGGGTTTCGATTTTTCTGTTTTGAATGTGTTTTTCCCTTGCCATTTCGATGTCAACGTTGTTACTTGGGTTAGTGAAATTCATCCCAAGAAAATACTGTTTACTAGGTTAGGTTAGTGAGATTCAATCAAAACAAAGAAGAAGAAGAAGAAGAAGAAGACGAAGAAATCGGGTATTGGGTAATTGGCCAAACGGAATGTGAAGCTTATCGGTTTGGGTCGGAAATGGGGTTTCTCGGGTCGGGTCGGGTCGGAGAACAACCCTAATAAAAGTACAACATGGTCTCGTCCTACCTCTTACAAGAAAAAAAAATGGAAAACATGATCATCAACTCGATCTATGTGAAAAATATGACATGCATTTGCCCATTAGTTTAAATTTTTGAAGAAACATATGGAAAGAAACTTGGATTTTGGTTGGGCAAAGTATATATGGTTGGAAAGCTATATATGATCTTCTTTTTTTTTTTTTTTTTTTTTTTAAAGAAATGGTCGTACAGATAGTGGTGTCAAATTTGCACGTTTGGTAGGAAGTTTTTAAACCAATTATTTGAAGACACTTCTGCTGGCGGGAGCTTCTTTTTTGTTTTTGGTTTTTTTGTTTAAAGTTAGCTTTAAAAGCACTAATTTCGAAATACAATTCAAACCAGACTTAATTAACGTAGTGTTAATTAATTAAGGGGTCATATATAATCTAGACCCTTTTCGCCCCATATCTAGAGGAAGTAGTGGAAATCTTCTCTTACCATGAACTGATTCCGCACTTATCTGTATAGATCAGGCAAAGGGATAGGCGACCTAGCTCTTTCTTCTTCTTTTTCCTTTTTAATTTTTTAGTTTTATGGCCCTTCTTTGGATTTTTCTATGAATAATACATGATATGAGACGGTTTTGTTGGGAATATATCTTTAATAATTTTGAGGAACGTTTCAAATTTTTAAAATCAGTTTGGCGGAAAGGTGACTATATATGCTTAAAACCATGATTTGTTACGTGTGTACATGCATCCATCCATGCATAGACACACACACACACATATGTATATATATATGTATGTATGTATGTATGTATGTATGTATGTATGTACATACTCATTCTTGACAACGAAGTGGAGGTGGGTGGGAAAAGCTTATGACAGGATAAGACACGAAACATCTAGCAGTATTTTACTCCCACGACTTTCCACCGTATAGACTGCTTTATGTAAATATCATGGCAGGTCTAGGTCTAACATTATAAATTATAAAGAATAAAAAAATAATAATGGGCCCTATCATATCAAAACATTTAGTGACGGCAACAATATAATTAATTCACATACATATACACTTTTTACCACGAAAAAAGAAAGAAATATAATCATAAATCAAATCTCATTTGCTGTAATTTATTTCCCCGCGCGCGGAAGCCATTTCTTCAATGCTTCCTAACTTTTTCTTTTAACCTCAAATACATACTATAAGGTAGGTGTGTATATATATATATAAATAATTTACACACAACATTATTTACAACATTTTACATAGTTATATTTTAAAAATCTAAAGTATGTAACTCATATTTTATATGTAATTTATTAATGTTCATTATATATGTTCGTATGACTGGTATTATTTATTAATATAAATATATATGTCGTAATCTTACTTTTAATTATATATAGTAAAATTTCGCTCTTGTGAAAATAAGTATACTGCCAAAATTATATTAAAATTTTGCATTATCTTTTACTCTTTTTTATTATTATTCAGTATTATGCACCATAATTGCCGCAGGTATTTAACATAAATGAAAGGCATTTTTGTAAAAGATTTTATCAAAGTAATATTATTTTATAAAAATATTCTTATTTTATAATATTTTATAATAGGTTATGAAAAAATGTTGTGTATACATGATTACTTATATATATATATTGATATAAACGATCTTGAACGTCCTTAATTAAAACATGACCTAGCCTAGCTAGATCGGTCCAGCTTCCTAAAGGTTGTAGATACTGGGCGGCCTGGGTGGCATGGGTGGCCTGCTCACTGATCATTAAAGGGTACTCATTCATGTAGGGGTTTAATTGGTTTTCCATGTGCATGGAGTCTTCACCAAAACTTGCATGCTACTGTCACTTCGTCGATCGGATTGCCATTTATGGTCAAATTTACCAACGACGACATTGCTGACATTTTTTGCGTGCGAAAACCTGGAAACAGCTCGAAGAGGCGAGCAGTGCCGGCGAAAAACTCGAGCTCACGTCGTTGTCGCTGTCTCTTCGCTCGGATAAGGAGATGTTCGACTGTTGTTCCAAAAAATAATTTAAAAATATTAATACAACAAAACTTATAAAAATAAAAATAAAAATTATATCACTGGCACCGATAAGTTATAACGACTGTCGGCACCTCCAAAGCACGCCACGTGTATGAATTAGTGTGGACTATTATTGGTCGACGACGTGTCATGCGGGTATGGCATTGCTAAGCTAGCTGATCGATCAAAGTTTTTACCTGCATCTCCAACTAGGGACAAGTAGGGATATAGGAATCTTTAGCATTGCTATCCAATTATATTAAAAAAGTTGAATATATACTGACTTTTAACCTAATCGTATGAATTATTTAACATTTACATTTTTCTTTTTCCTTTTTTTTTCTCGAAGGGGGTCCTAAGTAATTTCCTTACAAATTATGGCCCATTATTTGAGTTAATTTACTAAATCTATATGATCCACATTCTGTCGTGTCACCTCCAAAGCCAAGTCGGACATAAAAGGACGGATAGGCTTGACCAAATAAAGAGGCTGTCAAGTCTTTCCTCGGTATAATTTTTCTTTGAGTTTCAACCTATTATCTAACAATTAATAAATGTTTCTTAAAAAAAATCAATTAATAAATGTATTACAGTGTTAAGGTCTTTCAAATGGATGATCAGCCCAAAATGATAATTTTTAGATACAGTCTCATTTGCAGGCCTGCGTGTGCATTAAAGTGAAACGCTTCGTTTCATTTAAATGAAAAAAATGCACAAGAGAATAAACTCGTATAACTTGGATATTATTTTAATTGTAAAGCTCCTTTTCTTGAGCCAAAACCTCTTTTTTTTTTTCTTCTAATAGATGAAACTTTCTTGAAGAAGACGACACCACGAAGCATGAAGAAGATGCACGCAAAGAGAGAGGAACAAAACAAAGAACACAACATAAAAAAGAAAACAAAAAAATGTTTGGATTCAAGTCAAATTCTTACAAAGCACCACAACTAAATGCACCCATTAAATACTCTCATTGATAGAAAAATTTTAGTGAAATGGGAATTAAATATCTAATAAATAAGCAATCTTGTTGCCGCCCCCCTTCTACCTCAAATTGAAAAAGAAAGAACCTGTAGATAATATTCTTTATTTTCATGAACAAACTCTCTTCCATTAGAAGTCAAGTAGAGTGAAGAAAACCCACTAACCATAAACGCTTTTTTAAAATTTGAACATTGCTCATAGAAAGTGCAAAACACCCCCACTAAGCTTCCACAGACTAGAAGTTGAGTTGTAAATACAGCATAGCTCTTTTTAGTTGAAAAGAGGCCCCTACATTTGCTTACTTTTGAGATGGAAGAGAGAACGAGAGTTAAAGCAGAGTAGATTGAGTAGGTTTTTAATGAGATGCTAATTTGTATAATTGTGTTGCCAAGGTGGCCGCTATCCGAAAATACTACTTAGAACTGTTGGTGAACCCTTCTTCCATACAATTTTAGTTCACCCATACTTTTGGTAATGTTCTATCATATTCTTACTTTTTTCCCTGTTGTCTTTAATCTTCGTTCATATTTTAATTACAATCAGACTTTGGCTTAGAGTTGGTTATTGAGAAAGTGCAGGAAATGAAAGAAATGAGTTTTGACTCTAAAAAGCTATAAGTATCGGTGTTCTACCGTCTACAGTTCTACTAGATTCATCTTTGACTGTTTTGTCGCAACGAGGAAGAAGATAAAGTGAGGGATATTATTGACCTTTGCCCAAAATTATAAAAGAAATTACCTAAATATCCATTCGTGCACACGCAAGCCCCCAACGGGGATGTACGTAGCATGGCCCGATTGTATTATTTATCTTTGGAAAATATTTTAATTGTAAAGAGATTATATGAAAATAAATTCACAATTTTTTTAAGAAATAAAAAATACATTAATTAATAACGAGCATTACAATTAAACTTGAAACGTATATGATTACAAATCATTAACGATGAACTATAGCTCTCCAACATCTAAAATGCGACTGACATGACCTAGTTCTAACTACACATTTCTTCAGAACATCATTTGAAAGACCACCCCAACACCCACATTTGTCCAAGACAGAATAACCATCTATTAATCTCGAATAAACCAAATCTCACACCGTTCTAAGATATATAGCCCCCAAGCAACTCTATAGATCTGATTAATTGATGTGATTTATTGTTATATGTTAGAATATTGTAAAATTTATTTTATAAATTTAACGAATTTTAAATTATACGATGGATTTGTGAGTTCATAGTTTTTTTATTTTTAAGATGGCTTAATAGGTTAGAATAATCATGAATATTGGATAAGGTTGGTTCTCTCGAAATGGTATTCATGATTCCTCAATTTTCAAACGCGAGTAATAATTACAATGACATACATATATTCGCAGTCATTGATGATAAGAATATAATCTATATTTGTTGTCACATTTATTTGTGCTTTTAAAATGCTGCATCCTTCCTCTGCATAATTTAAACGGTAGCTACCCTACCATGGCTAATGGCTTCTTTCACTATCCACGAAAAGTTGAAAACTGAGAGCCACATTATCAGTCCCCCCCTCCCTTGTTTTTCTCTCCAAGACGTGACATGCTACTACCCGACCTGGTAAAAACAATGTTAGAAGTTTCAGAGGGCACATGATCTATGAAGACTATTATGACGAAAATGAAGTTTTGATCCATAAAGTCACGTCGATCACTGTAGTTTCGACCCATGTATTTAATTGGCCAGACTCATGCCATGATCGATCACTTTCAAGTCATATTATATTATATTATATGTATTTGAGTCAAGTTGAAACGTTAAAAACCCCCTTGTCTAAGTAAAGAAAACGACGCAAGGGTACGTACGGAACAAGAGAGGGACCAAATGTTTCCTTAAAGCTAAATGTATACGTTAAAAGCATCCCTGATTAGCATCATTAATTAGTACGCATCAATAGCTGTAACAAAACCCAAATAATATCCCAAATATATTTAAGGATTCCAAGGTTCCATCACCTGCAACAAAACCCTAGCCTTTCTCATGGTCGAAGAAAGAAAAACTAGACTAGGCATTTTTGTTTCGCCTGACATGAGGAAATGTGGTTATAAGGATCAATTAGGATTTTACGAATTGGGCTTCAAGGCCCCTAGAAGTGCATTGGGGGCCTTGGATTCTTGGACTAGATAATGAGTTATGAGAGCACGTCGGGACATTGTTGAGCTCCAAAACCCAGAGACAGATCGGCCTCATTCAACATTTTCTCGTTGGCATGGAGAATTTCAAAATCTTTTATTTGAACCCCAAGATGCAAACAATTTTTTTAGGAAAAAAAAAAAACTAGCGTAAGTACGCCTGGGAATATTTAAAAAAATTAATTAACTTTGTTAGGTGTGCTTCCTTTTGTTTTTTAAATAGAATAATATTACATATAATTATAAGATATATAAATATCGTATTATCGTTTTAAAAATGAAGAGTGAAAATTATTTTTATTTTAATATATATATATTTTTATTTTTTATTTTAAACGTGTATATACTTGCTCATTTCATTATTATAAATATAATTTCTCAAAAAAAAAATATTATTCTCGCATATTCACTGCGCGAGACTTGTAATCTGTACCTAAAATTATATAACCGTAAGAGTAAAAAAAAAAAAAAAAGGCTCTATTATTTTAGATTCTGAGACAGACCTCCCCACCTTGTGTTGCTGACATCTCGTGGGTCCCCTTATTTCCAGGCCCGCCGACTGGCATCTAGATGGTCCATGCCGGACAGCTACGTGAAGGCACGTGTACATGATAGAATTATTAAGTGTCAGATCAAAACAGTCAATTGCGCTGTTAGATGTTGACGCGTCCATCTTGTCAATGAATCGCTATATATTGTACGGCGAATGGCCCAGCACAAAGTAGGACGAACTTTGAGTTTGCGGCGTTGGACGCCAGCCTATGGTGGCCGGAGACTTGTCAACGACAGCTTCACGTGATTTTGAAATCGAAGGTATCGATGCACGTGCCTACCCCACACTCTCCCCCACACAAGCAAGTCCGTGCATGTTTATGGACATTCAAATAAAATTTTTATCAAGTATTATTTAAATTAAGGGACATAAATTTATATTTGAGCTTAGATGTACTTTGAGTTTTTGAATCAATTGAAGAGATAAATACGTAATATTTCAATAAAGAAATTAAATTTAATTTAAATTTATAAATATTCAGAAGAAGTGATTTAGTTTGAATTGTTTTCAAATTATTAGCAATGTAGCAAACTGAAAATTTAGATAAACCTATCAACAGAGTACATCTTTAAATCAATCATTGCAACTGTATTGTCTATTTATAGAGTCAGCTGAAAGGTTTGATTAACACTTCAAAATACTTTTATAAATATTTTAAAGAGCTTAAAATCAAGAGGGTGCTTAAGTATTTTTATGAGAGGAAAATTTTCTAGTGTTCAAGCCGTAAGGTTTGAGTAAGAGCATATTCTAAGAGGAAGAGCAAGTGTTTATGTTCAACTACTGTAAATTCTAGTAGATAAGATTAAAAATTAGATATTGTGAGATGTTTAGACTGCTTATCGCAATAGAAGATAAGCCAATTGCGTGTTTTGGATAAATAAGTTAAGTTACAAAAGTTTTGTAATTGTTTTACTTGTAAATATATCAATCAATAAAATTGATTTTCCTGATTTAAATTGTCTTGTAGGATTTTATTTTTGAAAATTTTTTCAAAAGATCTTATTTCGTAATTAAATATTGTATTTATATTATTTAAATACTTTATATTAATTATCTGTATTAATAATATTAGTTTAACATTTAGGTATGTATTCAGGAGTACCTTCATCCAACTTACCAATTATGCACACTACAATAGAAAAGGGCTTTTGCGGCCACATTCTTTTCCCGTCAGCCATATACTGCAAGAAATAAAGATTACTGGCATCACTCTTCCAATGGCTTAAAAGACTGCCAGATTTCTATACTTATTGTGGCATAAACTACATCACTGTAATAACTTTCATCTGTTAAGTTATTTTTTGGTATTTCTATAATTGAAACGACGTTGATATATTATCGTAAATACCCTTGCCAATTGATTTCATTATTACTGCAACATTTCTCACCTCAATATCTAAATCTGTGCCATGAATATTAGAACAATAATCTATTTGCTATTTTTATCCTAAATCTCCCTATTTTAGAAAGACTCCTGCGAAAGCAAAAATTTGCCAAAAACTCCATGCCCTAGCCTCTTCTTCAACACCGAGAGCTGCCATCCAGTCACCGCAGCCATCCATCTTCTTCATAATGTCGGCCATTCCCAACTCATTTCTTTTCAGACCTCGACATGGAGATTCATTCCTCCACTCGAGCCCCCTTAGGACTCACCCTTTAAGTTGAAGTTTCAATATCCCACTTGAGCCAAAAATGAGAATCGGATGGTTTAATCGAACCATCTGTAATGATTTTTGAGGCCTCAAAATAGACGCATGAGTTATTTAGCTGTGAGGCTACGGTGGATCTTGTGGTATCGAAACTCTGAAATTGGGCGTCGAATGTGTGTCCATGAGTTCATGGAACCTGTTTCTGAGTCCTTTATTATTTTGTCCTTTTTACATCTTATAAGGCTACAAGTTAGAATATTTTAGGCAAAGGGGCATGCTTTATTGCAAGAGATGGTAGTTATGTTATTCTTTTGAGATTTGCGTTCGGTTGCGTTGCATTTTTTAATTAGTCTTGATAAACTAGTTAACCTAATGGTTCAGCATCTTGTAGCTAGAAAAAAAAAGAGTGCTTTTACAAAGTTTGGATCCTAATTCATTTAAGAGGAAACCCATAAACTACTTAAAAAATGTGTATCTTTTTTTGTCTTCGTATTTATATAAAGTACATCAATCAGGAACTGAAATTTCTTAAATTTAGGGGAGAGAGAGAGAGAGGAGAATTAGACTTTTGGGTACCTATGACTAATCTTTGTAAATGTAACACCTCAAAGAGTTGTGGCCTAATTATTGAGTTTATTTATAACTCAGGTAGCTTGATCTCTGAAAGGGATATGGACTTATGGCTTCAGTTGTATAGACTTCAAAAGGGGAAAAAATATTGTGAGACTTTTATTGCCAGGGACGCTACATCTAATTTTAAATATATTTGATTTCTTTCCTTTTTGCCTTTATGATATCATACCTAAGTAAAGAGCAAGGGATTCATAATTGAAGATAAATACAAGTCTTCTACGTCAAAGTTGTATATTTTTGTACTGGATTCTGTTATTTGGATATTAGCCTTTGACTATCTTGAAAAGTATGCCAATATATATGCTTTGCAATTGTAAATCTCAATTGGAACAGCCCAATCGCCACTAAAGGTTTGTTGAGAAGCATCCACATGAGGTGTAGCAGATTCATTTTTATAGACAGCTAATTAGCTCATAGTTTGTCACTTGGTTTCCATTACAAACATTTCATGTCTTCTTTTATATATTTTTGTTGCCTTAATAATATATTGCTTTTAATTAATAAACTTTGGTTGTTTTAGCATGCTAGTGATAGCTCAACAGTACTCGAAGAGAAAATAGGAATAGTGGTAAGTGTTTGAGCAAGCATCTAAATTACATCTTCCATTTGAGAGAGAAATGAATCAGATCACTTCATGTATCTTGGCAGCTGAAGGGGACTAAGAAACCAGGAATTACTTTCTAACATATGGAGATATAATTACACACTTTTTCATTTTTACAGTTTGTTTTCTTCACTGGTGGAATCGTACTGTTGACCTTCTTTTTTTTTATCTAATTCCACAACACTGTTCGTTCTAAGCCTTTTACGCATGGATAAGCTATCAACTGTGAAGGTGAGGACTTAAATGTAATATTATTTACAAAAGACTAAGATCCTTAATTTGTCCGAATCAAGTAGTAGATTTCTAGATGCTTTATTCATGGTCTGATATAGACAAGTTTTGTGCAGTGTTACTCTTTTACTCAGATGCCACAAGTAGTTATTTTAATAATATTCTCTATTAAAACTCACTTATTAATACTATGTTGTAAATATTATTTATTAATAAAGAATGTCAATAGAGAATGTGCTCACTAATAACATGTATGGCGCTCATTTGTTGCCCTGCTCCACAGTTTGAGTTCACCTTTTCGTTGCTTCATATCAGTTGAATATTTAGAAGATGTGCAATCTACTATAGTCCCTTTCCTCTAATATGATGTGGTTAATGATGAGTATTGGTTTTATTGCAAGTGTTAACTTGTCCTTTGGGTGATAATGTTGCAGATTTTGGTATCTTGCTTTGTGAAAACTTCACGCGGTATGAAAGAGTACTTTAGTGTCAAGGTAAGACTTCGGAATGATGGAGCAGTGCAGAATAATATAGCAGACAATGATGCAAGGAGAATATACAGCTTCCTTTTTTTTTTTTAATATCAAAATAATGAAGATATTGATCGCATTATTATGTGCTTTATGTGCTTGGATCCTTGCTACTGTGATTGACTCTCCAAAACTTCACCAAAACTATTACTGCCAAATATTGATGATAACTATTTGAGTGAACTTTGATTTTAGATGCCATATTAATTATATGGAAGCTTGTTAGAGGACATGAGAAACTACAGCATGTCATAAAATTTAACTGCCAAATTTATGTCACTGATAATTAGTTAATTGAATGAAACAGGAAGCCATACTCCTGGACCTTCTTAGAGTTATCAGCTATCATCAGGCATGCTTGCCACACCCATCTCACAGTTCAGAAAATATACAAGTTTTTCTTTTATTTCCTCTTGTATATAAATTGATGTTAGTTTGAAGGGATCCATTTTCTATAAGTTTTGATAATCGATGTTAGTTTTTCTTTTATCTCCTCTTGTATATAGATATTCTAACTCTCTTGTAATTGTTTATAATTGAAGGCATCAATACATAGTAGTGTTGAACTCATCATCACTTGAAGTTTTTTTTTTTTAAGCATTATTTTTTTCTCTAAATGCATTTTCTATTTTATTTATTTATACATATGTGAATTGATTTATCTATTTTTTTTCTCTTAATACATATGTGAATTTATTTATCTATTGATCTTGAAATGTTTTTTTTTCTCTTAATGTATTTTTTATTTTGGGTTCCTCTTATTTCTATTTTTTGGTTTCTTTATCGCATAAAGTCAAGAGTAGACCTACTTCCTTTCTTCCCATGTTCCCTTAAACGAAAAAGTAAATTATATCAGTTTGATATTCCTAACAACAAAAAATGGTGTAACTGTCAAACTGAACTAGGTGAACTATTTTAAGGATGCAATAACTTTATAATATGGATTACACATAGATTATTTTGTCAAACTCTTTATATAGATTAATTTGGTAGTGCTTGCTACAGTCTATATAGATAAATTTTAAGAGTTCTTGCAGTTAGGAGTTGCTACAATCTGACCTAAAGATTCTATGCCATTTGTCAATGATTTGGTAGATCAGATCATTGAGGTTCTTAACTATTTCAAGTAATGATTATTCTAAAATAATTTTAGAAATTTATTATCAGTTTTTGATATTTAGTAACATGCTAGATAAAGTTGTTTTTGTGTTTGTTAAAAGGATTTACACATTGATTATTTTCAATTTCGTTAGAATGATTTTTCATGTAATCTTGAGACTATATTGGCAGCTGTCATGTTGCTTGCCTTTGTTGTTGTACTGTTGGTTTTGTTTACCACGGTCATAATCGCCATTGAATTTCTACAGTTGCACTCTATATATTGTTTGCTACATTATTACTAGGTAGAGAAGCCAAAAATTTCTTTTCCCTACTCTCGAATTAAAATCAACTAGGGTGCCTGGTATCTTTAACTAAGTCTTAATTCTTATTGATAGTGGACATAGTTTTAATCATAGTTGTACTCATGGCTCCAAATTATACTTTAGTAAGTTTAACTTTAATGATTAAATAAAAATTAGTGTAGATTTTTTCTCTATTTTTTTTTTCTTTTTCTTTTTGTCATTTAGTATATTCTTCATGTTTAGTATTTGTGTTTATTTTTTTCATTTCTTTTCAAACTGCTTAGAAATTTTCATTTATATTCTAATAAATTATTTTTGTATATATTATTCACATTCTTTTTATATTTTAGGAATAAGGTTGTGAGAAGAGAGATATTATTTTTCTATTATTTTTTGTTTTATTTCATAAAAGACTATTTTTCGAAAAAATATAATGTCTAAAAAAATCATTTCTTGTAATTTTTATTGCCAAAATTTATCATTTCCTGCCAAGTAGTAATACCAGAAATATTAATATTTTTGATAGTTTAAAGAATGAGAGATAAAAAAAAATTTGAATTAGTTATTTTGTGTGATTTTTTTGCGAATGAAAAATATTAAAATAAATTATTTTTAACAGTAAAATTGAATATTTTAAATATTTCAAAAAATATATATATTTTTGTAGTGGCAAAAATCCGACTTTCACTTGCCAATATTTGGGGTATTGATCAATCAATCAATGGGGGTGACCCACGCATTGCGTCGTTGTTTGTGATCAGTGTTAATTTCAGCTTTTGGGGGGGGAAAATACTGTGAAATTAAGCTACCTATATATAATACGGGAAAGAAAGCAATAGGTACAAAAATCCACAGTGAATTGATGCGGTAGTAGTACTACTATTTGTCAGAAATTTTTCAATAAAGTACTACTACTTAGACTGACCTATACAGCTAGATAGGTCGGTCTTGCCCAGATAGTCCGACACGTAGCCGGACAGATGGAATTTTAGCACATGGGAGTGTTATTAATTACGTGGTCCCTTGATTAATTAAGCGGACACTATGCATGCATGGTTCCAAAGAAAATGCAGCCATGGTTATATATTGACTAGCTAGGACGTACATGTTGGGTCATCCGCTAGAACCGCAGTTTTAACTCCAACAGAAGTACGTGCGTACGTTGTCCAATAATTAACATCAGATCATGAGTCATGAAAACGTACGATAATTTTCGTCAATTTTTGTTTTTGATCTTGTCCTTCCAACCATTACTAAGCTATCAGTTGTTGGCCTGAACATTCGTACTGTGGTGTCAGGGGATAATTTAATTTTAATATTATTAGACTATCATTATTTTTTTTATAAAAAAAAAAAAAACATTTTTATTACAAACACTTATCAGAAATTTAGAAATGATTTCATTGATTTGTATTCAAATTTCAAACAACTCATTTTATATTTTTAATTTATTTTAATTATTAATTTTAAATTTTAATTTATTTTAATCACTTATTTTATTATTAGTTATAATTTATTTTATCTCATCTTTAAATTTAAACTCCCCCTTAATCGAAGTGTGAATTTTAATTATTTTCTTTTTTTAACGTAAACTAAGAAAAAGAAGACCGGGAGCGACTATGGGTAACATGGATTTTTGTGCTTTTGTATTGTCAATTATTTTTTAAAGAAATGGGAAGTGGCCGATAGTGCGGGCAATTGATGCTCCAACTTCAAAGGTGCCTTGTGACAATGGAGTCATGATTAATGCATTTAACCCAAAGCTAAAAAACGATTTATTTTCAATTCGTTTATTTGGTGTGTATCTTAGTTTAAATTTTTATTTTTTTATTTCAAATATTTTTAAACAGTCTAAAAAAATAAAAAATACAGATCAATATACTAATAATTAATTTTTTAACTGTTAAATAACAAAAAAGGAAATACATGAATAATCAAAATAAAATAATTAAGTGAAGTAAAATGCGAGTATTATGCCAAAAATAAATAAATAAGTTTGTGACTGCGTGCCTGCCTACTACGTTGAGAAGTTTGGGCTAATTTTCTCAAGCTTTGAGATGCGGATATATCCAGTTTTTCCCCCAGCGAAAAAGAGAATGATTACGTAGGCCGGCTCAATCAATCACAAGCTTTCCATCACCTCCGAAGACCAAGAAAAGCCCAAATACATACAAACTGCACATTCTTTAGGGCTATAAGCCTATAATTAGTTAAACCACAGCTTGATGCTTTGGGCCTCCTAGTTATGCTACGCCTACATAGAAGCCCGTACATCCCACACATCAAAGATTTTTAAGTATAAAATAAAAGAAGATAAAAAAGTAACCATATTTTATAAAGAATGTGTAGTAAATATACAAGAATGTGAGACTTTCCTCTAAAAATTTTCCTTTCATATATGTGTATATAATATGCATGCGTACGTTGGTGATAGCTAATTAGCTAGGCAAAAACACCAATTAAATGGCTGGCCTACGTATAAGTACACTTACTTATGCATGGACTGATTATTATTAATTATCTGGTACGTACTGCCCGCGAAATAGGCACTTCCAATCTCGGCCACGAAACTAGTTAATTATTAATTCCACGTACGCGTAAAAATGAGAGAATTATTAGCGTCCAATATTCTAATATAATAAGAAGAGGTATTACCGCATATATATTTATATATATATGGTACATTATGCACTATATATTGAACAAGTCCAATTAGATACTGTTAAGGACGTATTCTGCAGTCTTATTTACCGAATCCCATACGACAATAACCTGCAAAATAAGAACAAGGGGGGTCGGGGTCCGGGACTGCTCCGACGATCAAGTTAGTGTTGGGGAGGAAATATATGATAGAGGGAGTAAGAGAATCTGTGAGCGTACCGTCCTTTCGTCATTAGTTTGGTGTTATTTATAGGTGTCCCCTTGGGAGGAGGGTCTGTGTGACGAAAGTACTGGAAATCGGGACATCACTCGACCTTTATCCTTGATAAGGAAACCTGGTCTGATTTGGTCGGTCTCATCGCATTAATTGAGTATCCCTCCAATTAATGCTCAATTAGACCCTTTTGAACAGGGCATTAAATGCCGCTGTATCTTTTGTCAATTTAGCAATTAATGGCGTATATTTGTAGCATCTCCGCATTAAAGGGAGGGGGGATCTGTAGACCGGCGGCTGTCTGTCGTTCATAAATGCGGGAGTGATCATGATGGGAGACGGGTCCAGGAGATATATCAGTACGTGAGCCGTCGTTCTGTCCTTAGCGTGTTTTCGAAGCCGGTTTAACCATCTCCTGCTCAGGTCGGGATAACCAGGGACTTGGCTCGTCCCCGGTTTCGGTCTCCCTAGTTGAATTCGGACACTGCGTTGTGGTGGGTACGGATAACGGGCCTTGGGCCTGATAACCTTGTGGGCTCGGGTTCTGGGTGAGTTGGGCACCCTTTCAGTACCCCGCGAGTTTTTATCGAAGGCACTTCGATGGAAATTCCAAACGTTTTTAGAGCTAGGATCTTCCTTTCCTTTGTTTGCACTGTCCTTTAATACTGGGCAGTGTTCTTTTAATTCCCCCTTCCGGGCGGGAACACGGGGTTGGATGTATTCGGGTGGTTCCAGCTGGCATGTCGTTTCATTTACCGACTGGACTTCAGAGGGACGATTTGAATTCTGATCAATTAATGCCGAATCGTGACCTGTCATATTCCGTGTCAGGCATTTAATGCAGTTCGAAATTTAATTGTGCCGTCGTTCCGATTCTCGAACCGTCAGTAGTCCGTTATTAAATGGTGAGACGCACGCGCGTGACCATCATTAACTGACTTGTCATTTCGGCGCACGCTTCTCACCTCTGATTGGTCAGTTCAGGACGTGCTTTCTATTCCTAAGGGCCATGTCTGAGGTGACGGTTTCGGCGTAGTCTCGTTTCCCGCTCGCTTAAATTTTTGCTTCTGGGTATAAATTACCCAGAAATTTTGTCACTGTCATTGCTCCGCTGTTTGCTTCCTTGCCATTCTGTTGCCCTTCTTTCTTGCCTTTGCTCTTCGCTGCCTTCTCCGTCATTTCGCTGCTTTCTCTGTTCGTTCTTTCAACTTGCCCCCATGGCTTCTTCTGACCCATGCCCTTTCTTCGCCGGCAATGGTTGGACGTCCACAATGCAGTCCTCCGATGTGGACATGCTTAGGAAGAAACACCGCGTTTCCTGGTAGCACACCTTGGAGGCCCCGAGGGATGGAGTTAGGGCCTGTGAGCGCAATGGGAGGGCTCAGAAGGTCGTGCTCTTCTCCCTTATGCTTTCGAAGGGCTTACGCCTTCCCTTCATTCGGCCCGTTCGGGAAATCCTACACTTCTTGGGTCTAGCCCCCGCCCAACTCATGTCGAACGGGTGGCGTATCCTGTTGGCCACTTGCGTGGCGTTTAGGATCGTTCTGTTTGGGAAGAATGATCCCTACCCCGACTTGACCGCTCGGGAATTCTTTTCACTGTACCGGCTCCTCCGTCGGGATGGGAATGTTGCCGGCTTCCAGATAAAGTCGAAATGTAGGCTGATCAAAATGGAGGAGAGGCATTTGAGTGCCCGAGACTACCACAAAAGGTTCTTCTTTGTCTCGGGCAGGGAGTGGGAGTTCCCGGAGGGAGAGGGGAGTGATTTCCCCGTTCAGAAAGACTGGGGCTTCCTCCCCTCCCAGACACATATGGAGGTTACCCTCTCGACCCGCGAGGCTGAGAGGGTGAAGGCGGTCCTCTCCTGGGGGGCAGAGGATCCCGACCGGTTATGGTCCGACAATCTCCTCACCGAGGAGAACATCGATGAGTTTTTGACCCGACCCGACCGGTCCTACGCCGAGGGTCAAAACTTCTTCACTGTCCCAGAAGAGCCTCCTACCTCCTCTCGCAAGCGGGCCTCTGATCGGGAGGTAGAAAAAGAGAGGCGCACTAAGAGTCGGGCCGGCGAAACTACTCCGAGCTGTGGTGCCCGCCCCAAGAAGCAGAAGAAGGGGAAGGGTCCACGGACCGAGAGTCCGGACGGAGGTGTTCCCCCCACAGACTCTCCTGCACGACGTCCCGAGCCGGCTTCCTCGTCATCGTCCTCAGAAGGGCTTCAGTTCTTGCAGACCGAGGGAATAAGGGCTGAGGCCAGGAGGATGGTCATGGAAGCCCAGATCGAGGCAACCGACCTGGCCGGGGTCGACTCCTCAGACAGAGAGGAGATAGAGCGTGCCTTCCAGGAGGCTCTGGATCATGCTGCCGATTTGACTCCGGGGGCCATGCCATTCGCACAGGTCTTTCGACAGGAGTCGGAGGAGCAAGCTGCTAGGGCGAATCAGTTGCCCACCCCTCCCCCTTCATCTTCCGAGCGCCACTCAGATGCCTCCGAGGGGAAAGATGAAGTACTTGGCGAGGAGGCCGACTCCGAGGGTGTCTGCGAGGGACTCGAGCAGCAAGGGGCTCCAGACCAAGAAAATCGGGATGAGACCACCCCCGAGAGGTCGAGCGGGTCTGACCTTCCCGCGGAAGGGAGCCATATGGAGGCCGCAG
Organism: Platycarya strobilacea; assembly: GCA_036898215.1. Taxonomy (NCBI): domain Eukaryota; kingdom Viridiplantae; phylum Streptophyta; class Magnoliopsida; order Fagales; family Juglandaceae; genus Platycarya; species Platycarya strobilacea. Next base: position 4,150,433 of record CM072555.1, read on the forward strand.
ACGAGAGTGGTCGACCTGCTGCTGAGTCCGATGAGTCTCCCAAGCGCCCACCCCCGACTTTCGAGAGGGGGTTGACCTCGGGGGTTCACTTTGAGGACGCGTGCTCATCCCCTGGCTCGGAAGCTCCTCCCCGACCCCCATCTCCTTTTCGACTTCGAAGTGGGGTCGCGGTGCTTGGTCAGCTCTTCGGGTCGGATTCGGAGGAAGGAGGTCATCAGGCTGGTGAAGCCGGTTCAGAGCGGCCTTCCCGATTCGAACAAGTAAAGGCAGATGCTTCCGCCCGAGTGGCCTCGATGCTGGAGCCTCTGCTGACTCAGGTTTGTTCGGTAGACTTTGTTGAATTTCGGATGGTCTTTTCTTTTCAAGTTGCTAAGTTTTTTTTTTTTTGGGTTTTAGGTCGCCAAGGAGATATCTCGAACAGTGGGGTTCGAGCTGGCTGAGCTCGCCGAATTCAACAGTGAGCTTAGAACCGTCTGCAAGTTCAGGCTTTACAAGCTGCAGCAGGCACGTGACCAGTTCGAGCAGTCGCAAGAAACTGCAGGGGGCTGATCAAATCGGTTAAGGAGTTAGAGGCGGAAAAGAGCAGGCTGGAGAGAGCCAACTCTTCTCTTCGGGCCGAATTGGAGGCGGCCCAGGAATCGCTGGCGGTAGCCCATCGGAGGAATGCCCGCCTCGTGGACGCGAGATCGACCACTGAGCAGGACAAGATCCTCCTTCAGTCCGAGCTAACCGCTCGGACAGCAGAGCTAGCTGCTTCTTCCCAGATTCTATCACTGAGGGAAGAAGAGTTAGCCATTTCCGAGCAGGCTCGGATTGCTCGGGAGGAGGAACTGGCCGGTTCGAGGCGCGCCCGAGAGATTCTGGAAGCGGAGTTGGCGCGGTCTGAGGAAATCCGGGCTGCTCGGGAGTTCGATCTCGTGGGGGCTCGGGGTGCTCTAGAAGAGGCCCATTCGAGGATTGCTGGCCTCGAGCAGCAGATATCTCGAGTGGTGGCAATTCGCAACTCCGCCTGGGGGCACGGTTATGCCGACGGCCTCCGCCGAATAGGATCCCAGCTCCTGGTGGATCCTCAGCTCGATCCTCGGAGGATAAGTGTGAAGTTTCTTCGTCCAGACCGGGCAGCGAAGTGATTCGTCAAGAAGATCAGGAAGCGTGGCTACCCTCCCTTTGACGACCTGAATCCTCCTCCGACCCCTCCTGAGGCTTGACCTGGTCGATGTAAAAGTTTTTTTTTTTTTTTTTTTTTGTAATTGAACATGACGTTCGAGCTTGATTCGAGCGAGTTTGTATGACCGACTATATATATGAATTTTGAATTTAATCTTCCTTTAGGTGCTTTGTTCATTCTGTCTATGACCGACTGTATAATTTAATCTTTCTTTAGATGTTTTGTTCATTCTGTCTTTATCCCGCGAACTTTTTTGGTTAAGTGTAAACTTAAGAAAAAAAATTTCGAGCGTACTGGGTCGATGTGCTTAAGATCGGGGTTTAGGAGTTGCGAATTGCTTCGCGTGGGTAGATCGACCCCGCGGGATTCCGAGGCGGATGCATCGCGTGGGTGGGTAGACCGACCCCGCGGGACTCTGAGGCGGATGCATCGTGTGGGTGGGTAGACCGACCCCGCGGGATTCCGAGGCGGACGCATCGCGTGGGTAGGTAGACTGACCCCGCAGGACTCCGAGGCGGATGCATCGCGTGGGTGGGTAGACCGACCCCGTTGGATTCCGAGGCGGACGCATCGCGTGGGTGGGTAGACCAACCCCGCGGGATTCCGAGGCAGACGCATCGCGTGGGTGGGTAGACCGACCCCGCGGGACTCCGAGTTGAGAACCTTATGATACGTTGGATATGAACATTGAATAACATCGGGCTCTTTATAATTCCAAGAAGTAAATTATATCAGTAGAAGTAAATTACATTAGTAAATGTTACACATAGTACCTCTTAAGCCTCTCACTGTTCCAGGGGTGGGGTAGGTCGGCTCCAGAGCTGTCTTTGAGTCGGTAAGACCCAAGTCTGTTTGTTGCCGTCACTACGTAAGGCCCTTCCTATTTTGGTCCCAGTTTTCCTTGTGCTGGAGTCGTGATGCCCGTTTGTCTTAGCACTAAGTCCTCGAATTTGAAGTTGCGCGGCTTCACTCTTTTGTTGAAGTATTGTTCTGTTTTGCGTTTGTTATTGGCAAGTCGGATGCCGGCCTCTTACCTGTGTTCCTCTAAGGAGTCTAAGCGTTCCATCATCTTGGCATCATTGGAAGCAGTGTCATAGTGCTGGATTCGTAGTGTAGACATCCCGACCTCGACTGGAATCACCACCTCGCAGCCACAGGTTAGGGCAAACGGTGTTTCACCCGTGGGGGTTCGGATTATTGTGCGATACGCCCACAGGACCCCTGGAAGTTCATCGGCCCAAGTCCCTTTGTGCATTCCGAGTCTTTTTTTTAGCGCATTGAGGATGGTTTTGTTGGTTGCCTCGGCTTGCCCATTAGCCTGCGGGTGGCCGGGAGAAGAGTATTTCACCTTGATCTTCAACTCGGAGCACCATTCTCGGTAATCACCGCAATCGAACTGCTTTCCGTTGTCTGATATGAAGCTCTGAGGTATCCTGAACCGGCAAACAATTGACTTCCATAAGAACTTTTTGATGACCTGAGAAGTGATGCTGACAAGGGCTTCGGCTTCTACCCACTTGGTAAAATAATCTACTGCTACTATTATGAATTTAGTCCCACCCCTCCCTACTGGAAATGGCCCTATAAGGTCAAGTCCCCATTGATCAAAGGGCCAGGGGGATGTTATCGAAGTGAGTTCCTCCGACGGGGAATGCAACACTGTGCTGTACTCTTGGCACTTTGGGCACCTCTTAACGAATTGTTTTGCTTCCTAGAACAAACACGGCTAGTAATACCCTGCGCGGGTGGTGCGGGCGGCTAGCGTTTTAGACCCCGTGTGAGCCCCGCAGATTCCTTCATGGATCTCGGCCAGTATATATTGCCCCTCTTCTTTCGTCACACACCTGAGCAATGGTTCAGAGAAACCCTTTCTGTACAGCGATCCGTCAATCAGTGTGAATCTGGACGATCTATTCTTTATCTTGCGGGCCTGGCCCGGGTCGGGAGGTAATGTGCCTGTCCGGAGGTATGCTGTGATATCGGTCGCCCAGTCGGGATCTGCAACAGCCACTACTCTGACTTCGCTGCCCGTGGAGGGAGTATCTATCGTCCTGATCTCAGTGTTTTCTGGGGGCGGATGTTCATCTTTTCCTGATGCTATTTTTGCCAGTCGATCCGCTATATGATTTTCTTCCCTTGGGATCCGCAGTAAACGGAAGTAACTTAATCGATCTCTCTCGATGCATACTAGCTCCAGATATTTTTTCAATTTTTCGCTCTTGGTGATGTATTGGCCGAGTACTTGATGAAAGACTATTTGGGAATCAGTTCGGGCCTCCAGCTCAGTTGTCCCGAGGACCCTAGCAATTGTCATTCCGGCTATGAGGGCCTCGTATTCCGCCTCATTGTTGGTTACCTTGAATGTTAGGCCTATACCGTAGTTGTGTTGGGTCGGTGACGATGTGTACACCTGCTCCACCCCCGGCTAGGCATGAGGACCCGTCAACGTACAGCTGCCATGCCTGCCCCCGGGGTTCACTGGGGATCTCTTCTGGAAACCCAGTGTACTCTGCAACAAAATCCGCCAGTGTTTGTGCTTTCATCGCTGTTCGGGGCTGGAACGTTAGATCAAATTCGCTCAACTCGATTGCCCATTTGGCTAATCGACCGGACGTATCGGGCTTCTGGAGAATGGTTTTGAGGGGCTGATCGGTCATTAATCTTATGGTGTGGGCTTGGAAGTATGGACGCAGCCGACGCGCAGCCGTTAGTAAGGCGAATACCATCATCTCTGTACGGGGGTACCTGGCCTCTGCTCCTTGAAGTGCCCTGCTGACATAGTACACAGGTTTCTGACCCTGATCGGTTTCTCTCACTAGAACTGCAGATGTTGCATGAGGCGAGACTGCCAAATAAGCCACAAGAGTCTCTCCGGGAGCTATCTGGCTAAGTAATGGGGGACACGTCAAATAATCTTTGAGTTGTTCAAATGCCTGCTCGCACGACGTGTCCCACTCGTGTGCTTTTCAGAGGACTTGGAAAAAGGGAAGGCATCGATCGGTCGACCTTGCTATGAACCGGCTAAGAGCAGCAATTCGACCAGCTAATCGCTGGACTTCATTCAGGTTCCTCGGGGACGCCATTCCGAGGATAGCCTGTATCTTCTCGGGATTGGCCTCGATTCCTCGTTCAGAGACCATGTACCCTAAGAACTTGCCGGATTCGACCCCGAAGGTGCACTTGGTGGGGTTGAGCTTCATCTGATAATGCCGCAGAACAGAGAAGGCCTCTCTTAGGTCTGCCACGTGGTCGTTAGGGGAGCGGCTCTTGACCAGGAGGTCATCGACGTAAACTTCCATATTTCTCCCGATTTGGTTTTTGAACATACGATTGACCAACCGTTGAGTTCGAAAGGCATGGCGGTGTAGCAATAGAGTCCGCGATCTGTGATGAACGCCGTTTTTTCCTCATCGTCCGTGCTCATTTTGATCTGATTATAGCCCGAATAGGCTTCCATGAAGCTGAGAAGAGAGTGCCCAGCCGTTGAATCTACAATGAGGTCGATGCGCGGCAGGGGGAAGCTATCCTTAGGGCAGGCTTTGTTCAAATCGGTGAAGTCAACGCACATGCGCCATTTCCCACTAGTCTTCTTTACCAATACCACATTAGACAGCCATTCCGGGTAGTGAGCTTCTCGGATGAACCCAACGGCCAGGAGCCTGTCCACTTCTTCCGCAATGGCAGCGTACTTCTCAGCACAGAAGCTTCTTCTTTTTTGCCTAACCTTCCGGGCTGCCGGGTTGACACACAGCCGGTGTTCTATTACGGACCTGTCGATTCCGGGCATGTCTGCATGCGTCCAGGCGAACACGTCTTTGTGCTCAACAAGGAGAGCCTTGAGCTTTGCATGTATTCCTGGGTCCATTCTGGTTCCGACTCGCACTGTCCGATCCGGGTTGTTGCCATCGACCGGAATCAATTCCAAAGGCTCGTTGGGTTCTGCTTGACGCAGTGTCGCTTCGTCCCTGATCTCATCGTCCCACACTGCTCGGCGAGGTGCAGGCAGAAGCTCAACATGCTCGTCCTCCAGGGAGATCGTAGCCACGGAATTGACCTTGTGTTTCAATTTCCGGGCGTAGCATTCCCTGGAGGTGACTTGCTCTCCTCTGACTTCGCCTACTCCTCTGTCGGTCGGAAACTTCATTTTGAGGTAGTAGGTAGAAGTGACTGCCCTCAAGTTATTTAGGGTCGGCCTCCCTAGGATGGGGTTGTAGGAGGAGGGAGCTTTTACTACCAGAAATTCGGTCATGACGGACTTGGTCCTGGGCGCGGAGCCCATCAAAACCGGGAGAGTTATTAGGCCCTCGGGGTGTACTGCTTCACCTGTAAATCCTTTAAGGGGGGCGCGGATAGGCTGGAGTTGGCGGGGGTCAATCCCCATCTGCATAAAGGCCTCCCAGAACAAGATATCGGCTGAACTCCCGTTGTCAACCAGCATCCTTTTAACTGTGAAGTTGGCCACCAATGCTGATATCACCAAAGCGTCATCATGCGGAAAGGAGATCCCCTTTCCATCCTGCTCGTTGAAAACTATTGATTCCCCTTCGGGACCCGGGTTTCCCTGTCTCGGTGTCCGCCCCAGTGAGTAGACTTCCCCATATCTGGCTCTCTGTGCGTGTGCCCTTTGAGAGGAGGATGTAGTCCTTCCTCGGGATGGTCCCCCGACAATGGTTCTGATTTCTCCTGCTGGGTGGCCGGATACAGGCTCGGCTCGATGTCTGCTTGACTCTCGTTCCCGACGGGGGGTCCTCGACCGGGTTCTGTCTCTTCGGTCGTTCATCCGTTCATCCCTCTGACTATTTTTCAAGGCCTGGCAGTCTTCGGTGTTGTGGCCCTTGGACTTGTGATATTCGCAATACATATCCCCCCTTCTTCTTCTAATGGACTCTCGTCTCGATTCAGCTCGGCTCTGATCTTCCACCGCCAAGCTGGATTGAGGCCATGACGACAGTCTGTGTTCCCGTGGCGGGTCCCTTCTCCTCGTCTCATCTAGGAACTTCCTACTCCCCCGATGTTTGTTGGAACCTTCCCCGGCATTGGTTGTGTTCCGATCATGCTATCAGAGCTCCCCGCGTTGCGAGGCCACTAGGGCTTCGAGCGTATCTTCGGCGTTGATGAATCCGTTGGCCTGATCCATGAACCCGTTCAGAGTGGTGGGAGTTTTGCGGGCTATCTCTGCCATGAAGGGGCTCCTGGGCCATATGCCGCCCAGGAGGGCCGCTAGGGTGATCTTTTCGTCCTAGTTGTCGGTAGTCATTCTTTCTTTGTTGAACCTGGCCAGGTACCCTTTCAAACTTTCCTTCTCTCATTGCTTGACGGTCAATAGGTACGCCGCAGGACGCCTTCGTTTCCTACTAGCCATGAACTGGGTGATGAAGAGTCGGGCTAACGTCTCGAAGCTACTGACGGATCCCGGAGGAATGGTTCCGAACCATGTCCTAGCCATCCCCTTCAGTGTGAGAGGGAATGCTCGGCATGCTACCTCGCCGGGATAGCCATGTAGGCTGATATGGGCTTTAAAAGCTTCTATGTGCTCCACAGGATCCTGAGACCCATCATACAGTTCTACTTGTGGGACCTTGAATTTGGGCGGGAGAGGGACGGCCAGGACGTCCGCGCTGTAGGGTGTTCCTATGCTTCCCTGCGAGGAGAGATGCCCTGCTGCTGGGCTGATCAGTTTTGCCATTTCAGTGTACTTGTCCCCCAACTCCTTTAGCTCGGTGTGCATCCGGCGTCGTTCTCCTTTAGAAGCCTCGCTCTCCTCAGGGAGTCGGGAGCTCACATTCTCTCCCAGATTGGTTTCGCCGCGGGTCGATGCCTCTTCGCGTGGTTGCCGGAGGGCAGCATTCTCCTCCTTCAACTTCCTCACCATTTCTTCCAATGCTTCCAGCCTTTCTTCCATCGACGGATCTGTCTGCTGGTCGTGCTTGGTCGTTTGGGACAACGGTAGAGTAGACATGCAGAAAGTACGTTGATCAGAAACAAACGGATCCCACAGACGGCGCCACTGTTAAGGACGTATTCTGCAGTCTTGTTTACCGAATCCCGTACGACAATAACCTGCAAAACAAGAACAAGGGGGGTCGGGGTCCGGGACCGCTTCGACGATCAAGTTAGTGTTGGGGAGGAAATATATGATAGAGGGAGTAAGAGAATCTGTGAGCGTACCGTCCTTTCGTCATTGGTTTGGTGTTATTTATAGGTGTCCCCTTGGGAGGAGGGTCTGTGTGACGAAAGTACCAGAAATCGGGACATCACTCGACCGTCATCCTTGATAAGGAAACCTGGTCTGATTTGGTCGGTCTCATCGCATTAATTGAGTATCCCTCCAATTAATGCTCAATTAGACCCTTTTGGACAGGGCATTAAATGCCGCTGTATCTTTTGTCAATTTAACAATTAATGGCGTATGTTTGTAGCGTCTCAGCATTAAAGGAAGGGGGGATCTGTAGACCAGCGGCTGTCTGTCGTTCATAAATGCGGGAGTGATCATGATGGGAGACGGGTCCAAGAGATATATCAGTACGTGAGCCGTTGTTCTGTCCTTAGCGTGTTTTCGAAGCCGGTTTAACCATCTCCTGCTGAGGTCGGGATAACCAGGGACTTGGCTCGTCCCCGGTTTCGATCTCCTTAGTTGAATTCGGACACTGCATTGTGGTGGGTGCGGATAACGGGCCTTGGGCCTGATAACCTTGTGGGCTCGGGTTCTGGGTGAATTGCGCACCCTTTCAGTACCCCGCGAGTTTTTATCGAAGGCACTTCGATGGAAATTCCAAACGTTTTTAGAGCTAGGGTCTTCCTTTCCAATGTTTGCACTGTCCTTTAATACTGGGCAGTGTTCTTTTAATTCCCCCTTCCGAGCGGGAACACGGGGTTGGATGTATTCGGGTGGTTCCAGCTGGCATGTCGTTTCATTTACCGATCGGATTTCAGAGGGACGATTTGAATTCTGATCAATTAATGCCGAATCGTGACCTGTCATATTCCGTGTCAGGCATTTAATGCAGTTCAAAATTTAATTGTGCCGTCATTCCGATTCTCGAACTGTCAGTATTCCGTTATTAAATGGTGAGACGCACGTGCGTGACCATCATTAACTGACTTGTCATTTCGGCGCACGCTTCTCACCTCTGATTGGTCAGTTCAGGGCATGCTTTCTGTTCCCAAGGGCCACGTCTGAGGTGACGGTTTCGGCGTAGCCTCGTTTCCCGCTCGCTTAAATTTTTGCTTCTGGGTATAAATTACCCAGAAGTCTTGTCACTGTCCTTGCTCCGCTGTTTGCTTCCTTGCCATTCTGTTGCCCTTCTTTCTTGCCTTTGCTCTTCGCTGCCTTCTCCGTCCTTTCGCTGCTTTCTCTGTTCCTTCTTTCAACTTGCCCCCATGGCTTCTTCTGACCCATGCCCTTTCTTCGCCGGCAATGGTTGGACGTCCACAATGCAGTCCTCCGATGTGGACACGCTTAGGAAGAAACACCGCGTTTCCTGGCGGCACACCTTGGAGGCCCCGGGGGATGGAGTTAGGGCCTGTGAGCGCGATGGGAGGGCTCAGAAGGTCGTGCTCTTCTCCCTTATGCTTTCGAAGGGCTTACGCCTTCCCTTCATTCGGCCCGTTCGAAAAGTCCTACACTTTTTGGGTCTGGCCCCCGCCCAACTCATGCCGAACGGGTGGCGTATCATGTTGGCCACTTGCATGGCGTTTAAGATCGTTCTGTCTGGGAAGAACGATCCCTACCCCGACTTGACCGCTCGGGAATTCTTTTCGCTGTACCGGCTCCTCAGTCGGGACGGGAATGTTGCCGGCTTCCAGATAAAGCCGAAATGTAGGCTGATCAGAATGGAGGAGAGGCCTTCGAGTGCCCAAGACTACCATAAAAGGTTCTTCTTTGTCTCGGGCAGGGAGTGGGAGTTCCCGGAGGGAGAGGGGAGTGATTTCCCCGTTCAGAAAGACTGGGGCTTCCTCCCCTCCCAGACACATATGGAGGTTACCCTCTCGGCCCGCGAGGCTGAGAGGGTGAAGGCGGTCCTCTCCTGGGGGCAGAGGATCCCGACCGGTTATGGTCCGACAATCTCCTCACCGAGGAGAACATCGATGAGTTTTTTACCCGACCCGACCGGTCCTACGCCGAGGGTCAAAACTTCTTCACTGTCCCGGAAGAGCCTCCTACCTCCTCTCGCAAGCGGGCCTCTGATCGGGAGGTAGAAAAAGAGAGGCACACTAAGAGTCGGGCCGGCGAAGCTACTCCGAGCTGTGGTGCCCGCCCCAAGAAGCAGAAGAAGGGGAAGGGTCCACGGACCGAGAGTCCGGACGGAGGTGTTCCCCCCACAGACTCTCCCGCACGACGTCCCGAGTCGGCTTCCTCGTCGTCGTCCTCGGACGGGCTTCGGTTCTTGCAGACCGAGGGAATAAGGGCTGAGGCCGGGAGGATGGTCATGGAAGCCCAGATCGAGGCGACCGACCTGGCCGGGGTCGACTCCTCAGACAGAGAGGAGATAGAGCGCGCCTTCCAGGAGACTCTGGATCATGCTGCCGATTTGACTCCGGGGGCCATGCCATTCGCACAGGTCTTCCGACAGGATTCGAAGGAGCAAGCTGCTAGGGCGAATCAGTTGCCCACCCCTCCCCCTTCATCTTCCGAGCACCACTCAGATGCCTCCGAGGGGGAAGATGAAGTACTTGACGAGGAGGCCTACTCCGAGGGTGTCTGCGAGGGACTCGAGCAGCAAGGGGCTCCGGACCAAGAAAATCGGGACGAGGCCACCCCCGAGAGGTCGAGCGGGTCTGACCTTCCCGCGAAAGGGAGCCATATGGAGGCCGCAGACGAGAGCGGTCGACCTGCCGCTGAGTCCGATGAGTCTCCCGAGTGCCCACCCCCGACTTTCGAGAGGGGGTTGACCTCGGGGGTTCACTTTGAGGACGCGTGCCCATCCCCGAGCTCGGAAGCTTCTCCCCGACCCCCATCTCCTTTTTGACTTAGTGGGGTTGCGGTGCTTGGTCAGCTCTTCGGGTCGGATTCGGAGGAAGGAGGTCATCAGGCCGGTGAAGCCGGTTCAGAGCGGCCTTCCCGATTTGAACAAGTAAAGGCAGATGCTTCCGCCCGAGTGGCCTCGATGCTGGAGCCTCTGCTGACTCAGGTTTGTTCGGTAGACTTTGTTGAATTTCGGATGGTCTTTTCTTTTCAAGTTGTTAAGTTTTTTTTTTTTTTTGGTGTTTTAGGTCGCCAAGGAGATATCCCGGACAGTGGGGTCCGAGCTGGCTGAGCTCGCCGAATTCAACAGTGAGCTCGGAACTGTCTGCAAGTTCGGGCTTTACAAGCTGCTGCAGGCACGGGACCAGTTCGAGCAGTCGCAGGAAACCTGCAGAGGGCTGATCAAATCGATCGAGGAGTTAGGGGCGGAAAAGAGCAGGCTGGAGAGAGCCAACTCTTCTCTTCGGGCCGAATTGGAGGCGGCCCGGGAATCGGTGGCGGTAGCCCATCGGAGGAATGCCCGCCTCGTGGACGCGAGATCGGCCACTGAGCAGGACAAGATCCTCCTTCAGTCCGAGCTAACCGCTCGGACAGCAGAGCTAGCTGCTTCTTCCCAGATTCTATCACTGAGGGAAGAAGAGTTAGCCATTTCCGAGCAGGCTCGGATTGCTCGGGAGGAGGAACTGGCCGATTCGAGGCGCGCCCGAGAGATTCTGGAAGCAGAGCTGGCGCAGTCTGAGGAAATCCGGGCTGCTCGGGAGTCCGATCTCGTGGAGGCTCGGGGTGCTCTAGAAGAGGCCCATTCGAGGATTGCTGGCCTCGAGCAGCAGATATCTCGGGTGGTGGCAATTCACAACTCCGCCTGGGGGCACGGTTATGCCGAGGGCCTCCACCGAATAGGATCCCAGCTCTTGGTGAATCCTCAGCTCGATTCTCAGAGGATAAGTGTGAAGTCTCTTCGTCCAGACCGGGCAGCGAAGAGATTCGTCAAGAAGATCGGGAAGCGTGGCTACCCTTCCTTTGACGACCTGAATCCTCCTCCGACCCCTCCTGAAGCTTGACCTGGTCGATGTAAAAGTTTTTTTTTTTTTTTTGTAATTGAACATGACGTTCGAGCTTGATTCGAGCGAGTTTGTATGACCGACTATATATATGAATTTTGAATTTAATCTTCCTTTAGGTGCTTTGTTCATTCTGTCTATGACCGACTGTATAATTTAATCTTTCTTTAGATGCTTTGTTCATTCTGTCTTTACCCCGCGAAATTTTTTGGTTAAATTTAAACTTAAGAAAAATTTTCCGAGCGTACTGGGTCGATGTGCTTAAGATCGGGGTTTAAGAGTTGCGAATTGCTTCGCGTGGGTAGACCGACCCCGTGGGACTCCGAGGCGGATGCATCGCGTGGGTGGGTAGACCGACCTCGCGGGACTCCGAGGCGGACGCATCGCGTGGGTGGGTAGACCGACCCCGCGGGACTCCGAGGCGGATGCATCGCGTGGGTGGGTAGACCGACCCCGCGGGATTCCGAGACGGATGCATCGCGTGGGTGGGTAGACCGACCTCGCGGGACTCCGAGGCGGACGCATCGCGTGGGTGGGTAGACTGACCCCGCGGGATTCCGAGGCGGATGCATCGCGTGGGTGGGTAGACCGACCCCGCGGGACTCCGAGTTGAGAACTTTATGATACGTTGGATATGAACATTAAATAACATCGAGCTCTTTATAATTCCAAGAAGCAAATTACATCAGCATTTGTGTTTTGAAAAAAAGTATATTGGAATTTGAAAAAAGTAAATTGAAATTTGAAAAATGTGTATAAGAATTTGTGTTTTGTATTTAAATTATAAAAATATAATGATGAAATGAAAATGAGTTTAGATGAATTCAATCCCCTTTCAAATCCAAACGGGGCTTGTATCATGTACGTATGACCTTGATCATGAGTTAATGGTCCGATGATCGAGAACTTGTTACTTTTTACTAAAATTCCGATACATCGTTTTAGTTTGTTTGTTTTTTTTTATTCATTTAAAACAGAAAATGATCCAAATGACTTGGCTATCTCTTAAATTACATTTTAATATGCATCGGGAATTTTATAATATTGACGCGGAGAGAATATTTTTGTCAGATTTGATCAGACGTTGAATAATCATGTGAATTGTATTATTATGCCTCTTCAATTTGCGTACTTGTTATGCCTCCTAATATTGCAATTTGTAATTTGTAATTTTTTTATTTTTTATTTCAAATATTTTTAAACATATTTAGATATTTTTAAAAATATAAAAATATTAATACATTAATAGTCATTTCTTTAACTATTAAGTACAAAATAAATTAAATAAAAAAAATATATAAATAGTCAAAATGAGTAGACAAATTGAGGCGCATAATAATATTTCTCTAATCATAAATATATTATACATGCATGATACCTTGCGAAAATTGTTCGCCAATATACACTTAGAAATAATTAGATTGATATTTCTCATCGCTCATGGTTCATTGATTTTCTTTTGTTGGGCTTAAATAATATATTCTTAAATATAAGACAAAATAAATTGATATATATATAATCAAAAACTATTTTCACATTGAACTCACTCTTGAAAATTGTTTCTCTTTAAGAAGTATTATAAAGCGAAGCAGTGTTAATCTTTGGCATGTGCCAGCGATCAATATCAAATGAATCATTTTCTTTAAAAACACAATTTTCTTCATTGATAATATCAGACGTCAAACTTGATCTAGAACTAACAGACGAATTAAATCTAAATATCTTGTTCATCTTGGTAAAAACCAAAACTAAACTCTGGTACTTCTTATATTTAAGTCTTTAATCCTATAATGCTACATTTCGTAACACAGACTAGTGTGTCACAACAACAGATCTATCTCATGCCCTATACTCGCCTACACCAGCCTTCATCTAGCCAATGACTGGTTACTTTGTGCAATGATTAAGTTTGGTTGCAATTGTAATGGTTCTTGTTGCAATTCTAAAATTAAGACAATTAATGTTTTAACTAAAGAAGAAGAACAAGAGAATCTTCTTTTAACCCTGATTTCACAAACTGAAAATCTTGAACTTAAAAAGAAATATCTCTTACAGATCAAGAAGACAATGGTCCGTAGGGAATCATCGACTTCTCAAGAAAAAATAAGTTTTCAAGAAATTTTGGGACGTTTTGAAAAGAAAAAACCCAAAGAGATTTCAACGCATGATTTACAATATGAAATTGTTTTGATCAAAACAAAAATTGTTGAACTCAAATCAGAGATTAACTCTTTCAAGTCTAAAAATTCATCTTTTAGATAAGATTTGCTTTCTTTAAAGATAGAAAGACAATTTGATCTCGAATGTCCTTTTGATAAAGAGGAAATCAATGTTTCAGACCATACTGAACCCTCTAGTCCAGTTAAAGATATTTGTTTGCTTAAACAACCTATTCCTTCTAAATGGTATTCAAAAGTTGATATTATTGTTTGTCACGAATTTTCCTTCTCTGTGATTGCTTTGATTGATTCTGAATTGGAATTTTAATTGTATTCGTAAATGTTTAGTTCCCATCAAATACTTTAAAAAGTCTAAAGAGGAATTATTCTCGACAAACGGATCTAGAATTTTAAAAGTTGAAGCTACAACTTCAGTTCATTTTATTGAAACAATGATAGTTTTAAGAGGGGGATGGCTAGATTTTATAACTGTCTTCTCCTCCTTTGTAAAACTGGTCTTTAAAATATTTAAAAATTGTTCTTTTGAAATATAATGGTTTTCAAGAAAATCAAATAAAAGAATATGCTTGTTAGACACATACATCATTTCTTTCTATTTTCTCTTAACTCTTTACTTTTCAGCAAGTGTAAAATTTGCATGATAAGTTTTTCTCTTACCACGATTTTCGGTAGAGTTAAACTCATTAAATAAAGAAATCATATCTATTTCAAAAGCCTTATTCATCATTATTAATTGGTGATGAATTGGAGCTACCATATCTGAAACTGTAGGAAAAGTTGAAGAATCATCTTCTACTTCCACTTCTTCCTTTATGGATTTTCCTTTAGATGATGGAATATTATTCTTGGTTAACCTTTTCCTCGATACGGTCCAATTGCTGACCTATTGTATAGAGGGTCTGATTGACAAAATTATTTTGTTCAATAATCTTGTATCTAGTACAAAAATGGACCAAGTAAGAAAATTTGGAGATGCGCTGGTCCATCTAGTGGAATGTGATGCCTTTTAGCCTCAAAAACGCTCCTAGTGAGTTTCAAAACACCCCTGAACAAGGTTTTAGAGTGGATTAGATACCCTATTCCTAATAAAAATGACTTGGTTCATAGGTTGAGTAATGCAGTTATTTTTTCTAAACCTGCTTCCTCTAAAGTTTTGGAAAAATCTTTGATTATTTTATTAGAGAACACGCAAAAAAATATTTCAACAAATATGCCAGTACTTTGGATAAAATTAATCAAATTTTTGCTCATATCAAGTAAGAACGACCATCCACCAGCATATTGGACGAAGGTGGCCAAGGAGTTGATTTTGATAAGTTTTCTGATAGCACATATGACTCTTCTTTTGAAGATGATTCTGTTATCAATGACATTTGGTATCAGAGCCACCTGATATTATCAATGAAGAAGATTGTGTTTTAAAAAAAAAATTATTCACTTAATATTGATCGATGACACATGCCAAAGATTAACACTGCTTCACTTTATAATACTTCTTGGAAAGAAAAAGTTTTCAAGAGTGAGTTCAATGTGAAAACAGTTGAACACACTTTTGCTATTTCAAAAACCCAAGAAAAGCTTTGTTTATTTCAAAAGAAAATTATTCAAGCCTTTTGTTGAAAAATATTAAAATTTCTTGCATATTACTTCAGTTGAGGTTGCAGTCAAACCTCTTGTAAGGAAAGACATCAATGCATTTGTTCTTTTATGTTTGTATGATGGTAGATTCAATGATTTTGAAGATAGTAAGTTAGGAATTGTACATACCTCCCTTACGGAAGGACCTGTCCATTTTGATTGCTATCCTGATTTAACTGTTGATTTACGAGATGATAATGTTTTGTCTGTTTTAACTTTAAATATTTTAACTTCTAATTTTAATATGTTAAAAGGCAGCACACTACTTGCTTTAGTCTATTGCATTTATTATCGTCTTTTGAAGACTAGTCTTAACCCAATGGCTAAGAGCAAGTCTGCAAAAAACCAGACCCTTTTGATGCAGAGTTTTACCTCTGATGCCAACATCAAAACTCCTAAGATGATTTTCTGGAAAGATGTTTCTTTACCAGATAAGTGAATTCTTCAGCAAGAACTTCAACCAGTAGAAATCGTTTCTGATAAAAAGGATCTTGACTATATTCACCAGTATCTTGATGGTATTGTAAATATTTCTTTTGACCGTCCTCACCTAGCCAATGAAATGAGACATTCTTTTGCCGGCTCCAGATCTGCTTGTGATTCTGACCCTGAAAGAAGAGATGCGAATATTAAACAATTCATAGAAGATTATGCTTGTCCAGTTTTAATAAGGAAAATTCCTAAAAAGGAAAAACCCTATGTTTTAAATTTAAATTGAAAGGTGTTTGTTCTGATTCACAAGTTACATTAGCTTATTATTCAACCAAGGATGATACTTCATCATCTAAAAGAAAATCCATAAAGGAAGAAGTGAAAGTAGAAGATGATTCTTTAACTTCTCCTACAATTTTAAATATGGTAGCTCCAATTCATCACCAATTAATGATGATGAATAAGGCTTTTGAAATAGATATGATTTATTTATTTAATAAGTTTAACTCTATTGAAAATCGTGCTAAGAGAAGAATTTATAATGCGAATTTTACACTTGCTGAAAATCAAAGAGTTAAGAGAAAATGGAAAGAAATTATGTATATGTCCAATAAGCATATTCTTTTCTTTGATTTTCTTGAAAACCATTATGTTTTAAAAGAACGATCTTTAAATGTCTTAAAGACCAGTTTTACAAAGGAGGACAAGATAATTATAAAATTTAGTCATCTCCCTGTTGAAACTATCCTTGTTTTAGTAAAAGGAACTGAAGTTGTAGCTTCACTTTTTAAAATTCCTGATGATTCTAAATCCTCTACTGTTTTTATTGAAATAAAGAAAATTATTGAATAAAATAATTTTGTCAATCAGGCCCTCCATACAATAGGTCAGCAATTGGACCGTATTGAGGAAAAGGTTTAAAAACCTGTTTTAGAAAAACCTGCTTCCTCCAACGTTTTGAAAAAACCTTTGATTATTTTATTAAAGAACAAGCAAAAAATAAATTTCAACAAAGATGCCACTACTTTGGATAAAATTATTCAAATGCTTGCTCATATCAAGCAAGAACGACCATCCACCAGAGTGTTGGATAAAAGTGGTCAAGGGGTTGATTTTGATAAGTTTTCTGATAGCACAAATGACTCTTCTTCTGAAGATGATTCTGTTATTAGTGACATTCATAATTGTTTTCAAGATATTCCTATTGAGAAACTTGAAATTGCCAAGCTTACTTCAAAAGGACCCAACCCAATGAGTCTGATAAAGAACTGATTTTCTAGGTATTTTCTTCCTGATTTATAGTTTGAAGAAATGATGTTTCAATCTTAATTGTTTGCTACTACTGATAGGATTTATGAATGGAATATTAATGGACAATCTGAACAATAAGTCTTCAATGTTATGCATAAGATATCTATAGTAGCTAGTGCTTATGTTAACAACAATTTCCAGCAATCTGAGATTGTTACTCTTTTAACTTCTGGATTTACGGGTATACTTCAATTTTGATGGGATAAACATCTCATTACTGAAACTAGACAAATCATTCAGAATATTGTTAAGCATAATGACAACGGGTTACCCATATTTGACAAAACCATAGGAAGGGGAATCCATGATGGTGTCAATACTTTGATTTATACGATTATTAAGCATTTTATTATAACTCATTCCAACATTACTAATCGTATTTCTAATTATTTGAATAATTTACAATGTCATAAGATGTTTGATTACAATTGGTATCAAAGTGTTTTTAGTTCCAGAGTTATGCTTAGAGATGATTTAGAAAAACCTTATTGGAAAGAGAAATTCATCGATGGTCTACCTCGTTTGTTTGCTCTTAAGGTTAAGGACTCACTTACTGATATCTTAGGACTTCTTAATTATGATAGGTATACTTATGGTGATATCATAAGTATGATTAAGAAGTTTGGTATTAGTATGTGTAATGATCAAAGATTGATTCATCAGCAGATAAAAGATAGAAAAAAAGTCAAATATGAGATGGGTAATTTGTGCAAATAATTTGGCTTTCTCCCTATTGATCCATCTAGGAAAAAAAAACAACATTTCAAAAAGGTTTTCAAAAAATCTCATGGGGATAACAGGAGAAAAACTCGTGATGAAATTTACAAAAAATATTTTCATAAAATGATTTCTCATAAAAAGGATTCCAAAACTCATTCAAAATGGAAGTATTTTAATTGTGGTAAGCGTGGACATTTTGCTGCTAAGTGCCTCAAAAAGTCCAATAAAGTGAAAAACAAGCTTAATGCTTTGAATATTAAGGAAGATAACCATCAATAATTGTTTCACCTCCTTGAAAACAGAACTTCATCGTTTGACTTTGATGAATTTAGCTCTAATGATTCAGAATATCACTCGGATGCTGAACTATTTGATTTTGAAATGATTAAATTTTGTTGCAATTGCAATGGTTCTTGTTGCAATTATGAAGTTAAAACAATTAATGTTTTAACTAAAGAAGAAGAACAAGAGAATATTATTTTAACCCTGATTTCACAAATTGAAAACTCCGAGCTTAAAGAGAAATATCTCTTACAGCTCAAGAAGATAATGGTCCATAGAAAACCATCGACTTCTTAGGAAAAAATAAATTTTCAAGAAACTTTGGGATATTTTGAAAAGAAACAACCCAAAGAGATTTCAACGTATGATTTATAACATGAAATTGTTTTGATCAAAAAAGAGATTGTTGAACTCAAATCAGAGATTAACTCTCTCAAGTCTGAAAAATCATCTTTTAGACAAGATTTGCTTTCTTTAAAGATAGAAAGACAATTTGCTCTTGAATGTCCCTCTGATAAAGAGGAAACCAATGTTTCAGACCATGCTGAACCCTCTGGTCCAGTTAAAGATATTTGTTTGCTTAAACAACCCATTCCTTCTAAAAAAAAAAAATTAAATTACTCAATCTCCTACTATTCACACAACCTCTACATACCATACATTATTTTATTTTATTTTTAATCAAATATTTAATATATAAATAATGAATACAAAAATAAATTTAGTTTAAAAAGAACAAATTCAAAATAAAATATTAAAAAAATAAAAATAAATAAAGAAAAATAAAAAATGAAGGTGTGTGGAGGTTGGAAGGTTGTGTAGAAGTCCTCCCTTCTAAATGGTATTCAAAGGTTGATATCATTATTTGTCACGAATTTTCCTTCTCTGTGATTGTTTTGATTGATTCTAAATTGGATCTTAATTATATTCATAAAGGTTTAGTTCCCACTAAATACTTCAAAAAGTCTAAAGATGAATTATTCTCGACAAACGAATATAAGATGAAGATCAATTATGAGCTAAATAATGCTCATGTTTGCCAGGATAGTGTTTGTTTTAGGATTCACTTTGTTCTTGTTAAAAACATGATTTGGGACGTTATCCTAGAAATGCTTTTTATTTCTTCTATTTGCCCATTTTTGACTAAAACAGATGAGATTACTACTGATTTCTTCGAACAAAAAATCAAATTTAAATTTGTTTCAAAATTTAATATTGATACTCATAGAGGTTTACGTTCTTTAATTTCTGCAAAGTCAAATCATTTAAACTTCCTTCAAGAGGAAGTACGTTTTAAAAAGATTTCTGAGCATTTATTTGATGCATTGCTTCAATAAAAAATTAATGATTTTCATAAAAAATTGATTTCTAATATTTGTTCTTATCTTCCTAATGCTTTTTGGAATAGGAAGAAATATATTGTTTCACTTCCTTATATTAAAGATTTTTAAGAAAAAAAATATTCCAACTAAAACTAGATCTATTCAGATGAATAGTGAGATTTTGAAATTTTGTAAAAATAAGATTTCAGATCTTCTTTCAAAGAGTCTTATCAGGCATAATAAGTCACATTAGTCGTGTGCTGCATTCTATATTTAGAAAAATGCTAAAATTGAGCGAGGGACACCCGTTTAGTCATTAATTACAAACTCCTGAATAAAATTTTAGAGTGAATTAGATATTCTATTTCCAGTAAAAATGACTTGGTTCGTAGATTTACTTTTGGTCATGGTTTAAGCACCAACAGGCGTAAACCTCTTTGGATTTTCGAAAAGGTTGATCAACAATATATGATATATATATATATATATATATATATATATAACTCAGCATATAAGATCTGCCTCTTCAATTAATTAAAAATTAATATTCACCGATCAGTTTTTGTTTATTAGTTTGCTTAGTTTTTATTCAAAATATTCTATTATTATTTATTTTTTCTATTATTTTATTAATTTATTACTAATATTCAATATTCTATCATTATTTATTATTAATTTTTTATTATACCATTCATAAAATATTTAGCCGAATTTTGGGATCATTAGACAAAAAGTCCCTCCTCCGTGAAAGGACGCACCACATTGCAATTAGGGTGGGAGGTACTACAAGCTAGCTAGATAGTATGATCGATCACATACTGAACGGCATCATCTTGACATTATAAATTCTGATCGTCATACGTCTATTTACGTTTGGATTTTGATTTGAATTCAATTGAATTGAGTGAATTTTTTATAAATAATAGTAAATTGAAATAGAGATCGAATCAGTATAAGAAAATCCACTTTTTTTGCAGCGATTCTATTCACCACAATAAGCTTATATATTTGCTGTATATATACAATAGAAGTGAATTTTTGGGTGTCAAATGTTCGACGTTATCAAAGCTCTACTTATAACATAACCCAGCGTATGTAAGCAATCGCCGCAACAAATTTATCAATTGCAATGATTAAAGTCGATCTAAGATCCACTTATATCAAATGTTTCAATTTGTAGAGTCCACTTAAGACATGAGTTTAAGATTTTGTTTAGATGTCGAATTGAGTTTATTACGAATAGTAGTGAATTAAGATGGTTGAGTACATTTTATAGGACACACTTAGATGAATTTAAAATATGTTAAAATGTTAAAATGAATTTAGATATATTTTGATGGTTTATAAAGTTGGTGGGACCCCAACTATTCATTGACGTGCTTGCAGTGCTTGTCTTCGCCAACTTGCAGTGAAAGGGAAATATTAGACTTGGGGCCACGCTAGCATGCTCGCTATAGCGGATCACTAAATAGAATTTGTTTTTTTATTTTTTTATTTTTTTTAATTATTTTTAAAAAATATAAAAAATATATATTAATACACTAATAATCACTTTCTTAATTATTAAATAAAAAGAAAAATTAAAAAAAATGCAAGAGGTGTCAAAAGAATGTGTCAAATTTGATATGTATTCTAACATTTTTCTGAGATTTGTGTAAGAAGCCACTACAGTGAGAGAGAGAGAGAGATTAAAAGGAGATGTCAAATTTTATGGGCATTCTAGCATTTTTCTTAGATTTGAGAGAGAGAGAGAGATGACTAAATGATAACTAGGATGAAAAAGTGTGATGGAATATGTAAGAAAGAGGAAGAGGAGAGAGAGGGAGAGAGAAGTGAGGGGAAAAAATTTAGGTCAGATTCGTGAGACCTAGTAGTCTGCAATAAATCCAGTGAATTCAATCTTGATGCAATTAAGATGAAGTGTTTGGATAGTTGAAGAAGTCTAAAATAGTATACTAGGTTGTGTTGGTGAACCAAACGAAATTTAAGTGTGTTCAAATATTAAAATGAATTTAAATATATTTATAAAAAATTATAAAATAAATAGATCATGTCATTAATTTTAACCGTTCACCTGACATACCAAATTAATTATCTGCCGGCATCAAACCCTTAAAAGGGTAAAAAAAATCTTCCCAAGTTGCACTTGTAGCTAGGGCTATAATCGAGCTGAATTTTGACTTATCAAGCTTAACTCGACTTAAAATATTCCAGTTTGAAGTTGAGATTTTTATTTATTTATTGTTTAAACTCGACTCGATAAGCTAAACTTCAAATTTGAGCTTGAGCTCGATTTTTTTTTTAATTTTTGGGATAAAATCTAAAAAGAAATAAATAAAAATCTAATAAAAATTAACACTTAATGCCTAACTAGTTTAAATTTATTCATCATAATAATATGTTATATGCTTACATATATTATTAATAAATATATATAATATGATATCATATATGTATTTTATACATGACTCTTACATATTAATATATAAAATTATTAAAGTTTATAAATTAATTATTGTACAAATTATAAAGTATAGTTATGAAGTATATTCATTATATAAACATAAATAATTAGATTACATATTACTTATTTAATTATAAAAGTAAACTATATTTATATTATTAGCAATACATAATATAACACATATATATATGTACACATGTTTATTAATATATAAATGAGCTTTTCTTAACGAGTTAATGAACGAGTCTGAATGAATGGTAGTCGAGGCGAATTTTGTTAGATATTTACTAATCAAATGAGTATTTATTTTTATAGATAATTTTTTTTTGAATTAAATTCGATTTAAATTTAATTTAAACAAATTATGGAAGAACTTCGTTCATTTATCACCCTCCTTGTAACTATGCTCGCACTCCGATTGGACGGAGTAATGAAAAGGCAAAATGGGCAAAATATAGGTTTTTTTATTGCGGTAATGACTTTGTTGGGTTGGGCACAATCTCTGATATTTGGTAGGACCGGTTAAATCAACCAGCAGTATAAATCCACTGAATCCAGCATCGATGCAGCTCAAATTGTTGTTTGAATAGTAGAGGCCTAGGAGGTTTATATGAGCAGCACTGAGCTCAGTGGAGAAATCAAACAGGGCTAATATTGTCGTTTTATATCAAGCCCCAAAAAATGTCAATATATAAGAAAAATTATACTTGAAAGCGTTTAAGAAAGATAATGAATTGAGGATCTTTCTTGCTTAATGATGCTCATGATCCATCATAGCATATAGTCGACGTTTAGTAATTGTCCAAAACCATATATATGATAGTCATTCTTGTTCATGTCTTATATATAATTTGGATCCTCTTTCCACTTAATTAATTAATTAATTAATTATGAATTAAGTGGAAAGAGGGATCAAATGAGCTGTTTATTGACCTAAATTAGCTAGCTAGCTAGCTAGGTTGCAAACTAGAACGCGACAAATCCAAGTCTTAATAATCCAAGTTAGATCAAATCAGCAATGACCTCAAGATCATGAGTGCTAGTACTAAAGTACTAAATTACGCAAATTGTGAAATGTACTGAGAATTATTAGTAAGTGGGCATCAGCACCGGCCGACATTTAAATCATAATACTTTGAGTTTGGAGCCTCCACTAATTAATTATATTTATTTAATTAATAGTCACTAAATTAAGGATTTGATCGTTGTGGGAGGAAAACCCCCCTCATGAATTTTTGTCTGCCACACCTCTAACAGTTTTGACAGTAGTACTCCTTTATTGAGTTTTGTGGGAATCAACCAGGACATGAATAGACACTTTTAGCTAGCAATTAGAATGGTCTTGATTTCTCAACGCAAATGAAGTTTTACATGATAACATATATCATGTGCATTCACCAATATATATATATATATATATATATATATATATATATATTTATATAAATACTTGCGAACAGATCTTGAAACTTTAATGAAAGGCACTTGATTACGCAAGGCACTTGATTACGCAAGAAGATCGGTGCAAATTTTTTTATAAATCATTACCAAAGTGGGATTTGGATCTTCGATATTGATCAGTACTGATCATCTGATTCCCAATATCATTGTCACAAACGATTTAGTAGCTAGACCATGTGGCTCCAGATAGGTCAAATACGAAAAATGATAAGCCAGCCAGTACTGATTGGTCTTGATGATGATGATCTTCCTCAAGAAAAGCAGAGAGAGAGAGAGAGATCTTGGTTCAACCTAAGATCGATCGGGATGGAAAAGACTACACCCCTCTGCATATCTAATACAATTTAGAAGCAAAAAACATAGTGCTTTACGAAAAATATATAGCTAGCTACGTACTAGCCCTAGCTACAAATCCATTTTTAACATTCTCGTAGCTAGCTATGTTACTGATTTTAAACACTAGTCCTATCCATTGATGATCATTAGATCATGAGATGGTTCTTATATATATTAATATATACTGATAGTCGTTAGCATGCATGACGATCGATGGGTATATTAATTATAGAACGATGCTACCGCTTAATGTCATACTTAGTGTAAATTTTAGTATTTATTTTTTCTTCATTTTTTTTATTATGATTTTTTTATCATTTTTAAAAAATATGAAAAAAATATTAATATAATAATAATTACTTCTTTAATTATTAAGTAAAAAATAATAATAAATAAAATGCATGAAGTGTGAAAATGAGGTATTAAACTTAGTGAGTATATTCTTAAAATTATAACGTAGAGCTCATGTAGTCCGCTACAAAATTCAGCAAAATATTGATCTTCTTGATCCATGGGAAATTTTCATGGTACGTAATTATATTAAACATAATCATATATATATGAAAATTGTTTATTTGTTGCATTTTTATTAGTCATAAATAATTCATTTTAGTCGCTTATAGTCTATTTTAGTCGCTAATAGTCATTTACGTCGTTAATGTTGGGCCATTATTGTCTATTTTTCTTGTAATGTATATGATAATATCGATCGAGGCAATTATTTTCTTAATAGATATATAACTTGAATTAATTAAACCATATGCAAGACTTTTCTATACCGATATATCGATCGAGGCAATTATTAACAATTATTTTTTCAGAGAATATATATAATATTGTGTGGGGTACTATTATTAACATTTCCTTGTCTTGAGAAAATAATAATCTAGGCGCCTCCTTCCCCCTGCTTGTAAAAAATCAAGAACTCCAAAATATGATTTTTGCCCACATGTTCTCCCTGAGCTCTATCACTCATCCTTCTTGTTTATCAAAATTTTTTTTATTTAGTTTTATTTTACTTTTTTCAAGATTGAAAAAGATAAATTTACAGATTTTCGACAACTCATAAGAGACATACATGATACAAGCAAATTCACACGTGGTTCTCACGCGTCGCCCATATCTACGTGTGTTTCTTACGTGCTATCCCTTCCAGTAGCTCTTCTCGACACATATGCCAGATCATTGAACTCACCACTACCAAACCTTAATTTAGATCTAACATTTGTAACTGAAAAGAGACAAGAACTGTAATCCATTAATTTTTGCATATATCTTACTTTCCTCTTCTGTTTTCTTATATATGTTAGTTAAAATTAACAAAAAAAAATAATAATTTGTTTGTCGAATATTTATTTGTAGAAGTTGAGTCATCTCTTTTTATAAAAGTTGATATTGAGTTTTTGTTTAGCAAAGAGTGTTGTATCTTAAAAATTTGTCTGTAGAAAGTATCAAAAATATTGAAGAGTACTAAACTGTAGTCACAAAAGTAAATAGTATGTTGGTAGAGTTTTAAATATATTATTTTAATTTATGATGTCATGTTTAATATGAGAATATTTCAGAATGTATCAAGTTATGAAGATAAGTTTCTCTGATAAATGAATGAGGACAGTTTCCTTTAAAGAAGTAAAAGTTTGTTTTTTATATCATACGTTATTAGGAGCCAGCAGGAATTAAATTTATCGATTACTTACATGAAGCTGCAGGGAGATTAGGTGGCAAACATATGAACCTGGATCATACGTGTTTAGTGACCTTAAAGGTCCAGAAATTATAATAAAATTTTGATATATGTTGCAATTTGGGGCTACCACTTTTCCGAAAGGGGTATATTGGAGTATATATGGACCATGAAACTGAGTGGGAGAATTAGATTCGAATAATGACAAATGCTTGTATTCTTCATGGAAAATATCATTATTTGTTTTGAAATTGAAAATTCCCAACAAGTCCACCCACCAGGTACTTATGCTGCCGCCGAGGAAAATTTAAAAAAATCCCGACAAGGGCTGCTTTGTCCAGCTCCACTTTGGACGGCCAGGTATTCGTGCCTAGTTAGTAGAACTCTCTCATGATCATGACGTTCTTAATCTTAACTACTTGTATATTTTTTTGTCATTTTTTCTGAACTCAAGTTTCATTTTTTATTTTTCTTTTTCAGATTATATCCTGCAGGTTGACATGATCATCATCACCTGATCAGGATACGTACGTACGTACCTACAACATATGAAAAATAAATAAACCGCATGCAAGCTGCGATATCTTTGGAATTAAATTGCAGGCAAACATGCATGCATACATAATATTAATGGTATAAGAAATAATTAAGCAAAGCCTAACTAGCGACAGACCCTCGTCTAAAGTCCTCATGAACAATTAGAGACCTGAAGGTCTAATATATGTACTGTTCTTGTGATCCCTTTTCACGTGCAAGACGTTTTAGCTGCATGGCTATCTGGCTATTATATCCTCAACGTTAATTACTTAATACAAACCAATTTCTGTGGCCGCCTGCCATGCATTATTTACATGCATTGTTTTTATGAGAAATTCTAGTTGGAAGCAAGTTTGTGCACTAATATGCACACCAATATTATTGAGGCAGCCAATAGCTAGGCATGTATGAAGGCATTCATGTGAGCGAAGAAATTTATGGGCCTAACTAACTTATCTCATAAAATTGGTTCAATAAGAAATGATTAATGTTTATTCCTTATAAACATGTCTAAAATTTTGTCTATAGACAATGTAGGATTATTCCTCAACATCCTCCCTCACGTGCAAGTTAGTATTTTTCTTGGTTCTTATCATGGGATAAGTAGTGTAGGCCTCATTTGTCCTATGGCAGACTTTGATACCATGAAAGAAAAAAGTATAGACCTAACTTATTTTATAAAATCGATTCAACAAAAGATGAATGCTCATTTCTTATAAACATGTTCAAAATTTTATCCATAGATAAATTAGGATATATTATTCTTCAACACTAAGTTTGTATTGGTGGATGCATTGCCCAAGTGAGGGGAGCTGAGGTGTTGAACAAAGGAAGAGAAAACACGGTGTTAGACGCCCCCCCTCTTTCTCTCTAAGAACCTCTCTAAACCCTAGCCGCCATTGAGGGAGGGTGGAGCTCCCTCCCTCTCCTTCCCCTCTCTCCCTCCTTCTCCTCTTTCCTATGTTTTCGTTTTTAGTTTTTTGGTTATTTTACAGGCGGAACAACAACAGGGCACTAGGACACTCTCTGGTGGTCCCTGGCAGCGCGTCACCATTGGGTTCATCTGGTGCCGATCTTCCAGACTGTAGAAGGGCTCGTCGAAAATAGCAGCATGTCACCTACACACGCGAGTCGAAGTTTGGATGGTGCTTCCACGTGCCTTCAACCCATGAGCTCCACCACCTTCACTTTCTTGGTTGGTTGCAGGGCTGTTACTATGTTGTTTTGTTTATTTTCATTCCCTGTTTTAGCGTAGTGCTTGTAATAATGAAAAAGAATAGCCTTATTCCTGGTTTGATCCACACTCTTTTTTTGAAAGTTGTGATTTTTTCCTCATTCTCTTTTGGAGAATAGAGGTGGTGATCTCCTCTCCTCCTTGAGAAGTGGGGGTTGGTTTACCTCAAAACTCTTTCAGACAAACTACAGTTATGTAGTTATGTCATCTGAGAGATTAGAAGTTAAGACAAAATTTGTCACTTTGTGCGCGAAGATGTTACAGATCAGTAATTAGATAGACTTATAATACGAATTTTTTCAATTTTATCAATTTCAACTATAAGCTTCATTTAATAAACGACCTCCTTAAAAAAAAGTATATATTTGTGTGCAAATTGACTTACAAATTTGCATATATGTATCATTACCCATTGTTTATTACACACCATGATCATATATGTACGGCATAAAATTAATTAGCAAGTTTAGACTTTGATCTTAAGAATAATATATCTGTTTGAAACCGGTTGATTCGAATTAATGATCATGCGAAAGAAACAACAGAAGTCAGGCCGACCCTGTGATCCTCGGCCACGGTTTAGAATCTTTAGATGCTAAACTTACAATTGACCAGTACTACCAGATCCGCCTTTGGCTCTAAAAATGCGTCAGATATTAATTAAAGGTGGCCGAGTTGTAGTAGTAGTACTACGCACTCCCTGAGCCCAGCACAGTCCCAAATCTTCTTTCGACTGTGATAACGTAAGCTTTGTCCTCTAGTGGAAAAGAATTCTACCAATCCAGATTCCAACGTTTCAGCATACTTTCTTATAATTATTATAAGCATCTTGATCCCTTACATCCTTCGTATGCTATAAAACCCGGCCTCGAGCTGGTTCTTTTAACTTGTCCTGGACTCCCACACTAAAAAACCCTTAAAACACTTTTTGTATCCAGCTACTATTTTCATGGCTTCCTTGATGAGGTTTTCGCCCTTTGGAAACTTCATTTCGACAGCCATAGTGGCAGTCTCGGATAATTCCGCGGGGAGTATAAACGAAGGGTTTCCTTTTAGGAGTAGCAACGTTAACGTTAGTGGGAAGCGCAAGGTTCGGGACTTGACAGTTACCCAGGTTGCAACTCCGACAACTCCGTTGCCGACACTAGTTGCTCCGTCATGGGAAAAAGAAAATGCGGGAAACCGAATGAATCACGTTGCATGGACCAGTGTGAGGCAGGAGAGATGGGAAGGAGAGCTGACTGTAGAAGGAGAAATACCATTGTGGCTGGTATGTGAATGATCTTTTTCTTAACGTACATCTTTTCCTAACGTACATCTTTTTCTATGGATCTTTTTCTTGATTCATCATATGAATCTTTTTCTATGCTGATTTTTACGTGCAGAATCTCAATTTTTATAAAAGAAATAATATGTACAAATTTCAAATATATAAGTTCAAATTTTTGTAAACTCCACATCGAAAAATTAGTACAAAACTAAAAATATTTTTTAGGGGATTCTGTTTCTTTTTTTTTTTCACAAATGACTTAAGCGTGACTTATCTATCAAGAATTTGTACATATTCTTACTCGTGTTGATTATAAATGGCATATAATACCTTAATCACGCACATAACGTCGTCAGAAAGATCAGTAGCTGGGAGATGATCAGTACTGATATACGTATATATACTGACCCAATTCATTTGATAGTGACATATAATCATCCAAAAAGAGAAAATTATTATTCTCGACGTTGTCCGCTTCTCCTTTGGAGACAGATCCAATGATGACGTGTATAAACAGATCGGTAGTGGGGAAAATCCACATTGCACGATACAAAAACAATAATATTATATATTAGTATACCAGAAAATATGATTAATTAATTCATGATAATTGTACATGATTCTCGATCCATTCACATGCAGAGTGGAACGTACCTGAGAAATGGTCCAGGCTTGTGGCGCATCGGGGACCACGACTTCCGCCACCTCTTTGATGGCTACGCCACCCTGGTCAAGCTTCACTTTGAGAACGGGCGATTAATCGCCGGCCACCGGCAAATTGAATCGGAGGCCTACATGGCCGCAAAAAAGAACAAGAAACTATGTTACCGTGAATTTTCTGAGGTCCCCAAATCTGATAATTTCCTTGCATATGTTGGCGAGCTCGCCAACTTGTTCTCCGGTGCATCACTGACCGATAATGCTAATACTGGGGTCGTCAAACTCGGCGACGGGCGTGTGGTTTGCCTAACGGAAACACAGAAAGGCTCAATAGTGATCGACCCGAACACATTGGACACGTTAGGGAAATTTGAGTACAGTGATACTTTGGGTGGTCTAATACACTCGGCGCATCCTATTGTGACGGATAAAGAGTTCTTGACTTTGTTGCCGGATTTGGTGAATCCGGGATACTTGGTGGTGAAGATGGAGCCGGGAACGAATGAGAGGAAGGTGATCGGAAGGGTAAATTGCCGGCATGGCCCGGCTCCCGGGTGGGTCCACTCTTTCCCGGTGACGGAGCACTATGTTATCGTGCCTGAGATGCCACTGAGGTATTGTGCCCAGAATTTGCTCAAGGCTGAGCCCACACCTCTATACAAGTTTGAATGGCACCCTGATTCTAAGGCGTTTGTACATATCATGTGCAAAGCTAGCGGCAAAATTGTAAGTCCACTGCTGATCTCTTCCATCCATTGTAAAGCTAATTAATAACAAATACAATATTGATCATAAATATTGTTATATACACACACACACACTACATCATATATGTGTGTGTATCATGTATACATGTGATGATTTGAAATATATATGATGGGCATGTGATTTTGAAGGTGGCCAGCGTGGAAGTTCCATTATTTGTGACCTTCCACTTCATTAATGCCTACGAAGAGGTGGATGAAGACGGGAGAGTGACAGCCGTTATTGCCGATTGTTGCGAACACAATGCTGACACGACGATTCTGGAGAAGCTCAAGCTGCAAAATCTCCGATCATTCAATGGGAAAGATGTGCTGCCAGATGCTAGGTATGTATACTGAATATACGTACAAGATCCTAGTATTTATGATATATATCTCACGAGAAGATACACGAGTCCTTTTTTCTTTTTTTTCTTTTTCTTATAGATACTTGTCTTCAATTATCTGCTTAATTAATTAGTCCATCATTCTCTTAATTAGTCCCAACATATTCTCATCATGGGATCCAGCATCTATTCAAAAATTAATTAATTAAAAAAAAAACTATAAACCATGAGACTCGTGAATAAAAAATTTGTAATTAGCTGAACATGAATATATCATATATATACGTACGTCAAATTTGCCGCTATCCTGATGCATGGCTTTTGAAGGACAATTGCTGCTATAGCCAGCCATTTATAACAGGCCTGTACAAGAAACGTAGAGAATATACATCTGTTGTGAAAGAAGATCATGACCGTCCATTTATACAAGGCCTGTATATTGATGAATATACATATATGATCACAGGGTTGGACGGTTCATTATACCGTTGAATGGGAGCCCATATGGGAAGTTAGAGGCTGCAGTGGACCCAAATGAACATGGGAAAGGCATCGACATGTGCAGCATCAACCCAAAATTCCTGGGCCTAAAATACAGATATGCTTATGCATGCGGGGCCCAACGCCCATGCAATTTCCCCAACACCCTCACCAAGGTTAATCTACGTTTAATTTCCACACTCCCCCTTCTGACCTTCCCTTGTGCACTTAAATACATATGGATATGCATGTTGGTTAAATTTGAAGTAATTGAAATTTGTGGCAGATTGATTTAGTAAATAAGAGGGCGAAGAATTGGTACGAGGAGGGTGCTGTGCCGTCAGAGCCATTCTTTGTGCCTCGGCCAGGCGCAACAGAGGAAGATGACGGTAAGTATTCTATCTACGATCTTGCCGGCACGACGCCAGCTTTTTGTTACATTGCTAACTATTTCTTAATTAGTCTTTTAACGTTGTTACGTATAAATTGGTATATGCTCGCAGGCGTCGTAATCTCCATGATTAGTCAGAAAAATGGAGAGGGATATGCGTTGTTGTTAGATGGATCCAGCTTCAAAGAGATTGCCAGAGCCAAGTTCCCGTATGGTCTTCCATATGGCTTGCACGGATGCTGGGTTCCCAAACTCTGAACTTTGTTGTTTTCAAAAAGTTTCAGAATCATACCATTCATATATCCATCCTGATCGAGAAAACTACTCCCAAGATGGACACAAAGTCAATATGCTCTTCGACTTATAATGTTCATAATAGTGCAGTTAATTATGATGTTGTGTGAATAATATTAATAATAGTACTAGTAACAATGAACGAAACGAGATGCCGGAGATCGGGGCTTTCAATATATTACTTTGACATGAAAGTATAGTTCGATCATGCATATCTTAGTTTGTTCATCAAAAATAAAATATTACGGCCTATATATAATATGCAATGGTGCCAGTTTATCAAAACATTGAGCTACGGAAGCATGAACACGAATGAAACACGCCAAAGGTTCCTTGATCTAATCTTGCTGATTACTGCACAAGCTAAGAAATTGAAACCTCGCATTCAGGGGGAAGGATAAAAGCGATTTCTAAAGAGGAAGCAAGCAAAATACAGTATATGATTGATTATTTAAGAAGATATATTCTGGATATATCAAGAATTAATCATTATACATCTACTGGAGCCAAAAAAGGAATTTATTACCTGTCCTTCAGAAATGAAGATCTCAGTATTCACTGTTTTTCCAGATATAACAACCAAGCTGTGACTGATTCTCTCGTTGTGAAATGAAAATATAAGCAACAAGGTATCAACGACCCTGACTCCCAATTAGTGAAGTATTGGCTATCAGACTTTATCGAGTAACAAAGACCGGTTAAAATTTGCAGACTTGCAGTTGTACTCGAATTGGATGCACATAATACTTTCCCCACCAACACCAAAACCCGGATTCAATTGCTGAGATGACAACCAGAGAAACGTTATCACTGCTGGTCTGTATAAACGGCATCAACATCGTCAAGTTCAAGTAATTTGCTCATAAGTTCCTTGTTTAATTCCATAGCCTCATCATCTACCTAAAACCCAACAACTTATTGCAGTCACTACTTTTTTTTTTTTATTAGGAGACATTTAAAACAATAGTCATTAAAAACAAGAAGCAATCACAATGAAACGATGAATAAGACAACATAACTTTAGGAATTGAAGCATAAAGGGGTGTGCAATCCCAAACACCACCCCCCTCCCACACTCACCCCTTTTTTTCCCGTGAGAATTATGCTCCATGTAGAGCAGTGAAATTAGAGTCTCAGGCTTTGCTGAAAAATCACAAGGTTCTAAATAGCTATAAAATGTCTTCAAGTACTTTAATGATTAATATCGTTCATTGTCATTGAATACCCCAGAGGGGGGATGGGGGGATCCAACATGACAGGATGAGGCATCTATTATCAGGATTGCGGTGTTGTATTTGCCACGAACTGAAGTATTTGCCAAACAGAATATTTATGATATGGACTGAAATCATATTCTCAAAAAAAGGCCTCAGTGTAGGAAAAACTAAAGGTAATTATTTACCTTTAATCGTAAGGACAGATTTTGTACAAAATAAGTTACGATGAAAATATTTCTGCAAAAGAGACGCACCTCTATGGTGGTCATTGGAAGCAACTCGGAACCATTATCAGGCTCAAATTTCATCCCATCCTCGCGTAGTTTTGATAGAATCTCTGCGTAGTTCTCAGATGCACTTACAATTTTATAATAGCTTCCAGGAGGGGAAAAATGAAAATAAAAACCAAGCATTAGAACTTTGTAGAGCTAGAGTTGCATAGTTTATTATGTGGACCAAATATACGAAGATAATGCATATTATAATACTGGTATAATTTTCTATATATAATCTATTACTCAATCAGATACAAAGCAAATAAGCAAAAGTCAAAAACTGGGTAGAAGAATATACCATAGCAAGACTGCCAGCAAAGTGAGAAATATATGCGAGAGACATTAGCCTTTAGATGTATAATACAACTCATAAGACATACAGCTGTCTAATCTAACTTTTTGACTTGTCAACTCTAATACCTATTCATACCTTTCTGACCTTTCTTCTTCAGTATCATCTTCATAAAGTGGAGGTTCAATTACATCCTCAGCACCGGCATCTAAAGCAATGGTAAGGAGATGATCTTTGTCAACATCGGAGACCTTTACATTTACAACACGGACACGTCTGAACTTGAACATTACAGATCCTGGATCTGCCATCTTTCCTCCATAGTCCTTCACTACTTCTCTAACAGCTGCCACAGACCGATTTATCTTGTCTGTCAAGACCTCAACTACCATACTAACTCCACCATAACCATATACCTGAAAACATGAAAGCAGCTTTTTTCATGAGACAATAAAATACTCTCAATTTGTCAACATAAAGTCAGATAACAGAAGTATCAATCCAAAGAAAACTAGCTCACACTGATTAAACATAACTGAAAAAATTATTGATAACAAATATAACAACCTCATAGATCTTCTCAATGTAAGCCTCTTGTCCCTTCTCAGAAGCTTTCTTAATGTTGCGGTCTAGAATTTCCTTCGGTACATCAAGCTCCTTGGCTTTCTCAAGTACAGCAGCCAGAGCTGTATTTGAAACTGTATTTGGACCCCCTTTCTTTACACTGCAACAGTGAATATATGGGACTTAAGACGTACGGTAATTAATTTGGGACCAACTTGGTAAAAAACGAGATACAGTGCAGCTAAAGATTCATGCTTCCTGCTAATATCCTACAAACAAAAAAACCAATAACAAGCAGGACCCACTCCGAGGTAATTTATGCTTGTGATAATCACCAAGATTAATGTTTTACACTTTTTTTCAGCCATTCAATCAGATAAAGCTAACTAAAGAGTACTTATAAAAAAAAGTCAACTAAAGAGTGACTAAACTTACGCAGATACGACTTCCTTTCCAATTCTTGCGTAAAGTTTTGCTTTCTTTGCATCTTGCGCCCCCTGCGTTTAAATCACATTTAGAGACCAGAAGCAGAGGATCACAGAAATGTCTAACGACTTTTCCATGGTTGTGATTATGAAAACATTGCGTCAAGCACGTGGAGTTCGAAAGGAGAAAGGTATTAGCAAAAAATGAAGTGACAATTGTCACTCGACGAAGATAGAGACCATATTAAGATTAAAGTTCTCTCCAAACTTCTATAATGTATTTAATCAAACATATGGAGCGCGCAAGCAAAATTGCATGCTTTAAACACACGTGGGCACAAAGATGCAAAACGATTAGAACTACTCCTTTAAAGCGATTAAAAAACAAACTTTATAAAACCCAATTTTACGGATAATAATAACACCTTAATAACAATAAAACCAGATGCAATGTCATAAATTTCAATTTTTGGCTACAAACTAAAAAAAGGCACATACTTTTCTAAGTTTTCTCTGATTGTAGACTTGTAGTGCGTGGGTATGTTTTTTTTTTTTTTTTTTTTTGGGAGGGGGGGGGGAGAGAGAGAGAGAGAGAGAGAGAGAGAGAGAACCTTTCTGCCAGCGATTTTGCTGGAACGCCGGCCCATACAGACAGGATGGAATGCCCATATCTTTCTAGCTTGAAGATAATGACCACTGTACTTGTTCTCATACGAATACAACGGGGAATACGTTGGTACTGTGGATGGGAATGATAAATTTCTCTCCAGCAAACCATTTTCTGAATCACAAATGCATATAAATAAGCGCTCGTATCACTTCCCCCAATAATTGAAGAATTAAGTGAATGAGAGAAATAAGAGAGACAGACAGAGAGCGTGTAGTTACTTTGGAGAGGAAAGGAGTAGGGGCATTTGGAGGAGAACCCATGAGAAAACCTGCGAAGAATAGCGACAAATGCTCTGATGGACGAGGAAGAACCCATTTCTCTTCTTCGTTAGCTTCCTTTTTCTTTCTCAAATATGACGGTATTGATCTTTGACAGCTCCAAATTCCAAAATTGTGGAAGCCATTACAGTTGCAGTTGCAGCTGCAGTTGCAGAGCAGATTACATCATCGGCGCATCCTATGTTTACGTAAAGGAAAACGGCGCGGCGTACCAAAGCTTCGGGCCTTTTTTATTCGAGGTGAGCTCAATTTATTTTTATTTTATTATTATATTTTTATAATTTTTTATATAAAACATAAATTGTTATATATATTTTTTAAATTTTAATACATATTTTTTAAATTCTAAAATAATAATAATTTTAAAAAATAAATTAAACTGAATCCAAGTGAAACCTGAGTTTATTTCTGAGTTTATTTGTTTCTCTTTTATTTTATTTGCCTTAGATTTGAGCAATGTGGACTGAACAATGAGTGGGCCGCCCAGTCTACAAAATCCATATTGGGTCAACCATAACCCATTTAGAGGCGAAAGTGCAAGCACATAATTGTGAAATAAATAAATATATAAATTAAATTAAATATATATATATATATTTTAAATTCAAAACAATCAACGAGACTGATCTTATTTTTCTCGTGATGCCCACCCCACACAATCGCGAAACGTGTTTAAAATGGAAATGGCAGCCATTTTAAAGAAAAATAATAAAACGGAGAATTTAGAGGTAATAACAATGCAATTAGTGCAAGAATACAGACGTAGAGGTAATCTGGAAATCGGGCCATCCACAGAAGTTCTCCAGAAACGATAGCCACTCTCAAAGAATGAAATGCTGGAAACCTCGTGTGTTCTTCATTGATCAAGTTTGCTAAAGCTGCACCTTTATGTGTTTTGATTGATCCTGCGTGCTGATTGTCTTTGCAGACTCCTGATAATTATACCGACGTGCGAGACAACAACATGATTTCATCATGGCAAAATACAGAATGCTTGGTTAATGATGGTCTAAACAGTGTGAATAAGATGTAGGTCAACATTTTTTATCACCTGAACACAAGGACTGCTAACTAACAAGAGGGAGGGTGTATAATGGTATATATTTGACACATGCAAATTTATCTGTGTCCTAACTCCGAGCTCCAAAGGCTACCAACAACTAACAAGAGTCTTGGCTGAAAGAATGAAGATTCTCCCTGCGTACTAGGACTTGGGCTCCGTTTGAATACGGAAATAGTTTCATTTCATCTTATTTTATCATTATAATTTTTTCATATTTTCATAAAAAATATAATAAATAATTCAACTTTTAAAAATTTTAAAACAATAATAATATTAAAAATTTATATTCTGATAATATTTTATTCAACTTTCATTTAAAACCAATTCATCTCGTTTCACTGACCAGAACCTTAGCCTTTTGCACTCTTCAATAAAATTTTCAATTACTGTGTTAAAAAAAAAATGTGCCTTAAACAAAGATTCTAATCTCAATATCAAGCTTGGGGTCAGTCCCAGAGGAGTTGTAGATGGATGCATTCCGTCATAGCTGTTCACAAGCCTTCTTCGGACCACCAAACCACAAAAAATATAAATTACATAAAAATAATCTCACATACTTACTGATATAACATGATGTTGTTCATCAGTTTATAAAATTACTTTTATTGTAGAGTAGATCTAGCGAATTACATAAAATCATTTCAATTTATGAACTTATTTTTATATAATCTCTTGGGACCGTATTTAGATAGAAGTTCGAAAGTGTATGAAAGAAAGCATAAAAATGCAGATTATTTAAAAGCTGAAACAGGACTAGGCTCATGAAAATTAAGTCGCAGAAGCTTGCAATTACTCACCACAATAAGGAGCAGGGAATGAAACAACTAAATTAATTATTGATCACCTCCAATATAGACGACAGAATGTGCCAATGTATTCTTGCATCAATGGTGTCATCCACGTTTTCAGTCTTTTATCCACCACAACACACCTCAATGAGAGACATCCAAGCATCACATTTGCCAAATCATGAACACCGATGTTGTAACATGAAGGAAACACTAGAGTTTCTAAACAGGTATGGTCTGAGAAGGCACGAATTCCAGCTCCAGTTATTAACTCGCAGCCCGTAAAATTAACCTCAACCAGTTTCTGGCATTTCTCAGCAAGTGCGATAAGTGTTGGATCTGATACATTAATTAACCAAGAAAAATTTAGTCTCTTCAGAGTTTGGATTGTAGCAATTGCCACGCCTCCAATATCAGTGATTTTTGGACCGCATTCTGCCATATTTAGCTCCTCCAAGCAATACATTTGCCGCAAAAGGGACACCCCATTATCCGTAATTTGATCACAATCTGCCAAAACCAACTTTTTCAAAGACCTCGACAAAGCCATTGTTGCCAAACAACTTAGCCCAACATCTGTAATTAAAGAACACCCTTCCAAATTCAAACTGGTGATAGAACTTGCCTCTCCAATAGCTTCAAAAGCTTGATCCCTAATCAAATTGCACCAACCTAAATCCAAGTTCGTCAGATTTGATGCCAAGTTAATAAGCGAAACAACTCCAACATCCCCAATATTCTTCCTCCTTCGGAGCAAAACTTTCGACAACTTGCGACATCCGATTGCTAAAGCACATAGACCATCGTCGCCAACATCATCGCAGGGTTGATCAAACTCATCAGAATTTTCACGTGGGGGTTTCAAATTAAGGTTGAGGGCCTCGATTTTGGGACATGTTTGGGCCAACAATCTAAGGTCGTCATCGGTGATTCGTCGTGAACATTCGAAGGTAACTAAATTTGGGAATCTTGGTAAGAAATCACGAAAGGAATCGAGGTCTAGAACCCTAATGGATTGCCGGGTAAGACCCTCCATCCTCATCCATTGCTTGCAAACCGCAGAGAGAGATTTTCTGGCAGATGGGTCGTCGACCCAGTTGAGTATCAAGCCTATTTCATCATCACCCAATGTTGACATAACCCAAAATTTACGAAAGGAAAACGAATTACAATATTAAATAGAGCTTAAAGACTAACAAAAAGCATTCCTTGACCGAAGCGATACTTTACCAGTGGGTAATTAGGAGAAAAGCTTGCGCTGAATCGATCTCTGCGTATCGCCTAGGTTCGGTCCGGGAAGAAAACAGAGGCTGCCCATTCTCTTAGGGCAATGCTATTTCACCCCGGTGAAGGGGTGAATAGCATCCCGTTTACTTCCGTTCTATTTTTTTTATTTTTTATTTTTTAAAAATTATATAATTTTTAAATAAATATTTTTAAATAATATTATGATTTTTTAATATTAAAAAAAATATTCTAAAATATTAAAAAAACATGTAAAAAAAATATTATTTTTTTTACATAATTTTTTTATCATCTTAAAATATTTTTTAAAAATATAAAAAAATCATAATATTATTTAAAAACACTTATTTAAAAATTATATAAAAACTTTTTTAAAAATGCAACTTTTACTTTTAGATATTATTATTTTTATTAAATATTTGATATATAAATAATAAATTAAAAAATTAAATTAGTTTAAAAAAACAAATTTAAAATAAAAATAATTAAAAAATAATAATATATAAAAATTAGAAAATTGTATAAAAGTGCTCATTCTCTTATCCATTGTTAGTTTCCATTGCACGTCCTTAGAACATTTTTATTTAATTATTTAAAATTATCTTTTAAAAATTTTAAATTTATATATTTATTAAAAAACATTTAATCATATTTAGTCAAAAATAAAAAAATAAAAATAGAAATAGAATTTGAATTTTGTTAAATAAAATTTTAATTTTATTATTCATAAAAAAATTTTATTTTTTTTCACTTTTATTTCTTTATTTTTGATTAAATATAATTAAATTTTATTAATAAATATACAAATTTATATTTTTTTTAAAATAATATTAAACAATCCAATAAAAATACTTTTATCAATCTCGAACGTCCAACTTTCTAACCCTACTCAACGGATAGGTGGTAGGAGCATAAAATATTATTAAATTAAAATTAAAATTAACTGGAGAAACGTACGGAAGTTTCCGGTAATTACTGCGTAGCAGTATCCTAGTTTCGAGTTTCAAAGACTGAACATTCTGCTTTGTATCTGGATTTTTACAGTTGGCAAGATTGCGTATGTGACCTTTTTATTTTTTGGGGTTATCCTATTCCTTTTTTGTATTTTTTAATTTTAGTTTTAAAATGTTTATTTAATTATTATAATTATTTTTTAATTTTAAATAAAATATAAAAAAGAATATATTTTCAAATTTTAAAACAAAAATAATTTTAAAAAACTAAATTCAAATTTTAATTTTATAATATTTATATTCGACTTTTTATCTTTTTTAAAACTTTATAAAATATCTTATTTAAACTATTTTAGTATTATTTTATAAAATTATCATCTTATTTTAACATCTGAAAGAGTTCTCTTCTGCCTAAATTAATTGATCAACTATTAAAAAAGAAAAAAATTATCAAGGATCAATCATTACGTGGCAGCAACAAAATAGCAATGCACTGGATTGCATTTTGCATGTTGCCACGTTCCTTCCATAATTTAATTTCATGGACAGCTATGGACAAGCAAATGAAATGAAGACAACTAAAGAGTTGGACTATATCATATTTAAAGTAATATCTAGACAAACTGAAACACCAATTTGTTCTTTATTTTTTTATTTTTTTTACCTGGGAACCATGGCATTGACTTAGGTCTGATTTTTTTTTTTTGAGTTTATCTTAATTTAATTCATCTTATCTTATTTAATTATTATAATTTTTTAAAATATATTTAAATTTTTACATTAAATATAATAAATAATTTAACTTTTTTAAAATTTAAAATAAAAATTATATTTTAATTTTTTATTTTAATAATTTTTTATTTAATTTTTTACTTTTATCTTAATTTAACTCAATTTATTCAATGAAAAATAAACCTTACTTAAGTCTCGTTGAAATTTAAAAATAAATTCAATTCATCTTAATTTTTTTAAAATTCGTATACAAAAATAATAAATACTTTATTTTTTTAAATTTTCATTCAAATTTTTTTTTAATATTTAAATAATAATATTATTAAAAAATAATATTTTTTAAAAAATTTTTAAAATTTATCTCAATTTACCTCGTTTTTAAATTTAAATATAACCTTAATCTAATTATCACGTAATTAAGTTGAATTATTTTATGCCAGTCGGTGCTAAAAACAATGGGTTTTAGTCAAATCACTCCAAAAGCAAAGAAAAACTTCTCCTTTTTTAACCTTTGTGTGAACAGGCCAACTCCTAAAGAAGATGACAAGCTACCTGATGATTGCCGACAACCAAGCTCAAATGAATTCAACTCTTAACTATGTTTTTCCCCTCTGATTTTGCTTCGCAGTCACTCATGCAAATATTATAAGTTGCACATCCATGAGTGCATTAAAAATAGCTATCTAATTCGACCTTGCATCTGTAAATAAAAAATAGAAATAATCAAATCAAATCCAGAAAAAATAATTTAGAAGATGTTTGGAGGCAATATTTTCTTTTTCTAAAAGCTTAAAGATTACCAAAATGATGAAGTTTTGTAAGTGGTGGTTGGTCACATTAAAATATCTACAAGAAGATTAGAGATGTTTTTATTGAAAGATTTTTATGTGGAGATTAAACATAATGAGAAATTGAGAATTATGTTTTATTTTTGTTTGTTTTGAGAAATCAAAATAAAATATTGAATTATCGTGATTATTTTGTCATAAAAATAGATATATCAATTCAGCTCTATGGTAGATCATGTGATATTATCAATTCTTAAATTTATTATATTAAAAAAAAAAGAATGAATGCATTGACTAACTGTATTACGAGAAATTATACTTATGACAATACAACATTTTTTATATAATATAATTTGATTATTTAAAAAAATTAAATGTTAAATTTTATAAATTAGATCTGACTATTTAAAAATGTAGATATTATACTCTACAGTCTACACACCAATTTGTTAATAAAAGTTTAAAAAAAAACTATAACCACAATGAAATTATATAAAAATAATTTCATAAATTGATGTGATTTAATGTAATTTATCAGATTATAAAATTATTTTTTTTGTAATATATATCTATAAAAAATCAAATGAAATCACGTCAATTTATAAAATTATATTTATATAATTTGTTTGTAGATATAACAGTACTAGAAAATTAAAGACTTATTTGAACACTTAGAATATATCATAATTATATGAATATTAGTGAAATTATTTGAGTTAATATATTTTATTAGGTTTTAAAAATTGAGAAATAAAGTATTTTAATAAAATATTATTTGTATATTAT
Source organism: Platycarya strobilacea (assembly GCA_036898215.1). Lineage (NCBI taxonomy): Eukaryota > Viridiplantae > Streptophyta > Magnoliopsida > Fagales > Juglandaceae > Platycarya > Platycarya strobilacea. The sequence continues at coordinate 4,191,489 of CM072555.1, forward strand.
CTTTATTTAAACTATAAATTTTCAATTGTTTTTATATTTAGTTTAGAAGTTTAAAAACTGAATTATGATTTGTGTTTGATAATGATAAAATTTATATTGATAAAATTTAAATTTTAAAATTGATATTTTTTTTATAGATTTAAACCATGTTTAGAAAAAGAGAAATACACCGACTGTTCCATCTATTTTTTATTTTAAAATTATCCTATAATATCTGATTTTCCAAACAAAGCCAATCTTCTATTACGATTTACGTCTCAAGCTAAAACCGGGACGAAACTTGAAAGATGGGTATTGACTGTACACAGCAAAACCCGATAGGGAAAGTTCAGATGCTTTGATGGAGAGATTATCCTATCTACGGTTAGCAAACACGGCCTTAATCTCTCTCTACACTTGAGAGTTTTCTTTCTACATTTTACCGTTTCTGAGTGGATTTTCCTCACCCTTTCGTTCTTGCTCTCTCTGTGAAGTCCCAACAATGGCTCACCTCTTCAGAGAGCTGTCTCTGGGACAGTCCAAGAGGGAGACAACGCCCTCTCCACCTCCAGCGCCTACATTTCCCATCAGGGCTACTACCACCGATCTCCCTTCCCCACTCGGTCAACTCGCTTCCCAACTCACCGATTCCGAACTCCGTCTCACCGCCTACGAGATCTTCGTCGCTGCCTGCCGCACCTCCTCCGGGAAGCCTCTCACTTACATCTCCAATTCGGACTCTCCCACTCACCCCTCCCCCAGCTCCCCTGGGTTACAACGATCCCTCACCTCCACTGCTGCCAGCAAGGTAAAGAAGGCTTTTGGCCTCAAATCGCCCTCCAATAAGAGTCCCGGTTCCGGTTCCGGTTCCGGTCAGGGAAAGCCCAGGAGAGCTTTGACGGTTGGGGAGCTCATGATGAATCAAATGGGTGTCTCGGAGGCCATGGATTCCAGAGTCAGGCGAGCTCTTCTGAGGATCTCTGCTGGACAGGTATGCACAATTCCACGGTCGCCATTCTATTTTATTCTAAAATTCACATCACAAGTGCACGCACATTATAGTGTTGTTGTTTTTATTTCCTTTGATTGAGTTCAATGTCGATCTGGTTTTGGTGCGTCTGCTTATTTCAATCTCGGGTTTCTGTTTCTGTATTTTTTCGAGGAGTTTGCTAGTGGAAATTACCGCGATGGTGGAATGCTGCTCGTTTTTTGTTTGTTCCAATTCGTATTTTTTTTTCTTTGTCGCGTTCAATTTTGTTTGATCGGCGTTGGTGAATTGAAATGTCTAACCATTTTTTTTTCAGCTGTCTTTGCCATATTTTTGTTCGATCCGATCGAGACTGGCGCTTGAAGATGTTGATGTAGATTTGGACCATAGTTGAAGTTACTAGCATTCGCAGAAACAATAATATCTTTCTCTGTTCTTTTTCGATGCATCCCACCCACCCCAAACCTCCAAATGGCTAGAGCATAAACGTCTTGTACTTGTGAAAAATCCCCTGGTTATGAAATTATGCTGGATTAAGTTGGAATGAAAATACAAATTCCCTTTCATAACCTGTATTAATTATCTGAATGTTGAGTTTGTGTCCAATGGTTGCCAAAACAACTACTGACTACTTTCGAAATTTGAGTTTTGCAATACTTCCTCGATCCATAGTTGATATTTTACTACAAGAGAGTTCTTTTGTTTGATAAAGTATGGTCGGCTTATCAAGGCCTTGTCTTCGTCCTCTTATGGCAGGTTGGAAGGCGAATTGAGTCGGTGGTAGTCCCACTAGAGCTATTACAGCAGCTCAAGCTTTCAGACTTTCCTGATCAACAAGAATATGATGCATGGCAGAAGAGAACCCTGAAAGTTCTTGAGGCTGGTCTCCTGTTGCATCCTCGTACACCATTAGATAAGTCAATTTCTACTGCACACCGACTGCAGCAAATTATTCGAGGGGCTTTGGATAGACCCATTGAAACTGGGAAGAATAATGAATCTATGCAAGTTCTTCGTAGTGCTGTTACGGCTCTTGCCAGCAGATCATCTGATGGATCTCTATATGAATCATGCCACTGGGCAGATGGTTTTCCACTGAATCTCCGGCTCTATGAAATGCTTCTAGAAGCCTGCTTTGATGCTAATGACGAAACATCAATAATCGATGAGGTTGATGAGCTAATGGAACACATAAAGAAGACGTGGGGAATTCTTGGAATGAACCAGATGTTCCATAACATTTGCTTCACATGGGTTTTATTTAACCGCTTCGTTGCAACTGGCCAAGTTGAGATGGATCTTCTGTTCGCGGCTGATAGTCAGCTTGCTGAAGTTGCAAAAGATGCAAAAACAACAAAGGATCCAGAGTACTCCAAGACCTTGAGTTCTACATTGAGTTCGATTTTGGGTTGGGCAGAGAAAAGGCTCCTTGCATATCATGACACTTTTGATAGTGGAAAGATTGATACCATGCAGGGAATTGTTTCTCTGGGGGTATCAGCTGCCAAGATTTTGGTTGAAGATATATCTAATGAGTATCGCAGGAGGAGAAAAGGTGAAGTTGATGTTGCTCGGAACAGGATCGATACTTATATCAGGTCATCATTGCGCACAGCTTTTGCCCAGGCAAGTGTATACTATCTGCATGTAGCTTTTATTTTCTTTGGTAAGAGGGTATGACAAGATTGAGGGGCTTTTGCAGTATTATTATGCACACATTTATCTACACTTAATTGGTAAAAAGGGGAATCTGATGCAAGGCAGTTACAATGTGTAAGACGCATTATGTATACATATTAAAAATTAGCTTTTGATAAAGTGGGGCATGCATTATTTCATTTTCAGATCAGACGTATAAATTACATGGCCATAATAATGCTTTGGGTGATTAAGGAGGTGTAAAAAAAAAAGAAAAATTCGCAAGATGCTTGACAACGTCGACATCCTAAATGTCTATATTTCCTTTCTTTCTTTCATAAGTAATAAAATCTAGAACAAAGAACATTCATTACAGGGTATGGTAAGAAACCACCTTTATTATGTCAGTTTCTCCATTCTTTTTTCCATCCATGGCACCAATGGACATATTATGATATGCCTGACTTGTTTAAGTATTTTTTGTTGCTAGCATTCAAGTAATCTGAGTTGTCGTATGTCAGTAGGATACATCTATATGTATGTTCAATATGAGCTTCAACTCAACCTAAGCCCAGCCAGACAATGAATTTAGGCTTGGATGGTCCAAATTTTATAGTTGTGAGAAGAGGATGCTTATGTGTGGTGTTATCACCTAAAAATATGTTGTATTTATTATATAGCTGATGGAAAAGGCAGACTCAAGCAGAAGAGCATCCAAAAACCGGCCAAATCCTCTTCCTGTCCTTGCTATCCTCGCTAAGGATGTTGGGGATCTAGCAGTTAATGAGAAGCAGGTGTTCAGTCCAATACTGAAAAGATGGCATCCTTTTGCGGCTGGTGTGGCTGTGGCCACCCTTCATGCTTGCTATGGGAATGAGATCAAACAATTCATATCGGGTATGATGGAGTTGACCCCAGATGCAGTGCAAGTGTTGAGAGCTGCAGATAAGCTAGAGAAAGATCTAGTGCAGATAGCAGTGGAAGATTCTGTGGACAGTGATGATGGAGGGAAGGCAATAATCCGCGAGATGCCTCCCTATGAAGCTGAATCTGCAATTGCCAACCTGGTAAAAGGGTGGATCAAAACAAGATTAGACGAACTGAAGGAATGGATTGATAGGAGTCTGCAACAAGAGGTGGGCAATCCTTTTATATTCAAGAATTTCTACACTGTTGTTGCAATTCCATTTGTGGGTCTCTAGCATGGCTAATTATACTGGATCCTTTTTGGGGTTAATGGGTAAATGTGTTGCAGTTGGGTAGGAAGGCCAGGTTCTTTTTTGCCAGAATTTTCCAACTTCGATCCAAACATCTGAAGTTATATCACTTATCAAAAAAAAAAAATATCTGTAGTTATATTTAAATTCTTCAACTTTTCATCTAATCATTTGAAGTAAAACACACACACAAACTGAAACAGCAGGCCCAATACAAAATATATTTCAGAAAAAAATATATATATTCAAATTTTCCTACCCACATTCATAAAACCCAATAAACAATGCATTTTAAAAATTCTCAAACCAGACAGTATCTCTTTTAATCCCCCCCCCCCCCCCCCCAAAACAAAACAAAAAAAAAAACCCACCCCCACCCCTACTGGGGGGAAAAAACGTTGTATAAATAGCTAATGAATTGGTTTTTATATGCATAGACACAAGTATAAACCTTATATTTTGTTTATCATGAGATGAAAAATTGACATTATAGAGGTAAGTACACAGCCCATGCGGCATGGGATCAGCTTCTTGATCTCACCCTACAGCCCTAATGGTGGGAGAGAATGACATTTTGTCCAAGGACCATTGACCAATGAAACAACTATCCTTATAATCTTTTCTGGATCTGTTCGTTATGATATTTAGGTCTGGAATCCACGTGCAAATCAAGAGGGATATGCTCCATCTGCTATCGAAGTTTTGCGCATTCTAGATGAAAATCTGGATGCATTTTTTCAGTTGCCAATACCAATGCACCCTGCACTGCTTCCTGACTTGATGGCTGGTCTCGACAGATGCCTTAAATATTACATAACCAAGGCAAAATCAGGCTGTGGTAAATTTTTTCAGAAATAGCAAATTATGAGCAAATGGTTTCAGGTTTGTGGTATCTCTGATGTGACTATTCTTTTTGGAAACACAGGATCACGGAATACATTTATTCCCACCATGCCAGCTTTAACCAGATGTACTGCAGATTCGAAGTTCCAACGCTTTGGGAAGAAGAAAGAAAAACCTCCAAATGCTCAGAAGATGAATTCTCAGGTTGCAACAATGAATGGGGATAACTCCTTTGGGACATTGCAGTTGTGTGTTCGTATAAACACCTTGCAAAGAATCTGGAGTGAGTTGGATGTAATGGAGAAGAGGATAATCACTCGTCTCAGAAACTCGGAATCTGCTCATGCAGAGGACTTTTCAAACAGTTCGGGGAAGAAATTTGAGCTCTCTCCAGCTGCTTGTGTAGAAGGAACTCAGCAACTCTGCGAGGCGGTTGCATACAGAATTGTCTTCCGTGATTTAAGTCATGTTTTATGGGATGGTTTATATGTTAGAGATCCATCATCTTCTAGAATTGATTCTTTCCTTGAGGAGCTTGAGAAAAACTTGATGATCATTTCAGACACCGTGCACGAAAGAGTTCGGACACAGATTATAACCAACATAATGACAGCTTCCTTTGATGGATTCTTGCTGGTATTGCTTGCTGGAGGCCCCTCCCGTGCTTTCTCTCAGCAAGACTCTCAGATAATTGAAGATGATTTCAAATCCCTCAAAGATCTATTCTGGGCGAATGGGGATGGCTTACCTTCTGAGTTGATAGACAAGTTCTCTACTGCAGTGAGAGGTGTACTTCCACTCTTACGAACTGATACCGAGAGCCTCATTCAGCGGTTCAGACGTGTAACCTTGGAGACGTATGGCTCTTCTGTCAGGTCCAGACTTCCATTACCTCCAACTTCTGGGCAATGGAACCCAACCGAACCAAATACACTTCTACGCATTTTGTGCTACCGGAATGATGAAACAGCCTCAAGTTTTCTAAAGAAGACGTATAATTTGCCCAAAAAACTGTAAGAAAGCTGTTCTTGCATTCATTCAGAAAAAGCAACAGGCTCTTTATTTCAAGCTTCGGTGAGCATCATTGAGAAGTTGCAGTGATCTTTGTATATTAATATGGCAAGAGTGCTCATTAGGTCAATCTAAAGCCCAAGTTTATTCTAAAGAAGTTGAAGATCATCCTTAATATTCATGCAGCAGCTAGATGTCGCTTTTCAATGCAGAATTGGTGAATCTGATGATGATGTTTCTTTCTTTGGAAGTCGCGGGGGAGCCTTCAGTGAAATAAAACATGGATGATTTATGGTTGCTTGTTTTATTATGTCTTCTTTATTATTCATTTTCATCATATGAAGTTGAGATATTCCTATACTAATTCTATACTGCATATTGCGGTTCTCTGTTTTCTTCTAGTTCTCCAGTTTCCTTCGCTCTCAGCTAAAACAGCTTCATTCTTTGTTATTCGCCCCCTTTTGTCGATTGCATTCATATTTGTCACACAATACAGCCGTGCGCGTTTTGTTCAAGAAAAATTCTACTCATCAAGCAAGTGCTGGAGAATTCCTTCATAATTGGATTGCTCTCTGCTTTACGCACCACTCATATCTTCAACCAGAGTACATGGCAAAAATGTAAAAGATGGTCCGTTTTAAATAATGATAGATGAATAAGCAGATCGATCCTAATGGTACACAAAAAGGTTATAGATAACATCAAGGCAGAAATACGTGGCCCGTTTATCCGTTTATCCCCCGCCGGTGGCCCGTTTTCTCTGGGTTGTTGTAATCATAGACACTCTTAACTGCCGTTTCTGCTGTAATACGTGGATGATTAGGGTGAACAATCTTGCAAATCTACAACAGTTACGCACCCTTTCCCAGCAAAGACATCAATCTTCAGCTTCTCCAAACTGTCAATTAGACTGCTATCATAATTTACAAGTAACGGGGACACCGATTGAAACAGTTCATGCTTGTCCAGGAAGCACCCCCCCAGTGCAGTGCACCGATGGCAAACAAGTTATGCCGGAAGTAGACTTCATCATTCTTCCACGATAGCACGTCCAAGATTTGTTGCAAGAGCTATCCTAACAGAGCCTAAGGCCTGGGGTGGCAGGTCGGCTTCAATGAAGTCTGGTCTCAGCTTCGCCATGGACAACTCTTGCAGTTTATTCAACAAAAGGTTGGTCTCGGAGACATTTAGCAGAGGGCGCTCCTGCCAACTGAGCAGCTTCAACTGCAGTAATACAGGCATTCGTGGATAATTCCTTAAGGTTAACATTATTATCCAAAGTTATGGGGCTACCAGAGTTCCAGAACCGCCCCCTCTCAATGTAATCCACAATTTAGGTTTGTGCATGTTGTCATAAAAAAAAAAATTGCTTACCGAGTCATACAGAATAGGCAGCCAAAATTGCTGAGGTGTAGCCGGGTTTTTCATAAGCTGCAGAATCATGTTAAGAAATTATTTAAAACCAAACCTAGCAAGAAATTACAGATGCTGATCGGAAACCATAGCTCAGCAGAATACAGGGGAAAAAAAAGAAGCAGGTGCTTTCCTTTTTTTTTTTGCAGCGGGATTTCGGATGAGGTACTAACTCCATTTTTTTCTAAGTAAAATAATAAATAACTTATTAAGTTGTCCTCAACAACCAAAAAAAAAACTCTGATTGGAGATGAGTCAGATCCCAAAAATTCTACCACAAAATGAGGTCCTCGGTATTTGATGGAATAGTAAGTCTGATAGTTTAATATTTGCTGAGAGAACAAACCCATTTCACGTGGAAAAGCCATAAATTATGAGTTCTCAAATTTTGAAGTTAAAAAACTTTTGTTTTGAGGATAGCAGCTATATCAATTTGGCATAAACCGTCGAAGTAAAACATACAGATATAAGAGATTCTACAGCTTGCCGAGCGGCATCAGTGGTTTTTCCTTCGTTAACCTGCTTAAGGGATTTTTTAAAATCCCTGTACCTGTAACGCATCCAGGGTTAATACTGATAAAAGATTGAACAAAAATTGATGATGAAACTCATTAACTCAAAGGCAGATGAGAGAGAGTTCCTACTTGTGCAGAAACTCGAGACCTCCAGCAGTCTTAGATTCAGCACCCAACAATTCAATCAATCCTTCCCATTGCTGTATTGGCAAATGATATACAATAAGTTTCACAAAACACGTTAATTTAGAACCAAGGCTTAATGGTTTTGTGGAATGTTCAAGTCACGTAGATTATAAAGAACAAATATAAACCCTCAGCATGTTTCTCTTAATGCAATTTTAGAACAATTACCTTGAAACTTTCATCAGAGATTGATTGCCCAACAAAATCAAACAACTGCTTAGCAATCCTGTTCAGACGAACTTCATCTCGAGCTTGCTGAAGCCAAAATACTCCAGAACCTTTCCTTCCATGCTTCCAGTGGTATACTCCAGCAATCTAAACATTAAAAAAATCTTTAAAGAGAATACCCGCATAAGGAATTACTGGAAACTCGATTAGAGAAAAATGACTTTAAAAGAATGCATAAGACCTTACCCACTTCCATTCTAAATTATATCAAACATGGCAAACAAATGCACAAGACCTTTACCCACTTCCATTCTAAATTATCAAACACGGCAAACAGAGTATTCATTAACATTATTTCTAGTACAAGCATCCTACAGCAAATAGAAATACCTTCATAATATTTGAACTAACACTGTCAAGTTCGTATAGACGGCATATCTCTATGACCTGCATACATAAATGCAACCACCTAAATCAGTCACAAATATATCCATCAAAATATGGAACTCTAAAATCCAAGAAACAATACATTGAAATGAGACTGTCAACCTTAAGGAGTATTTGAACATCTTGAACAGGTTGCCTGCTCAATAGAATCTCTAACAAACCCATCCCCTGCTTTATGCACGATGTCAAATAAATTGGAGCTATCTGTAGACATAAGAGCATCAACCTGTATAAGGATACTCAAAAAAATAAAACATACATCAACAAGCATACATGTGCATGTATACTATTTATATAAAGGTGTCAAGTGAAAACTGTCCATACATAAAGACTATTGAGCTTCATATTTTAAATAGTAATATAAACATAATATTTTCCTGAAGGCACGAACTAGTAATCATGTGAAAGTGACTCTTTGGATGGCATTTAAAATCAACTGAAACTATGGCCCAGCAAAATGTGCCATTATGGTTGGACGACCATGTGATCCAAATGTACAAGATACAGTAGAAGTTCCTAGCACCATACATTTTCTTTTTTTATTTTAAAGATTTCAATATGCCAAAATATTCATATGATAACTCTATCTGGTTAAACATTAGTCTAAAATAGTAGTATCATCATACCAAACTGAGGAAATGGCTTCCACGGCCAGTTTGGATTACTAAATAATTTGTTTAACATCAGAAAACCAAGGTCCTTCATCAAGGGTTTTGAAAGATATTATAAACGTGACTCAAAAAGAAAATTAGTCTAAAACCCCAACCTGGAAACAAAACATGAATGGAAAATTCTGAATCAAATAAAGTATCAGCATCCTAACTCTATCAAAATTGTCTTTCAGAAGCAGAATTATCAGTACAGTCGTTTGCACTCACTTGCCAAGTCAATGCATCCGAAGATAGAACTTGAGCATAGACAAGTCGATGGAGTTCTTCAATGCTGATTCCACCCAAGTTATAATGCTCTTCACGAAGAAGAGTCTCTGTTTGATCACTCCCAGAAGCCAACAACTCTATGGCATGTGCAACCATCCTAGTGATAAGTGACATACAAAGTTACATTAAAGAATTGTAGAAACAAAGCAGAAGAATGTTGACGTTTTACTAGTTTTTAGCAATCTATGAATTTAACTTTAAATTACAAGGAAGTGAAGAAAAATAACAGCACCTCCAATGCATGGCTTCATATAAAGCAAATTAAAAAGACAAGATAACTAAGCAGCTCACCAAGGGCCAAATGCTCTGGAGCATTCAGCTAAGACAACCTGAACCATTTCAAAAAATCCAACAGGGTTTAAGAGGGTGGGAAAGGTCAAAATATATAAATAACATATAAAGTATACTGCAAGTAGCTGATCAACGTTACTCACCTCAGTGTTATCTCCTATAATTCCAAGCAGAAGTCGTATCAACCTATGGGATACGGTCATTGGTTTTAACTGCATGCATTTCTGGGCTAGGCTATACATACTTTCTAAACCCTGAATCGAGAAAAAGGAATTAATTGCTGCTTCAGACTCCATATATACATAACTGACAACAACGGGATGATAGAAGATGAATAAAATAGCTGTTTTGAGTGACACATTGGAAATAATTAGGCTTTACCGCCGTGAATGGCCTTATGTATAGAAAGTGAGCAATATATAGCTCCACCCAATGACACGTTGCAGTGCAAAGACTGTTTGTGTTTCCCAGCATGATCTGTAGCATATTCCTCAAACCTTCCCGGGTCTGGTTATGATCACAATGAACCCAGTATTCACTGCAGTCCAGCTTAGTAATATGTGCCCGCCATTTCTCCCAAGCCTGTCATGAAAAAAATACATACATCATACATATATATATATATATAAACAGAAAAATATGAAAGAAAAATGTCAAAAAAACATAATAATTCATCTTTAGCAGACTCAAATATACCTTGATAAAATCAGGTTTGGCTCTATAGCATTCACCTAATCTTCCAGCTCCTAGTTCGGGACGCAAACGTGGTATTTTGGAAATAAGAACAGCCACTGCCTCTACCAATCCATTCTCTGTCTGTTTGATTACATGCAGGGCAGACGAGATAAATCACGGTAAAATTTCTATTTTGCAGCATCACAATCTTCTTGAGAGTTAAGAACTGACATGGTAGGAATTTACCTCTGTTGGTTTGAATAAGAAATATATAAATGGAGAAACAACACAAACAATGCATGTTGCAAAGTTTTGATAAGCGCATTTACTAATACCATGTAGTTTACATTTTGTTCCAGGAGTTGAACTTTAACCACTAAAGACGCATTTTGTAATTGTGTTGCCCTACGTTCTCCCAAAGAAAGGATTCCAAAAAATTTAATGTTCTCTCTCTCCTCACTCTCTCTCTCTCTCATTCATTTGGCTGTTACCCTCATCTGGCAGTTTCTTTATCAAGGATTTATCATCTCCTTTCCCACCTAATCAGTTCCGATGCTTTCAATTAAAAAGAATTCACCTTTTGTATAAGGACATCTCTTTGTTAATAAAGATGACTTTTTTTCAAACATATATTAAACCTATTCTTATATATTAAAACATAAGATGTATTCAATTACTCATAGGAAATTTATCAAACCTCGCGATTGCCAATCTGATCAAGCTGATAAGATCCATGCAAGCGCAGCATTTTCACCTACAAGAGACCAAAAAAAAATATAATCCATTACCAATGCAGAATGGAAGAGCATAAATTAATAGAAAGGCAAGAACACCTAGCGAATAATTTAAGAAACCGGGGGGGGGGGGGGGGGGGGTGTACTGACCACAACATCTAGCCAGCCAACTGCTAATGCTGCCGACAATACTTCCCAATATCTAGGACTATCCTCAATGACCTGCACACAACAATTTCATAAACTTTCAATGTTTTAGAGAACCTTGAACAAACATTACCAGCAAAAGACAACAGACAACTTAAATATGACAGACACCAATCAAAAAACAAAAAAGGGTAACCCAAAGAGAAGTGATTTTATAAATCAGAATCTCAGCCCAAAAAGTTTTGCATTTAATTTATGATGTAAGAAAAGCAACACTGAAAAATTGTAAAATCAATTATATCTAACAGGAACTTCATTTACACTCATACCATCCACTAGATTGATTCAAAAACAACAGCCAGCCATTATAAAAAAATAGGGCAGAAATCGCGTACGCACAATTTAGGATGCCAGGACAGCATGGGACCCGCATAAAAAAAATTGCAACACAATAATTGATGAGGATTTAGTTGAGTTGAAGACAAAGGAAACAACCGGTATGCAGCCAAACCTGTAAAGTGACAAGCTCTTTCTGAAAAGATACTAGTTGTGAATGGATTGTTGATTGTGTTGAGGAGAGAAGACCATCATAAGCCTGCCACAAGGCAACCATTAGATAGATTAGATGGAAAGAGAAACAAATGACCACCAGTAAGGAAGGAACAGAAAAATGTAAGTAAGAAACAGATCAGGATCCCAGAAGAAAGATCATTACAGCTAACCAATCAACAAGCCGTTCAGGTAGCCATGATTGAGATTGCTTGTCAGCATAAAATATTTCCATTACATCCCAGGCAGCTTTCAGACAGATTGGATCCTCAGCTTTCTACATATGCATCACAAACTTAGAAACAAGAAGTTCATTTAAATTAAAAGAAGAACCATCACCTGACTGATGTCATGCATACATTAGCTAATGTTGACGCCAGACCAATTGATGCATGCTCAGAGAACGGCTAGAAAACCAAATTCCAAATAACAACAAGCAGATCTACCTGTAAAACGGTCTTTGGATCTTCAATCGCTGGACTGGTAAGCGACTTAGGATCACCGAGAAGTGAATTTATGTCCTTGCTATACTCCATCACGTACTCCCACCTGAGTTTTCCAAAAAGGGTCGAATAACATATAAAAAGCACTTACTTCTATCGTCCTCTATAGCAATATATATAACAGAACCTCTCAAATGAAATAGGCACTTACTTCAATGGAAAACCTGCAAATGTTTATATTATTTCATAGTAAATAAAGTAACTTTTATATTCATAATTATAATTCATTTCTTGTCTTTTGCCACTCGATTTGAATATATTCAAATTACAAGACGTCATATTTTAGTCGGCATCAAGCAACAACATCTCTATAAAAGCTTCAAAATGCTCAATACCTTCAACTGATATCTTCATTTTTCAAAATTTAAAACGACTCAGACATAATATCAAATTATTAATATTTTTTTCCTTTTCCTTCCTTTTCCACGGCTCTCTCCGCAACAACACAGCCTCGAACAAGAAAAAAGAACTTTTCAATTCTACTTACCACTCAACGTGATACGGAGAGGAGATCTTCGAGAAGCTCGCGGCAGAGCTTCTCCGGCTCTGAAGAAGCGCGAACGGTGAAACGGAACCGTAAGCGATCCTCCGGAACTGCGCGTCACTCATATCTCCATCACCACCGCTGAGCCTCACCTCCAACACTTTCCCGCCCAATTCGTCTCCTTCGGAGTCATCTCCGGATGGTCTCCGGAAGAATGAGACGCGAAGGGAGTTTCCTCGAGCCCAGGAGATGGAAAGGCTAGAGATTGGTGGCTTGAGGCCGTGGTGGAGGGGGTAGACTGCGGTGGCTGGGGCTTCCGATGTAAAAGGCACGAGATCTCCAGTGGATGAGGCGCCATCGCCGGGGGCTGACGAGATGCCGAGCATTGTGGCCAGGAAGCCAAAGGTTTTGACTGTGGGAGACCAGTGTTTTCAGGGCTTTGAAAGGGTTTTCGAGGAGAGTGATTTAGACCATGTTTGGTAACGTGCGCAGGACTGCGACTCGGCGACCTAGTTTCAAATTTTCAGCAGTTGGCTACACTTTATGAGGGTTTTTTTGTTTTTTTAGCCATTTCAAGAGGGTTTAATGATGAAAAGGATTAAACATTTGTGTGAATGAATATAGAAGAATATTATTCTATAATATATAAGAGTATTAGTATTAAATTGATTAAAAAATTAAAAAAATATAAATTTATATATATATTAAAAAAATTTGTCATATTTTATTAAAAATGATTGAAAAATTTTTGAAAATTTTTTTAAATTTATTATTTATTTTTGAAAAGATAAAATATTTTTATTTTTTTTACTATTTTTTTCTCCCGGCTTTTAGTTAAATATGATAAAAAAATTTTGATATGTATGTAAATTCGTACTTTTTTAGAAAAATATTTTAATTAATCCAATGTTAATACTCTTAACATATTTTTATTACCACCGCCCGATACTTTAAAAAAAAAAACATTTTCATTACGACTGATAATAAAATCTTATGATGAGTATGACTATTACAAATAAAATTTTAATTTTTAGATAACGAGAACTAGGAATAAAATAAAAAGGATTATATTTTCATGCTACTAATATTTGAAGTTCAAATTTTGAATCATTGAAGATTTTTTTTTTTTTTTTTTTTTTTTTAGGACAAATGTTGATTTTGAGTCCGTATCCAACGAGTAGTCTTTCTCTTCTCGAATACAACATAGGAAATAAAATGACATCAGTTCAAAACTCCACACGACCATCGAATTCTTAATGTCCTTCCACTGTTTTTATATGTTGTTAACCCGAAAGATTAAGAAAACTCTTAAGGAAATACACTTTGGCGAAGCTGTACTAAATAAAACGCCATCTATTCTGAAGCATACAAATCAAACGTGGACTAGCCAGTCCACCTTCCTCATCTTCACACATATTTGCTTAGGCATATGAAGTACAAAAATCCCATGAGTTTGCGTAATGAACAGCTGCAGAAACCACCAACCAAACATATGATATAGCACGCATGCACACACTTAACTACCTATTTTGTGTCGTGATCTTTTTATTCAGAATAAAATGCACCTCATCTAATCTAGTCTTATCACTTTGGTCCCGTTGAAGAAGAATGAAGACACTCCTCTACAATCTCCTGGATCCTTCTCTTCATTAGCTTGTCTTTAACACCTGCAAGCATATTTCGGTAGGACATTTCCAGCCTGATAAGCGTTCCCCGATCTGCTGCCTCCAACATGTTCTCCCATTCCTTTGCAATGTTAAAAGTACCAAAGTTCTGCAATGAGGCTGGAATGTCGTCTTCTTCAAAAGGTTTTCCAAAAATTGAACCATGAAGTACGCTAGCATACCGTTCCATTGCAGAAAGTTTTGATTGAAGTAGCTTCATCTCATCCATTGCCAAAGACAGTTTTCTTTGCTCTTCAGAATCCTTTGCTCTAACTTTATCTTCTTCACCAGAGGTCTTCGATTCCTCTTGTTTGGAATCTTCCATAAGGGGTGGCCATAATACCAGAGTTGGAGTATAACAATGGGCTGTAGCACCATTTCCAAGAACCCCACTCTTTCCCCTACCCCAAGACCAGAGCTTATATCCATCATTTGCAACGAGAACAGTATGCGCAGCACCACAAGCAACCTGAACTGGATCCTGAAATTTAGGCCTTTGTAGCCCATTACATGAAATTAATAGAGGAGAAAGAGCATCCCCCCGATCAGTACCAGAAAAAGTGGCATCTGGGCATAAGCCAAGGCCCCTCTCCATTCCCCATGACCACACATCTCCAACCGACGAAACAACACTAGTATGAAACAAGCCACAGTCGAGAGAGATCAGGTATACATTCTGCGGCAACCCTTTCACGGGTTTAGGAAAAAGCTCACACTGTGTGGTGTCATGCCCAAGCTGCCCATTATCCCCAATGCCAAATGTCCAGCACAAGCTTTCTAGTGTGTCACTTGGTTTCTTTTTGTGAGTGAGCAAAGCCGTGTGAAATGCCCCGCATGCCACCTCATAAATTGCCCAAGGGGAGTCTTCATTAAAAGTTTTAATGATTTCAGGTTGTAGCCTGCTCTCTTTATCCCCCAAACCTAACTGGCCATGATTGTTATTACCCCAAGAGTAGCACACCATGTCTTCACCTTTATAAGTTTCTCCAGCACTAACCAAGGCCACAACATGCTCATTTCCACATGCTACCTTGATGACAGTGTGGCCATGGAAATCCCAGACAGGAGTGGGAATGAAACTGCTTACAAGAGAGAAGCCACCTTCATTGCTGCTGCTTTGCTGTGGGCAATTGCCCCACATCCAGAGAGCCCCAAGATTATCAATCGCAAGAGACATCATTCCACCAGCTTTGACAGAACAAACCTGAAGTAAACAAAGTGATAATAGCCACACTAGATAAGAACCCAGGTCAGACTTTCCCATGCAACTTCAGTATGATGTATTCCATACCTTCAGTGGCACTCTACTCTTTGTTTCCGATTCATCTGTCAGAGAATCAGGAGAGGACAACCCAATGAAATGCTCCAACAGGCGTGGCACTGTAGCATTATCTCCCTCGACACCAAGTTGGCCATCCATATAATAGTCAAGGATGTACAGAAATGTGCCCAAGAAAAGCAAAGAACATGAACATTAGAGATGCAATTTCCGTATCCACATTCCGTCACAAATCCAAATGCAGTGACAGAATACAACCCAGCAAAGGATACAGATATTATAACCCCAGCACCAAACGGATCCATCGTCTGCCATTAGACAGAGAAAAAGGAATCAAAGTTAGGGAAAAGTGGAAAACCACTTCAAAGCCCAATTGTGTCATTGTTTGCTAGTAAAAAATTAATGAGCTGAACTCAAACATCTGTCTGCTGATTATTGCAAGCACAGTTTACCAAGACGGGAGTATTAAACCATGTAGAAACAGAGTTGACAAAATTATAGAGCCTTTTACAAGACCATCTTTTCACTAAATGTGGCATAAGACATTCCCTAACAAAAGATTACATGTTATGCCGTGTTGGCAAGACTTCAGCCCTAACCTAGTTCAGCATGCAGTTCTGCGGCAACAATCTTTGATGCCAATACGCCAGTAAGAATCCAACAACTTGTAATTAAAACATACAACTTAATATTTCCTTGACATAACAGGAAGAACAAAAATAGTGCATCTTTCAAGAACCAGAAACAGCCCATGAACATTATAATTGTTAAGCCTAAAAAACGTGAAATCAGAAAGATTA
This sequence comes from Platycarya strobilacea, assembly GCA_036898215.1. Taxonomy (NCBI): domain Eukaryota; kingdom Viridiplantae; phylum Streptophyta; class Magnoliopsida; order Fagales; family Juglandaceae; genus Platycarya; species Platycarya strobilacea. The sequence continues at coordinate 4,207,958 of CM072555.1, forward strand.
GTAAAGAAAGCATGCAACAAGCCTTATCTTGGTGCAGTAGGCCCTATGAGTCCGAATACCTCCCGCATCAAATTTCAACAAGTGTAAAAATCAAACACTGAATCGGACTTTGCAGCTAATTTTTTCAGAGTTTTGCATTGTAAATGCCATGAACTTGTTCTCGCAATCTCAGCACCATCAGGTAATTCCTCAACCCCCGACATCTCACAATTGCATAAATAAATCCAAAGGAAGTTTGGCTAACCTGCAAGAGCAAGACTGTGATAAGCGCCAGCAGCAACGCCCACAAACCTGAGCCGCTCTTCTGTCGATCTTCCGGCACAATCAAAATTGACCCTGACCGGGATAGGCTCGTCGGCTTCTGAACCGGTACCGAGCCGCCCAAACATCCCCCTTCCCCACGAGTACACGCTGCCATCCCCTGCAATCACCACCCACAATACAAACTTGCTCGCACTCAGAATCCCATCTTTAAAATTTTTTTTAAAAAAAAAATGTAATTATGCAGAGCACGATCGGGAAAGTTATAATTAGATGTCACAATTTCTCTGAACCTCACCTGTGAGAGCGAGAGTGTGAGCTTCACCGGCAGCGACTGCAACGACTTTACGGGACAAGTTAACGGAATCCTCCATTATTGTTGAGTATTTAGTGTACAGTACGTCCTGTACTTCAGTAGCAAGCTGAAATCTCAGTGACCACGGGACTCGACTCGGCGGGGGTTATCGAACATCGAGACTTCGAGTCGTGCAACTGCGGACTGCAGGAGTTAAAACGGCAATTATCCTGAAACATCTAGTGGCAATTCTTTAATCCGACAAAACCAAGGGCCCAACGTTATGTCCCGATATAGAGCAAGCAAAGTAATTAGCGACACTGATCAACCAATCAAAATGCCCTCGGAACGAATCAGTAATGATTCATCAACCCAACCAATACCCCTACATGGGCCCAACCATTGATATTAGAGAAATGAAGTGCGCTGAGCCCAAGCATTTGATAGAGAAATTATGTGCGTTGTATGTTGATATTTGATAAGCACTTGCTTTTTGTATTCACGAAGTTTCGACAAGCATTTCGTTTTTTTATTTATTTAAAGGTGGATTAATATGACATTTATATAAAAATAATTTAATCTTTAATAATAGACCTATTTTTTCTTAAAAGGATTGCAATTCGCGTATTCTAAGATTATATTTAGTATTATTCAAATTTTTTTATTAAAATGTGTTTGATTGTAAATAAGTTGAGATTGCGTTTGAATATTTGAAGTAAGTTAAAATGTGTGTAACTTTTTTTTTATGAAAAATTGAAAAAATAAAAAGCCATATTAATAATTTTAACAGTCAAATACAGACTTAAATCTCACATACGTTATAAAAATTTTATATGCAATTATTTTTATATAACTATATATTCTTTGCACATTTTATTGATGGGATTTAATACTTCTTTTTTTAATATAAAATAATTATTTTAATCAATCTTATAATTAATAAATTGAATAGAGACTACGCAAATATATATAAATATATATATTTATATATATACTAGGTGAAAGTAACGTGCAAAGCACATTTGTTTAGATTAGACATGAGATTATTTGTAAGAAATAATATGGTTCTTAGAAAAAGTAAATTTTGATCAATAATATGTTCGTTGATTTCGCAAGTGCACGAATCGTAACAGGTAATTAAGTAGATAAGTAAGAGTATCGTCCTACAAAAATTGAAAAATTACTATTAAGTACCGAAATATATTCAATTAAAATCTATTTGATAACTCGAATAAAAGAAATTAATTACTAAACTAAAACTAATTACTAAACTAAAACTGTAAACTAACAAAATTAAAGAATAAAGTTCTATTAAGAAAGTAAGAATTTAGGTTTTCGATTTACCATAACTAATCCTATACAATTTTTCTCATTGAACTAAAAGTATCTGTTTCTATTATTGATAATCAGGTTTTTCTAATTTATTCATTAATCTCTCTCAAGCATTAACGAAATATCTCAACAGGCAAATTTCCTATATCTCCGTGACAATTCTGAACCTGTCAAAATTCATTAAGAACAACGAAACTCTATAAAGATTACATAGGCCCATAAATATCTCTATCCTACGGCATCTTATGGTATCTCAAACAAAAGCTGAAACAATTATCATTCCCCAGTCTCAAATTAAATCCCAAATCATATAAATGATGATCAAGCATTCACACGCATTAAATTCATAATGATATACTCAGCAATAAGAAAAAACTATTAAATTAGTCCAATTAAGAAAAATTTACATAATCAAAGTTAGGTTACATCGTAATCCTAGAAATATAAATCAGTTCATGATAAAATTAAATAACAATCTAATATAAAAATTTAAGATCAAAGCAATAAAAAAAATACGAAAAACTCGAAAGAAATCGCCAAAATCGCTCTACCGCAACTCTCGTTTGTCTCCCTAAATCTTCCACCCCACTTCTCTTTCTAATCTGCCTATTTATATGAGCCATGTAGGTATGCTTTTTAATTGGAAAGAATCATGTGGTTGTTAAATGGATTCAAAGCTCAAGAGATGAGTTGCATGGCGGCAGCCCAAATTAAAATGAAAATACCCTACCCCACTTGAGTTTCCATCCTAGTGAATGTCGGCCCAATTAAATTAAAATGAAGTTCTAATCATAAACGTGTGGCTCTTGTATGTGTGATGCTGCCGAAATTAATTCTTCATTCAAATTTAATTGCGTGCCCAGGCCTCTTAAGATCAAAGATAGAGTCCAAAATTCATAGTGCTACCAACCAATAAATATTAGTAGGGCCAAGTAAAGATGAATGAAGCCATGTGATAGACATTAAGCTTGAATGAAAAAGTAATGAAAAATAAATAAGAAAAACAAATAAACCATAAATAAACAATAAACCATAAACAATAAACAATGAATAAAATCAAAATAAACTAAAATAAAAAAAGATTAAAGAAAACTTACAAATTGAACAAGTAAAAGGATAATAAAATTTATGTAAAAATTATACTTATCAATCAATAATATAATAAATAGAAGGAGAAAAATGCAAAATTGTAACAAATATTTGACGAATAATCATAATTAAATAGATGATAGTTATTACTTACTTTCATATATTATAATACAAAAATATTACTTAAAACAATAAAATAGTTGCATAGATAGAACTTGTCAATATGATTTTTTGGGGGATAATTATATATTTGGGTTGTTGTTTTGGGCATTAGGTGTAGACATGTGTGAGATATATGGGAAATGTACATGTTGTTTATCCTTCTTAAGATATTTCTTATTTCTCAATAAAATATTTCTTGTTTCTTCTTTTGAAAATATAGGAAGTTTACATCATATTCGTTTAAATAATTTTTAAATAATTAAATTATTTAATCATATGATAAAAATAAAATTTTATAAATAGAATAAAATTATCTGTATTATTTAAATTAACATCTCTAAAAATCTCAATAAAAACTTTATATGTAGTTATATAACTTTGAAATAAAGAATAAATAAAATAACATAAATGCAAAACATAAAACAGCCCAATGTTTTTTTTTTTTTTGAAATGAACAGCCCACCGTTTTGAAGTAAAACCACACCCACACAAAACATTTATACCGCCTTATCAAGAGGGTCGATCATTATTTTCGTATCCAAGGACGAAGCCATTTCTATACTTGTACGTTTCGAACCAAGTTAAGTTCTTTAAAACTTTTGCGCACGCAATGGAGAAGCGCTGAGCGTGTATAGAGTTAAAGCTAATCATAAATGAGAGGTGAGGCACATGTGCGACGCCTTCAATAAGCTTAAAGCATAAGAAGATTGAGGGAGAGAGAATGAGAGAATTTTCTGGATTTGTTGTACGTAATTTCACAAAACTCTATCTTTCACCTTTTCAAAAAACTTTAAAATATTTGTTCTCTTCTTTTTTTCCTTGTTAATATTCTCTGTTTCTTTCCTCTTCTTTTTCCCTCCAATGCTTTGGATTTTTTTTCTAATTTTCTTGTTTCCGAGTTCGCATCGATGCAATTCTTGTTTTTTGCTTTATATAGTTGGTAGAAATTATTCCCTGCGCTTCTTTCTCTTCCCCTCAGTCTTTCCATCTTTCTGCTGTAATAGAATGATCTATCATTCTCAATAAACGTGATGATGCATGCATGTCTTCTTGATCTTTTCATAATTTTGAATAAATATTTACTTCTTCTTAAATTTTCTTACGAATTGTGAATGAAACGTCCGACTGTATTGAATTTAACTACGTTAATAATTTCCGTTAAAATAAAATATTTCGTTTGATATTTTATGTTAAAACAAAAATTTATGTTAGATAAACTTTTTATATATATAGATAGATGTAGAATTTCATACATTATTTAGATTCTCGTAGTTGAAAAGAATTGTAAGAACATTGGACGTCCATGGGAAAACCAAAACAACAAAAAGTGGGCATCCCATTTATACGATTCATTTGCAACCAAGTTATAGAATCAGCATGCATTGACAACTCGTGTTTTTTTTTCCTGCTAAGCATTAACAACTCGTGTCTTGTTTTCTCGCATAATGGATTTATAACCTTCTGATAGAGATCAATTAATCATTCTCGTTGATGATAACTTATAGAACGAGGAAAAGTGACGAAGAAGAAGCCTCTGATTCGAATTATCCAGATCAGTTTCAAACTAGACTCTAAAGCTTTTCTCTCCCCACGTTCAAATGCTACCCACGTTCAGTTCAAGCCTAACCTCGCTTTGATTTTGATTTTACCGCCTTATGCTATCTACTTTTATCTCTAACTTTATGTAATAAATAAGAGTGAGGGTGGTCGTAGATCAGGTCTTTAAGAGCATTAGCATTGAATCCATCAAATTTTTTTATTTTTTAAAGTATAAGTTTATACACATATAAAAAAAAATCATCATATTTGATTAAATATGAAGAAAAAAAAGTTAAGAGAAGATAATAAAAGTACTTTTTATTTAACTTTTAAATAGTGATTCATCAAAAGTATGTATTTTTTATGGATCACTATTCAAAAACAAAAAAAAAAAAGTGATTTTATTCTCTTATTTCCACTTTCTTTTCCCCACATTTAATCAAAAACTTGTTTGAGATTACGTTTCAAGTCTTAAAAAGTACTTTTAAATAATTAAAAGCACTTTTTAAAAAAATGACGTATTTGGTAATTTTATAAAAAGTATTTTAGGTGATTAAAAAAAGTTAAAAATCAATTTTTTTAAAAAACATTAAATTAGAACTTTTATCAAAAAATTCATGCAAATAACTATATATTTTAAAAAATTATCGTAACTAATTCTCAAAAATTCTTTAAATATATAAATTTCAAATAATAAATGACTTTTTAGTAATAGAGTTTATTACATTAAACTTTAAATTATAAACCTTAAAATAAAAATAATATTTCTCACTACAACCTTAAACAATTGTTGCCCAGATGACTAACACAAGAGGAGGGGTGAATTGAGTTGTATTAAAAAATTAACAATTATAAATCAAGTATACAATATAAAATATAAACAAAAAATGAAACAGTAATAAATATAAAGAGTAAAGGTAAGAGAGAAGCAAACTCAGTATGTTAACGAGGTTTGGCTCCACTGCCTACGTCCTCGCCTCAAGCTACCCCTTGAGGATCACCAAATCCACTATTCAATATCCTTTAGGTGGAGATAGAAACCTATTACACCTTTGAGCAGTACCGCTCCAAAAAATCCGTGTAGAACACCCTCTACACTTCCAATCACCTCACACTTGGTGATTTAACTTTTCCCCGTGTAGAATACCTTCTACACTTCCAATCACCTCACACTTGGTGATTTAACTATTCCCCGTGTAGAGCACCTTCTACACACACAAGGGTTATACACACCTTTTTACTGATACAAGAATTGATAGTGGGTAGGTTATCAGAAAACACTTCTCAATGAGTGAAATAAAAACAATACAGCACAAACTATATCTCTCAAAATAAATAAGGGTTAAGGCTCAATGCTTAGAGAAGAGAGAATGAAAACTTTGAATAAATGTTGTATGCTCTTGGTGTTGTGAATGTGAAGCTCTCAAATGATCTATTTATAGGCATATGAGACTTCATATTCAAATTTAAAAAGATTCACATGTCAAAGATATCATCATTCACTTTTCAAAAATTTCAAACATAATCTTTTTACTTTTTGCATATGACAAAAGGAGCACACTTTACTTTTCAAAAATTTCAAATCTAATATTTTACTTTTTACATATGACAAAAGGAGCACACTTTACTTTTCAAAATTTTCAAACAAAGACATCTACTTTTTGCATAAGTCAAGAAAAGCATCCACCACTTTTGAAAATATTCCAATAAAACATGCACATGTGAAATATGACAATCAATCATCTTAATATTTTCAAAATTCAAACCTTTAATCATATCATGCACATGTGAAAGATGACAATTAATCATCTTAATATTTTCAAAATTCAAACGTTTAATCATGTCATGCACATGTGAAAGATGACAATCAATTATCTTTCAAAATTTTTAAAATTTAAACCTTTAATCATGTCATGCACATGTGAAAGATGACAATCAATCATCTTTCAAAATTTTCAAATTTAATTTTCAAAATATTCATGCACATATAGAAAATGTATTTTAATACTTTATGATAAAATATTAATTTTGAGTCTTAATTCTAATTTCAAATTTTTAAGAGATTTACAAAATTACTTTATGATTTTAATGTGAACTTGTTCCCTTCTTCCTCATGCTTACTTCCTTGATACGCTTGATTATACTGTGTGGACAACTTGAGCTTGAGACTCCTTTATTCTTTGAATTCATTTGTTATCATCAAAATCTATGTATAGATTTACACGAAACTTGAAACCTTGAGTTCAACAATCTCCCCATTTTTGATGTAGCGCAAGTCATTACTCTATTAAACTCATTACCATTAAGAGCATTATATAATAAATTCATAGCAGTTAAATTCAAAGTATAAAGTCTATCGTCTTCACGATCAAACTCTTTTTCTTCATTTTTGACCTTTACTCCATCAATCACTTTTGTTGGAATATAAGGTCCATTTACAATGCATTTCCAGATTTCTCGACCTTGAGCCTGAAGAAATATTCTCATTCTAACTTTCCAGAATGAGTAATTTTCTCCGCAAAAGAGTGGAGGCCGACTGCTGGATTGACCTTCACCAAATGAAGCTGCAATGTTAGCCATAAGATCTTAACTCAAAAGATAGTTAATCTTATAATAGAGCTCTAGTTCTGATACTAATTGTTATTGATCATAGGCCGCACCTATGTCACCTAACAACTGTACCTACCAGACTAGTCGGCCACCGTCTCTACCGGTGCACCGTCACCCATGGTCGGAGAGTCTTGCTTCAGTGACACAGTCACAAGCGAGAGTTCTCATGAGTGATCTGCTTGTATGAACAGTACATGTCAACTAGCTCTAATACCAATTGTTATTGATCATAGGCCGCACCTATGTCACCTAACAACTGTACCTACCAGACTAGCCGGCCACCGTCTCTACCGGTGCACCGTCACTCATGGGAACTCTCGTTTGTGACTGTGTCACCGAAGCAAGACTCTCCGACCATGGGTGACGGTGCACCGGTAGAGACGGTGGGCGGCTAGTCTGGTAGGCACAGTTGTTAGGTGACATAGGTGCGACCTATGATCAGTAACAATTGGTATCAGAGCTAGTTGACATGTACTGTTCATACAGGCAGATCACTCATGGGAACTCTCGCTTGTGACTGTGTCACCGAAGTAAGACTCTCCGACCATGAGTGACGGTGCACCAGTAGAGACGGTGGCCGGCTAGTCTGGTAGGTACAGTTGTTAGGTGATATAGGTGCGGCTTATGATCAGTAACAATTAGTATCAGAGCTATAACTCTATTATAAGATTAACTATCTTTTGAGTTAAGATTTTATGGCTAACATTGCAGCTTCATTTGGTGAAGGTCAATCCAGCAGTCGACCTCCACTCTTTTGCGGAGAAAATTACTCATTCTGGAAAGTTAGAATGAGAATATTCCTTCAAACTCAAGGTCGATAAATCTGGAAATGCATTGTAAATGGGCCTTATATTCCAACAAAAGTGATTGATGGAGTAAAGGTCAAAAAGGAAGAATAAGAGTTTGATCGTGAAGACGATAGACTTTATACTTTGAATTTAACTGTTATGAATTTATTATATAATGCTCTTAATGGTAATGAGTTTAATAGAGTAATGACTTGAACTACAGTAAAGGGAATTTGGGATAACTTGGAAGTTACTTATGAAGGAACTTCTCAAGTCAAGGAATCAAAAATTTATATTTTTACTCATGAATATGAAATGTTTAAAATGAATGATGATGAATCTATTTCTAGTATGTACACTCGTTTTACTAACATCATAAACAGCTTGACAACTCTTGGCAAAGTTTATTCCAAAGTGGAGATAGTAAAAAAAATTCTCAACTTTCTACCAAAACGTTAAGAATCAAAAGTGACAGCGATTCTTGAAGCTAGAGATCTCAAGAAAGTCGGACTGAATAAACTCATCGGGTCACTTATCACCCATGAGTACACATTGAAAAGAAGAGAAAAAGAAGGAAAGTAAAAAAAAAAGCTTGGCACTTAAAGCTGTTCCACATGAAAGTGAAAGTGATGAACATGAGGAAAATGACGATAAAGATGAAGAAGTTGCGATGATAACAAGAAAAATTCAGAGGTTCTTAAAGAAAAATAAAACTCCTCTAAGGAAATCCTTCAAAAAGTTTTCCAAAAAAGATTCAGATAAAAATGACACTTTAATTTGTTATAAATGCAATAAATCTGGTCATATCAAGTCAGATTGTCTACTGCTAAAGAAAGATCGAAACAAAGGCAAAAAAACAATGAAAGTTACATGGGATGATAATTCAAGTAGCTCAGATAGTGAAGCAAGCAATGGAGAATCAGCAAATCTTTGTCTTATGGCTAAAGATGACATTGAGGTAACAAATCTTGATAATATTGAAAATCTTTCATATGAAGAATTGTAAAATGTTTTAGAAGAGGTATATGAGGAATTTGAAAAATTAGGTATCAAGTATACTGCTTTGAAAAAGAAAAATTTTTCTTTAACAAACGAAATTGATATTTTAAGAAAAGAAAATATTATTTTGAAAGATGAAAATCTTGAGTTGAAGAAAAAGAAAACTGATTTAGAAAATATTATTGAAAACTTTACGAATGGAAAAAGAAATTTTGAAAAACTTATTGGTAGTCAAATATGTGTTTTTGATAAGGCACGCTTGAGATATAAGCCAAAACAAAAATACAAATCTTATAAAAACTTATTTGATAATCCTTCTACATCAAAATCCAATATTCAAAATTCTTTTCGTAAAAATAATTTTGTTAAAAAATGATACTATTATAATCACTCAAGTTCTTCATATATGTCACATGCTATTTGCAATTTTTGTAATAGAAATGGTCATAATTATCTTGCTTGTCCTATTAGAAGAAAACATACAATGATTATTAAGGTCATATGGGTAACTAAACATCTTGTTTCTTCTAATACTAATAAATAAAGGATCCAAAGAACTTGGGTACCAAGAATTATTTTTAATTGCTTTTGTAGGTATGCATGAAGTATTCTACATGTAAAAATAAATGATTTTTAGATAGTGGATGTTAAAGACACATGACGGAAGACAAGACTAAGTTCTTTGATTTTAGATCTAAAGAAGAAGGACACGTGACATTTGGAGACAACTTGAAAGGGAAGATCGTGGGAATAAGTAAAATATGTTAAGCAACCTCCAGGTTTTGAAAATCATATTTTTTCAAATTATGTTTTCAAACTCACAAAAGCACTATATGGACTCAAACAAGCTCCTAGAGCGTGGTACGAGAGACTCAGTAGTTTCTTAATTGAAAAAGGCTTTTGAAAAAGAAAAATTGATACAACTCTTTTCATTAAATACGAAAATGATGATATTCTTTTGATTCAGATTTATGTTGATGATATAATATTTAGTGCTACTAATGAAAATATGTGTCAAGATTTTGCTAAGAATATGCAGGAAGAATTTGAAATGAGCATGATGGGAGAACTTAATTTCTTTCTCGGATTGCAAATCAAGTAATTGGAACATCAATGAGTCCAACCACTAAACTTGATAAAGATGAAAGTGGTAAGCCAGTTGACTCAAAAGTATATCGAGATATGATTGGTAGTTTGTTATATTTGATAACTAGTAGATCTGATATTATGTTCAGTGTATGTTTATGTGCACGTTTTCAATTATTTCCAAAACAATCTCATTTGATTGCAGTCAAACGGATTTTTAGATATTTTGCCAGTACCATTGACTTAGAGTTATGGTATCCTAAAAACACTTCTTTCGATCTTATTAGTTATTCAAGTACAGATTATACTAGTTGCAAAGATGATCGAAAATTTTTTAGTAGAACAGGTTATTTCTTAAGTTATGCACTTGTTTCATGATTTAATAAAAAGAAAATTCTATTGCATTATCTATTACTGAAGCAGAGTATGTTGCTGCAGGCAATTGTTGTGTTTAAGTTTTTTACATGAAGTAACAATTTAAGGATTTTAAACTTATAGATAATCACATTCCAATCAAATGTGATAATACAAGTACTATAAATTTTTCAAAGAATCCACTACAACATTTTTGGACCAAACATATTGAAATTAGATATAATCTTCTTAGAGATCATGTGCAGAAGGGCGATATTATATTAGAATTCACTAGTACACATGATCAATTGGTAGAAATTTTCACAAAACCCTTACCAGAAGATAAATTATGCATGATTAGAAGAGAAATAGGAATTATGCATGCCATGAATATCTGCTAGATATTTTTATTCCATTATCTCAAATGACTTACAGAAACTTGAGACGTTTAGCCTCATCATTCAAATGCATTTGCTCCTCATAAATCATCATGCCATCCTTGTCTAAAGGATTAGGCAATCGAAATGCAGAGGCAAGTAAGAATTTTAAATTCTTATTATGTTATTTTAAATCTACCATTTTTTTGTTAGACTCTTGAACAAGTCGTTGAAGAATATCGATTTTCTCATTAAGTTTCTCTATCTCGCGGGTTTTTGACTGCAACCAAGTGGAAAAAGCAACAATGGAAGATGAGTATCAAGTCCCGAGACCCACAAGCTCGTAAATGACATCATGATCTGATTTATTAGCCAAATCAGTGTTTTGCTGCTTCATGGCACTTACGACAGATGCAGAAATAGATTGATCATGAGAAGTACTGAAAGAGAATTGATGAGCCATTAAAATTTTGTAAAGTGAGAATGAAGATGAACTACAACAATGAAAAAAAGATTTGATGCAAATTAGATAAAACTAAGGATTGCTTTTATAAAGATGGAAATAAGTAGAAGACAAACTGTCATCTCTTCAAATCTTACTTAATCAAGCTTACAAGATATGCCGGATGCATATTGTCAAAAGTTACCGAACTAAGCTAGCGAGATTAATTATAATTATCTCTGTTTCTCTCGTGAAACGCTGCCATTATCTGCTGATGTTGACTCTGTGCTTGAACTCTTACTCTTTCCGATTCCTCTATTTGAGGTTTCAAAACACGAGCTAATTCCGTCAAATCTTTATTTTCTTGCTTTAACCTCTTATTTTTTTTTGCCTTTATTTTCAAGCTTTTGATGCAGAACAGATATTTGATTGTTAAGTCGATCAACCTCATTTGCCATCGCTAGTAATCTCCGAGACATGGTCGTAACAGAGGCAGCATATTGAGCACTAAGAGTTATTAATGTTGCAACAACCTCAGAATCAGTTTTATTTGAAAAATGCATTTCTACTTCTATCATGGTGTTGACAACCTCATGAGATAAAATGACTGGTTGAGACGGTTCCTGATTTAAATCCGGAAGATTATCAGACGAAATTTTTTCTTCCATTCTATCGTTTTGAATAAACAGAAACTGGATCAATGAATGGGGTGAAAATTTATTTGAGTATTCGACAGGTGAAAACGGTCTTTTAAACAACAACTTTCAAATCTCGATAATATTTAATTTTTCAACAATATCACGCGGATTTAAATCTGCTTTCGCACCGACTGCTAGAGTTAGGCCTCCAACCTTTGCAGGTTTTGTCAGACACGCGTGGCTCCGCAACGAATTGTCAGAGTTAGACTTCCAACATTTGCAGGTTTTGTCGGACATGCATGGCTCCGTACCGCAATAGCCAGCTTTTGCTGTTTTTGTCGGACACGAATAATTTTAATTATTCAACTTCAAATCTCTGAAACATTTAATTCGTCAATAACATCAAGCGGATTTAAATCTTCTTTCGCACCGAGATGATAAAATTCGGCTTCAACCTTTGCAAGTTTTGTCGGACACAGGTGGCTCTAACTTCTATAGTCTCTACTAATGCAGCGTTTTATTTGTCTATTAGTTATTGTAAGAATATATCTTATTGAGTTAATTATGATTCCTTTTTAATGATGGCAAAAATGAGAGAAGTTTTAGACTAGAACATTAACATTGTTTAAATTGTTAAACTTGTTATATATGCTTGAAATTATATTTATATTTTTGCTTGAAAAACTAACGCACATTCTCAAGAGAGTTTAAGTATTCATACAGGTTTCAAGTTCTATCAAACATTTGTCATCATAAAAAATTTATATATAGATTTACACGAAATTTGAAATCTCGAGTTCAACAACATTCACTAAATATAATGAAATTTTTTTAATATGCGTGTAAATTTGTAATTTTTTTTTTTAAATTTTTGATGAATTCATTATTAGTATTCTAAGAGATGTCAACTCTCAACGTGAGGCTGCATATTTTTTATGTATTATTTTCAACAATACGAAGAATACACAACGTACTCGGGATTAGATTTCATGTTTATTTTACGGTATTCGTATTTTCCTATAATGGCAATTAATACAATGCAGCTAGCCGTAAAGTTAGGTTTGGCAAACTAAATTTTCTCAATATTTTTTAATATTTTTTTAATATTATTTTTTTTAATCTATTTTTGTATACTATTCATTAATTTGTTACTACTATTTAATATTTTAATATTATTTTTTAATATCATTCACAAATATTCTCAACATTTTTCAATACCCACACGCAACGGCATCAAAACTACGAAATAAAACATCATTTCCAGACAACAAAAAAGTTTTACTCTAAACACTTCCATCTAATTAAAATTCTATCTACCAGTTTGTTATATATACATGTATTTACAAATTAGGAATGTTCTATAACCTGCTACAATCAAAGGTTAACCAATCACGAAAACTAGTCAACTGCTACAAAGTACAAAGGATCCCACCATCCTCAACAGTACTAGGGTTGTCCTCGCCAATATAAGCCGCCAGGTTCAAATACTTATCCTGATCAGCCGCATCTGATCTCCACCTTGCCCGACATATCACACAATTTGCCGACCTCCTTCCCCTGCTCCTTTTCCATTTTAACAAGCATTCTTCATGTATCGGATTCTGACATGTCGCACATATCACAACTTTCTCACCCTTTCCCATCTCGTTCAGACAAACCGGGCAATTGGTGTCGTCTTTTATATCAACAATCGATTGCGAAGCGCTCTGCTTAGCTTTAAAGAATAGCTCATGGAATCTCTCCCGCACCTTGGCGCCTGCAATTACTTCAGGTGATGTTGGCGTGCTGAGTAAACGATTGAGTTGACATGGCCGGAGAGTTCTCCTCTGAAGACAAGTATCATCTAGAGAAACACCCAATACTCGAATAAAGACAAATAATATATGTTTGCATGGAGTTGTGTGGTCGGGACACGAGCATGAAGGGGTGACAGACAACGTCACAGTATAAACGTTTCCGGTGGCACCCAACACAAAGAAGTCGGAGTCTTTGCGGTGGAGGAGGCTGAGGTGGTGACTCACAGCTCTAACTATCCGATCTGCTATTGCTTGATCGATGGGTCTGAATCGCATGGGAGGATGATGGTTTTCCGATGAGGTTGGTATATTGGAGGCAACGGACTCCATCGAAATAAAAGGTTGTTTGTGGTATAACTTGAAGAGGCAGAAGAATATGTTATAGTTTTGGAAAATTATACGTGTGTTTTTAGGACTCTGTAGGCAAGTTAACGTGGCTGAGATTCTTTGTGTAGCATTGAGGGATACGTGAGGGATTGCGGAAATCATGTGAAGGTGGAGAACCCCAAACCTTAAAAACTTTGGTATAGAGTAACCGGTGAACCACAAGGCACGTCTTGGGCAGCGGTATCACAAACGTATGGTGGATCTCGACGTTGGATAGAAGAAATCGACGTAATAACAAAAAAAACCATTATTTTAATTTGAATTATTTAGAGTATACCTTGCCAAATAATAATGATAATTAATCCTATTATACTTTTTCAATTTGTTTTCTTGATGTCATTCTAACGTAATTTATACTTTTTTATTTTTATTTTAATTACTTTTTAAACAGATTTAAATATTTTTTAAAAATATAAAAAATATTAATACATTAATAATTTTTTTAATTATTAAATATAATTAAAAAAATAAATACATAAACTACAAGAATAAAACGAGATACATAATATTTATTACAAGAGTAGTGATATGTTTACCATTATTTTATTATTTTTAATAATTTTTTTAATTTTTTTAACATGCTTAATTATTAAAAAAATTAAAAAAAATATAATTTTATTAATAATTACTTCTTTAATTATTAAATAAAATAAAAATTTTAAAATAATTAAAATTAAAAATATAATAAAAAATTATAAGACCATCATTATTCTTATCACAATAATAATATAAATAATGAACAGTAGAAAAGATCCCACGAAAAACCTCGCTAAAGCCCTCCCTAGTCCCTCCTCTCGGATCAGGTAGCTTGAAAATTTCTGAGTCTAATTTTCCAGAAGCGAAAAGTATTAACCCTAAGTTCCAACAGTTATCGCCCTTCTACTCCGATGGCGTCCCGCTGTAGATCTCTCTCACAACCTACTCTCTCTTTCCTCAAATCGACATTTACCAAACCCACCCTTAGGCCCAATTCCGCACCTTTTCTTCCCACACTCAAACCCAGCTCCTCGCTCTCCGTTCCGAGGCAAGCCACTTTCCTTCGACATCTTGCTCTTCTTTTCTTTTTCCTTTTCTTTTTAGATTTTTTGAATTCATTGAAATCTCTAACAAACCACAGAATTTAAATTTCAGGTCGATTCCTCCATTGGGTGCTCTTCAGTCTCTGCTTCCTCTCTACACAGCGGTTTCTTCGGCTCGGCTCACCTCGTGCCTTGGAGTTGATTCGAGCAGCTCGAGGTCGTTGTCTCAGGGTATGCTTTGCAGTGCAAACCCAGGAGTTTGATATTCTCCATTGTTTTAGATTTTAGTATCTGTAAGCAACTTTTTACTTTTTTGATTACGTGAGGTGCATTTTAAGTTTTCTTGTGTTGTTATTTAATATACACGTATTTTTTTTTTGTTTGATCACATAATCGGTTAAATTAATGTTCAATTTTTTTTTAATAGGTGAAATTAATGTTCAGTTTTATCATTATAAAGTATCGATTTTATTTTCTAAGCCATTTGTTTCAATACTGAAAATTCTGCTGAACATTCCACTTCCTGTAGTGCCACCATGCCTTCTAGATTTCCACAGTGGAAAAGATCCTCCATGATCTGTTTATTGTGTTTTAGTTATGTTTTAGATATTTGTTTTTGTTATGTTTTTGTAATGCACGCTTGTTTTCTATATAAGTTCTTATTTGCTCCAAAAAAAAAAATATATATATGCTGAACAATGAATACTGGTTTCTTTTTCAAATCTCGATACCTACTCAAATTGATGGCGAGGAACCGCTTTCTTTATTGTCTACGTTGAAGGCTTAATTTTTCTGAAAATATTCCACATGCCCTGCTCAAGGAACGTGTAATGTGTATACACACGCGTGGATGTTTGTAGATAAGTATTTATAGGTCTGTCGTGAATTATGTATTAAGAAACTTCTACACTCCTGTTCTGTACTTCACGCAGCAGGTTTTTTTTTTGCGTTAAAATATTTCATTTTCTTTGTTCTTTTTTTTTTTCCCTTTGCATAAGAAACTCTTAAGTACTTGGGAATTGGATCGAACTATCTTACAATTGTAAGTTTTAGAAGTCTTCCGGTACCATTCTTGCAGTAATGGTTGTATGCTGCCTGCACAACATCCAAATGTATTGCTTCTAATTGGGTGGTTAATTTAGAGTTTCAATTTCATTTGGCAGTGTGTAATCCGTCTTTGTTATAATGAGTCACTAGCGGATTTTGTAATGTTGTGTTTTCTATTGTTGGAACTTGGGATCCAATGGGTGATGCCAAAGAAGGGGAGAGATGCCGACATCAGTCGAAAAGGGTTATTTTGTTGGCATGAAAATAGTCTGGAATGGAACTAAGCTCCTCTTTGACTTATTGCGGATGCTTGGGTGAGAAAAATAATCAAATTTATGTGGCTGTTGAAAAGTCTTCTACTGTGATGGGATCCCTTTTTTTTTGTGCTCTCTTCAACCCTATTGTGTAATTCTTTAGGGGATTATCTTGTATACCCTGTGTTTAATTGAGATAATTTTGCTGATAATTGAGTTGCAAATGAATTGTGTGCTTCTGATTCATTCTCCAAATACTGTTTTAGGTGGAATCTTTACTTCTCCTTGTTCCATGCATATTGAAATTTATGTGATATTCCCCCATCATGTTTTGGTCATCTGGATTATGGATTCTACATTGGCTTTTGTTTGGTTAGATTGTGATTTCTTAGTGTTGAATTGGTAAACTACATTTCAAAAAAATATGAATAGATTGACTGCCTCGTTTTGTTACATAGATGAGATAAGATGAAAGTTGAAAGTTAAATAAAATATTTTTAGAATATAAATTTTTAATATTACTTTTATTTTGGGATTTGAAAAAGTTGAATTGTTTTTTGTATTTTATTTGGGAGTTTAAAAAGATTGTAATGATTAGATTAAATGAAATGAAATGATTTGCGAAAACAAACCAATCCTAAATCACTGAACAAGCTCCCCTCTCTCATCTTGTTTTTAATCTGTGTTTTATAGGAGATCTAGATAAATGCTTCTCGTGATTATAAAAATATTGGCCATGTTGTTTCCGTGTCCCCCACTAGATGATAACTCATAAAATGCTGTTAAAATGTTAGACCAGACACCGAGCTCAAATTAATAGATTAGCAAATCTTTTTTAGCTATAGGGAATGAGACCAGAGTCCATGGTTTCATAGACTGATAGAAGTGAATTTGCATACTTTCCTTGAACTCACAAGAGCTGGAATAAAAGTTAACAAGCCTCCATCCAAAATCCCATTTGGTTGCACCTCTAATGTAACTCTCAACATCTAGTTGGAACAAGCTTCAAATGCTACTCTCCGTTTGGTCTCTATTGGAAATCTACTTCAAATTTTTCTTTTTCTAAGTCCTATTTGAATGTGAATTCGAATACACATCAGTATATTAAATCTTTCTTTTTCTTCTTCTTTCAGGATCTTTAGGTCATCAGACACTTTCCCCCTAGACTATGTTTATTTCAAAGTAAGATTGTTTTACTTGCTTTCACCCCCACAGGTTGGTTCAAGTGGTAAAGGCATTGGGTTTGGGGGTATGCTTCCCCTAGGTCTAAGGTCCAAATCCCATTGGGTGCAAACAATTTATAGGGGCCATCGAACTGTGAGGTTTTTCCCTTGAATTACCCGTGATGCATTTGCAGGAAACTCTTTGTAAAGGGCCTGCGCACTCCCAGGATCAGCTGGGACGCTGTTCCTGGACACCTAGTGTCAAAAAAAAAAATTGCTTTACTTGCTTTATAAAGCAATAGGAAGGTTTAAATTCCGGGACATGCAGTGAAGTTGTGGTCGTTTTGTCTATTCTGGGTATGCTCCTGTGCTTTTGTTTTCCATACGGGATTCCAGTATTTCACTTTTTATTTGAAGTACTTCTGAATTCTAGCATTACCAATTTATTTGGACTCAGCTTCAGAATGATATCACTATTAAAAGTTAAAAAGTATAGCTGTGGCAATCACTTATCTTTTTGGTTCTTCTCCATATTTTCATTAGCTATAATTATGTCCTCTAGAATTTTCTTTTCTCTAATCCATTGTCTAGAGGTTCGAATCCATTCCTCAAGTAGACTAATTTCTGTCCTGAGGGTGGATGGCAGCTGTCCAACTCTTACCCTATATTAATTTGATTAGCTCATTGGGAAAAATCAAGAAAGAAAGGAAAAACCATGCGAAACAGCTTTCTCAAGGATTCATTTGACTTGACGAGAACCTGTTATTTTAGTAATCATTATCATTTGCTAGTTGTGGGTTTTCTAATATATTAATATTTTTGTTTCTCCATTTGGGTTCAGAACTTGGTCTCAGTGTGCCGCGATAAGAGCTTGAAGTTTAATAATGGTGAGTGGTAGATGGATCAGACATGTTACTCTTCTTGTGCTTCATGCCTTTTTCACCATATATTAAGAATCATTTTTGTCAGTTCTGTGTGGCTGGAATATGGCCGCATCAATTCAATTCTCTACCCATATTGTTATTTCTAGAATTCTCGATAACTTCTGTTGAATTGTCTTGGCAAGGGTTTTATTGCAGCATCAATGTAACACAATACCATTACTTCTTGACCCTTCTTGTTGTTAAAAGATAGTAATACCCATTTTTTTTGTCTTTAAATTAATTTGTCATTAGGATAATTATTGATTCTTTTATCAGTTGTATTAATTTCAACTTATCCGGCTATATAGGTTGATTTCAAAGATGAAGGCATGCTGATTTTGTACTTCTTTCTATACCTTAATATCCAAAGAGGAAAATGTAATAATGAGGGTAAAGATTTTGGAATATATATACTTATCATCTGAAGGTAACGTGAAGTACTGCAGGTGAGGAAGTGGGGTGGTTTATGGGATAATGTCTCTCGCAAATGTCTCCCATTTCTTGGAAAAGGGTGTTGGCGACAGTGCCCTTCTCCCATCATGTCTCCAAGATAACGATACAGCTGCATGTGAGGCTCTCCCTCCCATTCTCTCCATTTCCCCCGTCCTTTGCATCTCTTCTACTTTCACACCCATCATCACCACGTGTAAGAACTGAAAACCACGTACGTGTAACGTCACACAAAACATGATTCATGCACACTTCATGGTCAGTTCATTAATCATGCATGTCTACCATAAAATGCCCAAAAGAAAAATAAAATTTACTGTATTTTGTGTTGAAAAACCGAATATGTGGAACAATTATTAAAGGTAAATTTAGGTTGTAAGTGATTTAGCGTATTAATATGTATGTCCATTTAACCTGATTAGTCAGAAAGTCAAATTTTATTACAGCAACCAATAGATATGTATTGATGTAGGCTTGTTCAGCTGGGTTTCAGATTCGAGAATTTGAAATTTTCTTGAATCTCTTAAGTTAAAATATCAAAATTATTGATAAAGTAATAAATCAAATAAAAAAAATTCAGAATTGGGCCTAGTAAAAATCTTGTCCAGATGAACAGGTTTATATTAATGCCCATATTAGTTCACAAATTTATTTGTATACGTAGTATTACTCATTATTAAACTATTTTAAATAACAAAATATTTGACATTAGAATACGTAAAAGTAAAAGTGATTATAAATAACAGAACATAAGATAAGCGTCATAGACTGGACTGACAACTGCATGAGGCAAAGGAAGAGAATCATGTGACCACCGCAAACAGCGCTAATTCCTCTCTCACTCTGTTCATGTAGATTCTTCCATATATTTACAATCCCCATTTTTAAAGCTAAAAATGGCAATTAAATAAGAGGACGAATCTGATGAGCAAAACTAAAAAAATAATAGTGGCTTGCTTGGGCAATAATTGAGTTAAAAAAGGGCTAAAACTCGGAAGATGTTGCAGTACTATTAAATAAAAGTATAGAGCTATGGATTACCGCTGCCTAGGATCTTGCATCCACGCAGTTGATTGGATCGTCAACTCTAATAATTTTAATAATTATATACCAAAAAATAGATACAAAAAGACGATTATAACAGTGCAAATATATTACTATTAATAGGTATGATTAACGGCGATATAATTTAATACGAGAAATAAAGTTATTAATTTAATTTTTGAAAATCATAAACTGAAAAAAAAAAAAAATTGTAGACGAAAAAGAGTACGTAAACTGCTTCCGACTTCAATTGACGGTAAACAACGTGGAAATCTGGTGAGGAATCTGACTTTTTGCTTGCTTTCTAAATTCCAAGAAATGCTAACATTCTCTGAAGGGCAAATTAGCATACCAGCGGCTTCAGGCAGTTTTCACTGAAATTCATGTGGATCCAATTTTGTATATATTATAATCTGCTGATCAAGCACGCACCTCCACCAAAGCTCTTCAATTTTCATGCCATTGCATTAGTTTCACGCAAAGTACATCCTTGCATTCTTCAAGAGAAATGATATATATATATATATATATATATATATTACAACTTTTGCGCTAATATTTTAAAAAATATATAAGAGTTAAACATTTAAAATTTGTACTTAACATTCCTTTATATTGATAAAATTTCATATCTTTTGAAAATAAAAGGTAATAATATGTATTTTAATTATTTTGGGGACTGAGTACGTAAAACTAAAAAAAAAAAACAAGGGTAATGCATTCACTTTACATCTATTGTATATATAATTCTTCTGTTAATTTAACGATTTTCTCTTTATATCTGTCCGCTTGTTACGGTGGAAAAAAAATTGGGATAATCTCCTATATTTACAATTTAGTTTCTTAATTTGACCATAATTAAATGAATAATTTTTTTTATAATTCATTAAATATGGACTGTATTGCAGTCCACGTATAACCGCTTCAATTTTATAACTAAATGAAATGAATTTTTCAAATTTTTTTAATTTTTTATTTGTAAATAAAGTTATTTTAATTATCCTATCTACATATTTGCATAATTTTTTTTTTTTTTTTAAGAATCACACTTTTCACCAATAAATTATCATTAGTTAATTCTCTCAATTGATGTCATAAGGAGATTTTCGTAGCTAATTAATTATGATAAAAGGTTCTTTGTTATTAATTTTGATTATAAATAATTATTTTATTAAAATTAACTTACTATAAATAAATAAAATAATTTTCTTATAGTAATTTTTGCTTTTTATGCACATTCTAAAGTATAAACACATTGAAAATATAGACACAATGAAAGCTAATTCCCATGCATGCAGTTATTAAAAACTAAAAATAAAATTGAGAAAAATAATAATAACTAGGTAAAAACTGAATTAATTATGGAAAATTTGGATTTCAGAATTTGCCAAGTTATAAGGCAAAGAAACTGTTGAAAGAACAACACAACAGTACTGTGCGAAATTAAAAAATTAAGCCTAGAAAAATTAGGAAAATTAAACTTCGCAAATTGGCTAATTATGACGATGTACTTAATTGTCAACTGCTAATTAAAATTAATCTCCCAAAATTAACTGCCGAGACTATCGTGCGAGAATTCTCCTAACTCTTCGTAGCTACCCGCCGCTAGATCAGCTGCCTGAAATCGGGGCCCACGTGTTGGTGAATCAAGTAATCGTCACCGTTGGATACTTCGAACACCATGTTCTGGTGATGAAGGAATTGCTGCTGTTGCTGCTCCTCCTGCTGGTGGGCCCTCATCATCTCCTTCTGACGCCGAAGCTCCAGTACCTTCCGGTGTGAATTCGAGTGTTTCGTCAGCATAAATGTTGGGCTAGCTGCCGGACGGTACTCCGGCACTAACCGGCCGGACTTATACCTAACCCCGCATGCATTACAAAGTGTTTTCGGGCCCATCGGCCCCGTCCGCCATTGCGGCGTCTTATCCGTGGCGCAATGCAGGCATTTCCTGCCGTCACTGACTGCTCCTTCGGGACAATCCTTCTTCTTTGGTGTGGCCTTTGCGGTTTTCTTGCCGGAGTTCATGGTTTCCTGATAGACAACATCGGGCTCCGGCGAGGCTGTGGCTTGAGAGAGTACGAGGAGGCGGGACGTCCAGTTGCATGGGGCAGCCCGGGACCGCTTGCTCCTGGCCTTGGCCGGGACCGACATATCGGGGTTGAATATGGGGCTGTTTCGACTCTGCTCGGGTTGGAATTCTCGGCTAGTTTCGGACGCTTCGTCGGTCCTGGCTTTCATGCCGGATATCAGCTGGAGCTTCTGCAAATCCTCGCTGGAGAACGATTCCTCCACG
This sequence comes from Platycarya strobilacea, assembly GCA_036898215.1. NCBI lineage: Eukaryota > Viridiplantae > Streptophyta > Magnoliopsida > Fagales > Juglandaceae > Platycarya > Platycarya strobilacea. Next base: position 4,230,306 of record CM072555.1, read on the forward strand.
AAATTGGAAAGCCATTCGAGCTCAGCTAAGTCGTCATACTGTATAAGGAAGGAAAACAAAAAACAAAATTTATCAGACTGAATTTATCAGAATGATATTTTTCATGAACTGCGCGCAGAATATTACCGGCTCACAAAGGTCGCTGGAGAAATGCCCGTCAGAGAAATTCCGGCACCCGATATCACCGACAAAATTCGGTTCACCCCCCGAAAACGACGAGGAATTGCAGCTGTCGACGACGGTAACAGTGGAGGATTCGATAGAGTTTCCAGCGGCCTTGTCGAGGGTACCGTCGGTAATGACAGCGTCTTCATTGGAAAAGTCGAGGAGGTCCTCCACAATGAAATGGTCTCCGCCGGCGCCGGCAGTTTTATTATCTGTTGAGTGACGCTTTTCAGGTACGTATTGTGGGCAAAATCCCGCGCTCTGGAAAAGTTCAGGTGCCTCCATAGGATCTTCGCTTTATGTTATGGGCCGAACAAGGGTTACGGTTGAGAAAACGAGTGAACGATGAGTTAGTGAAACTGTAGTTATCGAGACACAGAGAGAGAGGGAGAAGGGGGGAAGGGGCAAGAAAGAGTTTGAGAAGTTGTGATTCTGTGGCGAGGGAGGGTTTATTTGCGTTTGAAGGGGACAGGCGGACAGCTAAAATGGTGGATTTTGACGAGGAAAATAAAGTTTTCTTATCTTTAAAAAATAAAAACTAAAAAGATAAAAAAAAAAGTTAAAAAAATAATTAATAACCAAATTAAAAAATAAGATTAAGAAAAAAAAAAGGCAAATTAAAAAAATACATATAAAGAGGCTTTAATTGTTGTAAAAGACGAGAGTGGGAGATATTTCGTCAAGTTACTTTAGTACCCCTTCTGCTTTTGTCGGGCCTTTAATTCTGTAATTTACCAGTTCTATCCTTTAGGTTTGGGGCTGCTTTGTTTATCATGATTTTATCTCATTTTATTAAAAAAATACAAATAAAGAGGCTTTATTTGTTGTAAAAGAGAAGATAGGGAGATGTTGTATGGACAAGGATCGATTCTCAATGTTTTGCATAAAAATTCACAGCTGGTAAGGAAAAAAAAAATGTTATAGGGTCAAGAAAGTAAATCAATGGCCAATGCGTTTCCTTGCGAAGCGATCAAAACGGTTGAAATGTTCAAATCGGTTAGTATTTTTGACTTCGGTGGCGTGGTACTGTAGTGTTTTGTGTTTTGTTCGTTAAAACGTACGGATTCGACGTCGTCGGGTAAGAATGGCCCACCTAAAACCACCCAATCCAATCCGATACATCTTGAGTGGGACCCTCATATTGTCCGAACAGTGAAAAATTGAAAACCAATGCACGTGCATGGACGATGATGTTGATGATCACCCAGTTGTACAACAACACATCACCGCACCTAATCATTATGCGTTGCTTACAATAGCAGCCATTGGGATGGGCAATTACGGTAACTCACATGGAAACTTTTTCCACAAAACGTAACTGAGCAAGTACGCAGTAATTTAATTTATTATTAAAGACATCAACATTTGAAGTAACGAAGTGTTCAAATTCAACCCCTAAGGAACCGATCCGGCAGGTTTGTCGCTGAGGTTTGTACGTAGACGTGCTTCAACCTCCCCCATAATCCTCCGCTTTTAATTTTCTTCGGGAGACGCGCAGTATTTTTTATTATTATTTTTATCTCTGACATTCCCCCCATTTTAAATTTGATTACTGTTATATTTTTTCACCAGTTGCATGCACGACGGGTACAGCTCACTTGATGACATGGCAGGTCAGAATCTTCCTAAAGTATCCTCCTCGCATTTTCACCCCCAAACCTTGCCACGTCAGAGCACGAATCAGTTTACACTCCAAACTAATTTAATTCCATAAACTATCTACTAAATACATATTGCAAGAGTGTAATAAGTTGAATCCCCGGAGTTCTTGCATGTAGTTAATCGAAGGTATCAGATGTAACCACGTGGCAGACATGGAAAAGTGCACACCGGTTAAATTGGGCCCGGGTTTGATGCACTAGTCCCCATACTAGTCTTTTTCGTAGAAGGGATAAGGTGACGGTGTAACTATTTATTGCTACTAGATATTTCTCTTTAATTATTTAATTATTTATTTATTTATTTTAATTTTTCATTTTAAATTTGTTAGCTTCAGTTGAAAGGAAAGCATGAGAAGGAAAAGAGAGAGATCGAGACGTTGCTTGACATGGAGGCCAGTTTTTCAATATCTCGATTTTTATTATTTGAAGCAAAATTATTTATTTAATTATATTTTGGTTGTTTGACACATATGCATGGGGTCCAAATTACACGTGATAGAGATAGGAGGTGGTGTCAGCGAGGCATGTGGATGATTCGCTCGTGTTAAAAGCCCAAAAGTGACGGTGGTCAATGCCACGCGGCGAGAATCCACTGAGGCTTGCCTTTTCTAAGACGCTTCTACCGGCGGAGTGATAGATGCATGGTCTTTTTATTTGGCCTATAGCCTTATACCATAACGTGAGAGCACGTGCCAACCTATCAAAGTTTCAAACCGCATCCTTCGCTCCTTTTTAAGCGATTTCCTTCAAATCCAATGCTTTATTTATTTATCATGTACATACAAAGAAACAAGAAAGAGAATATAAGGGTGGGCTGGGGCAACTTGGGCTTCAAATCACCGTGAAGGCCCGCATCCAAGAAGAACACACAAGTCTGGGCCACGCTATTTCAAATAAAGTTAGAATGGGCCCAACTGAAATTGGATCCGTAGCAAATTATTGTTTTAATCCTACTAGTCATTTTGGGTCTATAGATGGTCACGAAGGCATTGTTAGGCTGTCGGCCTTTCCGCATATGGGTCTCGATATTATTAATTTTTTAATTTAGCAATTAAGAAAGTTTTTTTAATTATGTAGTGAATTTTCTTCTTTTCTAAAAAATATCTAAATATATAAAAAATATTAAAAAATTTATTAAAAAATAAATTAATTAATAAAAAAGACCAAATGGTGTAGCATTGCTCTTACTCATATTAAACCTAATGCCAATTGTATTTATCAGTTTATTATTGAATAATACTAAGCAATTTTTTTAAGGAATCAAATAACTGTGCAATCATTTTAAAAAACGATAGATTTATTATTAATGCCTATTTATGTGAGTTTTATACTTTTTTTTAAAAAAAAATTATGTAATGCCTACACATCCTATAATTGCAAATTAAATTTCTCTTATTATTTTTTAAACGGTTTATATATTAATTGTTTACATATATTAATATCTATATATATATAAATAAAGAAAACTTTTCTTTTTGTGAAATGACGTAGAAAGCCAAGATCAAGAATCACAATCTACTCTTGTTAGATTGAGTAAAAGTTAAATTCAATAAGAATTTAGCCATTAAAACTTAAAAGAAATGCACATTAAATTATCTAAAAGTTATAAATTTTGACAAAGTGAATAGTAATGCTAAAAGAAACTCTTAAATTAGAGGCTACAAGTTAATGACCAAATATTTATTTTATTAGTTTTTCTCTCTATTTTCTTATTCATTACATAGAATATGATTACTAATTATTATTATTTTTTTATTATTATTTCTCTTGCCAAACTTTTATTAATAACTTAATTTAAATAGAATATGATTATTAATAATTTTTTAACTCATAATTTTATTAAAATATAATTATTAATTAACATATAGTAAATAGAACATTAAAATATGATAAAATAAAATAAATTAATAATTACAAATAATAACTAAAATTTTAAATTATTAATTACTCATTACTATATATCTTCGTATATGAATATTCCAAAATAGAAATTTGATATAATAGTTAAAATCAAATTATTATTCTATTATTTTATTGTTATATAATGAAATAATAACTATTTTAATATGAAAACTTGTGTAAATGAAATGATCAAAAGTTAAATTACTTTTTACAATACTTAAAATTGTCATTTAATTTTAGACATTCAAATAAAAATGTTTTAACAGATCTAGATTGTAAGCACTTATTTTTTTAGTAAGAGATGATTTTCTTATCACGAAGTGTGCAAATATCATATAATTTTTTTTATAAAAGAAATAAATATGAAATTCATATAAAAAATAATTTTTAAATAATAAATTCTACTTTTTTTTAAAATGAATTATACGACATTTGCACGTTCTATAATTGCATTTAATATTATTATTTTCTTATAAAGTGATTGTGCAAGACACTCGAAAAAATAAAAAAACTACAAATTTATATAATTTGATAAGATACTTTAAAATGAAGCTAATCGTATAATTTAACCTAATTCTTCAAACTTAGAAGATCTCATCGCAAAAGTGAACGGGATAAGGCTGTGTTTGACAGTGAGATAATTTTAGAAGATTTAAATAATAATTAAAAAAGTGATGAAAATAATACAATATTTAAAAATAAAAATATTAAATATTAAATTATAATGGACAAAGACGGCCTAAATGTTTTTTTGGGCGGACAGTGCGATTGAAACATCCAATCCCGACGGACAAAGTCTTCAAAGGGACGAAGATCGAGCGCCATAGAGAAAATGGAGAAGAAGCGTAGTCCGGTAGAATGGTTGAACCTAATGGTCTCAGAACCCTATTATCTATTCCATTTTCTTGCTTTCTTCTCCTACTTGGTCGTCCGCAGCTCCGCTTCCCCACTTCTCTCTCCTCGCCTCACTCATCATCTCCTATATCGGGTACTCCCTCTATCTCTATCTGTCTCAAATTGAGAACTTGTACTACATTTTCCAAGATTTCTACCTCGGATTCTTTTAATTCCTCTATTTCCTTTGCATCCATAGGAAATTCAAGCAATTCTGGCATTTTCTTTGTTAACCGTTATAAAGGTTTGGTTTTTCCCTCTACTTTCTCTGAGTGTTTTTATATTGCTATGAAATGTAGCATTTGGTCAATTTTGAAGAAAAGAAAAACCCACTTTTCTGGTTTACAAAGTAAGGAGTCCGCATTTTACCTCTGCTTCTACTGAAATTGTCTTATGCGCTTAGAGGGAATGGTTTCGAAAACTATTTGGCTTTTAAGAACGCGAGTTGGAAGGTTGTGGACTAAAGCTTGCATTGTGATTGGATAAATTAGCTAGGATTTTAGGAATATTTGTTTTTTTGGTTTGTTTCCTTTGACATAATTATCGCTTGAACTTTACTGTAAGAGTTCTTTCTGGTTGCTAACTTCTGCCATTTGTATATTTGCAATAGATGGTTAGACAAGAAACCTGGGAGGCCTTTATTGCTGATATGCTGTTTTTTGCAAAGGTGGTCATCTCACCATTTCCTGTTTTTGCTAATTCTTAACATATAAGCGAGTTCAATTTTATTAGTCTTAATATTCTCTGTTGAAGTAAGAAAAGATAAAATTCAGCAAGCATGAATGCGAGTTAAGTGTTAACTATTAGATAATGGATTAGGCGTGTTTATTTGATCTTTATTTGTACCAAATAAATGCTTCTGCAGGAAGGATGCAAAATTGTCTATTTTCAATGTGGTATTACTTATCACTTATTTTCTAACACAAATGGCAGTTTCTGGCAGGTTTTTCTTGTGGCTCTTGCTTTAGTAATGGATTATCACTTGGCACTTTGGTACTTGGGAGTATTTTTTGGTAGGTACATTTTTGTATTGTATTTAAGAGGAAGGTTTTGGCCATATTTGATATTACATTTGGCCCCTAGTCCTGATTACTTTTGCAAAAAATTCTTCGAATTTAATATGATTATATTATGACAGCAGTCCTCCAAACCCTTCTCTATGGTTTTGTGTACTCCTTTAATCTGATGGTATGCCAGTTATAAGAATATGAGTATTTCTGTTTCAACTAATTGGAATGAAAAACATAGTTAGACTTAGAATACATGGCGAGTCAAAATGCTTACATACAAATAGATTTGATTATGTTGATGTGAATGCTTATATGTTTTGTTTTGTGTTTCTTTGCAGTCATATATATTCTGACTCAACAGCCTGCCTACCAAGGATTAGGTAAGGAGTAAATTTGTGTTTTCTCCCCCATCTCCTCAATATAGATTAACATCAATAATAATAATATTCTTGTAATTATCATCATTGGGGCAAGCTTTTGTTGACATGTGGTCAAGGATGCTTTGCTTCACAATATGAGAAACTCAAAATGTATTTTTTTTTTCATTTAATTTATGCCTTAGGTACTTCAAGTAAATTAACACCATTGCAGTTGGAAACTTTGCTGACAGAGGGGAACACATCAAGATTCTGGCTGGTTGGTTCTAAGGACTTCTCAGAATTCATATTGTTTTCTTTTATCTTTAAAAATATTATCGATATTAATGAGGAAAATAGTCAAAATTCATATTTTTTTACCATTTCGACTAGGCTTTCATCCTGATAAATTAACAGCACATGCAACTTTACACGAGAGGTTTCTAGAGGCATCTTTGTCTGGAGTGATTTCATTACTTTCTGCTAGAGTATTCCTATTGGCTTGAAGCAGATGTCATTCCAGTTTGTCAAATTCAAAACATTAGATAGACATGTAAGTTAACGGAGAGGATTTCGAATTCTTGGCCACCAACTTCTACTTTATATTGCATAAAAGATGTCCAATAACTGTATGAAAGGGAGGTCAGAAAACCTGTATGAAAGGGAGGTTAGAAAACCTTGGTGAGGAGATTAAAATCCTAAGAGAGTTTAGGTATGCTTGAAAACTTGGTTGACAAGTAGTTGAGGCTTAGATTTTTCATTGTTATAGGTCTGGATGTTAACCTGGCAAAGGGTTTGCCAGGTCCAAAGAAAAAGTTTTGCTTTGTTCTCATCTCCATACAAGATTTGCCACCAAGCTAAGATAGAGACATGCCTATTATGTTATTGGCAAGCGTTTTCACCCTATCTATTTTGTTGGGATCTCCTAGGTGTTTAGTTGAGATTGTAAATAGTTAAAGATATGAGAATAACACTGCACATTTTCAGGAGGTCCTCACATGCCCATTAAGGTACCGGTCAGCGGGCCTAGGCTATCAAATTGGTTGCTTTCTAATGCTTATTTATGATATGGTTGCTCTTACAAATACCAATCATTCATTTGTCTTTGTTAAGATGAATATAAATGATTAAATCTATTTTTTCCTATCAACTTAAACTTTTGGGGCAAGTGATGATTTCACATGGTATTAGAGCAGAAATCTCAAATTCGAATTCTGACTACACTTCACCCATTTAATTAAAGATTACTTTTGTTGGGCCACTTTTTGAGGAACCTATACGTGAGGGAGAGTGTTAAGATAAGTATGAATGATTAAGGGGATGCTAGGGGAATGGGATGAGATAAGAATTCTGTAACTACTAGTAAAATGATTTGTGAATAGTAGTGAAATAGTTTCAGTTAAGTAGTTATGGGATTTTGGAAAATGAGAGAAGAGTTGAATATAAATATTATAAAGTTAAAATCTTGTTATAATATAATTTTTTAATATTACTTTTGTTTTGAGATTTGAAAAAATTGAATTATTTTTGTTTTTTTTTTTTAAATTTAGAAAAGTTGTAATGATTTGTTTAAAATTGTTTGTGTTTAAATGATGTTTTTGAAAAGGAAATGAGATGGGATGATATGAGATGTGATGTGATGAGATGGAATTGTTTTCAAACATCCTCTAAATATACCTCTCCCTATTATTTCAAATTTTTGGGACAAGTGATGACTTCACAGTCTTAAGATTTTGAGATTTTGATAGATTGCAAACAAGACAGGTTCCTCAATGGGCTTACAATCATGCATTTCATCCCCTTATTTTTTCCACACCCCATTGCTACAGATCCACTTGATTTCCAAGTAAGGCTATATGATTATATAAAACCCCACAGAACATATAGAGGAGTTTATTACTGGTTAATCTGTTAGGTTAATACTTAATACTCAAGATGATGGTATATATTCATTTGGTGTTTGAACCTTTTTTCCCCCCATTTCTTGAAAAATTATTATATGATTTAAGAACTTTGTATTGCAGGTAGAATTTCGTGCATCATTTTCACCAGCTTGCATACGCACTAGTCAGTGCTTTCCAGAGCTCTCCATCACGTATGTTTATGCACCTTACATAGATCACTATAAAAGAAATTCTCTTCTCAGAAACTCTGTGAGTTGTGAAACAGTAGTGTTGTTGTGTTGCAGTAATCAATATAAGCTGGTATCACCAAATTATATATGTGCTTATGCTTCCCTATTGCAGATACTCGCACAAAAATTTATCTTTTGGAATGGTTGATATTGGAATCTTTCCAAATGCTGCTGAAAAATTTGGAATATATCTTGGTGGTAAGATAAGATTAGCTCGGAAGCTGTTCAATTACTTTCAGTTTCACCATATATATATGTATCGTTAGTTATTTTAAGATATCGTATGGGGATTATGAACTTGCAGGGAGCATGGATCAACTTCCTACATATATCTTATTTGAGAATGCAGTTGAGGTTTCACGCATTCCACAGTTAGATTCTGAAGCAAAATCTTCTCCTCCCATAACTAAGGTTCTTTCTGGCACCCATCTTAATTCTTTTCAATGGCCGCAACCAAACCTCTCCTCTTCATCCTCATGATGATGTTATGGGGCTGTTAATTCGGACCTCTTTGAGTTGGTGTTCCATTTCAGTCTTTCATTTTGGCAAAAGTTTCTATTACTTTTTCCATGCATGAGGGCTTACTTCTCTCCACTAAGGGATTGAAATGCTAGCCCTAAGTTAGCAGACACTTAAAAAGTATGCTTTTCTATTTCTCATATATTTGGGTCAAAAACACTATCTTGTGGTATATAACGTTTTGATGTAGAAGATACTTATTTTTTTAATGTAGAAGATGTTAGGGACGGAAAAGTGAAGATCAGTTTAAAGAAAACAATATTGATGCCTAGATAAAATCGTTTAATACAGCTGGATCAATTAATGATATACTACTGGTGTCTAAATAATCGTCGGAATATGAAAATTGTTATGTTTACCATTAAATTACACTTGGGTCTGCATGGTGACTCGATGTGCAAGCCATAATAGGGATTGATTTTGAAACCATCGTGACTTTAAATTAACTCATGTATTTATTAAGGTGATATAAAATATCTAATCGTTTGTATTTGTTGCAGAGACTTATTTCTCGACATTTTGAGCTTGATCTGCGCCTCCTAGAGTATGTAAAGGGCAACTAGATAATTTTGCCAGTGATAGCGTGCTGTACTAAAGCGGTCTCCTTTGAGATGTAAAGAACACAACCGAATTATTCAGTCCAGTTTTGTTTTTTGTTTTTCTGTTTTTTTCTTTTACCCTCCTCCTGTTCTGCGGTGCAAGACTATATTTGGAAATTGGAAAACTACAACTATTGTCTTATCTTGTCCTATCAAATTGGGAATTGGAAATTGATGTTGATATTGAAAGTTGTTTGCTTAAACTTTAAACTGACTGCCCCTTTTAATTGCTTCTTGTTAAAACAAAAGAAAGAGATAATGGAAAATGCAGAGAAGGCACGTCTGGTGCTCGACAAATGCTGAAATGAGTGTCAGAATTTCATTCCACTACTTTCGTTGTTTTCTTCCCTGTCCTTTTGTACAGCAATGCCAGAATATTTATACACATTTTCACATTACAAATTTTGATTAGAGACTTGATCTCACGGCTCACATCACTCGGTTTGTTATTACAGAATCTTCTAGAGCCTTTGACAGGTAGCAGCCCTTCTGTTGAGCCAGCATCTTCATCACATTTGGGCTGATTTGGTTCAAGAAGCAAAGTGGGCTTAATATCCCCTGCGAGTCAAGCAGCACCTGAAATATGGTGAGACTTGCTCTAAGTAAATTGAATATATTAGACAGTAGCTTGGTGAATATATTGGCTAGCTGGTCTTTACTTGAAACAAATGAGACTTTTAAAGATTTGGCAGCCACACGATCTTGCACAAACTGACAATCAAGTTCCACGTGTTTAGTGCTTGAATGTAAAACATGATTCATAGATTTAAAAAAAAAAAAATTGTCTAGTTATCACACCAAAATGTTGGAGGATTAGGTAAAAAAAAATGTCAAGTTCACCAAGACGTGTCTGTAACCAAAGCAATTCATATGTTGTATTAGTTATTGTCTTGTACTCAGCCGCAATGGAGAAGCAAGTTATAGTAGATTATGTTTTAGATCCCCAAGAGACTAGGTGAGAACAAAAAAAAAATTCAAAAGTCGTAGGTGGAATTGCGGTCATTAGGGCATTCGACCCAGTCAGCATCAGAAAATGCAGATAATGAAAACACAGATTTAGCTCAAAGATGAAGACTAGAATGTGACGTGAGACAGAGATAACGAAAGATACGTTTAACAGCTTACTAATGAGTATTGCATGGACAACGCATATATTCACAAACTATGATAACTGCAAATGATATACCTGGATGCCTGAAAGATAAGTATTGTAAATTTCTTACAACCCTATGATAAAGTTGGGAATCCTTAAAAGAGGACCCACCCAACATTGTAAGATTAGTGGACACGGACATGGATGTGAAAACCGATTTCGAATGGTGCATATTGGTGCGTTTGAGTAGGTTGAAAACATATTTAGATTGAGATTAGAAAAAATAATAATATGATAGTTACGATGCACCTTAATGCCTAACAAATAATGAAGTGAGCCTACCTCTTTTATTGGAAAGTGAGAACCCAGAGAAGCAACAAATTCAAAAATTAAAGCGAAATTGGACTTGATGACAATAAGGTGATCAACATAAATTAAGACATAACAAAACATAGGAATTATTGTAAATAAACATACATGAATAGACATAGAAGCATGAAAATCAAGTGACAATAATAGACTACTCAATTTAGGAAATCAATTCCTAGGGGCTTGTTTGTGTCTGTAAATTGACTTACGTAGCTTGTAGACATGAGTAAGGATTTGCAAATTGTTGTGATTGTTGCATGAAGACAACCTCCTCCAAGTCACTGTGTAAGAAGATGCTTTGACTTTTGCACGTCTAATTAATGTAAGGGCTAGCCGGAAGAAATGACAATGGGTAGAATAAATCAGATTGTAACAGGTTTAACGACAGGTCTATAAGTTTCAGTTAAATCAATTCCAACTTGTTGATGGAATCTCTTGGTAATAAGGTGTACCTTGCAATGCTCAAGAGATTCATTAGCTCGTCTCTTTGTTTTAAGAACCCATTAGAATCAAGGATGTTTAGAAAGGGAAATATGAAACCAGATACTAGGTTTTATTGTGTATGAGGGCCTCAAATTCTGTTGTCCAGATGACTAACACAAGATGGGGGGTGAATTGAGTTGTATTTAAAAAAAATAATAACAATTATAAACCAAATATACAATATAAAATATAAACAAAATATGAGACAACAATAAATATAAAGAGTAAGGATAAGATAGAAACAAATTCAGTATGTTAACGAGGTTCGGCCCCACTGCCTACGTCTTCGCCCCAAGCTACCCATTGAGGATCCCCGAATTCACTATTCAATCTCTTTCAGGTAGAGATAGAAACCTATTACACTTTTGAGCAGCACCGTTCTAAAGAATCCGTGTAGAACACCCTCTACATTTCCAATAACCTCACACTTGGTGATTTAACTATTTCCCGTGTAGAACACCTTCTACACATACAAGGGTTATACACACCCTCTTACAAATACAAAAGTTGATAGTGGGTAGACTATCAAAGTACACTTCTCAATGAGTGAAATAAAAATAATACAACTCAACGCATATCTCTCTTAAAAAGAACAAGAATTAAGATTCAAAATTTTAGAAAAGAGAGAATGAGAGTTTTGAAAGAATGATGCAAAATTTAACAATAGATGTGTAAGCTCTTGTTGTGATTTTTGTAAAATTCAAGTGAGTTATTTATAGGCAAATGAGTTTTCAATTTCAAATTTGAAAAGATTCTCATGTCAAAGACATCATCATTCACTTTTCAAAAATTTCAAATCTAATTTCTTTACTTTTTACACGTGACAAAAGGAGCACATTTTACTTTTCAAAAATTTCAAATTTAATTTTTTACTTTTTGCATATGACAAAAGGAGCATACTTTACTTTTCGAAATTTTCAAACAAAAACATCTACTTTTTGCATAAGTTAAGAAAATCATCCATCACTTTTGAAAATATTCAAATAAAACATGCATATGTGAAAGATGACAATCAATCATCTTAATATTTTCAAAATTCAAACATTTAATCATGTCATGCACATGTAAAAGATGACAATCAATCATCTTTCAGAATTTTCAAATTTAATTTTCAAAATATTCATGCACATGTGGAAAATGTATTTTAATGTTTTATGATAAAATATTAATTTTGAATCTCAAATTTCGATTTTTTAAGAGATTTACAACATTATTCTATGACTTTAATGTGAACTTATTTCCTTCTTACTCATGCTTGGTTCCTTGATGTGCTTGATTCTATTGTGTGGACAACTTGAGCTTGAAACTCCTTTATTTTTTGAATTCATTTGTTATCATCAAAATTCATGTGTAGATTTATAATTACACGAAACTTAAAACATTGGGTTCAACAAATTCAATAGCCATGGCAGCTCTCCACTCGGGATATTTTGTGGCCTCAATGAAGGTGGAGGGTTCTTGGAATATTGAGATTGACGACGAGTGAAAAGAGTGTTTCAATGGTGGCCAGTGAATAGTTCCATTTGTGCAATGAAGAGGTTTGTCAATATTTTGTTTTGATTGAGTTACCATATGGTGGGTTGATGAAGGAAGAGTTTTCAGAAGGGGTTGGCATCTCCACTCAGGGTGTTATGGTGGGTTGATGATAATATGATAACAATAAAATAAGTCACATTATATTAGTCATTCACCTATAATGTCATAATCAAAGGTATCATATTATCATCACTAATATTAGGGGTGGGCAACAAATACTCAATTTCGTTGTCTTGCCCGCTTTTCGCTTTGCCCTGATGTGGTGGAGCGGAGCATCCTGTACGCAACTCTAAACATACACTTAGTTTCCTAAGGTTCTCTTTGATCCCATTATCCCCAGTTCACCTCTGCACATATCGATCCCTTGCCTCTTGCACCCTTACGCCCTCGTCATGTAAAGATCCCTTACATTGGAGGGACATTCAAACCCTAACTCGTAAAGATGGTCCACGATTGGTTGCGACGCCACGACGCTACGACAATTGCTTGCATGGGAGCTGCCAACGAATGATGGTCTAGAACTGTCGCATCGAATGTAAGTTCCTAATTTATTAATTTTCCTTTTATTATTTGTTTAATATGAATTGAAACTGGAGAATGATATTGAAGGAGGATGTGAATGAGATTGTGAATCGAGATAATATTACAGAGGGGTGAGGTGTGGACGGTTGGAGATCCACTCCTGTCAATGGACATGATACTTTGCCCTGTCGGGAGCGAAAACCCACTCCCACCATGCAAGGGCGTGGAGTGGGAAGATGGTGGTTTTGCTCCCGATATAGTGGATAGCACCCCTAAGTAATACATATATATATATATATATTTATAGAATAATTAATACAAAAATTGCATGCCTCCTAAGATTAATTAGACATATATATTTAAAAAAAATAAAATATATATTTCTATCTATTATATTTTTCCATAAAAAAAATTAATATTTCCCACCTATCGTTTTTTTTAGTTTAAAATATAAAATATAAAAATACTTTAAAAAAAGGCAAATAGACTAAGGTCTGGTTTGGATTCAACACTCTTCTCAACTCATCTCTATTTTATCATTATACTTTTTTAATTTTTCATATAAAATATAAATTCTTATACATATTTTTTAAATTTCAATTCAATTTTTTTTTTAATTTTTAAATAATAATAATATTAAAAAATAAATTAAATTCATCTCATTTTCAAATTTAAATGGAGCCTAATAGTGAAGCTGTGATTCGTGAACAAGAAAAATAATAAAAGGAAACGTACGTTAATGACTTTGAATGAAAACAGAGAAAAAGTACCAAAAGCAAGGATGAAGCAGATTAGAATCGTTTGAATTCTGAAGGTCAGACACGCTTCTCTTTGCAGTCTGTGCAGCAGCTTAGCTCCTATAATGTACTGGAGAAAATAGTATATCGGCCGAAACATGAAATTCCGGCCGAAACATGGTGGTACTATTGATATTTTAACCGGTATAAAATATTGTTTTTAGCTATACTAGCCATTATATTGGTAAGAAAGATTTTGAAGTCGATATGACATGAAATTCAAAATTTTGGTTAGAATTAAATATACGAGTGCGGCGTTGGTGAAGATTTGAGCTCAGTCATCAGAGGCTGAGCTGGGGTTATTTTGTGATGTATTTGGGCTGGATGAGGGTAGTTTGGGAGGAAGTTGGGCCGAATCCAAGAGAGGTAAGGGAGGAGGAGAAGTAATGTTATGCGAGAGAGGGACAGAATTGTTGTTGGGCTAAGAGAAGGATTCCGGCCCAGTGGATGATTTCTCTTGAGAGGAGCCCAGGGAAGATGAGGATGATGGAATAGGATTGACGTGAGGCCCAGCAGGCCGTGATAGGGAAGAGTCTGGACATGGGGTGGAACAGTGATGGGCTTTGTGAAATGGAAAGACCGATTCCTGAAATTGAACAAAATTAATATTTTGTTTTATTTAAATATTCCAACAGGAAGGATAGAAAAATATAGATGATTATAAATTATAATGGAAAACTATTAATTTAATTATTTTTATAAGAATGTTATAAAATGAAGGGTGTATTTTTCTAGTAGCCGGTGGAGGATAAGACTAATAAGTGCTGTTGCATTCACTCTCCAGACTCCAGAGGGAAGCACGTAGTTTCAAGCTGCCGCGTCGCGTCAGAGGCGCATGATGGGACACACCGGACTGACTCAAAGTTAAATTTAATTTTCCTAATTTAAAAAAAAAAAAAAGAGAGAGAGAGAGAGATAGATTTGCATTGGAGAAAGTGCCGCCGCCGAATATTCAGCTTTGCAGGTTTTATATTTCTAATTTTTAACAGCCTGTGGGCTGTGGGGGTCACCGTATAAAATCATGAACAGTCCCAGACTTCCAGCTAGGGCCTAAGTGGGCCCATTATCTGTTTCCTCGCCGCTTTGTAGGCCCACCCAGAGGGGCCCTCCTTCCACTGCCACTTTTCCACCTCCCATTTTAACTTTTACTTGTGCTTGGCAAATGTAGGCCAATAAATAAATAAATTTAATTCTGTCCCAGGCGTGCCTTAGTGCCTACGACATATGCACACATTGTGTGAAAGCTGTCCATGGCTCGTGCATCATGTGCTAACTGCTAACTATTATGACATTGGCGGGTTTCTTTTTTCTTTTTTTAAATTCTTTTCTAGGGGTCAAGTTCCTATGAAGTTGTTATGTAAATGATAATCTGCGAAGGTAAAAAAAACATAGCCTTTGTAACAAGTATTTCATATAATCTCCGTTGCTCATTTGTTTCCTTCGATTTAATTTTTTTAATAAGCAATTAAGGGTAACACTAAGAGCTTAATACGAAAGAAAAACCAACTATTTTATTTTGGAATGAAGAAAATCATTACTAACGATATATTTGTGCATGGAAAATGACATTATATCTCTAGTTTGTCTCTTTAATTTGATGGTTGGTGCATTCTATTTTATTTTTTAATATTTTATATTTCATTATTAAAGAAATGATTATTAATGTGTTATTATTTTTAAATGTTTAAATACATTTAAAAAATATTTAAAATATTAAAAAAGTACAATTTATGTTAGGGCCAATGTTTAAAATTTCATACCATACTGATCAATATGATCGAACATGCTGTACCGACCGATAGTCCAGTACAAAAAATGAATTATTTAGTACCAACTAATATTTTGGCCGTACCGGCAAAATATCGATTTGTATTTCGACTCTATCAAATTTCGATTTTTCACTTTTTTTTCTTTTATGTTATTTTTTTACCTCAATCTAGATTAGACTAATTACACACATATATTTATACATATAATTGATTTATATATACTATTATTTTGAAATATAATTTTTATATATTTTTATATATAAATTTATTTATGTATAGATTATTTCAAAATTATACACGAAACGATATTAATATTAAAATATTTTATTTCAGTATCTTAATTGACACTCTTATTGATATGGTATTTAAAATATTGGTTAAGATACACTAAGCTTTATTTGGATAATTAGTTGGTCTTAATTCATCTTATTTAATTATTACAATTTTTTTAAAATTGTTAAATAAAATATAATAGATAATATAATTTTTTAATTTTAAAATTAAAATAATATTACAAAATTAAATTTTAATAATATTTTATTTAATTATTAACTCTCACCTTATCTAAACTTCCTGTAAATAGAGTCATAGACAAAAAAACGGCATATTAGCACCATCCCGTTTGTGCATATACATTTACACGATGGATACATATTATAAATAGAACTATTATAAATTTTAAAAAAATTATATAAAAAGAAATTTATAAATTAATGTAATTTTATAATAAAAAATAATTTTATAATTTGATATATCGTATTATTATATTAATTTATAAATTTAATTATATATATATATTTTTTTAATGACCGAAACATTTTCCTATTATAAAACTTTTAAGAAAATGAAATGAACGTTTGGGCCACAGAAGCGCGAGAATCGGGAACGGAGGGAGAGGGGTTTACGTCGGCCAAGTGACATAAATGTACATATCTTTGTCTATGTCACTCTACGCTTTTCAAGGCTCGGGGGAATGTCTCACTGCCGCGAACTCTGACATGCCCCTCTCTCTCTCTCTCTCGTTTTCGACAGGAAATTTACCAAAATGATTTTTGTGAGTAGGAGCGGGACATGTTATTCTTTCCACAAAAATACAGTAAATTTGATAAATCTTCCAACCTCCCGTTTATAAGTTACCTTTTTTTTTTTTTTTTTTTCCTAAGCTGACTATGACCGCTTTTTTCATTTGTCAAGAAAATGCTACATCTCTTGGAAAACTGAACATTAGATGCAACCTAAAACTTTATTATTATTATTATTTTAAAATATGAAAAAATTAAATTAAAATTTGAAAAAATTGAATTAAAATTTGAAAAAAAAATTAAATTATTATTATTTTTGTATAAAAATTTTAAAAACTTATAATAATAAGATTGAAATAATTTGAACTCATTTTTAAATTTAAATAAAGTCAGAATAAGATAAATTGAGATGAAAACTGAATTATAATAATAATAATTAAATTAAATGAATTGAAAGACTTTTGTATCTAAACATAATTTTAAAGTTTCAGAGTAAATACATATCTCTCATCATCTTGTATTTATATCATGTTGAATCTTTTCTTCTTATCAAATCTTAAAAGTCAACTCAAGTGATAAATACTTTAATCTTAAAAAAAAAAAAAAGAAACTCGTTATTCAAGCCTCTGAATTTTCAGAAATGGTCGAAATTATATTCTCCAACACCCCTTGGCCCTTTGCCAATCAATTTGAAAAACTAGGCATCACATATAGAATAGTTTTAATTATTAACAAAACTAGATTTAAGCTTAGTTAGGGTTCGATATAATTATTCTGAAAATCTTTCTTAAAGAGTTTTAAGAGGTAATTTCTATACTTCTAGAAATTTATTTAAAACAGGAAAGAGGAAAAATAAAAAAGAAAAGGGAGAGAGAGGACTTAGGTGGGTGGTTGGTGAGGAGCACGTTGTAAAGTAGAAGCGCAAACCTCACGCGTACGGGGCCCACAAAATATGACCCCACACCAAAAATATTATCCTTTAGATATTCATGTTATATAAGTCTACTGGCGTTTACCTCACGCTAAAGCTACACCTATCACGGACACCTGTCATTCTCTCACTGGCATTCAACCAATCCTATTGGTTGACGCTTTTTTTCTTTGAAAATTAAAAAACAATTATACTGGCGGAAGTGGCGGAATATGTTACCTCTTTTACCAGCCCATATCCCTTTTGTCACCGCTATTGACATATATATATATATATATATATATATTGTTAAAAAAAAAAAAAAAAAAACTCATCTTCCAACTTTTTCTTTTGAGTTAGCTATTGATGTTGCCACCTTCTCTTTTAAGCCCAAATCTAGACTTTCATAAACTACTTTGTAGCTCATATTTTACTCAATAGATTTACTTAAAAAAAAAAAGGCATTTTCAATTCTTTAATTAAACGTGTATTTGGGTCTAACTTTGGATGCTGAACATCCAAGAATTAAAACTCCCACTTAAGTTGGTCTGCCATTTTCTATATTATTAACCAATTATTTTGCATTTAGATAGGACCATACATGCATGGTCTTTTTCCTTTTCCATTCTGAAGTGCCCAATTTTGGGAGGGTTTTGAATTTGATGAAAGAATTGGCCGAGACAAACTAGCATTGACTTATAATCTTAAGAAAAAAGAAGAAGACATTCATCGACCCATTCAAATCTTCTAAGAGGGTTTGAAATGTGTACCCATTTGCTACGGTCTTCAAATTATAGGTATAATTAGGCATACATTATATGAAAGTTGGGTGTTTCCAAACTTCTACTACTCGAGCGGGAAGTTATGACCAAGGGCCGGTTGACTTATTTTGGCACAGAAACGACTAGATCTCTCAATCAATTGAATCAAAAAATTAGAGAATGATGAAAAATATATGTTGTACTTAGTCAAAACTCTACATTTAAAAGAAAAAAATACACAAGATAAAAGAGTATGATTATTTATGTTTTTTCTCAAAAAGAAGAAGTAGAGTGACCAATAAAACTATTATTTCTGAGTGTGATTATAAGTTTTTTTTTTCTACTAGGATACGTCCGATTTAAGTTAGAACTTACTGTCCAATATGTGAGTATGTTACCACAACACCACTAATATATTATATATTACTACTTAATCTAAAGATCATTTCATGATCTAAAGATTAGACTTTGCTCTCATAAGTTATAAGTAATTTGAACTTATGTTTTATTCAAATTTTTACAAAAATAACTGAACTAAGTGTACATATATATATATATATTATGTATGGGAGATTTCGTAAGTACGTATATATGCGCTGTGAAGTTGGAGACTGGTGTCTCGAGTCTAGACTCTGGATCTATATTACCTCACGAGAGAGACAGAGAGAGTGTAACAGTGTGTTGGACAGTGAGAAACAAACGAAAGGAGTTGAAAGAAAAGCAGGAGCAGCAGGAGCAGCAGGAGCAACAGGCAAGCGCTAAACAGCAAAAGATTACAAATCAAACAATGATGTGAAAACAAAACAAAAAAATGGTCACTGCTTATAATTCTGTCTGTGTCTGCTATTTGGGGTTTCTCTTATAACCCTTTCCGATCCCAATCAACCTCAAAATATACCCATCCCAATCTTTTTCCTCAATAAAAACAAGAACTACTGAACTGGTGCATATTCTGTCGCCTTCACTGCCATACATAACTTCCATGGCTCCACGAACCTCCTCCTGAGATCTCTTAGCTTCCTCCCTTTTCTTTTTCGCTTATTCTCATAAGCGAATAGGCGAAACATCGCGCAGACGGTAAGCCTATTCTTATTAGCGCAATGGAATCTTAAAGAACTGTTTTTTCTTTCTTTCTTTCTTCTTCTTCTTCCGCCGAGTAGTTCTGTTTTTGATTTCGTTCCTCCTTAAATTTGGTGAAAACGAAGTGGGCGGCGATGATGGGTGTTAGCTCGGCCTGCAAAGATGGTAATAAGGAGGGACTGGATAACGGCAAGTATGTGCGGTACACGCCTGAGCAAGTCGAGGCGCTCGAGAGGCTCTATCACGACTGCCCTAAACCCAGCTCCATACGCCGCCAACAGCTTATTAGGGAGTGCCCTATTCTCTCCAATATCGAGCCCAAGCAGATCAAAGTTTGGTTCCAAAACCGAAGGTATCTTATTTTTCAGAATTACAACGGTTGTTGGCTTTGATATTTAAATATTGGATAATATCACACAGCTTTTTTTTAATCTTTAATTAGCAACGGACATGGGAGAAAAAGTAAGGACAGGAAAAGTGTGAATGCGCTGCTTCATCAAGTTCTTTTGCATCTCATATTTCCATGAGATGCAAAATTCACCCTGGATCCAGAAAATGGTTTCCTCGTATCACGAAGAGATTTTTTTTTTCCATGTGTTCTAGAATACCCCCCGGTTGTCAAGGAAATCAAGTTTTCAAATTTACGTGCGTTTTTGCGTCTTCTTTATCTATGTTAAGAAATTATCATAATTCGTATCATGTCTTTGGAGGTCTCAATTTATAGGGTCTCCCAAGCCCAGAAATTAATGATTTTTTTCCCCCAGCTATATGAAGTAATCAAGTTCATTTAGGGAATGGTTTGCTCGCGAGCATCTGTATAAGAGCACTCTGATTATGCACTTGCATTTGTTAAAAAAATATATATAAATTTATACGTATATCAAAATTTTTTTTGGTTATAATTAAAACTAAGAGACAAAAATGAAAAAAAAAATTACTTTTTGTATAATGGCACAGATGTAGAGAAAAGCAGCGAAAAGAATCGTGTCGCCTACAAGCTGTGAACAGAAAGCTGACTGCGATGAATAAGCTTCTGATGGAGGAAAACGATCGGCTGCAGAAGCAGGTCTCACAGCTAGTATACGAGAACAGTTATTTCCGTCAACACACACAAAATGTACGGAATTCTAAACCAACCATTTATCATTTTGATACTGTCTATTGGCCGGTTCCTTAAAGCTGCTCAAAAATGAAGAAAAGAGAATATAATTTTAATATTTCAAGCTTTCGTTGAGGCTGATAGTTGAATCTTTTGGTTTCATTTGTCCTGTTATTGTAAAACTAAACCCTTGTCGGTCTAATTTTATGTTTCATAAACCAACAGTTTGAGTATGTATCCTTGTCTTGCAGACGACCCATGCCACCACGGACACGAGTTGTGAGTCGGTGGTGACCAGCGGTCAACATCATTTGACTCCTCAGCATCCACCAAGGGATGCTAGCCCTGCAGGGTTAGTGGGAATTTTGATTCTTGTTGCCTGACTTTCTGTTCTTTGTGCTCTGCATTTGTTGTGTTTTTATGGATTTGTGAGATTTCTTTGTACGTTTTCTAGACTTTTGTCCATTGCAGAGGAGACTTTAACAGAGTTTCTTTCAAAGGCCACCGGAACTGCTGTAGAGTGGGTCCAAATGCCTGGGATGAAGGTGACTGGAGCTCTCTTTGCCATGATCTTTATTCAGTGCGGTTGAACCTTATTTCATTTGTTCTTTGTCACTTTCAAGATAAATTAATAGAATATAAAAACCTCGCTGGCCCTCTAAACAACATCTTTCATACCCTAATATATTATTCACTAAGTTTTGTCTTTCACAATTTTCCCCCTTTCTAAAATAATAAAGTAGTATTGTTGTCTTATTGAGCAAAACGATCAAATGTTACTTGCTCTATTTCTTCTACACTGTTGTCTAGAACTTGAAAAAGATACTGACATTCAAAGAACAAGTTCAACAAATCTACAATATATTCCCTTAACTTTCAACTTATGTAATAAAGATTGAGTAGAAATAGACTAATCATCCCAGCTTTCTTTGAAAGCATCATCCAAACATGATAATTTCTTCCCTGGCAGACCAGTAGCTCATCGATCCATCTTGATATATCTTCTTTGCTCCCTCCTATGTCCTTTCTTGAGTGAAACTTTTCGAAATTGCAGTTCTCAAATTCCTGGCCCTTATGTAATTTTCTAAATTAATCTCTGCAGCCTGGTCCGGATTCCATTGGAATCGTTGCAATTTCTCATGGTTGCCCTGGAGTGGCAGCACGTGCATGTGGCCTTGTTGGTCTTGAACCTACAAGAGTATGTTCCTTCTTGTTAAAACGTTATTCCGGTTGGAGATTTATGGAAAGTTTAACTGACTACATTTTAAACAGGTTGCAGAAATCCTCAAAGATCGGCGCGCGTGGTTCCGAGGTTGCCGAGCGGTGGATGTCCTAAATGTGTTGTCCACTGCAAATGGTGGAACCATTGAGCTGCTTTACATGCAGGTATGGCTATCATTTCTGATATACGGGTAAATTATAGACTTGTTGAACAAACTTTTAAGATTTCACTGTCTTCATTTAGCTATATGCACCAACAACTTTGGCACCTGGTCGTGACTTTTGGTTGCTGCGCTATACATCTGTTGTGGAGGATGGTAGTCTTGTGGTATGCTACTCATGCTTATTCTCTTATAAGTACCAATATAGGTTATTTTTTTTGTTTTCCCCATACCTTACTGTCCGAAACTTGCTGCCATTAATATGAATGTGTGGTGTCTTAGGTCTGTGAAAGATCACTTAACAACACTCAGAATGGTCCGAGCATGCCACCAGTGCAACAATTTGTGAGAGCAGAAATGCTGCCAAGTGGGTATCTGATCAGACCTTGCGAAGGGGGTGGATCAATAATACATATAGTAGATCATATGGATTTAGAGGTGTGTAAATTTTCTTGATTTTTATTCTGCTGCAAACTCATTCCTTTGAATGATAGTATCGCTTAATAGTTTGACTTGCTGTTTCCTTAAACTAGCCTTGGAGTGTACCTGAAGTATTGCGCCCGCTTTATGAGTCATCAACACTACTTGCTCAGAAGACGACGATGGCGGTAAGAATTCTTGTCATATTATAGTTTTGACTTTACATTCTTTTCTGTTTGAATGAATTGAACCAACAATATTTTGGGCTTTGGCTGAGCGATGTCTTGATATGCCAAATAATGGTGCTTAGCATATATAGCATTTTGGGAAGGGTATGAGGTATCAATGACTGCAGCCATCTCATGCTCTGGTATAACTTTGTCATTTTTACTCAGGCTTTGCGGCATTTGAGGCAGATCTCTCAAGAAGTTTCTCAACAGCCAAATGTCACTGGTTGGGGAAGAAGACCTGCAGCTCTACGTGTGCTTAGTCAGAGATTGAGCAAGTACTACTTTTCTGATTTTATTCAAATTCCTCGTTTGAATAATTGATCAACTTAGATATTCGAGAATCTAACGAACTCTAATGTACAGGGGGTTTAACGAAGCAGTTAACGGGTTTACAGATGAGGGATGGTCTATGCTAGAAAGTGATGGCATTGATGATGTTACCATTCTGGTGAACTCATCTCCAACCAAGATGATAGATGGAAGTCTTCCTTATGCCATTGGATTTCCATCTGTCACCAATGCAGTTTTATGTGCAAAAGCATCCATGTTAGTACAAGTAAGGATTACATTGGACCTGGAGAGAAGGAATTTGTTCAAAATTTACAAAATTAAAGATAGTTTTTTCTTATTTGATTTATGACCGTAAAAAAGTTTGTTGGGTAAAAACATAGATTACTTTCTGTTAGTGTTTATATTTTTTGAGTGAATACTGTAATGCCCTAATGGAAAGCTCAAACCACATAACTTATACTCCAAAAGTATTAGTTAATAATACAATTGGAACCCTATTGGAACCTTATAAATAGTAAAAAATTTTCATTCCCAATCAATGTGGGATTCTATACACCACCCACCATTATTCTTATCATATGGAGTATCACAATCTACTCCTTTAAATGTACGACGTCCTTGTTGGGCCTGTTCCTCGTAGGTGGCATGGCTTAAGTCCCACATTTCTGATTGGGATAGGTTCTGATACCATTTGTAACGCCCCAATGGAAGACCCAAATCACATAACTTATACTCCAAAAGAACTAGTCAATTATACAATTGGAGTTCCATTAGAATCTTATAAAGAGCAAGAACTTCTCCTTCTCAAGCAACGTGGGATCCCATACACCATTTATCCTTAATCTTATCATATAGGGTATCACAAGTACGGTTTCATGAGTGTCCAAATCCTACAAAATTTGTAAGTTTTCAAGCAAATTAGCATGATTTTGGGTATTAGGGAAATAGTGAAGGATAATTGTTTGAATCTTATTTCATTTTGTGAATCATGTCTCTCTGGTTGTACCATGTGAGGGTGCAAGTAGATATGAATTCAGGCTCAGAAATAAGGACATTATGACCCTGGTTAAGTTAAACACTTGACACATTAATATAGCCTATACGTAGGGTTGTAAAGCAGTGCAGTTTGCTGAATAAGGATCTATGCAGCCATTTAATAACAAGGTTACAAATGTAGTTGTCAAATCCCCTAAAAATCCATGACCTTAAAAAACTAGCTAGATATCTCATCTGCATTAACATAACATGCGGAGATTTCAACGTCAATCCAAAGGACAAGCCTTGGATGTAAAACATCAGTTTGTAATCTTCCTAGTATTTAGTCTTGACTCACACTTTCTTCCTATTCCTGTAGAATGTGCCACCTGCAGTACTTCTTAGATTTCTACGAGAACACAGGTCAGAGTGGGCAGATAGCAGCATTGATGCTTATTCAGCTGCTGCCGTTAAGGCTGGTCCATGTAGTTTACCTGGAGTTCGAGTTGGAAGTTTTGGGGGTCAGGTCATTCTTCCGCTTGCTCACACAATTGAGCATGAAGAGGCAAGTGATTCTGCTCTGTGCTAAACTACATTCGGAAATATTATCAGCTTTCGTCTCACACCATTATTGTGGATTGTCTTGATTTTGCTGTTCACTGATTGCTTCCCAATTTAACAAACTTTTGAGTTTCTGAAAACAGTTTATGGAGGTCATTAAGCTTGAAAGTATGGGCCACTATCAAGAGGACATGATAATGGCTGGTGACATCTTTCTCTTGCAAGTAAGTATTAGTTTTCTTTCTTTCATTTCATTCTCAAAGAAATTTCCTTACTTTATTACTTACACGGGTAGGATTATTGGGATGTAATAAAAAAAAAAAAAAAAACTGTGCAATAGAACTAGGAGCAAGCCTCTCTGTTTAGTGGTTTCTGCTTTTCTTTTTCCTTCTAGAACAACAAAACTTGATTTACTGATAAGATTCTTAACTCAGTTTTTTAGGATTAGCTAGTAACTTTTACTAGCTTACTGAATACTCTTTATCTACATTAACTTCCAAGTGAAATTTTTTGTGATCGTATTTTTCTGCAGCTTTGCAACGGAGTGGATGAGAGCGCTGTTGGCACATGTGCTGAACTAATATTTGCTCCCATGGACGCATCTTTTCCTGATGATGCACCTATTATACCCTCTGGTTTCCGCATTATACCTATTGAGTCTGGAATTGTAAGTGTTCATCTTAGATGATATAACCTCGTCGCTTTTTATGGCTTTATATTTTCCATCATGCTTGAGTTATGTATATGATACTAATTATTTTGTTTAAATATAACGCAGGATGCCTCCAGTCCAAACCGTACACTTGACCTTGCTTCGGCCCTAGAAGTTGGACCCACTGGAAACAGAACATCTAGTGAAAATTCTGGTAAATCTGGGAGCACCAAATCAGTGATGACAATAGCATTCCAGTTTGCATTTGAAATCCACCTTCAAGAAAATGTAGCGGCCATGGCTCGACAATATGTCCGGAGTATAATAGCTTCAGTGCAGAGGGTTGCATTGGCGCTCTCTCCTTCTTGTTTGGGTTCTCATGCTGGATTTCTGTCACCACCTGGCACTCCTGAAGCTCAGACACTTGCTCTATGGATCTGTCACAGCTATAGGTGTGTTGATTAAGGCCTTGTTTATTTTTATAGATGAGATGAGTTTGATATTAAAATTAAAAATTGAATAAAATATTGTTAGAATATTATTTTTGTTTTGGGATTTGAAAATGTTAAATTGCTTATTTTATTTTGTAGAGAAATTTAAAAAAAAATATTGTAATAATTAGATGAGATGAGTCTAGAGGAGTTGTGAAAAGAAAACAAATGAGGCTTAAGTCTTGTATCATTCATTCATAGTCTTTTGTATGATATTCTGGACCAAGTCAGATTATTTATATAATTCTTTTAACATTACTTAACTTAGCTGTAATAACAATAAGAGAGATGAAATCTGATATATGTTACGTGTTTCTTTATCTTAGAAACGAAAGGTTAGATATTTATTATATATTCCTGTGTATCTCAACGTTGATCTTTACAGGTTGTATTTGGGGGTTGAACTGCTTAAAAGTGAAGGAAGTGAATCCATTCTCAAAATTCTTTGGCATCACTCTGATGCGGTCATGTGTTGCTCTTTGAAGGTATTTCTTTTATTGAATGCTTCCCCCCCCCCCCCCCCCCCGAAACAAAAAAAAAAAGCCTATACTCATGATTTGCATTATACTCTTTAGAACACTTAATGTGTACACTGGAAGTTGATCTGTTTTATATTTAATACAGGCACTGCCAGTATTTACATTTGCAAATCAGGCTGGTCTTGACATGCTTGAGACAACCTTGGTTGCACTTCAAAACATTACACTGGAAAAGATTTTTGATGACAATGGAAAGAAAACCCTGTGCTCTGAGTTCCCCCAGATAATACAGCAGGTAAAGTGTTTTATAATATCCGAAAAGTCTAAATTTGTTTCACTAACAAAGAAAAAAAAATCCATCCACTGGATTTGAAAAATAAAAAATAATGATTATAAAAAATGAATTCCATTGGGTGTTGGGGAGACAGAAACGCCAAGAGCAGAGTGAAGTATAATACTTGTCCTTTTGTTTCATGATCTTAAACCAACCACCGGTGGGAGAAAGCAAATTTCTCTGGTTTTATGGCAGCGAGTGATGAGAACCTGACTGAAAATTTATACTACGTGATCACATGCGTATATGTAGGAGTGAAACTATTTCGGTTCAAACTGGAAAAACCAACCGGACCGGACCGAAATTTAGTGTGGGTGGTTTTAATCCACAAATGACCGAAGGGGTTTGGTCTTGTCCTGTGGTCTGTAAGTTTTGGACCTGGCCGGACCGAAATCGACCGAACGATTGAACTATTTATTTTTTTAATAGTACAATAGATTATTTTTATATAATAATTATATAAGTTAATTATGTATTTTTCATTTAATCTATTATCATTGACCATATGAATATTAAATAATATATGCTATGAGTTAATGATATTGTATCACAAATCATATGGTAATATATGTAGTTACATATTACATTCATGCATAATACATACTCTACTATTTACACTTAGTTAAAGTAATTAGGTAATTTTTTTAAATACCTAAGTTGCAAACAAGCATGAATAATTTATGTGCATTGAATTTTTTGATATTCATTAATCATATATAAAATGGAGGACATTATTAATAATTATCCATAATAAAGAGTAAAGCCAAAGTTAGTAAGTAGTAACTATCATCATCATAAATATAATTATGGTTAAATACTTTTTTTTAATGAGTTAGTTACATAATTCATATTAATAATTTAATTAATTTTAATTTTAGTAATTTAAATAATTTTTTCAGTAATTTATTTGCAAAAAAAAAAAAGATGAAATAAAAAAAACAAAATAATCTAGCTAACGGTCTGGCCCGGTTCCGGAAATGATGGACCGAAAGTTCCAGTCCACCACCCCCCCCCCCCCCCCCCTCCCTTTCCCTGGATACCGTTTTACACCCCGACCTATATGAGAGTGGAAGTTGATAAATTTAGATACTAGAGAGAATAGGAGACTGACCAATACAAGAGGGTTGCAAGAGAATCATTTAGATATGCCTGAAAACCCTGAAGGAAACCACAGGATTGACTTTCTTGCATTACTGCAGAACTCAAGGTCCAAAGATGGACCTAAGGTAAAATGTATTCACCTCAATGTTAAGTGAGAGTAGAAAAACAGTTTCCTTGAAATCTGGATGGAGTACCAAGCAACTGAATTATTGACTTTCTTTCATCTGAATTATTGTACCAAGAAGCTGTACATTTTGTCTCAGAATAGAAAAATAATCCCTTTATTATTTTTTTGGGTCTCCATGGGAGCAGGGTTTTATCTGTCTTCAAGGTGGCATTTGCTTATCAAGTATGGGGAGGCCAATCTCCTATGAAAGAGCAGTGGCGTGGAAGGTATTGAATGAAGAAGAGAATGCTCACTGTATCTGCTTCATGTTCATCAACTGGTCTTTCGTCTAAAACTTTGGAAATATAGAATCCAGAAAATTTATTAAAATATATTAATTTCTATTCTATTTTTGTATGGAGAAACCCTTGTAGTACTGTTATGAACATGCTGCACCGAAATGCATCTCTATGTGGTCCCATTTTTGGTTACTGGTTATCAAATATTTTGCCATATTTGTGAATCCAAAGTGTAAGTAACACCTGTTTAACATACACTTAATGGATTAAGCTTTTACATTATTAGGTGTTCACGACCTCGATCGTATCATTATGATGAGCATAATAGCCATGTAATTTGCTTACACTTGGAAATTGGAATGGGTGTTCACGACCCCTGATGGCTGTAAAATATTATAAAATATACGTGTTAATTATTTTCTTAAGACAAGAAACGTCTTCGTGAGCAGGGTGCATTCATGCATGAAATTCAATTAATTTTGTATAACCAAACGATGCCTTAGCTCGAAATTGATTAATTAGGCCTATATTGTTGAATAGTTTATACATATCTAGAATTAAAAGTTTCACTTTCATCCCCATGGCATTTGGCATTTGGTGTCGAGATCACAACCATATTAATGGCATGCATGCCAGACAACTAAAGCAAAAGGCCGAACAAAGTTGTCTCTAAGTGGATCGATACGCTTTTGGTCTCAAAGTGGCGTGCTTTAATGGTCTCGACTCTCGAGATCGAGACGTGCCAACTGATCCGAGAGATTCAGATCGCAGTTAGCACAAATTATATGTGAGAAGAGAATTTCAGTAGTTTTTGGATTAGATGGAGATTACAAAATAATAGTCGAGGCAGTACTACATAACAATATATAAAGGAGGTGACCCATTTCAATAAATTGAAGTGGTATTGGCTCAATTTTCACATATTTTGTTGGGTTTGGCTTTACTATAATGAGAAACTCTACTCCCATAAACAGGATTTTCAACTGGGAATTTTGACTGTGGGGTAGAATTTTTTTTTTATATTATATATATACATATATTGATTAAGAATATATATTTTATAATATTGTATTTTTTTTAATATTTAAAAATAATAAAAAATCATTGCAAATAAATAAATAATAATAATTTTTTTTTAACTAGGCAGGATCTCATTCAGGACTCGCCGTTTATGAGCGTAGAAGCGCTCTTTTATTATTATTTGTAATGATTTAAGGAATGCACAAATCACATTTGAGTCCAAAATATTAATATAATTAATTTGAATCTCAAAATTATTATAATGGATATAAATTTATCCATTCACAAAATGTTAAATTTCACTGATCGGTCTTTGATCTACCTACATTTTAATTAAGAATATCATAATAAATTCATGTTTCAATATTCTTCTTTATTTTTTGGCATGCATGCATCGAGTTTCCAAAACAAAATTTCGATTACTCTTGATGATGATCCTCGACAAAGAGACTAGACCTGGACTTATATTTTGATTAGAAAGGAATTTGATATTCTAATTAATTAAGAGGTAGAATTATAACCACCAACGGTCACAAGTGTGAGCCCTAGCTGTAAATAGCTTTGGTAATATTCCATTAATTATAGGTCATGACTAAGATCTTGATCGCCGACATCATTTTTTTTAGAACATGATTAATGGTAATTAAGAAAATACTTGATGTGACTGAAATAATTATAGGTTTCATCAAATCTCTAGGTATCTCATGATGAAGACTACTCATATGAAAACACTATATATAGCAATCATAGTCATATTTAATTAGGAGATTTCAAGGGCCATCACATAATAATTACTAGGTCGAGTACCGTACGTCATTAATTCATTTAATTCCCATCTATTTACTTAATATTAATTGAAATTTTTCAAAGGAAGAAAAAAAAAATGTGAATCCATGCGCTCTCTCTCAATGCAGATCGATGATCCAATTCTTTTATTCTTTAATTAATCAAGAACAGCATACATATATATTTATATATATACATAATTTAAATATATATAAATTATATATAAAACATCAAATTTATTAAGGAAATAAGAAGTACTTTAACCTTATAGATCTTTTACATGCACGATAGATTAGTGATGTTCATTAATCGATATATAGCTTCAATATTAATCAGGAACTCAGGATAAGTGAATAACTAATTACCTGTACGTACGTGTCTTTTCCCGATTAACGTGGCGGAGCAGCTAGCTAGCTGGCATTGCCATGATGAAAATGGAGGACAGGTAGGGTCGTCACTCTCTGTAATTTGTACAATATTAGCGGCAATCATAGAATGCAAGGGAGATCGATGACCTTGAATTGCTAGCTTTTTTCCAAAGGCAGGCCTATAATTTCATGCACCACTACTTTTTCATTTAATATCAGGGTGATCAAAATGTTCCACAGATTTCCCTTAGATTTCACTTCAAAAAAATAATAATAATAATAATAATACTCTTTCCTTGCTGATGATCAACCAGTTATATCATTGTGTGGCCGTACTACAAAACATAAGAATTTTTGCTATATTCGATAAATCATCATTAAAAATTTAAAATCGTTGTAAAAAGTCTTAAAATCGTTACAAAAATTTCAAAATTGCGACAAAAAGTCATTTGTCGCATTTTGAAGATCTCGAGTTAACTGCGATTATTTGAGCATGACAATAAGCCTAATTTTTCGTTGTAAATATCTAATTTTTCGTCGTAATGTTACTATTTGTGACTACAAAATGTAATAATTATTATTATTTACGATAGAATTTAAATCTCAACTAAATAAAATATAAAAAAAATCTTATTTATTGTAGTAATGGCACGTATGGCTACCCTAATAAATATTCTATCGGATGAATCAGCCACATAACCAAAAAGTCGCGATTAACATTTTCTAAAATGCCACTATTAATAAGTATACTTTCTTTGTCATTGAACTTGAATGTACCTCATGCGTTCAGTCGACCAATTACATATCATGCTTTACATGAGGAGATAATAAGTTGAGAGCGATCTTTCATTTCGAGCACTCGGCCTTCCACCATCCAATTGAATTGGACCCTTTGAATAATATCACTAATAGACTACTACCCATGCACATAATTAATTAATTAATTAATTAATTAATTCCCATTGTTTGAAATATCCGAATCTAGTGTCATTTCCGTTGATAGTGAACATATCAACATGATGATGATCAATTTGCATTCCATCCCGTCTGTTATGATATATAGTGGAAAATGCATGCATGTAATAAATCCACTAATTAACAATAATCTTACGTGCAATTGTGAAGTATATAAATATTACACAAACATTTTAAAAAATAGTAAAATTTATTATTAAAAAGTTAGTTTTTTTTCTTGTGAAGTCCGTATTGATTCATTTTTTTAAAAATAATTATACAGCATTTACACATCTTATAACTGTAATTATCATTTCTCTATTTCTTTAGAGAATGTGTTAATATATATATTTATATCTTTGAATATATCTATAGAATATTAGGATAATATCCTAATTAGTTTCCTATAATTATATGTTAGGTTAGAATTTTATCTTTTACATTATATTTCCTTACTTATTTTGACCATATTTAACTATATATATACACATATTTATTTTGTATAATTTGATATACAGAAATATATGCACTTATGATTCTCCAAAATCATCTCTATTTCAACATGTTATTAGAGTGGCTACTATGATTACACCGTACCACTCTTTCGGTGAGTATACATACATGATATGTCATTTTAAAAAATTGAATATTTATGACGAATTATTATTTATTTACAATGAAAATAGATTAATTCTAGTAAAAAATAATCGACAATTAATAAACAAATTTACAATGTAGGAGTGGCCAGTTGGGCTTCGCCCCCATCTGCCCCGCCTCGGCATGACAGGACGGGCAATTGGGAGGGTGGACCCCCCCGCTCGGTATCTAGCCCCCTAGCACGAGCGCACGGGGGGTGGGGGGCAGGGATTTTCCCTAGCCCGGCCTTTGCTTATACATTTATATATATATATATGTACTATATAAACATAAATATCTATTTACATTTTGAAAATTGTATATATATAAATTATATTACAAGTTGTTAGATTTGTTTATAAAGTATGCACTAAAAAATTTAAAAACTACAACTTTATGCACTAAAAACTTAAAAATTATATACTTTCAAAACTATTACAGTAAAACTTACAAAAAAATGCACTAAAATAATTTAAAAATCACATAAATTTTAAATTATAGTATTTATAAAATTTAAATATACACTTTAAAATTCAGAATTTTAAAAATTATATAGTTTAAAAATTACTACGCAAAAATTTATACAAAATATGCACTAACAAATTAAAAAAATTATATAATTTTTAAATTATAATTATATTTATAAAATTTAAATTTACAAGACGGTGGCGGGTGGCAGAATGTGGGGAGGGGGCTACCGCTAGTACCAAATACATGTTGATCAATGCAACACCAAAACTATATATCCCCAAAGCACTTAATTAGGATCAACATACACTAAATCTCAAAGCCAAAATATGTACCAAAGCGCGCTCTAGCGTGACTTAGAAGAACCCTGTAATTCTGTCTAAACTCATCAATGCTAATTTGCAATATTCATGCTGCGATTAGCGCGCTCTTTTTCTCCACTCCAAACTCGGTATATCAATGGAAGTACGTACGTAGATAGTTACAGCAATGTCAGTGGGATGCAATATGCACTTAATCGTGCAATATGTATCAAAAATAGATTTTTGTGACTTTTTAATTGTGACTAAATGATTATTTATAATTAATTTTAATTGTAAATAATTTTAATTAATTTTACATGGTTATAAAGTTGTTACAATTTTAATTGTAAATAATCATTTGGTTAAAATTAATTCATTATAAATAAATAATTTTCTTTTAGTATCGGCAGGAGGGCCTTTTGCTCTACGAAATGGTTTCGTGGGATATAATTGAGAAATAAAACTCAAAATAAAACTAACCTCTCTTAATTAATAATGCAAGAAACAGATCACGAGAAAAACTTTTGTAATATGGTCTACAAAGTAAAAAGCAAATAGGCGGCCAAAAATTAAAAAGGCAAACAATTGAAGATCGAACGTCAACTTCTTTAAAAAATATATATATATTTGACAAGGGAGAGAGGGGGGGAAAGGGGGGGTGAATCGTGATCAGATGATCGTAGCTAGCTAGCTTTATTGTGTAAAAAGAATGGAGTCGAAGAACCTTTTGCATGGTCTCCAAGGACTATGATTAAAATCTTGAAGCTTTTGAGAGGAAAGTATTTCAAATATCTATCATGTCCGTTACAGCGAAACCAAGCTAGCTACTTTGTTCCTTACAATGTCAGCTAATTTATACTATATGCTTAGACTGGTCTTTAGTGATGGAATCTTCTAACCATTGAAGCCCTCCACAGGTTCAGACTGAGCACAAGAGAAAAGGGATATTTTTCAGTCACTACCATCATTGCTTAGATGTATAAAAAAGGAATTAAGAAGAGGGGGAGGGGAATCCTGATCACCATGATTACAATATAGAAAGAAAGGTGAGTCACAAGAAAGGTTGTGACCAAACTTGGAAGGAAAAAGCCTCAACCAAACAGTACTTTCTCCTTTAACCAAAGTGGAGCACATTTAATATTATTGCTTAATCAAATATTCTATATTGAACAAAAGAATCAACTCGTGATCCAGCCTAACACTCTTTAAATTAAACAACATCATCAGTATTTTTATTTTTAATTAGCTCGATCGGCTCTATCAGGCCGACTGAATAAGTTAGGCCGGAGTCTAAGGTAAAATTTATGATTGAGATTTTTTATTTTTTTATTAAAGTAAAATTAAATTAGTTAATTTTAATATTTACATTACATTTTTATTATTAAAAATATACGTATTGTTTGCCAAGTAATTATTAATTAAGATTTATTTTACCTGTTCAACTAATAACCAACTTAATATTTATTAAAAATATTGATTAGAAAAGATTTTATTAAACCTAGCTAATAAGACGTGCTCTTGAGTGTCATTTAAGATTACAATTATTTTTATGTATTCTTACATATTTTTTAATTCAACTTTTTTTTCTCCCTCAAAACCTAATAAAATATATTAATTTAAATTATTTTACTACCATACTAGATATTTTAATATATTTTTAATATTTGAAAGAAACCTATAAGCAATTATAATAATTTTCATCAATAAAGTTCTATAAAGAAAATGGGCTATTGCCTCTTCAAAAGATCATACAATTTTTTTTTATAAATATTCAAAAATTAGATTTTATTATTTATAATTTTTACATTATATATTAGACTAATAATAATAAAAAAAAATTCTTATAAAGAGTACTACTTGAAATAATTATTATATGAAATATTTTTAAAACTAATAATGACATATAATATCTATTTAATAATTTTATTCTCTTATTAAATTAATTATTATTATTTATTTAAATTATATTTTAAATTTTTTAAAAATTGACTTTGTGTCATTAAAGAATTTTAGACAGTTTTTGTTTTTGTTTTTGTTTTTTTAGCTTATTTTCTCTCGATATCTTTTTAAGACAGTGAAGCAGGTTTTGAGTTTTCCAAGGACGACCTAGTTCAACATGCATTTAAAATTTAAATTATATGATATGCATGCGATGAAATATCTATAACTCAATCCCTTTGACGACAGAGAGCATAAAAAGCATTCATCACTGCCTTAAGCTCCTTCACGCAGCTTTGTTCCTGATGTATATCCAGCATCCTGGCCATAAAAGAAAGGAAAGAATCCATTTGAAGGACTGCCCGACAATGCGACAAACAGTAGCAACAGCCCCTTGAATAGTACAGTACAGTACAGTACTGGTCCCCTGCAAAATTCAGTGTACGTTGCTGCTTGACCCAACTCACTGATCATCAGGTCCATTCAGCTGCCAAATTATATTGCCCGTTCTTACGTGTGTGTGTGTGTGTGTGTATATATATATATATATGATTATATATTAGAAATAGGGAAAAGTGATCATAGTGCTGGTGTAAGTACACGCGTGCTAGGTTCTGGGGATGGACAAATAAATAAATAGAAACTATAATTGAATTCATTATGGCATAATTTAAATTGTGAGACGAAATAAATTAAGATAAATTAAATTTATTTTTTAATAATATTATTATTTTAATATTTAAAAAAATTAAATTAAAATTTTAAAAATGTTAATTAAAATTTAAAAAAACTGTATGGAGATTATATTTTGTATGAGAATTTAAAAAAAAATAATGATGAGTTTAAGATGAATTGAGACGAACTCATCTAGTATACAAATCCAAACCGCCTCTATTTTTTTTTAATTTAATAGAAAGTATAATTTTGATGGATCTATCAAACTTTTAAGTGTATAACTTCACATAATAGCATTCACAACCTATTAATTAAATGATATCTTTAACTAAATTTTAGCTAAAAAACATTAAAAACCTACTTCAACAGGCTCTCCAAAATTAAAATAATTTAATTTTCTCTCTCATTACTCTTTAAATTTAACTAAAAAAAAAGAAGAATAAATTTATTTTAGAACTAAAATATTGACTTCACTATAGTAACGGTTAAATGCGGACATTGTGCTAATTTGCTTTCAGTTAACATGGCAACTTCGCTTCAAACTATTCTTCTTCCTCCACATGATGTCCATATATATGTATATAATTAATCGGCTAGATTTTTTTTACCTATTTTCTTTGGAATATTTTCTAGTTATATATATTGGGAGACTCAATCTATATTTAAATAATGGCAATAAATGCAAGATAAAGGAATTACTTATTATTCTTTATCTGCTGTTATTTTATTTTTTTAATTTACATTTCATTCTTGTTACTTCAATATGATTGTTCTTGAATAATAAACCAATATTCAAATTATAATTATAATTAAAATAAATGAAAAGTTGAAAATTAATAATTTAATAAAATAATTATTGATTTGTTGAATCAGTTATTTGATGTAGTAAAAAGTAGTTAGCTAAAACTTAACTAGTGGGTTGTGAATACTCTAAGATTTATTATTAGATTTATCAAAATAATATAATAATAATATTTTTAAATAAAAATATATTTATATATTTTTTTATATTTTGTAATTACACTAAATTTATGTATATTAATAATTTAGTTTGATATTTAAATAATTATTTTTCAACCAAATTTTAAAAAAATAATTTTCATTTCCTTATTAAAAAATTATTTTTTAACCAAACTTTTCAACTAAATAATTACTTAAATAATTATTTTTCAACCAGTTGAAAAGCATCACAAGCAGATCAAACATCAACTCAAAGCAAGCCCTTCCACTTGCAAGAAAGATCCAAAATTTACCAACACGGTTTAAAAAAAAAAAA
Source organism: Platycarya strobilacea (assembly GCA_036898215.1). NCBI lineage: Eukaryota > Viridiplantae > Streptophyta > Magnoliopsida > Fagales > Juglandaceae > Platycarya > Platycarya strobilacea. Next base: position 4,266,731 of record CM072555.1, read on the forward strand.
AAATGACCACGAAATCAGAACAGAGCTCAAGCGCAGGTGTCTGTGGATGCAGCCTCAGCGTTATCGGGCGACTTCTAGTATTCGTCCATGAACTTCCGGCTCTTGGAATAGCAGAGCTCAAGCGCAGGCAAGGTGTTGCAGAGCTCAGGAATAAAATATATTAAAATATATATTTAGCATATCAATAGTAATTCTTTAAATATAAAAAATAAAAAAAATTATTGTAATTCAAAATTAGATATTAAAAGATTTGATAAATTTAATATAAAGATTTTTTTAGTTAAAATTATTAAATTTATATTTGATAAATCATTTAAGGAACTTGGTGCTAGTGCTCTAACCAATGACTTTTTTTCAATCGGTTTTCTCGTCGCTGAAACAGAGCAGTATATGTTGTACATACCCAGGGAAATATTGCAGACCCTGTTTAAGTTCCACCGGCATTGTTCCCGGTATGTGCTTTTCATATATGTAATAGATTTCTGGCATACTAATGTTGTATCTGGCTATCTTTATTTGGTGAGTATAAAAGGTATCAGTAGTTGTTTATGATGAGATTTTCTATTGCTCGAAAAATAAAGATTCTTATCCTTTATAAATAATGATTAATTCAATAAAAATATAATTATATCATTAAATAATTATTTTATAATATAACCTATATTGTAGCTTGAGCTTTAGATTATAAGGATATTACAGGAATTAAACTTGAGGTCGATCGTAATTTATAATATTGTTAGCCAAGAAAATAGATATACTGGTTTAATTTTTCGCAAGTACTCATGAATAAAAAATATATTTGTACTTGTATTTGAATGATCTTTGATATTTTGTTGACAAAAGGACCAATCCATATTTTATAATTTATATTAGATAATGTTACATACAGTTGTGGAGTTGCAAATAATATATAGTCGTTTTAAAAAAAATTAATTTTTTTTATATAGATATTATATATATATATATTTTTCAAAATAATTACATGCCAATTATTCATGACTTCATTTCTCATTTTTATTATCGGTCCTCCAACTGTTCGCAAGCCTTTAGCGGGACGTTTATAAGTTGCCAGATCAACAGTAATAGAGTTGCGTTCTTTTTCCTAATTACTCATGAATCTAGTGACTTCATTTGCTTTTTTCTTAATTATTTACCTAACAATGATACAGAACGGCCACCGACTTCATCTTTACAAGGATATCTAGCTAGTACTGATTAAGTTCTTTGACTTAATTATATTATAATATTCTTTCTGTTCTTTCAATGGAAAAAAGATCACAAATCATGATCATGTTGAGTTTTGAAGAAGTACTGCATGCATGCATGCCTGCCTATCATGAATTGATGTTGTTCATAGTGAGAGATCATCAGAAAGAGAGATATCATGTCAGAGAAAAAGCTGTAGTTCATATATATAAGAGAAAATCTATTTGTAAGCATAATTGTGCACTAATAATATATGTACCAATCTTATGTGATTGGTCAAAAAATAGATTTTATTGAAAATGTGCTAAGTTAAATTTTAAATATGAATTAATCAATATTGATACACAAATTAGTGCGCGACTTTACTTATATGTAGCAAAACTCTATATATAATGGCATTTAGTTTATCTACATGTTTCGATTCACTAGTATATAAAACATACCATTAATTAACAAAAGCAGGTTTGATATTGAGTAACCATCATTTAACAGTACCTTAATTATATAAAAATTAATAAATAAAAAAGAAGAAGAGGTAAATCAAAATCTTAGGGGGCAAATTATTCTAATAAATATTAGTCGAGGAAAACTTTAGGACCGAAACGCAAGAACTTGAACTGAACAGCACAGACTGGAGGATTTTCAAGACGTCGCTTGCGCATGGTCTAGCCGTGGCGTCAGTGGCGGTGCAGTGGAGGGCTAGGTTCATGGTTTCGACGATCTCGTTCTGATTATGATCCGACGTCGTTGCATCTCCTCTAATCATCCTATCAATCCACACGTCAAGATGACAGTCTGAGTAGCAATAACGAGCCCACTCCACGATGTTCTCGTGCATGCCAAATTCCGTGTCGGCGGGGCTTTTTCCTGTCAGCAATTCGATCAAGAAGAGACCAAATCCATAGATATCACTCTGCTCTGTGATCTCTTTGCCACCTTGTCTCGCTTCTGCAATCAATTCCAAAACTTAATCTGCTTAATGGATTTTCAATCTACAATTTTTATGTACGTGTTATCTACTTACGTATGTACGTGCATGGGTTAATAATATATATAAACGACGTACGTACGCCAACTTTTGCAAATCGGAGCATGTGGCCGGCCACATGATGATCTACTAGGCTTTGAATTTAAATGCAAGCTAACATATATATATGTATATATATACACGATAAATCTGAATAGTTCAATACAAAAGTAATATGCCTAAAAATTAACAATTTATAATGTATGTCAGGATAAAATGCTCTAAGAACTTAAGGAATTTTTTATCGACATTTAAATGAAAAAGAGATTTTTAAAAAATATAAAAGTTAAGCCATAACTCGTTGATGCATGTACTTATAGTTAGAAAAAGTCATCATAATTAATAAGTGGTAAATTAAAATAATCGTAATATATCCAATTGTTATCATAAAGGCCGGTAAATTAGTCATGTACGTCCGTACCTGGTGCAAGGCAGTCCGAAGGTATGATCAAGCACTTGTTGTCCATACAAGCCAACCGGCCGGGAAGGTCCAAACTAAGGCGAGCCTCATCTTTTCCGTCAACCACAACTTTCTCCGGCGATATGATACCCACCAGAACACTCGGCGAACAGTTGCCATGCAAAAAGTGTAGTGCTTTCGCAATGCCAATGGCAATTTTACGTCGCCTCTCCCAACTCAAGTTTACAAGAATTTCACTCAAAAATTTCCCTTCCACATTCCCGTAAACTAAAAATCCTCCCTTTTCGGTCGACCGGCATACTCCGATCAACCTAATGATGTTTGGATGCCGAAGCCTACCAAATTCGGCGATGTCAGACCAGGAACTCGGCGGGATTGAATTTACATCATTCATTTCCTTCACGACGAACTGCATGTTGCTGATCATGAAAGACTTCCCCCTGTAGGATCTCTCTTTTCCCTCTCGCATGATTACATTTTCTCGTTTCACCGATGATAATATATCGTCGACTGTTATGGATTTTGAAGCCCTTGAATCAAAGAATTGCATTTCCCACAATATTCCATCTTCGTTTTCCACTCTTTTCAGCTCCAATTGATCCTTTCGTCGCTGAATGAAAACGATGACAAGAGCAGCAAGAGCAAACATCGCTAATGCAACCAAAAAACAAGTGAGAACATACCACCACATGCGACTTTTTAGGTTTTTGCATGGCGGCAAACCGCTCGAAGCATCGCCGCCGCAAAGATCGTTGCCTGCAACGGCGCCGGCATTTATGGCAAGAAATGCTCCGGTGGACGGTAATCTTCCATGGAAGTGATTATGGGAGATATTCACTTCTCCGAGGGATTCCATTCTTCCTAAATTTGGTGGAATTTCTCCGGTCAACTGGTTTGCAGATAAATCAAGCTGACCGAGAGCAGGCAGTTCAGCGAGATTGATTGGTATATTTCCACTGAGTTGGTTATGGCTGAGGTCTAAACTCACAAGCTTCTTGCATGATGACAATTCTTCTGGAATATTACCAGAAAGCTTGTTTTCGCTCAGCTGTAACGCCATTAAATCTGATAATCTCCCAAAACTCTTGGGAATATTACCTGAAAATTGATTTTCCGATAAGTCCAAGTTCTGAAGCTTGCCACTGCCAAATGAATCCGGCAACTCGCCGAAAATCTTGTTTTTCGCCAAATTCAGCATTTCCAGTGATGGCATATCCCACTTTTGCCCATCGATTCTGCCCGAAAGATTGTTGCCTGAGACATCCAAGAAGTATACTAGCGGCAGTTTTTTGAACTCCGACGATAAATCACCGGAGAGACGATTGTTTTGGATACGTACTCGTCGTAAGCTTATGCAAGAACTCAAACTCTGGGGAATTTCGCCTTGGAGAGAATTAGAGAAGAGGATGAGCTTAAAAAGTCGACCCGAGTTGCACAAGCTTTTTGGTATGTCTCCGACGAGAAAATTGCTGGAAAGGTCGACAATAGTGAGATTGTTTCGCCTTCCGAGATCTTCAGGGATCTTGCCAGATAACTTATTCGACCATAATTGGAGGACCTGAAGCCGAGGCAGGGAAGCTAAAGCAGCAGGAATCTTTCCGGTCAAGTTATTGGAGAAAAGATGAAGAATCTCCAAGTTTTGCAACAAACTTATGAGTTCCGGGATCTCATCCGAAAGGGAGTTATCGCTAAGATCAAGAGAGACGAGCTTTTTAAGATTGAAAAGTGATCTTGGAATAGGACCCGTGAGCTTGTTCTTGTAGAGGAAGAGATACTGAAGATTGATGAGGTTTCCAAGAGATGATGGAATTTGTCCACTCAGATTGTTGTAGACAAGATCAAGATGATTTAGAGAAGTCAGGTCTCCGATCTCTTTTGGAATTTCGCCCGAAAGATTGTTGTAGCCTAGGTAAATCCATTTCAAGTTCTTCATTCGGCCTATTTGACCAGGGATTTGACCAACTAGCTGGTTAGAAGCCAATGTAAAGATTTGCAAAACTGTGAGATTTGATATGGAATTTGGGATTTTACCCACCAAAATATTTCCACCCAGATCAAGAAATTTTAGGCTCCAAAGCAATCCGATGTTGTCTGGAATTGGACCCGAGAACATGTTGTTGGAGAGATCTAATGTTTCGAGGTTGGAAAAGGAAATGCTGGGCAGTGGACCTGATAGATTGTTGTTACTGAGATTGAGATAAAGAAGAGAAGGGCAAGAAAATAAATTACGAGGTATTTCGCCCGAGAGATGATTGTCGGAGAGGTCAATAATTTCGACATACTGCAACTGGAAAATTGAGACAGAAATTTTCCCAGAGATGTTCTTCCTTGAGAGCTCGATTTTTTTAACGTGGGGAGGGTTGTCATGACAGGTTATGCCGTGCCAATTGCAAAAGCTGGTAGAGGAGATCCAGTTTGAAAGAAACCCTTTGGGGTCTTTGATCGAAGCTCTGAACGGCAAGAGAGACTCTAATTCCTCACCATATAACGCGGGGAGATTTATGAGGAATAAGAACATGAAGAACATGAACACGGACATTATTGTCCACGAACATGTTTCAGCTCCTTTCTTGGCCATGTCTAGCTAGGTTTATGTAACATCTACGTAACAGAGGAAATCAGAGAGGGATCAGATGAAAGTTCTTACTAAAATGATAAGAGCAATTTCTCCCCACCGAAGATTAAGCTGTCAAAAGGAAAGAAAACAATAAGGCAAATATTAACACGATTTTTGACATGGAATTCCTAGCTTTAATTGAAGTGTAGGGTACGACTGTGCAGTAAATCATTTCTCTTTAATTAAGGAACTTACCACATTTGCATGAGATTATTGACTGATCGATCTAGAACCTGTACTAAGCAAAAAACAACAGAATCAGACGAAATGCATCTCTCTATATAATTAACACTTCTCGAGAAAAGAGAACCAGGAGATCAATATGCAGCATGCATGTAATTACAATATAACTATGCATGGTGGAGAAAGAAGTTTAGGATAACATCCTGTAACGTACGTACCTGAATCGCATATTAATGGGATTATAGCAGAAACTGAAGATTTGTAGTTAAAAAACGTGGATTAAAAGAGAAGAAAGGAGGACAGGTTTTGAACTATTGAAGGGGCTAGGGTGAGAGACGTTAATGAGATATACAACTACTTAAATAGGAATTGGGGTTAAGGGTGCTTAGAAATTTAATTAAGGCCACGGTTCGAGGGGATAATTGCGAAACTGCACCTTGACTTCCTTTAGAATGATGTTTGAACACGAACGGTTGAAAGGGAAACAGGGACATATGTTGGAAAAAGTCTTGGATTTTGTCGGATTATTTACCAAAGTTCTCTTTTGACTGACTGACTTGGCCGGACAGTGACAAGGGTAATCATCTGTAACCGTTGAAAAGTTTGAAAAGTTTTATGGGCATGTGCTTGTGTATGCCGTTCATGTTGTACTTGTTTACACTTGCTTTCGACTAAAGTTTTCAATCTGTTCAATCAAATTATGAACAATATAAATATTGGTCTGGCGAATATTGATAATTAATTATGAATAAGATTTAATGTTTGGAAAGAGATTACACAACCCCTTTAATTTGCTAAAATTTTAAGAGGTACTAATTAATCAAATGTCTAGCTAGTGGTATACTAATCTATAATTCCTTTTTTAGCTTAATTAAAATATGTATTACATCAATAAATATGACTTCTGAATTAAATTATGTAAAATAATTAAGTAAAATCTGTATTACATCAGTAAATATGATTGCAATGGACAAGATTTAGAATCATTACAAAAAAATTGTTTATTTGTGATTAATTATTTTTAACAAAATAATTATTTCAATTAAAATGAATTTGTTTCAATTATAAATAATTATTTTTGTCAAAAATAACTAATTATAAATGTCCATTTTTTTTATAGTGAATGAAGAATAATATTTCTCATAATAATATTAATAGATACTACACTTTTGGCCAAAACCTGACCTAGTAAGTCTAAGGACCGGATTAGAGTTATAAATCTTAAGGATAAACAAGATCATTTTATCTTCTTATAAATTTGCAACTAATTCTTCAGAATATATATATATATATATATGTCATGGCCAGTACTATAACTCGGATTTAGCCCTCTAGTTCCTCTTGGGCAATCAATAGAACATAATTTTTTTCCTCGGCTTCTATTCTCAGGCTTAGTTGAAATTTCATTAATCATTAAAGCATCCACGAATGGACTGTCATTGGTTGTTTACAGTACTTTGTCAGACATAATTATGGTATAGAAATTCAGATCTATAAGTCGAATTTGAACCTTAGACTGTAAATTTAAAGAAGTGAGGACGACAACTTGCAAGTCAGATATATAGGGAAAAAGGCGAACTTCCTTGCATTAAAGCAATGTTCTTGAAACCCTTTCGTTTGGACTCTTTATGAATCATCTTGGATTCTCTCTCGCAGTAGAAAGAGAGAGGAAAAAAACTTTTAGTCAGGAAAGAGTACAAGCACATAGAATGAATTACAAGCTTACGCAAAGAGAAGTGAGAAGATCAGTGGGGTTGTAAAGCTGGAGAGAGAGAGAGAGAGAGAGAGAGAGACAGAGAGAGAGAGAGAGAGAGAGAGAGAGAGAGAGAGAGAGAGACAGAGACAGAGAGAGAGAGAGAGAGAGAGAGAGAGAGAGAGAGAGAGAGAGAGAGCGCAAAGCAGAGGAATGAAAAGAAAAATTAAAGTTGGAGGTCTTTACCTTACATACCGCGCTAATGCTCGTGCGCACCCTCTTTCTCACCCGTTCTGCTTTCGGGACCCAAAGTCTCTTTCTCGAAGGAATATACAGTGTGTGGTCTTTATCGCACCCGGCATGCCGGTCTTCTCCATTTTCTAGGGTTTTACACCCTGCCATGCTATCCAATGCATGTTATTTTTTAACTTTCTTTTTCTTTTTTTTCTTTTTTTTTAACTTTTTAAGTTGTATTTGGATAATGAGTTCATTATACAGCTAGTATTTAGAATTTGTTATCATTTTTTACTAACTCTTCACTTTTTACTGGTTTTTCATCATTTTCCACTACTATTAATTAATAAAGAAAAATAAAATTAATTAATAAAGAAACCATTTGGAAAGAACATTATTTTGATCGAATATATATATATGTATATATATATTAAAAGTTTTCATGGAGGACCAAAGGAAGTATTTACATATTTTCTATATATATTTACGTCAATCATGGTCTCAACATATACTAAGAAGCCATTCGGAATCTGCATGCAACTACTTCAAAGTTATAAGCAATTATTTGGGTATGCATATGGAGGAATATAAGAAAAAATATATAGTGGGTTGCACAAACGAAAAGTAAGGTATATATTTCTAAAGACCACAATAAACTGGTCAGAAAATATGTTGGGTCCAGGCAGATCAGAGGATGGTCAGATACTTCGAGAATAATTGAGGCTCAAGTTGTACATACCCAGTCTGCTTTATATATATATATATATATATGTACTCTTGGAATATGTGTCTTGCACTAATTCTGAACATTTTACCTAAGACTAGGTTTAATAGATGCGATGAGATCAAATTAATAGAAGCGCTTCCTTGTATTTAACCTATCGAGTAGAAGGAAATATAAATGAAAACTCGAATGAACTTTAAGCAGTCTCCTCCCTGGCTATCTGTCACCAGCTGTCATCTAACAAGCATTAATGTAGACAAAACTATGTTTTGATCTTATTTCATTTTCTTTTCATGCAGAAACTGGGTTTTTTTGTTCTTTTTGATAATCGGACATCATACTAGCTAGTTCACGCTTTCCGAATAAATGACAAGCAAACTCGGCAATTGGTCTAGATTTACATCCTGTCATCCAATGATCGTGCATGAGAATATATCTTTATGTATCATGTAATATTCTAGAATCCATCATGTCATAAAGTATTATGCATGATCGATCGATTATCGGTCATGATGTTTCAGGGCCGGGTTTCTTATATTAATTTATGGCATATATGATTCAACTGCGATATATTTAATTCGTACTTCAACAATATTAATGAAAAGTTTATGTATATATGCTGTAAAGAGCAAAACCAGGTACCTTCGGTGCTTCGTTTGTACTTATACTAATTAATGAGGCACTTTTCGTTTCTACATGAGTTTTATAAGGGTCTCTAATATCTCTTTTGAAATCTGTAGGGCGTTATGTTCATTGTTCATAGTTAGTGCTCCAGTCCAGCCATGCACTTAGCCCAAGACTTCAATAAAATGGTTTGACTAATTAATTAAGCTGGACTATATTATAGTACGCTAGTATGCCGGCCGGGAAGCAATATTAATGCTTTTATTTTTTCCCCCACTACTTTTTAAAAAGAACAAATTTCCAATTCAGTCTCTTGGAGTCGCGATGATCCACAAATGTCGGGCGCAAGGGTCCACCAAGATTACTGCTAACATGGGCTACTTATAATGTATCCAAGAGCTCAACTCAGTATCACATGGCATCAACGTCTGGGTGGGTGTGAATTTAGATTAATTGCCGACGATTCAAATTCTCCAAATTCTTCAAAAGGTGCAAGAAAAATTAAACTCCTATGCATGCGCATTAAACCCATTAAGGGACCTTCTCATTCGTTGATTTAGTTATGAAATTTGTGGATGTAAAAATGAGTTAGTTAGCATATTTTTATAAAAATCTGTGTCAAATTATGTTGCAACAAGTTGTGGTGCTGAAGTGGGTTAACATGAAAATGGTCGAAGTGGGATCAACATGGTTGGAGCAGAACTCATATAAAAAGTTCGCTCGATTAGCACTCGACACTGCACTTGAGTAAAACTCAAACATAAAGTTCGCTCGACAAGAGCTTAAGTAGAACCAACACAGAGAGTTCACTCGACAGGTGTTGGACATGGTGCTTAAGCGAAGTTGCCCAATGTGTTCGCTCAACGACCTCACTCGAACTAGAGCCTGAATGGTGACCAAGCATAGATCAATTCACTAGACATAGCGCTCAAGTGAAGGTCTTCCAAATTGTTCGCTCAATTCTCGTTCAACATGCCGCTCAAACAATGTGCACTGAACTCACTCGAGCAAAAACTTAACTCCTTCTAAGAATCTTTGAGAGAAATTTATCAAGCATATTCGAAGTTGAGTCTCTTTTGGAAAAAATACCTCCACCATTCACAATCAAGATAAAACATTAGTTGAGTCCATTGGAGTGGACGTGGTCAATGATCAGGAAGAGTTTCGAAACTACTATTGATGCAGAGATCGAGAGGTTATTGTGGAAAGTTATAGAAAGGTTTGAGTTTTAACATGATCCCACATGCATGTAGAGATCAAGTGCCAGTTATGCGTATTGTTGTAAGCCAACTCTGCAAAGGTTTTGTGAGTATCTTTAAATTGGTTGTAACAAACTTAAATTCTATAGTGGATTTGAGGTGGTACTGACTTACACCTGGAGTGGTTTTAAATATTGAAAAAGTTTTTTAAAATTACTTTTCACTTCGTAATCAAAATCATTGTGTTAATTATTTGTGATATAAGAAAATTGCTTATTTGTTGCTATTTATTAGTCACAAATAATTCATTTTAGTCACTATTAGTCTATTTTAATCGCAAATTATCCTTTTGGTAAATGGTTGGTTACTAATACCCATTTTTTTCTTATAGTAGCTGTGCTTCATTGATTGATTATTTATGTCGGTCTTTATTTTTTTTAAACTTCAAATTTCAAAATATACATATTTAACCACCCCCCTTCCCCTCTCTCTAGGTGTTGCGTTTTGTAGAACTAACTGCTTTTTGACTTTTATCCTGGAACTTTCAGTAGCCGAAATCCAATCAACGATCCTCTCAATTTTGAGCACGATCACACTCACGAGTTTATGTAAATAGAAGGAAAATTCTTCAATGAATTTTCTCTCACATGACACAATAATATCTCTAGAATTGCTTTCTGGCCGAAAACCTTAATTGGGACAATCAAATGAGTTTCTTTAAATAACAAGTCTGAAAAGAGTCATAGTCAGGATAACATTCTATTGATGAATGGAGTCTATTGCGAAATACTCTCATGACAATTTGTCAACATGTCGTGATAACAGTTCTCTATAGCGCTTTGAATTTTGTTCATCTTCTGTTCTGGATAATTGCAAGTTTTGAAATTCACACTAGCAACGTATTTAAATAACTCTTATGACTCCTAGATAGACTAATATGTTATAGATAAATCTAATAAATATTTTACATTCATTCAAAATTCAAATTCAAAGATAATATAAAATCTTATCTTTTAATTTTCTGATATATTTAAACACAACAACCGAATCACCTAGTCCTTACCAACAAATTCTGCATTTACATATATTTAAATTATGAAGAATATTACACATAAGTTCACACACCACATATCATATAAATTTTTTATTTTTTTTATATTTTACAAATTTTTTTCTGAATTTTTTCTTTGCAAGTTAATTGAATTCTCTACTTATTATTTATATATTAAATATTTCATGAAAGAAAAAGAATCAAAAAAATATATGATATATAATATGTAAGCTTATGTGTAGATTTTTTCATAAATTATAGTTCAGCCACACATGACAGCAATATCATTTTCATCGTGCATGGACCTCCACTGAGCTAAAAACATCACATGCACTTTTAGGAAAGTGGCCCATATTCCATGCTTAGCTCTTTTAAAACCTAGAGAAAGTGGCCGAGGCGTACTATTGCATGTGTGTACTGATCACGTATAACGTACGTACATGCTATGTGAGATTTTGCTTTGCGTGCGCCAGGCTAGGCTAGGTAGCTTTAGTTGAAACTTGAAAGTTGCTCGATCAAAGTAAATTTTCGATAGTAAGAATAGGAGATGCTGGGTTGCGGTAAGCTGCACTCCAACATTTTGTAATATGTAAAAATATAATAAAAAATATTAAAAAATACAATAAAAAATAAAATACATATAAACTTTTAAAAGAAATTCGACTTCACCCAGTTTTCGATGCCGTTATCGATGGTGGGCGACACCGCCCACTCCATAGGGACTCGAAGGAGTTGGCGACCCCACCCCTGCGACGGCAAGTCCCGATGACCTCTGGTGTGTTATTGGCGGCCTTAAACCCGTTTCGAACCCGGACCATATAGACCTTAAACCAGGGACTGCGGGGCCTACAATGGTGGGAGGGCTCAATCATATAGGCTACGTACGCACTCTGATTTTTCTGCCAAGGGCCGATCGTCCGATATGGATTAGGAGATGTTCAAAGTTAAAATGAGTTTAGTTTATTTTTTAATATTATTATTATTTTAAAATTTAAAAAAATTTAATTTAATTTTGAAAAAGACATTAAAATTTAAAAAATATGTATTAAAATTTGTGTTTTATATGAAAAATTAAAAAAATATAATGATAAAATAGAGATGAATTGAGATTAGGTCAACTCCCTCTCCAATCCAAATTGAATAATGTTATCAATAATCGAATCCCAAATTTGGGGCTTAATTAATTTGTTTTCTTTTTTTATCGATCTCCAAGCTGGAAACCAGCCCATGCAATTATGAATAATTTATGATGGTTCTGATTTCCATCCATCAAAAACAGAACTGGAGCGGCTGGCCGTATCAGCTGCTTAGAGTAAACTAATTATTATAAAATTTACAATTTGTTGGAGATAGTACTTCAAAACGACCCGAGGCGATCTTTTTGGTTTCAAAGAAAAGAAAATGCACATGAGCAGATCTCCTAAAAAAGTGCTCCGCTAATTAATGTTGAGATCGATCATGCACGCACAAATTATAAGACGGTGAATGATCGATATAAGCAATAAGCATGCATGATTAATAATGGTTCTATATATGGAGCACGCTCGAATAGAAGTGTTATGGCGCCTTCACCACGATTAATATTAATACTTCAATATAATGTGCCAAATATTAATGTTACCGACCCGGCGACCTGGCCGTACGTAATATGGTAGTATGGGTAATTTTTCTCAATCCCATTCATGAAACATATTTGTTGCCCAAATGACTAACACAAGAGGGGGGTTAATTGAGTTGTATTAAAAAAATTAACAATTATAAATCAAGTATACAATATAAAATATAAACAAAATATGAAACAGTAATAAATATAAAGAGTAAAGGTAAGAGAGAAGCAAACTCAGTATGTTAACGAGGTTCGGCCCCACTGCCTATGTCCTCGCCTCAAGCTACCCCTTGAGGATCCCCAAATCTACTATTCAATCTCCTTTAGGTGGAGATAGAAACCTATTACACCTTTGAGCAGCACCGCTCCAAAGAATCCGTGTAGAACACCCTCTACATTTCCAATCACCTCACACTTGGTGATTTAACTATTCCCCGTGTAGAACACCTTCTACACTTCCAATCACCTCACACTTGGTGATTTAATTATTTCCCATGTAGAACACCTTCTACACACACAAGGGTTATAGCCTTAATCCTAATTTCGAATTTTTAAAATATTTACAAAATTACTCTATGATTTTAATGTAAACTTGTTCCCTTCTTGCTCATGCTTGCTTCCTTGATGTGCTTGATTCTATTGTGTGGACAACTTGAGCTTAAAACTCTTTTATTCTTTGAATTCATTTGTTATCATCAAAATCCATGTGTAGATTTATACGAAATTTGAAATTTTGAGGTCAACAATGTTGAAATCACATTAATTAATCTACGCTCTTATAAGTAATTCTTAAATTGCAAATCAAAGAGAAGAACTTAATTATCGAACAACCTACGTAAGTAGGGGTGTATATGTTTTAGCCAGACTGAAATATTTTAACGATTAATGGAGATTGCAATAACCACGTACATTAATTTATTTTTTTTAAAATTTATTGTATATATAATGAATATAGCCCAAATGCTGCCCAATCAGTCGTATCCAGACGTACCACAAATTTATTGTATACATTAATTAATGTTGAGATCCTTATAACGTTATAAGGATCGTTTGGGCATTAATATTGCTAAACTAATTGATATTATAATTAGTTAATTAATTCTAATTAAAATCATTAATCGATCTTTGGAAAACAGCTCGTGCTTCGGCCTAATTTTGTCATTGATGAGTTCTTGGAACTCCTGTTTTCATAACTTCTTTTAGCTATATCTCTGAGTATGCATGCCAATGAGAGGTTGGGGTTGAGCCTGGCTGTATTGTTGAATTTCTGGAAAAAATCCCTGTGAGAGGCAACTGCATCTCCAGTGGATGTTTTTGGAGATCGAATTAGCCTTTCTTTTACAGCTTCGGAACAAAGGCCGCATACCCAATTTCCTGAATAAGATTCTTCAACTTCTACGATGTAGGCCGGGGTACAGTCCTCTTTGAGACCACAGCATTTGCATTCAGCTTGCTCTACTACTTCATTCACTATGCCAATGCTGCTCTCTAATTCCTTGCTATATTTCTCTATCTCCACAGATATGTCGGACACCACCTTTCTCAGCCTGATCTGTTCATTCTGGAGAGAGAGAGAGAGAGAGAGAGAGAGGTAACCAGGCCATGCATTAGCTCGATAATATAACAACTGAAATAAACAATGTAACAAGACTATTATGATAAGGTAAAGTAGATGGAATAGTACTTCTGCTTCATTAAGTGATTTTGATGCCATGTGTTCCTCAAGAAGTTAGCTTCACTTCATTTCAGACTCGCGTATACAATTGTACGTACAAAAAAAAGTGGCTGTTTGGGTCTTTTATAAGTGAGAAGAATCGATCTGATCTTAAAGTGGATAGAATCAAGAGGGGGAAGTGGCTGTAGTTGTCATAATAGGCTAGCTTATCGATCGACAATGTCCATGAGGAATGACCGCTTTACAGGCTAAAATATCTCAAAATTCACGGATGAGGTCGGTCGGTTTTCCATTAATGTGCAAATTGCAGAGCTAGTACCTAGGAGCGGCCAGGGGGTTCCTAGCTAGCTAGCTAGCTAGGGCTTTTTCTGCAATTTGCAGTGCTGCAACGATATTATATATTGGAGAAGATCTACATGGAAAGATCGTGCGTGGGTGTTCGAGGTTATGAAATGCTAATCGTTTTCCTTACTCGTGAGGCCTCACGGGATCCATTACATTGCTAAAACACATGCATGCGTGACGTACGTGCAATCGATCTTTGTAATTGAACTTGTTGCTGGAATGAGAGTATTAATATTAGCTATATTGATTTTTTTTAAAATTTGATAAAAAAAAGTATAAGTTCAATAAAAATCAATATTTTCACATGATTTATAATTATATATTGAATTTATTATTAGATTCATCAAAATGATAATATAATATACAATTTATGAAACTAATAAACATATTTATAATTTATACATCCAACAAATATATTAAAAGTCAATAAAAAAATATTTTGATGGGTGAATAATAATTCTTTAAATATAAAATATAATACTCAAGTATTGTAATTAGAGTCAGCTCAATAAGTTAGGGAGTTTAAGGCAAAAATTTTGATTGAGCCTTTTTTTTTAGTAAAATAAAATAAAATAAAATAATTTTAAATTTTACAAAACATGATTTGTATTTAAAAACAATGCCTATCATTTGCCAAGTAAAATTACTAATTAAGATCTATATTACATTTTTAACTAATAACCAACTTAATCTGTATTAAAAAAAATGATTTAAAAAAGATTTTATCAAACTTAGTTTTTTAAGACGTGCTCTTGACTTTTAAGAGTCGTTTGAGAACACGACTATTTTTATGTATTTTCACATATTTTCAAACTTAACTTTTTTTTTTCTCACTCAAAGCCCAACAAAACATTTTAATTCAAACTATTTTACTACTCTACTAGATATTTAGAGGTGTCCTTAATATCTAAAAAAGATCTAAAAGTAATTATAATAATCATCCTCAATGAAGTTTTATTAAAAAGTGGGTCATTGCCTTTTCGAAGGATCATACAAATTTTTTTCATGAACATTTAAAAATTAGATTATGTTATTAATAATTTTGATATTATATATTAAATTAAGAATGATAAAAGAGAAATGTATTCTTATAAAAAGAGTACTTGAAATAATTCTTATCTAAATTATTTATAAAATTAATAATGACATATAATATGTACTATTTAATAATTTTGTTCTTTTATTTAGGTAATTAATTGTTTAATTTATTTATTTTTTTTAAATTATATTTTAGACTTTTTGAAAATAGGTTTTTTACCATCAAAGGGCCAAAGTCGACCCTAACTGTAGCTCAAAATTTGAGTTCGTGGGTTTTGATGAGTCCAATAATAGGTCTAATGCCAATACTCTGATCTGACTATATATATATATATATATACATTTTAAGGTTGCGTTTGGATGTCGAGCTGAGTTGAGTTTATCTGAATTTTTTATAAATAGTAATAAGTTGATATGGTTTAATTAGTTTTGTGGAATCTACTTAAGTGAGTTTAAAATGTATTTATATGTTTACATGATTAGTTTAGATATATTTTATGCAGTAATGTAAAATTTGTGAGACCCAAAAACTATTCACTAACAATGATTGCTCTTTAGTCTCCCACACGTGCTGCAGGAAAAAAAAAGTGTAGCAAAAGCTATCAAGGAGAGAGAGAGAGAGATTTGGCTTGTAAAAAAAAAGTTGATTGGATTGAAAATCCAAAAACCAAAAGTCTTATTAGTCTGTTATAGTACACTAAATTATACTGTGTTCTCTTTTAAGTGAGTCAAATTGTGTGCTTGAATGATAAAATGAGTTTAAAGTAGAGTATACTGAATATATTTTTGGAACCAAACGGGACCTAAACAGCATGCCTATAGTCATCAAGTTCGAAAATCCCAAAACCAAAAGTTGTCAATCTGCTATAGTATGTTGTAGTGTACTGAGTTCTCTTTTAGGTAAGTTAAACTGATGTATTTGAATAATAAAATAAATTTAAAATATAGTGTACTTAGTAGACTTTGGAAACCAAACAACTACATGCCTATAGTCATCTTTATCATGAAAGCTGTAGAATATTTCAAAAACAACAAATTTATTTATCATCTATTCTATGATCACATGGCATTAGATGATAAATTCATAAGTTAAATATAAAAAAAAAAAATTAATCATCTAATACCATATCATAAGATAATGAAAGAATTATGAGAATTAAGATGATGAGTAGCATCTATCTTTTAAAAATATAGATGGTGGAAATTAAATGAAGCTCAAGAACTAGAAGTGATACAGAATTAGCAGTCAAACAACAACATTTATATTTCTCTCTCTTTTCAATTTTCCAAATCAATTGATTTTGGTCTCATTTGGAGAATGACATGAGATAGCAAAATGTGAGTAATAATGAAATAATTGCGAATAGCAATGAAATTAATTGAGTTAAGGCTTTAAGTTTTGGAAAAGAAAAATATATTTTATTTTAAAATATATTTTATTTTTTAATATTACTTTTGTTTTTGAATTTAAAATTTTGAATTATTTTTATATTTTGTCTGAAATTTTGAAAAATTTATAATTATTAGATAATGAATAGATGAGTAGATTGATTTTTTAAAACAAAAAGATTAAAAGGTGTTTTGTGGTTGATTTCTAAATTTTATTTAGAAATGAGATAGATGGATTCCAAAGGATGTCTCCCCTCAGAATTTGCATTCTTCTGTTTGGGTCACAGCCCAATTCTTAGCCCTCATTTGTTTTTACAATAATTCTCTTCTTAAAATTTTACATAAAATAATATAAATAATTTAATTTTTTTAAATATTATAATAAAAATAATATTAAAATATATATTTTAATACTATATTATATCATTTTTAATTTTGATCTCAATTCATCTCATTTTCTATAAATATAAAAATAAAAATAAAGAAGGTAATCTTCGTATGTATGCAGCCCATTACGCTACATTTTTCTGTAACCAAGCGAGGCCTTCTTGAAGCTGAATAAATTATGGGTCTCGGACTCGGCCACATCTCAAAGACTCAAACAAGGTCCAGGTTAACGAAAGCCTGGAGATTACAGGCCCAATTTCTCCCAACGGACTGATTTATAAATAAAATACTTGTTTATTGATATTCCGTATATACGTATGTGCCACTCATCTCTATTTTTTGTAATAAAAAATGCTAATCATTATCAGAAAACAAATCTCTACTACTGAAAATGAAACTTTGGGCGGTTTCTGAATCACATTTTTTTTCCACTTAAATAGTTTTGATTACTGGAATAATGTTAGAATGTCCACCAAGTTTAATACCTCTTTTCGACACTATTTTTTTTTAATTTTTAATTTTATTTAATGATTATGGAAGTAATTATTAGTATATTGATATATTTTTCATATTTTTAAAAAATATTTTAAAATGATAATAAGAAAATAGAAAAAAATTGTTAATTTTCTTTTCATATTTTTTAATGTATTTAAATATTTTTTTAAAATATGAAAAAATATCAGTACATTAATAATTATTTTCTTAATAATTAAGTAAAATTAAAAATTAAAAAAAAAACTAAATGCAAGAGGTGTCAAACTTAGTGGGCATTCTAGCATTACCAAATTAGTTTTAAATACTATATCGATGGGCGTACCAATTAAGGCATTGAAATAAAATATTTTAATACTAATATTGTTTCGTATACCATTTTAAAATAGTCTGTACATAAAAAAAAATTATATATATAAATTATATTTCAAAATAGTAATTAATATATGCATAAATTATATATGTATAAATAGTCTAGTCTAAATTAGGATAAAAAACAAAACAAGAAATTAAACAAAAAAAGTAAAATACCGAAATCCAGTACTGCCAGTACATGCATGGCTAGTATAGATGAAATACTGGCCGATACGACTAGCATTTCGTACTGGCTAGTATTTCGATCGATACGAAAATCTACTTATTTATATACCAAACAATTAATCGATATGACATATTTTAACTGTACTGATTGGTACTCTATGATATTTAAAACTATTCTTATATCTATTAACTTTCTAAATAAGTAATTCGATTTTCTCAAATTTTTTATAATAATTGATCAATTTTTGGTTCAGGCCTCGGCATCCATTTACTTGAGTAAAGGCAAAGTAAAAATAATATATATATATTTTTTGGCTATTTCATTTAAGAAAGATTCTGACATTAGATTATCTATTTATTAGTTAAATAATAATAAAATATTACTATTTTAATCTTTTATCTAATTATTTTTCTCACATTTTCAATTCAAATTAACCCAATATTGTAAATGGTATGAATCGAAGCAGTTATATATACATATATATAAATAATATTTAGTGGTACGTTTAAATGTTATGTAGCAACAAAGTGAGAGAGAAAATAATATAAATTATGTAATGTAGGGTTAATAGCAACCATACAAACATAAAGAGTTATTGGAAATTGCAAGCAATATTATATTTACCTTTTACCTGTTCCAATGTGTAGACCCTTTTAAGAGACTGTTAGCCAAATTTGAATTTGCATTTACATTTGGCTATGCCAATAAGATGCTCTAATAAAATGTAAACGTACAGGTTCTGGCAGATCATGAATAGAAAGATATAAACTGAACCTACATCTAATATCAATATTTCAATATTGAGAGTAGGGGTGGGCAGCGGGTATCCGCACCCGCTGCCCCGCCCGTCTTCCGCCCTGCCCCGCATAGCGGGGGCGGGTTACTCCGCCCGATGACCAATAACGGGGTAAAACCCGTCCGGTATTTAGCCAGATAGCGGGGGCGGGGGCGGTATACAAATGACCCCGTTCCCGTAATACCCCGCCCCGCCCCCGCATATATTAAATATTTAATATATTATATATATAAAAAAAACTCAGATGACTTAAAACGGCATTGTTTTGTCATCTGTTTTTTTTTTAAATTTCCTTAAATAAAACGAAGCCGTTTTATATAAAACGGCATCATTTTATATAAAAGCTTCGTTACAACCCCCCGTCCCCGACCTCATCGACATCTCTGATTCTCTCTCTCTCTCTCCCTCGTCTCCCTCTCACTCTCTCTCTAAAATTGCCGAACCCTAGCCTAAAATCGCCCCATCAGGTCCACGCCGTTGCAGCCACTCCGCCGTCGCAGGGGACTCCGCCGTCGCATCCCCACGCCACCCTCAGCAAGAATCCCTCTCCTTCGTCTCCGAATTTATCCGGTTTCTCCCTCTCTGATATTCCTCCAATCTCCACCAAGGTAAGTGATTCCGTTTCACCTAAACCCTAATTTGAAGATTTCTTTCGTTTTGATTCTTGAAAACATATGGAAATGGAGAAGTTGATGGAGGATGGGTTTGGTGTTTGTGAACCGTGTGCTGTGGAAGCCGATTGTGCATGTGTTTGAACTGTGAAGTGTGATCGTGTTGGATTATGTGATTGTATTTAATTTATTAAAATTTAAATTGTTGATTTGAGTTTATTTTATTATAATTACAATTATTTGATTGTGTGATTACATCATTATAATTATTTTTATGAGACACCCGATTCCATTTCGGTTTGAAGATTGGATTGAAGTTTTGAAGAATGGAGTGATCAGTGAAGCTTTGCTGCTTTTATTTCATAATATTTCATAGTTTTTTTATTTTTAGATTGGATGTAATTGAGAGTGGATGGCTGGATGCCTTGGTTTTGACATTTTGTTATATGAATCTGAATGTACTCAAAGTCTCAAACGATCAACCTTTGAATGTATTTCATTGTTTTTTGTTGAGTATTTCATAGTTTTTTGTTGAGTGGATGGCTGGATGCCTTGGTTTTGTTAGATTGGATAGCTGAATGTATTTCATAGTTTTTTAGATTGGATGTAATTTCGAATGTGTTGAAGCTATCTTTTGTTGAGATAATGAAAAATTTGATATTTTTTAAGGTTTGAAGCTTTGCTGTCCATATTGTGCAAACATCTATAGCTAACATTTTTATAACATGAAAAAAAAAAAGTGCAAAACATAGGTCCAATAAAATGTAAAACAAGCCAAACTAGTCCAAAGACTCCAAAATTACTCAGAAAGAAAAGTAACAAAAAACTGTTATTTTTTTATTGCTGTCCAATGGCGTCGTTTTATAAAAAATAATTTATACACAATATTTTTTATTACATTTTCACAATAATATTTTAAATAAAATATTTTTTGTAAAACACTTTATAAAAGGAACATTATTTTATAAAAGCATCCTCATCTTATAATATTATTATAAAATATCTTATATATTTTTTTGATAAGTGTATATATTATAAAAATATATGGTGAGTATCAATATATTTAATACTCATCAGACTATATGATAGATTAATTAATAATAAAAACAAAAACAAAAACATATACATTCATAATAGATATTATGTAAATTATAGTGCAACTTAAGAATAATTATAAATTTTATTTACAGCCTCATATAGAAGATTGTGTGTATAGACTTACTGATATATGAAGATAAAAATAAATAAAATATTATTATAACTTACAAAATATTGAAAATAATTATATAGGCTTGAGATTTGAGTCTATTATATTTTGTATGACCATTTGTGTTGCATTTATTATAATTTCAGATTTGTTGTAAATGGAAAGTCCAGAAGACTCTAGTGCGAGCTCCCCGGAGGGAGTCTTGGGTACCTCCGGCCCTAATCCTAACCCTATCCTGACCACTACCACTACTACTACTACTACCACTACCCTTAACCCTACTAGTACTCCCCTTTCGGTTGAGATCCCTGACCCTACTCCTACCACTACCACTTGCCCCGCCCCCAAGCAGTCTAGCAAGAAAGCCTTATCCATAATTTGGGCTCATGTCACCAAGATAGAAGGTGGTGACCCCAATAATCCAAAAGCCAAATGCAACTATTGTGACAAAATTTATGGGTGACACTACAAGAGATATGGCACTTCCCAGATAAAATTGCACTTGGAGGAACAATGCAAGAAATCCCCAATTTTAAAATCTTTGGTAGAGAAGACCCAATCCAGGCTTGAAGTTGGATTTAAAAAAATGGGTGAGGGGAGTAGTGGAGAGTTGGCATTAAAGGGGTACACAAAATACGATCCTAACGAGGCTAGGACACACCTAGCTCACATGATTATTATAGATGAGATGACTTTCCAAGTGGTTAATGGGAAAGGGTTCCAAGCTTATTCTAGGTACTTGGAACCAAGATTTAATATTTCTTCTTGCCACACGGTGGCAAGAGATGTTAAAAAACTTTATCGGTCAGAAAAATAGAAGTCGAGGGGTTTATTGGCGGGGGAGAATGTTTGCCTCACCACTGATTGTTGGACTTCTTGTAATAATCTTAATTTTATGTGTATGACTGTGCATTGGGTTGATGGGGGTTGGACATTGCATAAGAAGATCCTTAAATTTTGTCAAACCACTGATCACAAAGGTGAAACGATAGGGAAGGCCTTAGAGGCCGCTATAAGAGAATGGGGGTTGACTCGGGTTTGTACTTGCACGGTTGATAATGCCGGGGCTAATGATGTTGCAATGAGACATCTTAAAACTCTCATGAATAATGCGAGTAGAATAATTTTGGGTGGGGATTATTTGCATGTGCGATGTGCAGCACATATTCTTAATTTGATTGTGGGTGATGGCTTGGATAAGCTTGGTGACTCGGTTGCTCGGGTCAGGACTGCTGTGAGATGGGTCAGATCTTCTCCTACTAGATTGGCTAGGTTCAAAGTTGCTGCAACTACTGTGGGTATAACATGTAAAAAAGGTCTTTGCACTGATTTGTCTACGAGGTGAAACTCAACCTTTTTGATGATAGAGGCGGCCCAGGAGTATAAGTTGGCATTTGATACATTGGGTAATGAAGACATACAATATGTCAAGTATTTTGATGAAATGTTGGGGCACCCTTTGTTTAATGATTGGGAGGTTGTATCTATTTTTGTAGAGTTTGTGAGGGTTTTTTACGATGTTACTAAGGTTTTATCTGGTTCTTTGTATCCCACGGCACATCAATTTTGTCAACAAATAGTCAAGGTGAAAGAAGAATTAGATGATATTGCAGCGGGTAGTAACACCACATTGCGGGATGTTGCCCAGATGACTAACACAAGAGGGGGGTGAATTGAGTTGTATTTAAAAAAAATAACAATTATAAATCAAATATATAATATAAAATATGAAACAATAATAAATATAAAGAGTAAGGGTAAGAGAGAAGCAAACTCAGTATGTTAACGAGGTTCGGCCCCACTGCCTACGTCCTCGCCTCAAGCTACCTCTTGAGGATCCCCAAATCCACTATTCAATCTCCTTTAGGTGGAGATAGAAACCTATTACACCTTTGAGCAGCACCACTCCAAAGAATCCGTGTAGAACACCCTCTACACTTCCAATCACCTCACACTTGATGATTTAACTATTCCACGTGTAGAACACCTTCTACACTTCCAATCACCTTACACTTGGTGATTTAACTATTCCCCGTGTAGAACACCTTCTACACACACAAGGGTTATACACACCCTTTTACAAATACAAGAATTGATAGTAGGTAGACTATCAAAGTACACTCCTCAATGAGTGAAATAAGAACAATACAGCACAAACTATATCTCTCTCAACAAGAACAAGAATTAAGGCTCAAAATTTTAGAAAAGAGAGAATGAGAGCTTTGAAGAAATGATGCAAAACTTAGCAATAGATGTGTAAGCTCTTGTTGTTAATTTTTCAAAACTCAAGTGAGCTATTTATAGGCAAATGATTCTTCAATTTCAAATTTGAAAAGATTCCCATGTCAAATAAGAGCACTATTTACTTTTCAAAAAATTCAAATAAAAACATTTCCTTTTTGCATTTGTCAAAGACAACTCCATTCATTTTTCAAAAAAATCAAACCTAATCTTTTGCTTTTCATACAAGACAAAATGAGCATGATTTATTTTTCAAACCAAATCATCTTCTTTTTGCATATGTCAAAAAAACACACAACCACCCTTTAAGATTTTCAAACAAATCATCTATCTTTTATATTTGTCAAAAAAACATACAACCACCCTTTAAGATTCTCAAACAAAATCATCTACCTTTTGCATTAGTCAAAAAAACACACCACCTCCCTTCAAGAATTTCAAACAAAATATGCACATGTCAAATATGATAATCAATCATCTTATAAAATCAAGTTTTTATAAAAAAAATATAATTTTCGAAATTATTTTGTTTGATGGTGTTATGCACATGTGAAAAACATAATTTTCAAAACTAAGACATTTTAAAAATGTCTTGCATATGTGAAAAAAAATAATTTGATGTTTTATGAGAAAAAAGAGTAATTTGGAGCCTTAATCCAATTTCTAATTTTATCAAGAGATGTACAAAAATAATCTATGAGTTTCATTTGTAGACTTGATATCTTTCTTGCTCATGCTTGATTTCTTGATGTGTTTAGCTCCCTTCATGTATAGACAACTTGAGCTTGAGTTTTCAATATTATTTGTTATCATCAAAATTTATACGTAAATACGAGACTTGAAACCTTGGGTTCAACAATCTCCCCCTTTTTGATGATGACAAATACTTAGTAGAAATCTGCGACCTGCAGTAATACTTAAGCTCCCCCTGAAAATATGCATTAGTATTTCAAGAAAAATATAAACATGATTCTAGCATATATAACAGGGTAGTATAATACTAGTATAAGACTTCTCCCCCTTTTGGCATCATTAAAAAGGAATCATAATTAGATCAATAAGATATATTCCTGCAATAACCAATAGACAAATAAAACGCTGCGTTAGTAGAGACTATAGAAATTAGAACCACCCGTGTCCGACAAAAGTTGCAAACGTTGAAGCCGAATTTTATCATCTCGGTGCGGAAAAAGATTTAAATCCGCTTGATGTTATTGACGAATTAGATGTTTCGGAGATTTGAAGATGAATAATTAAAATTATTCTTGTCCGACAAAGACAGCAAAAGCTGCAGGCCTAGCTTTGGCAATGCGGTGCGGAGCCATGCATGTCCGACAAAACCTGCAAATGTTGGAAGTCTAACTCTGGCAATTCGGTGCGGAGCCACGCGTATCTGACAAAACCTGTAAAGGTTGGAGGCTTAGCTCTAGCAGTCGGTGCGAAAGCAGATCAATCGCCTGATGTTGTTGACAACGGGTTTGAAGGCTCTGAGTTTCTATAAAAAAATCATTTTCACCAATCGAATACCAAAAAAAAAACATTGCTTCTTGACCTAAGTTCTGTTTCTCCATAACGATAGAATGGCCGAACAATTCTCTTCCACTAATGTTCCAGACTTGAATCAGGAACCCTTGACGCATCAACCATCAATCTTCTCTCCTAAGGCCGTCAATGCCATGATAGGAGCAGAAAACTTTTGACAATGTGTGTCCAGCATATCTTATATTTCTTTTGACTAATAAGATTTGAAGAGACAATAGTTTGTCTTGTTCTTTATGCTATCTCTATAAAATCAGTTTTAAAGTTCATCCGATTTGCATCAAATCTTATTCTCATCTCTATAACTCATCTGCATTCCTTCAATATTCTCGCTTTAAGTTTTCAATTCTTTTCTCAATGGCTTATTCTTCTAACATTCCTCTAGATGCATCCATGAGGTATTCTACATCTCAATCTCATGTCCTTTCTGCAGCTACCATTGGCGCCATGTTGCAGCAAGAGAACAACTTCAATTATAAGAGAAGACTCATTACCAATTTTACCTATTCCCACGATCTTCCCTTTCGAGTTGTCTCCAAATGTCACGTGTCCTTCTTCTTTAGATCTAAGATAAAAGAACTTAGTCTTGTCTCCCGTCATGTGTCTTGAACATCCACTATCTAAAAACCATTTATTTTTGTTCGTGGAAGACATCATGCACACCTGTAAAAACAATTAAAATG
Source organism: Platycarya strobilacea (assembly GCA_036898215.1). Lineage (NCBI taxonomy): Eukaryota > Viridiplantae > Streptophyta > Magnoliopsida > Fagales > Juglandaceae > Platycarya > Platycarya strobilacea. The sequence continues at coordinate 4,292,260 of CM072555.1, forward strand.
ATTTTTCTTGGTACCCAAGTTCTTTGGGTCCTTTATTTATTAGTATTAGAAATAAGATTTTTAGGTACCCATATGGTCCTAATAGTCATTGTATGTTTTCTTCTAATAGGACAAGCAAAATAATTATGACCATTTCTATTACAAAAATTACAAATAGCATGTGACATATATGAAGAACTTGAGTGATTATAATAGTATCCTTTTTTAACAAAATTATTTTTATGAAAAGAATTTTGAATATTGGACTTTGATGTAGAAGGATTATCAAAGAAGTTTTTATAAGGTTTGTATTTTTGTTTTGGCATATATCCCAAGCCTGCCTTATCAAAAACACATCTTTGACTACCAAGAAGTTTTTCAAAATTTCTTTTTCCATTCGTAAAGTTTTCAATAATATTTTCTAAACCAGTTTTCTTTTTCTTCAACTCAAAATTTTCATCTTTCAAAATAATATTTTCTTTTCTTAAAATATCAATTTCGTTTGTTAAAGAAGAATTTTTCTTTTTCAAAACAGTATACTTGATACCCAATTTTTCAAATTCCTCATGTACCTCTTCTAAAACATTTTGCAATTTTTCATATGAAGGATCTTCAATATTATCAAGATTTGTTACCTCAATGTCATCTTTAGCCATAAGACAAAGATTTGCTGATTCTCCATTGCTTGCTTCACTATCTGAACTACTTGAATCATCATCCCACGTAGCTTTCATTGCCTTTTTGCCTTTGTTTCGATCTTTCTTTAGCAGAGGACAATCTGGTTTGATATGACCAGGTTTATTGCATTTATAACAAATTAAAGTGTCATTTTTACCTGAATCTTTCTTGGAAAACTTATTGAAGGATTTCCTTGGAGGAGTTTTATTTTTCTTTAAGAACCTCTGAATTCTTCTTGTTATCATCGCAACTTCTTCATCTTTGTCGTCATTTTTCTCATCTTCATCACTTTCACTTTCATGTGGAACAGCTTTAAGTGCCAAGCTCTTCTTTGACTTTCCTTCTTCTTCTCCTCTTTTCAATGTGTACTCATGGGTGATAAGTGACCCGATGAGTTCATTCACTTCGAGTTTCTTGAGGTCTCTAGCTTCAAGAATCGCTGTCACTTTTGATTCCCAACGTTTTGGTAGAGAGTTGAGAATTTTTCTTACTATCTCCACTTTGGAATAAACTTTGCCAAGAGCTGTCAAGCTATTTATGATGTTAGTAAAACGAGTGTACATACTAGAAATAGATTCATCATCATTCATCTTAAACATTTCATATTCATGAGTAAGAATATAAATTTTTGATTCCTTGACTTGAGAAGTTCCTTCATAAGTAACTTCCAAGTTATCCCAAATTTCCTTTGCTGTAGCACAAGTCATTACTCTATTAAATTCATTACCATTGAGAGCATTATATAATAAATTCATAGCAGTTAAATTCAAAGTATAAAGTCTATCATCTTCACGATTAAACTCTTCTTCTTCCTTTTTGACCTTTACTCCATCAACTACTTTTGTTGGAATATAAGGTCCATTTACAATACATTTCCAGATTTCTCGACCTTGAGCCTGAAGGAATATTCTCATTCTAACTTTCCAGAATGAGTAATTGTCTCCACAAAAGAGTGGAGGCCGACTGCTAGATTGACCTTCACCAAATGAAGCTGCAATGTTAGCCATAAGATCTTAACTCAAAAGATAGTTAATCTTATAATAGAGCTCTAGCTCTGATACCACATGTTGCCCAGATGACTAACACAAGAGGGGGGTGAATTGAGTTGTATTTAAAAAAAATAACAATTATAAATCAAATATATAATATAAAATATGAAACAATAATAAATATAAAGAGTAAGGGTAAGAGAGAAGCAAACTCAGTATGTTAACGAGATTCGGCCCCACTGCCTACGTCCTCGCCTCAAGCTACCTCTTGAGGATCCCCAAATCCACTATTCAATCTCCTTTAGGTGGAGATAGAAACCTATTACACCTTTGAGCAGCACCGCTCCAAAGAATCCGTGTAGAACACCCTCTACACTTCCAATCACCTCACACTTGGTGATTTAACTATTCCACGTGTAGAACACCTTCTACACTTCCAATCACCTTACACTTGGTGATTTAACTATTCCCCGTGTAGAACACCTTCTACACACACAAGGGTTATACACACCCTTTTACAAATACAAGAATTGATAGTAGGTAGACTATCAAAGTACACTCCTCAATGAGTGAAATAAGAACAATACAGCACAAACTATATCTCTCTCAACAAGAACAAGAATTAAGGCTCAAAACTTTAGAAAAGAGAGAATGAGAGCTTTGAAGAAATGATGCAAAACTTAGCAATAGATGTGTAAGCTCTTGTTGTTAATTTTACAAAACTCAAGTGAGCTATTTATAGGCAAATGATTCTTCAATTTCAAATTTGAAAAGATTCCCATGTCAAATAAGAGCACTATTTACTTTTCAAAAAATTCAAATAAAAACATTTCCTTTTTGCATTTGTCAAAGACAACTCCATTCATTTTTCAAAGAAATCAAACCTAATCTTTTACTTTTCATACAAGACAAAATGAGCATGATTTATTTTTCAAACCAAATCATCTTCTTTTTGCATATGTCAAAAAAACACACAACCACCCTTTAAGATTTTCAAACAAATCATCTATCTTTTATATTTGTCAAAAAAACATACAACCACCCTTTAAGATTCTCAAACAAAATCATCTACCTTTTGCATTAGTCAAAAAAACACACCACCTCCCTTCAAGACTTTCAAACAAAATATGCACATGTCAAATATGATAATCAATCATCTTATAAAATCAAGTTTTTATAAAAAAAATATAATTTTCGAAATTATTTTGTTTGATGGTGTTATGCACATGTGAAAAACATAATTTTCAAAACTAAGACATTTTAAAAATGTCTTGCATATGTGAAAAAAAATAATTTGATGTTTTATGAGAAAAAAGAGTAATTTGGAGCCTTAATCCAATTTCTAATTTTATCAAGAGATGTACAAAAATAATCTATGAGCTTCATTTGTAGACTTGATATCTTTCTTGCTCATGCTTGATTTCTTGATGTGTTTAGCTCCCTTCATGCATAGACAACTTGAGCTTGAGTTTTCAATATTATTTGTTATCATCAAAATTTATACGTAAATACGAGACTTGAAACCTTGGGTTCAACACGGGAAATGTCTAGGACCATGATGGAAAAATTTGACAAATATTGGGGGGAAGAGTTTGATAAAGCCAATATCTTGTTATATGTTGCATGTGTCATTGACCCACGGTTTAAGGTGAAAGGCATGGTATTTGGGTTGACTGATGCAATTGGCAAGGATTGTGCGTCGGCTGTTGCATCTCGGGTTCAGGAAACGCTTGTTAGATTATTTGATGAGTTCACTATCGTGGGAGGTGGTAGTATTGCAGCACCTACAGCCACAAGTATCCCCCCATCAGGTGCAGATGCTAGACGCGGAAAAAAACGTAAAATGGACTGGGGTGACAAGATGGAGTCGACCCCCTTGGATTTTATGGGTTCCACCACAGATGCTCAGTCAGAAGTAGACAGATATTTGGCATTGGATCTCCATCCATTTGTACGAGATTTTGATATATTAGCTTGGTGGAAGATGAATGTCCCTAAATACCCCGTACTTTCAAATGTTGCTCGCAGTATCTTGACCATCCCAATCAGTAGTAGCCTCAGAGTCGGCCTTTAGCACTGGAGGGCGCGTATTAGATCCTTTTCGGAGCTCATTAGATCCTATCACTGTTGAGTCTCTGATTTGTACACAGAATTGGATCACGGGTGCTGAAATTCATATTTCAGAGATTCTTGATTATGATTCGGTTGAGGCCGAGGACGAGGCTGCTGATCAGTCTGGATCTGGTAAATTGTCACTTGAATAAATATTTACATTATTTTATATTTATTTAATTAAATTTAATGTTACAGAGATTTTACATTTATTTGTTGTAACTTGTAGCGACTGTGACGCCAACACCTGGGACACCATCAACAGCTACCTCCGCTGCAGTATGACCTACCTCATCTACCAGTCCCTGTCCATCACCAATTCACCATGGTTTGCACTTTACACAATTTATTTTACCAATTGTTGTTTACATTTATAATTTTATAATATTTGTAATGTTAGTATCTAATTATTTTGTAATTATTGATTATGAGTTTTGACATTTTCTATGACAGTATCATTTTGTATGTCAATTGTCAACACATCTTCCAAGTTAATAACACAATTTAATCTTAATTAGTAACTTAGTATTTTTAATAATTTTTTTTTTCATGTTTATAACTTATAACTTTATATTTGTACTCTAATTATTTTTTAACTTATTATTGCAGGTTAAGATTAAGGCCCAACAACCCCACAGTCTCCATCCAAGTTTGTATTACGGCCCAAAACCCAATCACCAGTGTCCAACGACCAATGTTATCAATCTTATTTCTTATGATCTTGTAAATTGTAAATTTGTAACTGTATAATGCTAATAGTTAATAGCACAATTTGTAATTTTATATTTTGTAGTATTAATTTGTATTATTGTAAATTGTAATAGTTTAGTAACTAGTCTAGACTTCTAGTAATCTTTATTTTTAAATTTTAACTTTTACTATTTTTGACTTTTAGATTTTTAGTGATGTTTTTTTTTAAATGACTTTGTCACTTTAGACTTTAGTAATGATAAATACTTAGTATTTAATATAATGAAATTTGTTATTGTGAAATTAAATCAGGTTTGATAATTTTCTGGGTCAAAAATGGCCTAGAAATTTGATCTGGGCCAAAAGGCCCAAAACTGTTCATATGTGGGCAGGCCCAATAAGGGGCGGGCGGAAGGAACCTCCCCCGCCCGCCCCGCCCCGCTACAGGACGAGGTACCCCGCCCCGCCTACACGGGGGCGGGGTGCGGTTTTTAAAAGTTGATCCCCCGCCCAGGCGGGGGCGGGGGCGGTGATAGGGGGACCCCGCCCCCGGTAGGGCAGGGATCACCCCTAATTGAGAGAATGAATGTGAGTAAAAGGATGGTGAGTAGATTTTTCAATAGTTAAAACATTTCCATGTGTATGTATTTTACATTATATATATATATATATATATATATATATACTTGTTAACTAGTTCTCAAAGAATTCTCTCAATCTGATCGACTATGCAAGGGAATTGTAAAATAACTCTTTACATGCAGTACCAACCCGGCCTAAACGTGTTTTAATTAATTGATACCATAATATTTTTATTTAACTTTTTCTCCATATATCTCTCCCTCTGTTTTTTAATTATTTCTTTCGCTTCCTCTTTTCATCTATCTTTTTCTATATATATCAACATATGTTTCTCTATTTTTATTTTTTCATTTGTCTCTATCTTTATTAAGGTCCAGAATAAAATTTGAAGAAACAATGATAATATTGTTCTTAATAAGTTTATCCTCATGATTAAATTGGAAATTCTTGATTGGGATAGAGAAATTGTTTAAATACAAATCAACTAGTGCACTTGAAAATAAGACATGCAAATATATATGTACTCATGAATATTCCATTATTAGTAAATTTCAAATCATAGATGTTAGGGAAACTCTAGTAGTCTCTACAAAACAAATGGTTTATTTTCAGCCAGTAATTAATTTTAACAAAATAATTATTTATAAACAATATTAATTACAAATAATCTTTTTATCGTAAATAATTAGTCATAAAAATCTTTTTTTTCTTTTTGTAGTGATAACTCGAATTGAGGGGAGTCACCGACTCTATTCAATGGTTAATCAAGTGTTTTATGATGAATTTGTGATTTTTATTTATTTTTTAAAAATGTTTAAGAAATTGAGCATGAAACATTTTTAAGAAAAATTTAAGCAGTCGGTGAACAACTTCGGTGATTTTATCTATCACCCAAGATATCATTGCTTACAAACTATATTCGTACCCATTGTTACAGATCACTCGATGAAATTAGATTTTGATATATATGATTTTTCTCTTCACAACGTGTAACAACAACTGGCCCTTAATGTTCGCTAACTCCGAGCATATATAGATTCAATGTAAGACTGTAAGTTAGCGTAGAGGAAACTTGGAAAGTAGAGATGATGTTGAAAGAGGTGCATGTTTATCGTTTTATCTACAAAAAAAAAAAAAAATGCCACTACTCTTGGACAGGGCATGTAGCAAGAAAAGGCAAAACGGCGAATTGCTAAATTACCCAAATAATATAATATTAATTGGCCATGCAGATTTCTCGCAAGCTAGCTTATCATACATGCACCAACATATATTAAGAACGTCCGGCCCCATCCTCTTTGGTGCATGCATGGCTCAGTCATTGACCACCGTCCGATCGACAATCTCCCTCGTGATCGCCGGAATACAACTGGAGCTCCTTGAAAGCCCACCGGCCTTCTTTAGATGATCAACCACCTTATCTCTTGGACTCTGAGACTTGGCTCTGTCTGATCTGGGGCTCTTCTTCAAAATTTCGTTAATGGCCTCAGCTTGATACAACACAGGATATGACCTTCCAATCCTGTTGAACCTGACACACGCAGTCATGTGTTTATTCAAAGCCTCCTCTCTTTTCACTCCTTTCTTCTCCATCTCTTCACTCACAGCCACAGCGCACAGCCCACAGATTAACTTCCCCGAGAACTTTTCACGCACGCAGTTTATGTAATCCGGGGTGCACTCTTCTGACATGCCACAGCACTCGCACTTGGCCTCTTCTACCTCCGATATGGGCGGGAGGTGTGCCTCGATGTCTTCTTTGCTTAGCTCCAATGAGATGTCGGACATTGTTCTTTGTAGACTTTCCATTGAAAGCTTTGGTGGTGGCTTCCAAACGTTTTCCCTCTTGAAGTGGGACCCGATGGGATTTTCTCTGTGTGGAGCCATGAGGATTGATGAAGGATGGGTTTAATATAAGTGGGATTGTAATTTGTGGGAGAGTTTCTTTGGAACGAGTTCAGAAATTTGAGGACTGTCTCATTTGGGGAGCAAGGTTGGGAATGGCAATGTTCTTATTTATAATGGTCTTGACTCTCCTATATCAATTTAGTCATAAAGAAAAGTACTGATTATATAAATTAATATGATTTTATGAGATTTTTTATTATTTTTTATTATAAAATAAAAAAATAATAATATTAATTTATAAGATTATTTTTCTATAATCTCTTTACCAATTAGTAGTCCTCATCTACACAAGCCTAGCTAAGATCAGCAGATAATGTATGTGGACTATATACGTCGAGCAATCAATAAATGTATGTGATCATGAGAAAGCTAGCTAGAGAGATGGATGGATAGTACCTACTACGTTAGCTGCCCTTTATAACCTGGATTTGTCTTGAAGATATCAGAAAATATCAGCCTTTTCTACGTCTGTATTAATTACAGTAGCCAATACTGCGGGCGTAAACATGAACTTTCCGTTTTATTTGGTGGTTTTGGCTGAAAGAATTATATATTCAGTTTGGACAAGTGATTATATGTATTAATGTATAACAACAGTACTATATTAATGTTTCAGAATTATACCTTTTGCGAATTCCGGTACAGGGAAAGAAACAAAAAACTGTGGGTTATTCACATGAACATTAAGTTCAACCATACATATATAGGCAGTCCCTATTTCAGCTTTTTCTTCTTTCGGTGAAAGGCATCATGAGACGGTGTAGAAAATGGCTTTTGGCTCAGTTTTTTTCAGATTTTGGAAGAAACATATTAATAAATTTTCCAAAAATAATAATATGGGTTTTGTCTTTACACATCCGATTGATCCAAAGAACTCCAGAATCACGAGAAACATAGTCAATCATGTGAGAGAGAGAGAGAGAGAGATGCAGAGAAAGAGATCGTGTCAGATGGATGATTTAAAGGGAAAAAGAAGTATTACAATCACAAGTATCATGAAGTGAGGAAAATAAAAAGTGGTTCTAGCTTCAGCCTTCCAGTTCCAGGCTTTACTGTGGGGAGCAGAAAGCAGAGAGAAATAAAAAAGTAATGCCATAAATTATATTGTTATTCTATAATTATTATTAAATAATAACAATTTCTTTAGTATTAATAAATAGGACACATTTCATATTATAGAATAAAAATAAAAGAGAATTAATATTTACGATCGTGTAATGTATAAACGATAAATGATCGTTTTGAAAAATAAATAAATGCAAACTTTACGTGAAAAAATTAATATTTTAATAATAAATCTCACTCTTTTTTTAAATAATTGTATAATATTTAAGCACTCTATCACTATATATAACATTATTAAAAATAAAACAACTATGCTATATAAAATTTTCCAAAATAAAAATACAACAGAAAGAGCGTTGGGTGGGTGGACTTGTGTTTTATAAGAAAAAGCAAGTCACCAAGGACCACACCCTTCGGCCTTCATTTAAAAGGGTCCGCCTGGGAGCAGACCACCTAATAGTCTTGGCACGTTTGAGTTTTATGAAATGTAAACTAGAATTGATTGTAGAAATTAAGAAAAAAAAATTACAAGGATTTCTCTGCTAAGATAATATTGATTGGCACGTAAAAAGTATAAAATAATATTGATGTAATAATTTTTTTTTATTCTGAAATAAATTTCATGATATAAGTGATTTAAAGGAAGGGAATTAGTGATATGCACAATATAATTACATAATATATTTTATAATAAATTTTAAATAAGAGATCATTTTATAAAATAATTTATATATATACAACATTTTCTAAAAATATTTTTCATTTAATATATTATATAATTATGTTATGTATATATTATTTTCCATACACGTCTAACTTATTATAAGCAGTAAAAGTAGAATGATAATGACTGAGCAAAATACATGGCAAGTGTGGACGATAGAGAATCACGCGTCGTCTAGCTAGAAGCCTAGCTAGAAAAGCTTTGTAAAATATACATCTACTACTATAATATAAGTAAAGATAACGAGATAATAGTTAATTTTTGGCTTGTTTTACACGAAGGTTAAATTTGATTTTTAACGTTGTGCATTTATTATTTGATTTTAGAGTCTAAAATTTCAGACCACACGTTACGTGCACAGCAGCTTTCTCTCTTCTTCAATTCATGCCTTCATCTCCTTCTAGTTCTTCTCAGCTGATCCCTCCCTTCACTTTTGTTCTCGGCAAGTAATATTAGCTGTTTGTATTTCATTTCCGCGAGAGGAATAAAGCATTTGAAAAATAAAAGAGTTTTTAATTAGCTCATGTACTTTTTATTTTTAGATCATACATAAATTTGAGTTTTTAATTAATTTCTTATTATTTTATAGCATTCATTAATATTATTGAGTCTTTCATTCCTATATGTTATTATCATTATCTTGCTTTGTTATTATTTTATTTTATTTTATTTAAATTATCATTCAGTTATTTTATAATTTTTTTGAATCCCAAAAACTGATTTGGCGATCTTTATTTTAAGATCATAATACGTCATGACTTCTTTCCATAACAATTAAGTTTTATATATATATATATATATAAATTATAAATCACATGTTAATATGTAATACAGAACGATAAGTTGTATTTCTCTTCTTGAAATGAATAATTCTTCTCATGAATATTGTAAGTTTTATTAAAGCACTCCTATTTTATAGGTAAATTAAATAAATTTTTAAAATTTTTGATTTATAAATAAGAACATTTTAATTAATCTTACTCTAACATCAAGATCTTCCTATTTGTTCATTACCTAGATTACATAAAAGTCCATTTTTTTAAATTGTACGCAATATTACCCTTTTGAAATTATTTCACATGCCCATATTAGGAAATATAGTATGTATATGATAGAGTATCACCAAACTAAATAATCGAAGGCTCAAAAATTCCCAAAATTTGGCTGCTTTCCAAATGTATATATGGTCCTATTAGGACTTCAATTGTAAAATTAGTATATATTTAAGTTTTTACTTTTTTACCTTAGTTTTCAATTTTTATAAAATTCATACTTAATTTTAAAAGACTTTGCAATTCATTACCTCCATTAATCTCACCGTTAAAATTTGTAAAATTAGTATATACTTTAAGGTGTGCCAGCGGTATACCACGTGTCAACTTTTGATTGGTTGATGAGAATATTGATACTATGTCATGCATCAATAATCTTTGATTAGTTGAATAACAGATTATGTTATTGATTTTCTAACAAAATATTGACCGAAATGCCCAATCGAAATATATATATATACACCGAAATACCTATTTAAAAGTCTGGTATAGCATAAAGTCTAGAAGAAAAAATCATGTAGCATCCTCTATCTTGTACTTATTATGTATGGGACCGACAATACTATTACTAAACCCGTCCTCCACACCGCGTTTAGATGCTTTCCCTCCTTAATTCATCTTGGTATTTAATTCTGATTGGTTGATTCATGACATTAATAGCATATGGCATTGATGGAATTGTATAAAGTAAGTCGATTGCAATAATTTATATTTATATATATATATATATATATAGTAATGCAAGTAAATACACTCATGAATTGTATAGAGTCGCACATTTTTTTTGAAAAAAAAAATTAAGTATATTATTAAAAATTAAAAAATTCATATAAATTTTGTATTTATTTATTTTTTTCAAAAAAACTGCCCAACATAAATATATTTTCATACACTTTTCGGATTTGGATCAGTTTCAAAGTGAAGTTTAAGCCCGCAGGGGTTTCAAAGTGGAGTTTAAGCCCGCAGGGCCGCAGATTCAGTCCGAAAAGGTAGGCCCGACTATACATAAATAATACACCAACAAAAAGGCCCGATTGTGCGCATAAAGGCCCATTACCAATTGTAATTGGCAATGATAGAATGGAGGTCGGAGCCACGTATAAAGCAAAAAGTCCGCCTGTTAGATTTACAGGCCCCGCAATTTAAGGGACAGATGTTTCCTTTTCTTCATTCATTAATTAACGCCAAACGGTCCAAAAACATGTTGTGTAGCACCATCATTGCTTATTTCAAGTTACGGTCGGTGATTTATGAAAAGTAAATGCCACTAGATCTCACCCCGAGGTTGGGATCGTCCTACTTTAATCAATTCATCATTTTTAACCTTACCAGGTCATATTTCCTAGCAAAATAAACGCGGTAAAAGTTTTATGAATAGTGTGATAATTATGCCACGTGATCTATTTTTTTATAAATAAATAAAAAAGTTATTATCATATTTTTCTTTTTTTTTTTAATTTTATGATATGATATGATATAATATTAAATAATACATATATAAAAAAAATATAATTAATTATTTTTAATTATTTAATATCACATAATAAAATAATAAGAGAATAATTATAATTAAAATATTGAGTAGTATTATTATTTAATATTAAAATTATTGATCAGTTTTAGCTGATATAAAATATATTTTTAATTTATAATTTAATATTAAATAACTTTATAGGAAATTAGATAAGATATAATAATAAATTATTGGGGAAAACTGAAATGTACAATTTCTCCAATCTTTCGTCTTGCGTGTAGAAAGAAACTACCTTACTTGGAAAAAACACATGAGGAAAATCCCAAACAAATTATGGCCAAATATTATAGCTAAGGAAAGGCAATAATTGAAGGTAAGAGCTTTTTTTTTTAGAGTATTTTTATTAAATTATTTAAAATTATTAATTTATTTTTTATTGAATAAAGTTTTAATTTTATTATTCATAAAAAAAATTAACTTTTAATTAAATATAATTAAAAAAAATTTATAAATTTATAAATTTATACTTTTTAAAATATAATTTTAAATAATCTAATAAGAATCTAAGAATAAATATTTATTCCCGGCATTTTATGGCTGGAGTGCACAACCAATCTTATCGGATCGTTACCCCACCGTCCCTAATTGATGACTTATCTGTTTTCGTCTGTCTTTTCGTTTTCGTCAGTCTCACTGTTGAAAAGTACGTAAACCAAAGCTGTCCTTTTAGAGGAGACTTTTTCCTATAATTTTATTTTGTGTTTTATGAAAAGTACATGTCATGAAAAACTACATCATTAATAATATAATTTTTTTTATATTTTATTTCTTTTTTCTAAAATTTTTATTATTTTTTTATATATTTTTTTTATCTGTAAACGAGGTCCTAGCTACTAGCGAACGCCAACAATAATCTTACTAAAATCTATTACAAAGTTAAAATAAAAATAAAATGATGAAATAAATCTCACATTAAACTTGCTAAATTTAAAATTATTTGATTTTAATAAATAATAAATTATTTAAAATTTTCAAATATAATGAGTTATTATTCAATCTCCATCTTAATATTTTATTCTATTTTAATATTTAATATATTAAAATTAAATATATTTAAAATATTAAAATCACTAAGACTTGCAAAAATTATTTTTTGGCAAGTTTATTATTAATTAATATATTAAGTATATAACATTAATAATTAATATTTCGAATGGACTATTATTTACAAAATTAAAAAAAATAAATAAATTAACTTATGATTTACTAAAATTAATATTTAATATATTAAGTTTATTTGCAAAAAAATTAAAAATTTTAATTAAAATATATAATATCATATTATTTTTTAAATCTTGATTTTGCTAGATCAATGTGGAACTATTGACTAAAACCATATGCATTATAGCTAAGAGAGTTCATTTAGCTTTCAATTTAAATTTAGCAATAGCTAGACTATTACTAATGCTCTAAGAGTACTAGCAATAAATTTGTTATAATTTTCCTTCAAATTATACACTTTTACACATTTTTTAAAAAAAATGTCAAATTTGATCAATAATGGAGAAAAAAAATTGGAGAATTTTAAAATATTACTATTCACAAGCGAAAAAAATATTCTCCTCTCCACCGTTTACTCCTCATTATTGATCAAATTTGATGAAGTTTTTTTAAAAAATATGCAAAAATATATAATTTGATAGAAAATTATAGTAAGCTTATTGTTAGTACTCTAAAGTCAATATTATGCATTGTTGTTGATAGAGATAAAAGATACGAGAAAGAAAAAACTTTGAAGAGTAAATAGTATTGCATAATTTAATGTAGACCAATTTAGTGTTTCTTTTTAAATTTAAAGAAATATTATTTATAGCTATGCAAAATTTTAAAGATTTATAATTTAATGTTGACCAATTTAAAAAATATTATGTACATATTAAATGAATATAAAAATGCATAAATCAATGCTAGTATTCTAAGAATTTATTTTTAAATTTTATTATTAATAAATGTAAAACATATATATCAGGTTTGAAATATTATACAATAAGAAATTTTATGAATAATTTTATAAAAAAATATATTTTTGATATAATATAATAGATATATTTATAACAAAATTAATTTTAAAATTTTAATATAATATTATTTTTAATTTTTAATTTTTTTTAAATATGAATATTTTGTACATTGAATATTTTTATAAAAAATATGGGTTAGTAGGGTTGGCGCCTCGGCGGTGATGGAAGGGACTTTAGGGACGTGAACGGCAAAAAATGAATTTGATGTGAGCCTCTCAAGAACCTCTCTCTACACGAAAATAGATTTGTTTTGTATTGACCAGTATTTCGATCCTACTAACCATATCTATACCGCTCATATCTGATTTTGACAATTTTTTTTATTTTTTATTTTTATCTTAATTCAAGTTAGACTATCTATATATATTTTTATATATAATTTATTTATATATTAATTATTATTTTATAATATGATTTTTATATATAATTTATTTTAAAATAATATACAAAAAAATATATTAATATTGAAATATATTATTTTAATATTTTGATCAATATATCTACCCATATGATATTGAAGACATTTCTCAACCGGGTGAAAAAAGAATCTCATTGGCAATAATGGATTTGTGAGAGCATTTGGTTTTATTAAAAAAATATCAAAATTTCATGAGATGAATATATCATGTTCATCATAATTTCATATTAGATTTATCATTAGACTTATCAAAATAATAATATAAAATTATATTTTTTTAATTTTTTTCAATATTTTATAATTATACTAATTATATGTATATTAATAATTTAATTTGATACTTAAATTATTATTTTCAACAATGTTTAATAAAACTAGAATTAAAAAAATATAATAAATATATTTATTTTATAGAGAAAATAAAAATAAAAGAGAAAAAAGTGTAGAAGATATAAAATATATTAAATTAATCAGATAAATGGTGAATAGTAATTCTTTAAATTTGAAAATTTTATCTATTTTTATTGTAGTTTAAAGTTTAAAAAATATGATTTGATAAAATTAATGTGAGATAATTTTAAATATAAATTATTAAATTTATATTTAGTGATTAATTTGATGAGGGTAATGCAAATGTTCTGAAGTTTACAAATAGATGCACTCTTTCAAATTTCACGTTTCAAATTTCAATATTCAGTGACGTGGAAGCTTCATCGTACTTTCGCCGTCTCTTTCGCGTATGCTCAAAAGTCAAAGAAACGAATCAGACAAATATGGAATGCGGGTTTTCATATTATTATAATTTATAGCTTTATATCGGCTTGACCAGTGAAACCAGAGAGCAGTGGTTTTTGCGCTGGATTGGAATAGAATATTGCGCGAATGTCTTGGTATGGACATCACGTGTTTGTTACAATGCCGCAATGCGCGTTGCTGGAAGAAGTTGATTATGGTTTGGTTTGAAATTTGAATTGATCGATCGCCAATATTTGTTGCTTAAAACGTCTTGTCTATATGACCTTTTGGATGACTCGTTCTGCATCCACATCGTCATTGCCTTTTCGAACTGCCATTTTCTGTTTTTAAAATCACTGGTCTTGTTTTCATATATTCAAACCGTTTGATTCTTTTCGCGGGGACATGACGACATGTATTTTTTTCTTTTTCTTTTCTTGGAGGGTTTTTAAATGAATAATGATATATTTTTTTACTCATTTATCACTCTTTTACCTATTTTTTATTTTTATTTATTTATTTTAAAATTTCTTTGTACTTAATAGTTAAAAAAATGATTATTAATAAAATTGTAATTTTTTTAATAATAACAAATGTTAAAAAAATATTTAAAAATAATAAAAAAAAAATAGATGCACTAAAAATAATAAACAAGTGACACACTATTGATAAGAGTATAATTACTCTTTTAAAATACGTCGTTATTCAAGATATATAACTAATATATATTATAAAACGATAAATTTGTATTCAAAAATTTTGAACAACTATTTTGAAAATAAATAAAATTAATTATTAAAAAATTAATTTTTTTAGATCTCATATTTTCTTTCATTTTTTAAAAATAATTAATTATGCAACAACTATCTAATTTATAATTACATAAATCTTTTTTCTTTCTTTTAAATATAATGAGTTTAATTTTCAAATAACTTTGACAATCATAGTTTGGATGATAAAGGAATGGATTAGATTTATAAAACTTCTGACAATTCAGAATTTTTTTAGTTTTTTGAGAAAACAATTCAGACTTATATGCAACATATATTAATATGCAGTCTCTCACATTATTGGTATTATGTGAATGTTAGTAGACAAGAAAATAGCAAAGTCCAACTTCAAACCAAATGTGTACTTATAAATGCAAAATATATATATATACAGCCTAATTAATCATTAATATATGTTATAGGAAACTCATGTACTATAAATTTTAAAATTTTAAAAATAATTATAGCTGTTTTCAACAACCAAACACATAATTCTTTTAAATAGAGAAAAAAACAATCAAGGCAATACAATGGTCATTAAACTTTATAGAATGACTATTATGTCGAATCCAAGTAATCCTGTTATTTTTTTAAGCATAAACAACGAAGAATATTAATTATTGGTTATAAGTGGCGACCAAATCATAAAGCGGAAAATATTAATTATTGGTTATTTGTGGCGATCAAATCATAAAGCAAATTATTAAATATATTTTAAGCTATATCATAAAAATTTAGATCAGAATAATAATAGGTATCATCCTTTCTTACGAATGATGCTACGATCTTGATTACCCCCAATGTTAACTTGTCCTAGGAATCCACTATTAAGAGGCCATGTCATTGACAGAAGTTTCGATTAGATTGGAAAATAAAATGTGTTTAAGTAAGTTTAATTTATTTTTTAATATTATTATTATTTTAAAATTTTAAAAAAACTAAATTAAAATTTAAAAAATATGTATTAAAAATTGAAAAAAAATATAAAAATTTATATTTTATATAAAAAAGTATTATAATGATCTCATATAAAAAATATATATAATAATAAAATAAAAATAAATTGAGATAAATTTTAGACAAATAGAGGCTGAGTTAATGTGGTCTGTCCGGTCCGGTTCCTCTCAGGATGTGGGATCAGCGTATACGACAAGCAATTGGGGCCGTCATCGTAGGACCCACATGCACAGACGGGGAAGACGTGAACGTTTAACGAGATTTCCTCACCTTGTCCGTAAATTACACACAACGAGTATCTAGTCTATAAATATACAGTTAAGGCGCTGAAGTTTTCCTCTTCTTTCTTTCTCTCTTTCTCTCTCTCTCCGTCCGGCCCTTCAGGCGCGTATCCGTGATTCTGTGTGTTGCAATAATCTCTCGGTGATACGGAAAGAATCCATCTCAGCCATCCATGTCGACGGCCGAGATGGAACAGCTGACCTCGGGGGCGAGTAACCGGATCATTCCAATCCTGAAGACCCTAAGGGCCTCCCTCATTTTCGTCTACACACTTCTCATATCTCTCATCCTCTTCATCCTCCCGCGCCGGCGCCGCTGGCTCTCTCCATCCACGGTGGCACCTTTGACTCAGACGCCACCTTCCAAGTTTTCCAAACGTAGAATGGAAGACGAGGACACCGCGAGAAGGAGAGCATTAGCCGAGGAATTGGACATGGGCTTCGAGACTCGCGATGGGGACTGCCGGTGCCGATGGTCCACGTTCTTGTTTTCAGGGGTACGTGGGAACGCCCTCTTCTGCCGGTCGTGGGTTCCGGTCTCCGCTGAATTGAAGTAAGGTTTTTAAAAGAATTGACGTTTTTAGTTCATCTATCTACCTAACATGGTGGGTTTGGTTAGGTTAGGAAATGACTCGAAACTGAAAATCTAGGTGTTAAATCATAGAAGAAGGAAGTAAATTGGGATTTTCTTTTATTGTTTCGAATTGGGAGAGCGGAATAATCATCAATTGAAATTCAGTATTCCACAATCCGTTTAAGAGTGAAATGTTACTTTTGGTTCAACTTTTACCATGAGTACATAATTTGGATGCTATTTATCTAAAAGAAAGAATCATTATTTTGCAAGGAAATTAGTTCCGAATTTCTCTGTTACTCTGTTTAATGGAAAACGGAGAAAATGAACCCTTCTTCCTTGCATCACCTAGTCATATTTTGGCGTTTTAATTCTGCTGAGTTGGTTGCAAGGAAAATGCCTGAATGGTTGGTTGAAGGTTTTGAACTTTGTCGAATCTTAGCCTTTTTGGGTATGATCTGAAGCATAATTTTTCCAAATGAGTTTTAAATTCAACTTTGTACTGTTTCAGGGTTGTTTTGCTATATCTCTATTACCTATGTAGGTCTGTTTATGAAGCGAATTTTGTATCTCTTTTTGTGTATGTACCATGCTCTGTTAATATACCTATTGTGAACCTTGGAGCCAATCTACAAGGGGTTGGTTGTTAACTTGGATTATTGTATGATGTACATACAGTAAATTTTCTATTAAACTTCTGGAGCACCTGGAGTCACACTAGACGAAAGGATTACAGGGTTCTGGTTCTGTTCCACTCATCTTTAGCATGTACTGTTTTTACATTTGTTTCTGTTGCATTATTTCTGCTGTCCTATCTGTACTTATATCCTAAGCATGAGTTGTTTGTGATTTCAGGGGTATATTGATTATCATTCATGGGCTTAATGAGCACAGGTAACTTTGGTTTTCTCAACTCCTTTTTTGATATTAGTACTCATAATGGATCACGTTTTGGGATCCATGGTCTACCTTAAGTTGTTAACTACTAGATTTAAGAGTTTTTTTTTACTTGGTGTTCATTTTCAGTGGAAGATACGCTCATTTTGCAAGGCAACTAACATCATGCAATTTTGGTGTCTATGCGATGGACTGGATAGGTAGCTATGTCTGGAAAACTTTTGGTTGAGCTGTTTCGCTTTAGTAGTTCTTAAATGACAAATGTTACTTTTATATCAAGAAAATACAAGTTTCATATCGCTAATCGTTACTCGGCAAGAAGAAATTGGATAATGCTACATATAGTCATGGAGTGTGTAAACTAAAGGAAAATCTCACATTGCCTAAGAAGAAGATTGTCCTGGGTTTTATATGAGGTATCCTTGCTCATTTCTAATAAGACATTTTAGAGAAGGGTGCATGAGTTTCTTTATAAACGTTATGCAGCTTACGCACTGACTGCATGTATCATTTCTCAAAGAAATTTGAAGCTGTTTTTTGATTTCTTTCTTTTTCTCTTTCTTTTTTGACGTATCCTTCAACTGATTTTTTTCCCTTCTCCTAGCGTTTGAAACAATAATATTCTTGATCATGATCAGGATACTTCAAAATATCTTGAGAAAGAATGTCCTCAATGCAATTTTATTAATTTGGAGTCCCAGCACTTTTTGTTTCTATATGGTTGTGGTATCATGGACTTGAAAAAATTATCATTTTATTATAGAAAATGTGTACATCCTTTTATATTTTTTGCTGGTTAACATTTTCCATCTGAGATTGTTAAAAAGAAACTCTAAGGTGATGGATTTTTCTTTTCTTTCTATATAGGTCATGGTGGGAGCGATGGATTGCATGGATACGTTCCTTCACTTGACCATGTTGTTGCAGACACTGTAAGATTACTCGTAATTCTGTCAATCTTGCAATTGGGTTTTTATACATTTAAGTGAACAGAATCATATTACACTCTTTTGTCGTATATGATAAAATTGAATTCAGATTACTCATCAGAATTTCTTTTAAGTGATTTCCCATCTTTCACACTCTTTATAAAATCTCAATCTCACATTGATTTTTTTTTTCCAGTCCCGTGGCTTTCTTTTCAATGCAATAAAAAATGTAATATAGGAAATAAAGTAAAGTAAATATTATTTAGCTTATATTAAAATATAAAAAGGGCCCACTTATGTTTGTCACCTATGGTCTCAAAATCTATTGAGCCAACTTTGGTTATGGGTTCAAGTCAAATGCTACCTAACCTTTGTTAGAACTTTTTGGTTCATTTCTATGAGTCATATCTTAGTAGTTCTGAATGGCATAACATTCCAAGATACCGTTCTATGAGCTTTTTTTCCCTTTTTAACAGGGGGCTTTCCTAGAAAAACTTAAAACGGAGAACCCTGGAATTCCATGCTTCCTCTTTGGTCACTCCACCGGAGGTTCTGTGGTTTTGAAGGTAAGGGGTGTGAACAGATATGTTACGAGTTGGGCTGCTTTGATATTTGATAGTTTCAACATGAAATTTGCATGTTTGAATAGGCGGCTTCATACCCTCAAGTTGAAGGCATGCTGGAGGGAATTGTACTGACCTCACCCGCTTTGCGCGTGAAGCCAGCACATCCAATTGTTGGGGTAAGTATTTTCGGTTTCACAAAGTTCCAATAATCTAATAGGTACAATGCATACACAATGAAGTTGAGTGGCAGAAAACCGCCAACTCATCTGCATTTTGAGAATGTATTTGATGAGTAATGCGTGCTTGATAATTAAGGAAAATATTATACCGGTGGTTCATTTCTACTTGATATCTTTATGCAGGCTGTGGCTCCTATATTTTCTCTGGTTGCTCCAAGGTTCCAGTTTAA
This sequence comes from Platycarya strobilacea, assembly GCA_036898215.1. Lineage (NCBI taxonomy): Eukaryota > Viridiplantae > Streptophyta > Magnoliopsida > Fagales > Juglandaceae > Platycarya > Platycarya strobilacea. The sequence continues at coordinate 4,312,130 of CM072555.1, forward strand.
AGGTGCAAACAAAAGGGGCATTCCAGTTTCTAGGGATCCTGAAGCACTGTTGGCAAAGTACTCAGATCCATTAGTATATACGGGTCCGATGAGGGTTAGAACAGGCCACGAGATATTGCGGATTTCCTCTTATTTAATGAGGAACTTTAGGTCAGTGACGGTCCCATTCTTGGTCCTTCATGGAACTGCTGATAAAGTCACGGATCCTCTAGCCTCGAAGGATCTGTATGGCGAGGCAGCGTCCGAGTTCAAAAACATAAAGCTGTATGATGGTTTCTTGCATGACCTTCTCTTTGAGCCTGAACGAGAGGAGATTGCACAGGACATAATTGCCTGGATGGAGAAGAGATTAGGTGCTGGTCTTGGAAATGTTGGTAATATCTGGTAAAATAAAACATCTTGCCAGAGAAAGGTAGTATCTCGATAGGGAATTGTAATATTAGAAGGTAATCCATCTACATGAGCATGTTACCATGTACGTATTGGAGGTTGGCATTACAAAACTTCTTTTCAATGACTGAGCTTTTCTTCAACGGCTCAAGCTCTTTGGAAAGCTTTTATAAGTATATATATGTTTGTTTTAGTACCTAAAAGTTGGTGATGGGAAATTCATATCATAAATAAACACTAGCTCGATCGTTGTTGAAAAACGCTTATAAACAAATATATTTGGTTCTCCATCATCAGAGAGAAGTGGTCGTAGTGATTGATTGATCAGAATGACGGATGGATGGTATTTGTCGGTATTGGCTGGCATGTTGTAATTGTCAAGGGTGTATTGTCGAATAAATTGCTTAATTGGCAGTCAGAACCTACTTTTGTTTGCGGCTTTGTGCGTGATGATCTTTTACACTAGTAATGCAATGGTTTCTGATTTTCAACATGCAAATGCAATGGTTGTAAATTAGGTAGGCTGGGATTGGATGAGTACGTTTATGGGCAACAAGAATAATTTCTGATTAAGGAATATTAATAAGGATTATATATAAATAAATAAATAAATAAAAACACGCAATTATGAGAGACTTCCAAAGTGTGCATATAAAAGAACCGTTTGAGGACCCCATATTATATATATATATATATATATATTCATATATCACCATCGATTCCCATCTAAAGCTCATTTGCCATTTGTTTTCTTTCCTTTCTTGTTTTTTTTGTTGATCAAAGAACGGAAGATATTGTTTTTAACTATTAAAATAATGGAAAAATAACAACCACACAATATTAAATGTTTTCCTTTCCCAAACTCATCTCCAAATTGGGCATGAACTCGTTCGAGTTACCATAACCATACTACAGCACCATTATATATCTGCACGTCTTTCCATTTTCCGCCATCCCCTATATGTATTTTCTAAGCAACCTCCAAATGTTTTATTAGCATATCAGTTAAAAGACCAAATTATTGATCCAAAAGCTCTAGGCCGATTGTTGAATACTAATTCAATCAAGTCTTTAACTTTTAGAATCATAACATTTCACCACCTTTTCAAATCGAATTCCACAACAACCCACTCTATCGACATTGAGCCAGTGGTAGACTTTTCCTTTTGGCGATTTCAATTATCTATCAATATTCAATGACTTAAATTAATAGCTCCAATTTCATACTTCAAAACATGATTACATGGATGAGGTTTAATATCAGGGTGCATACATGATGTACGTTAATCTAACTTCCATGTGTTAAATACAAAAGCACAGCAAGAAACATAGGAATAAAATGATAAATAGAATACATGTAGAGCATTTCAGTTTGCGGATAGGAGGGAATCTTCAATCTTTTTTACCATGAACTGAAGAGAAGACTCGAGTGAAGAGCTAAACTCTTCAAATCCCTGCCCTTGGATCGGATCACACATGAATGACCACTCGATCTTGCACCCACGTTCCCCTTCATCATCGTGGATTGTCAATACTCTCATCGTCGCTACGTATGACTTCAAGCCTAAGTTATTCTCAAGAACCTCATAGCTCAAACACCGTTCGATGGGATCAATCAGCAGCAGCTTCTCTTTGGCCCACATGGTCACCGATTCCTCTTGGCCGCCTGATGATGATGGTACTATGGAGGTGCAGTAGCGGATCAGGCCAGGCTGGCCAGGGATCCCTTCAACACGGCAACACGTGTCAACAGGAAAGCACTTTTGCAGGTTACAGAAGTCCTCCAAGAAAGGCCATACTTCATGTGCTCTTGCGGTTGGGAGTGGTGCAGAGAGTTTTCCTTCCCATTTTGAAGGCTGTGTTTCCTCTTCCATGTGTGCGTTCAAGAAACGATGGATAGCAAAGCTGTCGATTCAATCGAGAATCAATATGTATGTGGTTTTAGTGGGTGTTATCATGTTTAAGCATACGAAAAAATATTACCAAAATACCACCACATGATGACCGCTGATCCAGTTATCTTCAATATGGGATAATGCTGCATCCACTAGGCCATTCGTACTAATGAGTGATCCTACACTCACAAACGGCAGGGTGCCGAATGGGATCCGCCTAGCTAGTAGAAAAAAAATTTTATTTTTTATTTTGCTTTTTCTTTATACATTTTTTATCACTGTTAAATATTTTTAAAAAATTAAAAAAATCACAACATTAATAAAACATATATTTTTAATCACTATATAAAAAATATGAAAATCATAGTTGTAAATTGTATTTATATTTTTTAAAAGCCTTTTTGTGCATATGTTTTAATAAAAATATTAACAAATAAATGTATATAAATATTTAAACAAATATAATAATTTAAAAAAATTCTAAATAAATAAAAGAAAACTTTGGCTAAAATTCCTTGAACATGTTCAAAACATGCACATACTGATCATAAATATTATATATGAGGGTGTAATTTGGCACATCGCCACTTAAGAATATTGATATTGATCTTATCAAAATAAATTATCAATAAAAAATATAAATTTGTACATAAAATGCGATACAAAAATTTAGATATGTATGTAAATCTATATTTTTTTTATCAAAATTTAATAATTTATTTTGATGTGACTAATAACATACTTTAAAAAGTCCTTCGTCAAAGTGATCATCAATAATTTCATATAATTATCGATCGGGACCACGACCGCGTTGATGAATTCTATATATATATATATATATTGATGAATTCTTTACGTAACCTGTCTATTAACGGAGGTCTAATCTTCGAAAAAGACTAATTAATACACTTTGTCAGTTGTCAATGAGATTTCCATGTAATTAATTCCCTGTATGGTCCCCTGCTTGAGGTCGGAAACGCCTTTTTCTTTTTTTTTTCCGCTGACTCTCTCAAATCACAAATGATACCAGGTCCTCTCTAAAATACTGTCCATGCGATTCACATGACTGACGAATGACGATAACTCTCGCACGAACAATATTATTAAATATTGCAATTCCATGAGCTGGATTTAATGTTATATAAGATTACATATTGTAAAGTCACGTGCAAGTGCAACTTAATTGGTTGTTTAATTTAATTGTATAATCCGCCCGGCGCTCAATTAATTAGAGCATGCACCCCGCGCCCAGGAATCTTATAATATATATATGCTTCCGACTTTTTCGTCATTCTGCTGGAACTGGAAGCTGGTTTTATGGTTTTGAAGGTTAGGCAGCTTAGACCTTGATGCGCTGGTCCGGAGTTGCTGGTAAGTTGGTCCTGTTTGTTTATAGGAATGAAATTAAAAATTTTAAATATATTTTAAATATATTATTATATTTTTAAATTTTCATATAAAATATAATAAAAAATTCAATTTTTTTAAATTTAAAAAATATATTTTTAAATTTCAAAACAAAATTAATATTAAAAAAATATTTTATAATAATATTTTATTCTTCTTTTAACTTTTATCTCAACTCATCTTATTTCATCTTTACAAATAAGCGAGACCATTTCCCAGTTTTACATATATATTATAATTTATATCCAAACGTAGTACCGTGAATATATAAGGCATTTTGCAGTTGAGTACGTAGCAGAAACGTCATGACCTCGCACCGATCCATGCATTTTGACGAATAATTCGTAGTGTAAATAGATTATATATATTTTGCCAGCTTCATTAATCGTAAGATGTCGTCTCGTTCAAAAATCATCATATATAAATAATCTTGATCGTCAGTTTCGTTTTCTCTCCTCGGATCACCTACATGCATGCAGCAAGTTTGACTTACCGCTGGGGCACATGTATTATATGTATATATATGAATCCACTTAAGGCTGTTTGTTATGCCCATCTTTACAGTACTGTATTATAAGACTGGTAGTTGTGATTGATCCATCATGAATGGGAAATCTTGATATAGCGTGCTTGCTATTGACGACAGTGGAATGTCCATGTCAAGGTACGTATGGTGGTGGACGAAGTTGGAGGAGTTATGAACAGTACTTTACGTGCGGCGCAAAATGCCCGACTTTAGTTGAGAAAATGACCTCTCTGTCAACTATTTCTGGTGATCAAATGGTATCATCCATCCAGTATGAATTTTTAAGATGATACAAAGATAAACGACGTCTCGTCGCAACGTGGGATTTGATAAGGACAAATATTGTAACTTAATTATGATAATTTATTAATTATTGTGTCATGACAGATAACTCATGAGTTTTTGTCATTTTGAATATGCATGGTTTAAAAATCATATTGCAAATTGGTTATTTATATGGTGATCTGATTCGTGCTCTTCCCAGCTTAAGTATATCGCTAAAAAAAAATTAAATATCTGTGGGATTATTTGCGACTAAGATAATTATTTATTGTAAAACCAAATTTAATTTAACAGAAAATAATTATTTTAACAAAAAATAATTGATAGATAAATAATTTTTTTATAGTGTAAATAACAATGATTGGTCATGTCATAACTACTCAATCTGTGATTGTTTACAAAAAATTTTGCAAAGCGGATATTTATAGGTTATCTGATTCGTGCTCTTTCCCAGCTTAAGTATAGGAATGATTGTTCGTGTTATTGTCCCAACTGCCCTTGTGTAATCTACTTTTTTTAGTTGGTGTCAATTGTAAATAGTTAGAATTAGGAGTGCTTTTTTGATATCTTATTGAACAAAAATGGTGAGGGAGAGGAGTGTCCCTACCCTCCCCCAGTGTGCGGGGGCACCATACCCCTTTCGGGTATTGGGGTGCGGGGGCGAACACCCCATCCATCTGCCTGCCGCTCCCAATTGAGTCATCGGCCCAAAAATTAACAGAAAAAATGACAAATAGCTAAAAAAATAAAAATATAGTAATATAAACATGATACAAATTTAGAGAAAATTAAGTATTATGTATTAATTTAATAATAATAATAAGCTATTACAATAACACTAATTAAGAGAAAACAATTGCAAAATTAAAAATGCACAAATGACATTTTATCAACATTATAAAATATAAGTGAATCACTGAATACTACAAAGTGAAGTGTTTGACATTTGGGGCGGGTGGCCAAGGTTGGAAAGACATGTAATTAATGCTGCCTGCAGCTGCGAGATCATAAAATCTCAAATATGAACCTATGACAAATGGCAATGAATATAAACCTGTAACAAATTAATATTGATGAAACAAATAAAATATATTGAAATAATAAAATTAAATTATGATAGATTACCACTATCAACAGAAAACACCATAGATTCGCAGCAACACCAATGATCCTCCTAATGATCACATAAACACCACAGATTCACAGCCACTAACATGCATCAATGATTCAATTGTATACTCAACAATTTTCCTCAATTAATACAGAGTTTCCAGTATGCATTATCAACTCAGCATTTTCCAGCAATTCATATATATAGGATTCATATGCTACTAGCTAATAAGGTTTGTGTTCCTAATTAATTTATACGACAAGTTCTAGGAATTGTGAGTATAAACGTAACATGAGTAGATATATATAGTGTCAAATTTATGATCATGAGAAAAAATTAAATCAGTTAAACTACATATTGAATTTCATATAATCATGAGAAAAATAATTCCATGGAATTTAAATATGGGCCCGCCATCTCTCATGACATCAAGAAGTTCATCATTCAAGGGGAATCCAAGCTAGGTTTGCTGGCAGATCAGCAGATGAATTTCATGAATGGCTCTTTTCTGAAATGATACCAATATTATCCGGGTTTTGAGCTGGACCAAAATAATCCGGCAGGAACAGTGCTGTAATTAGCCGGATGGTACTATCTTGCCTAAAATAGTAACATTAATATTGGTGACGAAACCTGCAATATTATGGAATGTCCAGGAATAAAAATCCATACTCGACGATAAAGAAGTCAATTAATTCCGATCTATAGAAGGGCACCAAAGTAGTACTTTAGAATTGCACAGAGTACTACAATGGACACCAAAAACATCTGGTTTTTATTTTCGACATTAACATACAATTCTTATTCTTAATTTCAAACGAAACACACATACAGCAACTTATTATTTTGGGATAAACCGCAACATACAAGACGTGGAAGAGTGCACTTAAAAGTCTTAAATAATAGATAGGAGCTGAAGATCCTATGCCTTGAGACCTTCTGCCTTGAGACCATCTGTCTGCTTTTTCTCGGCGGTTAATATATCTTCAATATTCTTTGTTATGGAAGATAGCATAGCCTGAATAAAAGACAGCGTCTGGGGATCTTCTGTCTTCTTTCTCTCGGCGGTTAATATATCTTCTATGCTCTTTGCCATGGAAGATAGCTGCTTGGGATATTCATTTGTCTTGATCTTTTTCTCGCCGGTTATCGTCTCTTCGATGTTCTTCGCCATGGAAGTAAGCATAGCCTGAATAAAAGATGCGAACTCAGGTTGTTCCCACCCTGCAATCGGATCAGCGACGAAGGACCATTGGAGTTTGCACCCTTGTTTGCTCTCCTTACTGATTGGAGATGCTGAGCATGTTCCGATTAGGGACGTGATGCCGACGTTATTTTCCGTGACCTCGTAGCTCAAAGTCCTGTTGAGGGAATCTATATTAATGAGCTTCTCGTGGACCCACAATTTCTTGGGTTGCATAACGCCGTCCCATACTCTGGTTGCGGTGGCAGTGCAGTAGCGGACGAGGCCAGGCTGGTTGCAGATCCCTTCAACACGGTGACTCGCATCGATGATGTCAGGTGCAAATTTGGCTAGGTTGCAGTAGTCCTCCAAGAATGGCCATGCTTCATCTGCTGTTGGGATGACGAGTTCTGCTGTCAGATTTTCTACCCATTTTGGTTGTGCTGCTGCTCCCATTTTTCTGTGTTTGCGAGAAAAAGAGAGACAGAGATCAGAGAGGGAGAGGAAGGGAAGATCAGTTTGATACCGTTGGAGATGTGTTCTTGTGTAGTTGGGGTCTTACCTATTTATAAAGAAATCGAATGCAGGCTACTTATGAAATATAAAAAAGATAATCGATAATTAAAAGGCATAAAATAATATTTGTATTTTATTTTTTTTTCTACAATAACAATAAAGTGGTTTATTATTATAAATACACTAACTATTTATTATTATAAATACACTAACTTATATATATATATTACTTATATAAGCAGTAAAATAAATCTATTATGAGAATGCTGACTGATGAGCAAAATACATGGCAAAGTCGTGGACAATAAAGAGTCGTGTACTGTCGTTGAGCTAGAAGAAGTTACGTGCATGGGAACTTATGGCGTAGGAGATCATTACCAATTTACCAACACCTTCACCTGAGAGTCATTTGCTGGCTCGGTGACGTGGCACTCAACTGGAGATGTTATATTTATGTTTTGAACCGGATCTATATATAATAATAGCCTAACACCAGATCGATCGACATTACAAAAATATTGAGCAGTTATAATATTTTTATAGTAATTAAATAAACCGTTGTTGATATTTTTATGTCTCAAATAATTTATTTGATTATTATAAAAATATTATAACAGTCTAATTTTTTTTATAATTAGAGTGTTTTAATTATAAAAAGAAAAAATCATAAAAATTCGTAAACTAACTCAAATCATTACCAGATTAAATAATCGAAGGCTCGCAACTTTCCAAATATTTATGATTCTATAGGGTTAATTGTAAATTTAATACATGAGTTTTCAAGTTTTTAATTGTTTGAAATCTCGATTTTTAACTTTTGTAAAATTGATACTTAAATTGTAAGAAATTAACAATTTAATACTTCCGCTAATTTGACCGTTAGAGAATTTTATTGACAATTGGCATCCATACATTATGTACTGTCTAGCCTCTGATTGGTTGATCGTGGATATTATTACCACATGTCAGCCTTTTATTTGTTGATTGACGTGATCACGTGCAATTAATTTTTTAACAAAAAGTTGAATGATACATCTATTTGAAAGTTTCTTAAAATTCTTATATTAATTTTGTAAAGATCGAAAACTGGAGTCTCAAATAGCAAATTAAAATACAAAAACTCAACTACTAATTTTGGAATTATTTCTCAAAGCCCTATATCATGTGCCGCTGTGACTCTTGCATATCCTGATCTCTTATATAGTTTGATGCCTGCCAGAAAACAAAAAATCATGTGGAACGACACGTTATATCCGTCTTATTCTTATCATGCATATATACCACTTTTGTACGCAACTTGCCGATGATCAAATCATGTACTAGTTGTATACATCCGTCTCTCCTACTAGTTATGATGTACGGAACTACAGTAATACAACCATCTTTTACGTACAATTCCATTTTAATTTATAAAATAAGATTATAAGAGAATCATTATTTTATAAAAATATCCTTAATTTAAAATAACTTATAAATTCATATATGTATCTCTATCAGTACCTACTCTAGATCTGTTACGCTCTTACGATTTTCTCTTTTAAATATTTGTTTTTAATTTAGAGAAAGATAAATAAAACATGTAAATCTTATATATATTAAATGCTCGTCATGTCACGGTCAGCGTGACTCGGGATCTGTATCTCTCCAAATCCGGGAAAAAAATATTACTCATAATTTATTTTCACATATGAGATAAAATATAAAAAAATAGATTGAGATAAAATTTGAAAATTTATTCAAATAAAATAATATTAAAATATATTTTTTAATATTAATTTTATTATAAATTTTTAAAAAAATTAAATTACTTAAATTATTTTATGTAAAAATTTAAAAAATTTATAATAATTAGATATAATGAATATATGATAAGATGAATTGAAAATTGTTAGATAAATGAACGGAGGCCTTAGAAATTAATAAATTACAAAATATCTCGATCGAAGTTATTATGCTGATGCAAGCGATCGAGGAATTTTGCGAGAGCACCATAGTGTTGAATCGTCCATAACAGCTTCGTGCATCCACATGTGCACTTCGAAAGCAGCAACAAGGTCTCATTTTAATATAAGCATAATTAATTGGATTGGAAAACTAAGCATAAATTAAAAAAATTATATTTGAGCTAGCTGGCATGCATGCGCGCAATAGTTTTAAATAGTTAATTATCCTAATTTATGAGCCATTTAATCTTTTTGTATCCCAAAATTATCTAGCATGAACTTTTCTTTTCTTTCCTTTTTAAAAGAAAATATTTCATTATATTTCATAAAAACAAAATGACAGCTGTAACTGAATTATAAAAAAAAAAAAAACTAATTAATTACAACTAAGCTAAATTGCTAGTTGGGATATTCCGTACATAAATAAAATTCGTAACAAATATTATCTTAAACTCCTATGCATTCTCATGTGACATAATTATAAAAAGATTACTAATCTTGATTTATCAAAAAATAAAATACTCTATTAATTAAACTCCACCCACCTAACATGAACTTGAAATACAAATGATAGAAACCTTTAAAATTATTACCTAATTTTAATCATGGGCCAGGTCTAAAGAATGGACCATTCAGTCTTTTTGCTCTCAACTCAAGACTCGAGAACAAGCACTTTAATTAGTGAATGATAACATTATAAATTGCTTATTCAAAAATAAATAAATAAATTGTTGGCAGCAGGCCTATTTCATCCCTACTTGGCAGTTTCCAACTTTAACATTTAATATTGGATAATTATGATTGAGATAAGGAATCTGAACCAATAAATAGATAAATAAAATAATAATGTTAGAGTGAATTAACGCTCAGCACACTCATATTTAAAAAATACTATTTATGTGAATAATATTTTATGAATATGAGTATGCTAAATATAGATTTATTTAATAATTTTTCATAAAACAAAATGGTAAAAAAATAAAAATAAAAATATTAGGGTAAATTTTTTAATAGTTTTTGTTGGGACACGAGCTTTTGTCAACTTTTTCCCTTGCCATTTTGTTATATTTTAATTGGATTTTCCATATTGTCCTTACTGCTTTTTTATTATTTTAATTAAAAATATTAGCTGCATCAATAATTTGATATAACAGTCAATTCAATTCAATCGAAGAATCGTCTCAGTGTCCTTATTGGTTACTGCTTTCTGCCAATGTCCCTCGCCGTCTTACGTTAATACCCTCGTCCCTCGTCTCTAGGTAGGGCCATAGAAAATTATGACAATCTTGTTGAATATATCTATAAGAGAAATCTTTGGGGCAGACGGTATAGAGAAATTTGGGAGCAGACGGGCTGCCGTCTTGCCGTCCAAAATTTCTCATAAAATAAATAGCAAGAAAAAAAATATATCAAAATATTAGGATAAATTTTTTAATAATTTTTGTTGGGGCACGAGCTTATGTCAACTTTCCCCCTTGCCATTTTGTTATATTTTAATTGGATTTTCTCCTTACTGCTTTTTTATTATTTTAATTGAAAATATTAGCTGCATCAATAATTTGATAGAACTGTCAATTCAATTCAATCCAATCGAAGAAGAGCCGTGATTGGAACAGTCGAAAGACGGATAAGCCCACTTATATAAACAGTATTTTTACTGTTTATATAAACAGTTAAAAACTGTTCATGTGAGTAGGCTTCTCCGACTTCCCCAAATAGTGGCTGTTCCCAAATATTTTTCATCGAAGAATCGTCAGTGTTTTTGTTGGCTACTGCTTTCTGTCAATGTCCCTCGCTGTCTAACGTTGTTATCTCGCCTTCTCATTTTATTTTCCAAATTTTTTATATCTTGAAAGTGAAAATATTAAAACAGTTACGAGATAGTTGGAGAAGCTCACTCACATAAATAATATTTTTATTAATTATATTATTTATGTGAGTTAATTTTTTTTTACTATTCTCAAATAATAACTGTTTCCAACAACGAGAGAGGTGTGCAGCAGTGACTACTGGCAATTACATTACCTTTTCTCGAGGCCACTTGTTATCTATGCCCCAACATTCTGAGAATTACGTCTCTTGAACACGACACGTGTGCGCGGGACGCAAGAGATAGGGCAAACAAAGACAAATTATACCATGGGTAGGGCCATAGGAAATTATGGCGACCTTGTTGAATATATCTATAAAGGCTAGCAATTATTGAGCTATGAACAGTTACAACTAACAGTCAAAATTTGGCAGGCAGATTATGTCCATTTGAATTTTAAGATAAAATGAGAGAAATTAAAATAAGTTAAAATTAATTAATTTTTTTATATTATTATTATTTTAAAAATTTAAAAAAATATTGTAAAAATTTAAAAAAATTTATTAAAATTCTAAAATTTTATATTAAAATTTATATTTTATATAATAATAATAATAATATATATATAATAATAAATTTAAGATAAATTAAACATACTCTCGAATTCAAACTAGACAAATTATTGGCTAAACTGAAAAGTGAAAAGTATGTGATATCATAAAAACTCTTTTCTCATTCTTGGTTTTTTTTTTTTTAAATTAATTTTTTTTAAATAATATAAGAAATAATTATCATATCATCCATAATTATTTTATATTTTTTAGTTTAATTATTTAGTTTTATAAAACAAAATTATAGAGTAGAATTCATATATTATGTTTGGCCATGTTAATTCATGGATTTTATTTCATTAGTTTTTTTAATTAAGCTAACACTTGTCAATGTTTAAAAAAACATTTCAGACACCAAAAAATCATATAAAAATAAATTTATAATTTATTATAATTTATTAATGTGATTCATTAAATTTATTATATAATGAAAATAATTTAAAATTTTAATATATCAAATTAAATTGGGTCAATTCGTAGAGTGGATATATTTGTAGCTAAAACATCTATCATCAATTTTTTGATATCTATTTTTAATTAAATCATTTAAAATCACACCTGATTTCTCGTCTTCTCTGTCAATTATCTGTATTGGAATATAATAAATAACAAATACCATTCACCATGGACAACACTGAAATTACAGCCAACTACCCTTCTAGCTCCAACTACCCACTGGAGATTTTTTTACCATACCTGTCAATTATTTGATAGAATACAATAATAACTACCCTTCATCCTGCACAACAATGAAATTACAACCAACTACCCTTCTAGCTCCAACTTCTCGGCGTGTGCCATCCACCCTGATCATCGAAAAATTATTATTATTTAATTAGGAAATATTATCCATACTTACAATTTTAAGTGTATAAGCATACAATTTTACATATATAATAAAAAAAAAATGACTTACACACAACTTTTTTTACAATACTTTACTTAATTATATTTTAAATTATGTGTATTTTTATAAAAAGAAATGATAGATATAATCGTAAATTTACAAGCGACGTGTAATCGTTTTGAAAAAAAATAAATATATAAGAAATTATGAAAAAAAATTTAATTTGTTTTTAAACGACTGTACGCCATTTGAAACTTTATAACTGTATGTAACATACTCAAAAAATATATTATATTTATTATTATTCACAATCATATTTGTTGATGTATCATTTGTTGAGATTGTGAAGATTTTAAAATTTAAAAGTTAAAGTTTTACATAAAAGAAAAAATAAAACTACCCGCAATATGTATAATATTATATATAAAATTATAAAAATGTTATTTATCATCTATCCTTTTATTTAAATATACATATTTACACATCGATATCGATATGGGTTTATTTAAATAGAATATTAATGATAAATTATATGTTGATGTATGCTGCAGCAGAGAGTAAATACAATTTTTCATAAGATTATAAACATATGCAACACTATTTATTAAAATACAATAAATACTCTTAGCCGGCATGGATAATATTCAAATTGGAAAATGATAGATATATAATAATTTTTATAACTTTTTATATAATTATGTTTTAAATGAAGGGTATTTTTATAAACTTATAAAAGTAATATTAATTAACATAAATACTTTCATTTTAACACATAATTATATGAAAGCATATAAAAATGATTGTATATGTATCATTAGTCATTGAAATTATATTAACCATGCAACAAGCCTTCTAGCTCCATCTTTCCCGAGCACCATCCTCCTCGAGAATCAATTATTTCTTACTAGTTATTAAAATTGTGAAAACTTTATATTTTTATAGTAAATAAGAGAAATACTCTAATTATAAAAGGATGCATAAAAATAATTATACAGATTAGAATAATTTGATATAATTTATTATATTATAAAGTTTTTTTTATTAAAAAATAAATCTATTAAATCAGATGATAGAAATTATTTTTATATAATTATTTTTTAGATGTAGCAATATTCAATAAATAAGAACAACCTCTTAAAATAAAAGATAAAAAAATAACAACAACTACCCTTCATGATCATGAACGATTGAAAATTACAACCTACCCTTAAACATGCACAGTATTCAGTAGAACTGAAATTACAGCCAACTACCCTTGAACATGGACAGTACTACTTTAAAGTTTAAGTAGTACTACTGTGACAGTACTCAGTACTACTGTCACAGTAGTACTGAAATTACAACCAACTACCCTTCGCCCCAGCTTCCCCGCTTGCCAGCGTTCATTCTCCGGGCCATAAATAAACAACAACCATTCACTCTCCACTATCCGGGCCATAAACAACTACCCGTCACGCTCCATTCCCTCTCGCAGTGCATCCTCCATCCTCTGGGCCATGCGCTGCAGGCCCACCTCATACCTTCTTACCAAATCATCCTGTACCCACCCTTCCACCGGATCAACGGTGAACGACCACTCGATCACGCATCCAGCGTCACCCTGGGGATCAATCTTCACTGTCGCAACGTACGACTTGAACCCAATATTGCAGTCCACGATCTCGTAGCTTAAGCTATGCGAATCGTCATCGACGGCAATTAGTTTTTCGTTCGACCAGCTGACAGAATCGCCCCCGGAGTCGGAGGGAATGGAGAATCCGGCGCAGTATCGGATGCAGCCGGGCTCACCGTTGGTGCCGTGGATGCCGTAGCAAGTGGCTAAGCCAGGAAACCACTTGTGGAAGTTGAAGAAGTCCGTGAACAAAAGCCATATTTGGTCAGCGACGGCACCGTTTAGTCTTGCGGAAACCTTGCCTTCCCATTTGGGCGGTGCCGACGGTGAGTTTCGCTCCATTACGGAGAAAAGACGGAGATGGTAAAATCCAAAATGGGTTAAGCTGGAAAACGGCACGTTAAATTAGACGCGTGACGTGCCGTTCATGCTTACTGACGTGGCATGCGACCAATACCTTGAACGTTACAAATGTCGGCATCGAATGTTTGATTGAATAATGTTACGATATCTACCGATTTCAACATTTCATTTTAAGACTTCGTACGTTTTATTTATTTTTTAATATTTTTTTACCTAATTATTAGAAATAATTATTAGTATATTTATATTTTTTTATATTTCTTTAAAATATTTTTGAATAAAAAAGATATAAAAAATAAAATTTTAATTTATGTTGATAGAACAATAAAACGGTGTTATTCTGACGACAGAATAGCACCGCATTATTTGATTGAAAAATAATATTTATAATAAAAAAAATGTTAATTCTCTATAATCCTTTTAAAAATTTCATCTTATACAATTTTTTTTTAGTTCTTTTTATTTAGTAATTAAGAAAATATATTTTAATGATATTATGACTTTTCTAAATGTAATTAAAAAAATTTAAAACAAAAGAATGAAAATATATATATAATATTTTTTTTTTGCTTGTATCATAACAAACTTGTGCTACATTCTCGATGATGTAGCACTGCTCTCATGATAATAGACTATATATACAAAAAAAAAAATTATATATAATTTTTAATAATAATTTAAAGGCTGCTTACGCTCTACCAGTCTAAGAGCATTCCAATGGTTTTTTCATCCTTTTTTAAAATATATTATCAAAATTTACTTTTTAATTTTACATTATAACTTTTATAATATATCATATATTATTTTATCTTTTATTTTATATCATCATATTATACTTTTTAACATATCTTATTCATTTTAAATAAAGTAGAAAGTGGATAGAGAAATTTAAAAAAAATAAGTATAAAGAAAAAGTAGATAAATAACTATATAAATAGTAAAAAATAGAGATAAATTAATTAAATATTTATACAAGTGCGAGTAATATTCTATAAATGTAGAGGTGGTATTGTAGCAAATTTGATAGAGTAATGCTACAACCATCGTTCATAGAGTCCTGGTGCTTCTTATCGCCTGACTTGGATATGCCACTTATGTGTCTAAGCTTGGGCTATGACTCTGTTGAAAAAATCTCATCTATCTCTGACTTCGAAAATGAGTCGGATTTTGACTCTGATCAAAGGTTAGAATTCCAACCTACGATTGGAATCTCTTACTCTCTCTCTCCAACAAAACTCTAAATATGAGCTACTCTACTAATTAAAGAAAACGAACAAACTCTAAATATTAAAAAAATATATATTAATAAAGAAAATGAGCAAATTCTTACTCTGTCATTAACGAATTCATGAAACTCATAGGTTGATCTGTTGCATGCTTGCTAGTTTTTGTCTAATAGAAATTGAGATGGTTGGAGTATGAGGGGAGACACTCGAAGAAATAGAGCAGAGAGGAAAATTGAAATGTGTAAGGCTAGGATTTTCAAATATATACCCTATTAAACAACGTTATTTAAAGTTTTATTTAAAAAAAAAAATGAAAGTGGAGAAACAGGGCTCATAGCTCGATACCAAATTCTTACATAAAATTAAAATGCGTGTAACCATTAGGCCATTTGGGTATCTATTACTTATTTTACAATATATAATTTATAAATAGTCGGAGGTCGGATTCAAAAGTTAGAATCTTATTGGGCTCTGGCTCTAACTTCAAACTTCAAATTCAAAGCCGGAGTGACTCCAACACCTACTCCGAAATCTGAATCTGCCAGAGTTAGAATTAGAGCGGATGTCGGTTGAAATCGGAATGATCTAAATTTTGCACACCCTTAATGTGGTCAAATTCCCATTCCAGCCAAAAACAAAAGAAAAAAAAAGGTTGTCCTTTATCCGATTCCATGAACGGTTTTAACATAGTATCTCAAGGACATTTATCTTCATTCTACGCGTATATTGGTAAGTTCATGTACCATCATCATCATCATTCTATTCCCATTAATATAGAAGTTCTCATCTTGATCCAGACCTACCTTTTGAACTTCTTGTGGCATTACCCTACCTTCCTCCCCAACCTGCATGCCTAGTCACTGTTAAAGTTGTTTATAAGGGTCAGTTTGGATCCAAATTCCTCAAAATCTTGCTGAATAGAAAAATACCGGTGAAAAGTTGTTGCTTATGTTTATGTTTGCAATGGTGAGGACTGATTTACTGCTTCAGTGGTGCGAGATATTTTCTAGGAAAATCCAACGGAGAAGGTTAAATTATAAAAATCAAAGACAAAAATAGTTGGTTGAAAGGAATGCCCATGCAAGTGCGAGTGTCAGGATTTCTCAAAAATGCCAAAGTAAAATCTGAAAAGGATGTATAAGTAAAAATCGGCATCAAGATATGAACATCCCAAAAAGGAAATGGGTATACAAGCTACAAGCCAGAAACACTGCGATCCAAATAGAAAAAAAAAAAGGGTATTCATTGAAGGAGACAAATGAGATGCTCTAATAACTGTCGACTTAGATGATTTCCCAAATTCGAGATCAGATAGAAGAGATCCCGACGCCAGTTAGTGTTGGGTCCGATAATATGGTCGGGGTTTTAGGGGCAGGGGCATAGGTTTGGGGGGAAGTGTATTTCGATGCTGAGGGTTTGTTTGTTTGAGGAAATAAGATTACTTTCATTTCATCCATAATAAATGAAGCATACAATGTGAGTCTGTGACCTACTTAACTGAACGAACTCAGTTTACAAACTAACTTGAAACATATTGAGGCACAGTTTCTAATTCTTAATAGACAAAAGTCTATGAGAATAACGTACTGCCACGGGCAGTGTACTAAAATCTCATTATCCAAAAGAGGAGAGCACTAAGATTCCATGGACCTAAGTCTAGGACACTATTTCTCCAAATACAAATTTTATATACAAACAATAAGACAAACAACAAACAATCAATTGAATAACAAAACACATAAACAAAACCAAAAATAACAAAAAGGCTGTTTGTGGTGGCGCATGAAAACCACGCACCACCATAGGAGTGAAATGCCACATGGTTGGAAAGCTCCATTGTCTTTGGATCCGATTTGAACCATCGTCGACTATCTAGATCCACCCAACTGAAACCAGAATGAAAAGAAACTTCCATTAGGTCTCCACATGTGAGGAGCATGCGCTTCGCCGATTTGCAAAACCTCCTGTCAACAACTAGATCGGCAGATTGGTAGACCAACGATGCCGCACGTAGTGGCCTGAAGACACTTGAAGCCCACGAACCTGCATACTCGACCTCCAAAAATCGAAAGCCCCGTAAACCACCATCAACATCCACAACAAAACATGGTGGTCAGGAAAACAATAAATGGAAATGAAAAGAGGAAGAAAAACCAAAACGGAGGAGACGGAGCCGAAGCTCCGCCTTCCATCACACAACTGCTGCTATAGAAGACCTAGAAGACGAAGGACGCGAGAGAGAAAATGAAAAAAGGACGCGGGAGCATATGAGAAAATTAAAAAAACAAATGAAATATACAATAGTGGCAACGCCACATCAAATGAGACCAAGAAACGGGACTTACCCAAGGTGTACCTATCTATTCCAATTGGATATTAGTTATAAAATACATAATCAATTGGATGGGTTATATTAAACTATTTCCTTCAAATTTTACAAAAATATACATTTTACATAAAATGTCTAGCACTGTTCATTTCCCAAGAGTCAGCGAGTGACAGATTGAAAGTTGTCAGTAACATTATCTTCGATTTTTTTAGTGCGTGATTTTATTCGCGGCTTCTTAGAGCATCAATATTGGGTTCTAAGGTCTCGTTTGGATTTGGAGATGAGATGAGTTAAAATAAATTTAGTTTATTTTTTAATATTATTATTATTTTAAAATTTGAAAAAAAGTGTATTGGAATTTAAAAAATATGTATTAAAATTTGAAAAAGATGTATAGGAATTTGTATTTTGTATGAAAAATTAAAAAAATATAATGATGAATTAGAGATGAGTTGAGGTGAGTATGAAATCCAAACTGGAAACGTTTTCTCTAAATTTTACTCATCTTCAAAAAATATCTACATTTCATTCTCTATCATTTATCTATTTTATTAAAATAATATTCTTTTTTTCTACTATTTTATTTCACATCTTAAACTATTCCTGATAAAATATACTTAAAATTTGATACAATAATAAATAGTAAATCTCTAAATATAGAAAGTTATTGTAGTACCCCCTAAACTATCCTCTATTATAAGGATTTAGATGTGTGTTGGTTTTTGAATAAAACTCCGAAATAAATCCTATAATTTAGTAAAGAAGAAATTTTGATTAACCTAATGGAAATGCTCTAAAAGAGCTTTTTTTACCACAATTAAGAGCACTATCGTTAGAATAACTAAAGTTAAGTCCAAGTTTTAGTTAAAATGAGATAAACTTTGGACTATTTCATTCGCATCAAAATTCCCACGATGAATTATTCATTTATGCAACACATAAATAATAAATTAATATAAATAAATTTGACGTTGGCTATACTATTCATATCAAAACTTCACATTAAATTATTTATTTATTCATTCATTATATAATAATAAAATACTATTTAGTTTTATCATATTTTACCATTCTACTTATTATATATTAATTAATAATCATATTTTAATTAAATTATTGATTAAAACAATAATTTTCAATTGTCATTTAATGTTAATAACCATTTTTAAAAAACTATAAACATCTAATTAAATTTGTCTAAAATTTTATATAAATGTCTTAAGTAGCATAAATCTTATGCTATAAAATGCCTTTTTAATTATCAGTTTTGATATTAACCAATAGCAATTAACCCTTTTAGAAATATTTTTTGACTCTTTTATTTATTTTTGCTTTTATTTGAATTTTTAGTAACAAGGTGCTACAAAGTACAAGCCACTTAGAGATTGCATATTTTTTCAGTTCGTTCTAGTAGTATTCCTTGATTTTCACCATGAAAGTATAATTTCATAACCCTAAATCAAATTAAAATAAGCCTCTTCCCTCTTCTCTCTCACTCTCTGAAAATCCTAGAGCTCCCCTAGCTAATGGCGCTATAGGGGGGGAGGGAGGTGTGAGCAGCGTCTCCACCTCCCCCCCTCTCCTCTCCTCTTTCCCTTTCTCTAACTTCTTCCTCATTTTCTTTCCACTCATTCTCCTTTCTATCTAGTTTTTTCTTTCGGTTTTTCCATTTTCTTTTCCTCATCCCTTCGTTTTCTTCTAGCCTCGTCTCATTCTTCTTTGTTGCTTCTTCCCTTTTCTTTTTTTTGGTTTGTGTTTTGGTTTGTTAGTGCAGGGACCGCGACTGTTGAGCTTTGAAACAATTTGGAGGTTGATAGATGCGCTGGCTTCCGACGTACTGGTCTTCACATGCATCCCGCCGCTTTCCTCCTAGAGTGTTGATCTACCAGCTGCGGTGCTTTCGCGCTGATTGGAACGGTGCGTGCGCCTTTTCACAGTGGACAGTTGCTTTCCGTGCACCATCTTTAGAGGGGTCCATAGCAGCCACGAGTAAGACCGTAGTGTCCAGGGCACGGGCACCAGTCGCCCAACTCTCTTGCAACTCTCCAGAGGCGGCATGTGGTCCTCATGCGCCGTTGACAGCAGTGGTCTTTTGTGGCGTCCGATTATATTCCTCTAAGGTTAAAAATAGATCATTAGGATCTGGTTTTCCCAATTTAAGTTTATTTTCTCGTCTGTTAGTTTTAAATAAAAACCAAAAAAAAAAAATTGTCTCTATGACTTATGGTCCTTAGAGTTTTATCCCCTAGTTCGTCTTAGTACGACAATTGGATTTGGTTTAGTTAGTTATTATTTTATCTTAAAACAGAGTTAGAGCTATCTCTCAGATGATGTTCTTGAGAGTTATGCAGATAGGATTAGAAAAATATCAGTCACTTTTAATGCATTGGGGAGTTTTAGATTGTCTGCTAATTAACTTGTAATATATATTTTAAATTCTTATTGTAATACCCGTTATTAATGAATAGATTATCGTTTTCCTCAATATATATATATATATATATATATATATATATGAAAGGGGTTCATTTTTATATGCAGGATACAATCAAATATCAATACTACTGTAGCATGGCAATTTTAAGAAATTTGAAAAATAAAAGAGGAAAAAAATTTAAAAAAAAAGAAAAATTTTGATCTATCTATAATACCCATCAAATATGACTTTACTTTTAAAGTTATTGTAACTAAAATTTGATTTTCTTGACTTCACTTGATCCATCGCAGATGATATATATATATATACATATATATATATGTATATATATATTATCTATAATAACTAGTAAACGTAAGATTTTTGTTGCTCTTGCCTAATTTATTGAGAATGTTCAACTAATGTATTCTTGAATGTTTCCATGCCAGTTATCTAATCAATAATTAGTGTCTTAATTTTTTTTTTAAATTAAAATGAATTTCATTATGAGTTTTATTTATATATAGAAAGAATAACTCTATTTAAAACACTTTTCTGCTATACATAATCTACGTGACATAATTTAATTTTTGAGATACATTTTTAAAAATTAAATCTGACTAATTAAATCGTGTTATAGAGATGACACATAGTGTATCAATTTTTAAATATCATTTTCAGAATCTCCTGTAGCAAAACCCTTTTTAAACTGTGTTTGGATATTGCGATAATTTTAGATTATTTGAATTGATATGTGAATAGTAATATTTTATATGGTCATTGAGATGTGATCAAATGTAAATATGTTGAGAATTATATAAATATAACAGAATGAGATGAGTTTAATTTTTATAATAAATTAAAAAAATAATAAAATTTATCAATAATTAAGTTTAAATAAATTGAAGTATTCTTACTACCCTTACACAGGCTTAGGGTGGTCCTCAATGACCACAAGGCTTGTCTTAAAGGGCAATGTCAAGTAGTCTCGACCTTGGGACCCTTTTGTGCCTCCATATTTTAAAATTATTTTGCATTTTTTTGCGATTCATTTTTTTTTTTTTACAAAAATAATAAAAAAAATGTATGTAGATAATTTTTTTTAATTTATTTAATTTTTTTTAATTTTAAATACCCTATAGGGACACAAAAGCCTCAACGCCGAAACCCATAAATTTAACGTGTCTTAAATAATCGTTTAGACTAAGCCCACGGCAAGGGATTGGTTTGAGGCCCGTATTTGGAGTTCGGTCCATGTGTCATCTATATACACTTGTTCAACATAAACTTCGGCCATGTTTAGCAAATTTGGAATTTTTAACATTTATCAACTTCTTTTATAACTTTATTTCCAAACATCAATCAATCATATAATTTTTTTAATTTAAAATTTTCATCTAATTATTATTTAAACATAAAAATTAATATAAATTTCACAAATTTTAAAACAGACAATTATTTTAAAACATTATATTTAAATGAATTTTCAATTTTATCTATCAACTTTTGCAAACTCCAATAAAATATTTATGTTAAACATTTATACTCGAATATTATCTCCTTTTTTAGAATCCTATCTTAACAAAACTTTCATATATTTTCAAACATTTTTTATATCCAAATACGGCCGCATTTGCATTTGCATAAAATAATAAATGATGTAAGATACAATTATTTTACAATTACTTGATAAATATTATTATTTTTAACTTGTTTGATTTTGAAGAAAAAAACAAATCATAATTAAAAACTAAAATAAAATCACAAGACAATAATATCTCATTAAAGAGTTGTATAAAAATTAAAAAATAATTAAAGAGTTGTATAAAGTCACAAAATAATTGAAGTGTTGTATAAATATCACAAAAATTGTAACTGTCACTCATTTGCAAAAGGGTAATTTTAAGTATAGTTCAAAAAATTGGACTATTTTACCATCCAAATAATGGACAGACAAAAAGGACTCTATTTTAGAATTGATTTGATTAAAATATCTTAATTTATAAATAAAAAACTTTTAAAATTTAGAAACCTCATTTATTTATCCACGAAACATGAGCGTTTTAATTAAATATGCAATGCAGTTCACATATTTGATTGCAAAAATAATCCTTCTTTATAAAATAGGTAGAAGGAATTTTGCAACTCAACAATGTAGTGTTGGTGGTTGGTGCGGTTGCAAGTAACTAAGAAAACCATTTGTAGAAGTCGAAGGCCATATTGGGTCTGCGATGACACCGTTTAGTATTGCATAAACATTTGCCATCCTTCTTTTTTTATTTTTTTGAATCAAAACTATAACTCATATATTTCATTAATAAAATTTGAAACTAGTACAATCTAGATCCTTACGAACTTGCAAGGATATAAAACATGGACATTCATCTAACCATACTTTTTTATAACCAAATATAATAGCCTGCTTAGCTAAAATGGAACTACCCCATTCCTTTCTCGCCATGTGAATTGCACCTACCAAATGTTTATCATCCTCATCATAGCCTTTATATCTTCAATGATGTGCCCCCTAAACGACAGGTCTTCTTCTTCCTTGTTGACAGCATCGACTACCATTTTGGCATCACCTTCAAAGACAACTCTATTGAAGCCCAGGTCATTGCGCAATGTTGCAAAATACCATAAAGCCACCATTTCTGCAATGGTTGAGTCGTTAACTAGGGGTTCCGAGTTGCAGGCACACACCTATCCCCATGCCACTGTTTGAGAGAAATGCATCCTAATTGGCTTTGATGAATCTTTCTGGTGGCTTAACCCAACCCTAGCTCCCACTAATTGTCGCATTTCCACCTCTTTGGCTTCCAGGTTCCTCCCATTTAGCTATCTTAAAATCGTCTAGTACTCTTTTTGCTATCTTAGACGACAACTGCTAATTCCAGTTCTTCCTCCTTCAATCTAGTCATAAGTTGTTTTCAAAAGGCAAAAAGTGTTCCTCACTGCATGACCACTTTTGGATAGCTCTACACCAACCTGCCCAAACATCTCTTGCTACAGGGCACTACTATAGGGCATGCATGGTTGTTTCCTATTTAATGTGGCATATAGGACAGCAGGCAATTTATATAATTTTCCTCTTCCACAAATTTTTCCTTGTGGCTAGCACATCATTACTCAGCTTCCAAAGAAAGGCCTTAAACACCTTGGGGATTTGAAGGCCCCACATTTATTTCCATCTCGGGTCTTTGTTGAACTCTGATGATGGTCTCCCTTTTGTCTTGCTTTTCTTCTCTTGATCCACGTAATAGGCATTCCTACTAGTGAAAATGCCATTCTTGTTGGTCCCCATATTAGTTTATCTGTAGCTCCAAGCTTGCTCAAAGGCAGACTGCAAATTTGATCATCTTCTTCCATTGTGAACACCTCTCTAATCAGGTCTTCATCCCATCTGTATTCAGATTGATTAATAAGGGTACTAACCTTTGCCTTATAGTCCAGTAACCTTATAGGAGATTGCACTAAAAAGGATGTAGAGGTATTTAACCATTTATGCCCCTAAACTGAGATGCTCTTTCCATCCCCTACTCTCCACCTCAACCCTTCTTTAAGCAGGTGTAGAGATCCCCAAATACTCATCCATATCAATGAGGGGTTTGTTCCTAGTTTTGCATCCAGTAAATACTTTGACTTAAAATATTTTTCTCTATATATCATGGCTACAATAGAGTTTGGTTTATGTAAGGATCTCCAAGCTTGTTTTGCAGGGAAAGCTAAGTTAAAACTGTCCAAATCTCTAAAGCCCATTCCACTCTTGCATTTTTGGATGCCTAATCTTTCCCAGCCTATCCACTGAATTTTCTTTTCCCCTTCTACAGTGCCCTACCAAAATTTAGAGAGTATTCTGTTAATTTCGAGGCAAAGAGTCTTTAAGAGTTTAAAAACACTCATTATGTAAGTCTAAACAACTTGTAAAACGGCTTTAATCAAAACTTCTCCACTTGCTGGGGACAGGTATTGATTTTTCCAACTGCTGATTTTATGTCAATGCGATATTTGATGTTTTTAAACGTCTGGTATCTTGACCTTCCCACAACTAAGGGGAGACCTAGGTATATCTCATAATAGCCACATGCTACTAAATTTCCTCCTCTTAAAATCAAGTTTTTGTCTTCTGGTTTGATATTGAAGTTGAAAAACATCGAAGTTTTATCTCTATTCAAAAACTGACTCGATGCTCTTTCATAGATCTTTAGGATCACCATCAACTTTTTTCATTCCTCTATTTTGGCCCCTGATGCTCTTTCAAGAGTAGATGGTTGATTCTTATTCCTCCCCTGGCCATAATTATGCCACTTGTGGAGCCCTTTGCATCAAGGGCATTCAAGAGGGAGCTCAAACCTTCAACACAAATTATGAAAAGGTAATGGAAGATAGGATCTCCTTGCCTTAACCCCCGAAAGGGCATAAAGCTCTTCCCTAGCTTGGCATTGAGTATGATAGAGTAGGATACCGAGGTAACACAGCCCATGACTAAGTTAATCCATTTTGAACAAAAACCTAATTGTTTCATTATGGCTTCAAGATAACGCTACTCAATCCTATCATAGGCCTTAGACATGTTTAGTTTAATTGCCATGGACCCCACAGCTCCCTTTTGCCTTGTTTTCGTGTCATGAAGAGCCTCATAAGTCACCATGATGTTATTAGTTATCATCCTCCCAGGGATGAAAGCACTTTGTGTAGGAGAAACCACCACATCCATAATCTTCTTTAATTTGTTAGCAATTGCTTTTGAGGCCATCTTATACACCACATTGGAAAGGCTTATAAGCCTGTACTCACTTACTAACTTTAGGTTTTTTATCTTTGGAATAAGAGCTAAGTGAGTTGGTTTAACAAACTGTACATGGTGCCTCCATTCAAAACGGAAAGAACTGCTTCACAAACTTCATCATTGACCACTGCCAATGATTCTGGAAAAAACATACTTCTAGACCATTGGGACTTGGTGATTTCAATCAAACTATTTCTTTTAAGGCATCTTCTACTTCCTCTCTGATAAAAACTCTAGATAGCTAGTCATTCATTTTTGTAGTCACCTTATGTTTGATCCCCTGTAAACACTGTTGCAGGTCCTCTTGAAAAGGTCTTGAAGATGAGAATAATGTCTGGAAACACTCATCAAACTCTTTCTCGATCTCCTCCATTTTTATCAGCTGATTTCCATGCCTGTTGAGCACTTGAGAAATTGGTTCTTCCTTTTTCTTTGATTGGCACAAACATGAAAATATTTAGTATTCCTATCTCCATGTTTGTACCAATTTTTTTTGGCCTTTTGTCTCCATTTTATGTCGTCTTGTTCTAGCAAACTGTCCAACTCCTTTTGCAGCTTTCTTATCGCTAATACGTTGCGACTTCCTTCGTTTTGCTGTAGTATCCTTAGTGCCTCTGTTCTTGTAGAAATTTCCTTTGATTGATTTCTTTTTAGTGCCCTACTTCAAGCTACCCCTTGAGAATCCCAAATTCACTATTCAATCTTCTTTAGGTGGAAATAGAAACCTATTACACCTTTGAGCAGCACCGCTCCAAAGAATCCGTGTAAAACACCCTCCACACTTTCAATCACTTCACACTTGGTGATTCAACTATTCCATGTGTAGAACACATTCTACACACACAAGAGTTATACACACCCTCTTACTAATACAAGAGTTGATAGTGGGTAGACTATCAAAATACACTCTTCAATGAGTGAGATAGAAACAATACAGGGCAACCTATATCTCTCTAAAAAAGAACAAGAATTAATGTTCAAAACTTTAGAAAAGAGAGAATGAGAACTTTGAAAGAATAATGCAAAACTTAGCAATAAATGTGTAAGCTCTTGTTGTAATTTTTGCAAAACTCAAGTGAGCTATTTATAGGCAAATAAGTCTTCAATTTCAAATTTGAAGAGATTTGCATGTCAAATAAAAATACTATTCACTTTTCAAAAAATTCAAATAAAAGTATTTCCTTTTTGCATTTGTCAAAAATAACTCAATTCATTTTTCAAAAAAATCAAACCTAATCTTTTACTTTTCATGTATGACAAAATGAACATGATTTATTTTTCAAAACAAATCATATTCTTTTTGTATATGTCAAAAAAACATACAACCATCTTTTAAGATTTTCAAACAAAAACATCTACATTTTACATTTGTCAAAAAAACACACAACCACTCTTCAAAACTTTCAAACAAAATATGCATATGTCAAATATGATAATCAATCATCTTACAAATTCAAATTTTTATATAAAAAAAATATAAATTTTGAAATTATATTATTTGATGATATTATGCACATGTGAAAAATATAATTTTCAAAATTAATACATTTAAAAATGTCTTGTATATGTGAAAAAAGTAATTTGATGTTTTATGAGAAAAAATAATAATATGGAGACTTAATCCAATTTCGAATTTTATCAAGAGATGTACAAAAATAATTTATGAGTTGCATTTGTAGACTTATTTTGTTATACTTGACGTGCGCTTCGCTCTATTGCGTAAATATTTTGAGTTTTAGACTTGAATTTATTTGTTATCATCAAAATCTACACGTAAATACGAAATTTGAAACATTGGATTCAACAATCTCCCTCTTTTTTATGATAACAAATACTTAGTAGAATTTTGAGACTTGCAGTAATGCTTAAGCTCCTTATGAAAATATGCGTTAGTTTTTCAAGCAATAAATAAACATAGTTCCAGCATATATAACAGAGTTAAAAATCTAAATATTTACGTCTAAAACTTCTCCCCATTTTGGCATCATTAAAAAGGAATCATAATTAACTCAATAAGACATTTTCCTACAATAACCAATAGACAAATAAAACGATGCATTAGTAGAGACTATAGAGAATTCAGTGCGGAGTCACGCGTGTCCGACAAAACTTGCAAAGGTTGGAGGTCTCGTTCTGACAATTCGGTGCGAAAGGAGATTCAAATTCGCTTGATATTGTTGACAAATAAGATACGTAGAGATTTGAAAGTTTTCAATTTCTGTTTAAATGACCATTTTCACCTATTGAATACTAAAACAAATCTCACATTGTTCATTGATCAAGTATATGTTTATCTAAAACGATAGAATGGCGGATAAAATTTCTTGTAGTAATCTTCCAGATTTGAACTAAGAACCATCTCAACCAATCATTTTATCTCCTGATACTCTTAATATCATGGTAGAAACAAATATGCATTTTTCTAGTATGACTGATTTTTTGGTTGTTGCAGTATCAAGAACTCTCAGTGCTCAATATGCTGCCTCTGTTATGACCATGTATCGGAAATTACTAGCGAGGGTAAATGAGGTTGATCGACTTAACAATCAAATATCTATTCTGCATCAAAAATTTGCAAATAAAGGTAGAAAGAATAAGAGGTTAAAGTAAGAAAATAAAGATTTGACAGAATTAACTCGTGTTCTGAAACTTCAAATAAAGGAATCGGAATGAGTGATAGTTCAAGTACAGAGTCAACATCAGCAGATAATGGCAGCGTTTTACGAGAGAAATAGAGATAATTTACAATAAATCTCGCTGTTTAGCTAGTTAACTTTTGAAAATATGCATCCAGCATATCTTGTAAGCTTAAATAAGTAAGATTTGAAGAAATAATAATTTGTCTTGTACTTATTTCCATCTATATAAGAGCGACTATCAGTTTTATCTAAATCGCATCAAGTCTTCTTCTCATCTCTGTAATTTATCTTCATTCCCGTACTTCAAATTTTTAATGGCTCATCAATATCCTTTACGTACTCCTCGTGATCAAAATATGATATATTCTTTACCTCAGTCCCAAACTGTTTCTACATCTGTCGTAGGCAGCACAAAGCAATAAAACATTGATTTGGCTAATAAATCAGATCATGATGTCATTTACGAGCTTGTGAGTCTTGAAACTCAATACTCATCGTCCATTGTCACTTTTTCCGTTCGGTTGCAGTCCAAAACCCGCAAGATAGAGAAGCTTAATGAGAAGATCAATGTTCTTCAACGACTTGTTCAAGAGTCTAATAGAAAAATAGTAGACTTAAAGCAACATAATAAGGATTTAAAATCCTTACTTGTCTCTTTATTTCGATTGTCTAATCCTTTAGATAATGATGGCATGATGATCTATGAAGAGCAAATGCATTTGAATAATGAGGCTAAACGTCTCAAGTTTCTATAGGTCATTTGAGATAGTGGAATAAAAATATGTAGCAGATATTCATGGCATGCATCATTCATATTTCTCTTCTAATCGTGCATAGTCTATATTTTGGTAGGGGTTTCGTGAAAATATATGCCAATTGATCGTGTGTGCTTGTAAATTCTAGTACAATATCACATTTCTGTATATGATTTCTAAAAAAATGATATCTAATTTCAATATGTTTGGTCCTAAAATGTTGTATTGGATTTTTTGAAAGATTTATAGCATTGGTATTATCACATTTAATAGGAATATGATTGTACATAAGTTTAAAATCATCAAATTGTTACTTCATGTAAAAAACTTGAGCACAACAACTGCCTGCAGCAACATATTCTGCCTCAGCAGTAGATAATGCAACAGAATTTTGTTTTTTACTGAATCATGAAACAAGTGCATGACCTAAAAAATGACATGTTCCACTAGTACTTTTTCGATCAACTTTGCAACCAGCATAATCTGTATCTGAATAACTAATAAGATAAAAAAAAGTGTGTTTATGATACCATAACCTTAAGTCAATGGTACCGGCAAAATATTTAAAAATACGCTTGATTGCAATTAAATGAGATTGCTTTGGAGATGATTGAAAACGTGCACATAAACATACACTGAACATAATATCAGGTATACTAGTTGTCAAATATAATAAACTAACAATCATACATTGATATATCTTTGAATCAACTGACTTACTGCTTTCATCTTTATCAAATTTGGTGGTTGGACTCATTGGTATTCCAATTACCTTCGCACCTTCCATCTCAAATTTTTTGAGTAACTCTTTGATATATTTTGACTGATTAGTAAATGTTTCATTTTTTACTTGCTTGATTTAAAATCCAAGAAAGAAATTAAGTTCTCCCATCATGCTCATTTCAAATTCTTCCTGCATGCTCTTAGCAAAATCATAGCATATATTTTCATTAATAGCACTAAATATTATATCATCAATATAAATTTGAACTAGAAAAATATCATCATATTCAAATTTGATGAAAAGAATTGTATCGATTTTTCCTCTTGAAAAATCTTTTTCAATTAAGAAACCACTAAACCTCTCATATCAAACTCTAGGTGCTTGTTTGAGTCTATATAATATTTTTGCGAGTTTAAAAATATGATTAGGAGAAATATGATTTTCAAAATCTGGAGGTTGCTCAATATATACCTCTTCATTTATAAAACCATTTAAGAAAACACTTTTAACATCCATTTGAAAAAATTTGAAATTTTTATAACATGCATATGCAAGTAACATTCAAATAACTTCTAATCTTACGACAGGTGCATACGTTTCATCATAATCGATTCATTCCTCTTGATTAAAATCTTGGATTTCAAGTCGAGTCTTTTTTCTAGTGATGATTCCAGAGTCATCTTTCTTATTTCTAAAAACACCAATTTTATTCCAATAACAGCATGATTTTTGGGTTTAGGAACAAGTGTCCATACATTATTTCTTTCAAATTGATTTAGCTCTTCTTGCATAGCTAGAATCCATAATTCATCAATATGTGATTCATCAATATTTTTTAGTTCAATTTGAGATAGAAAAGCAGTGTGATTATAAATATTTCTAAGAGATGATCGAGTACTTACACCTCGTGAAGGTTCTCCTAGAATTTGTTCTACTGGATGATCTTTTATATGTTTCCACTGTTTGGTTACATCTTGTACTAAGTCTTGATGATCTTTCCTGATGTCTCCATATTGGATTTCTATTCTCTTCGTTGAGATCGAGACTATTTGTGTTATTTGTACATTGTGATTCTTCATCAATAGATTTCTTGAAGAGTAGAGGGTTAGATTCATCAAATACTACATGCATAGATTCTTGTACAGTCGAAATCTTTTTATTGAATACTTTATAAACTTTACTATTTATTGAATACCCAATAAAAATATCTTCATCAGATTTTGCATCAAACTTTCATAAATTATCTCTGTCATTTAGTATAAAACATTTGCATCTAAATACATGAAAGTAACTAATGTTAGACTTTTTCTCATTTCAAAGCTCATAAGGGGTTTTATCTAATTTAGACCTTAACATAACTTTATTTATAACATAACATGCAGTACTTATCGCTTCGGTCAAAAAATAACTAAGTAAACTATTTTCATTATACATTGTTCTTACCATTTATTGAAGAGATCTATTTTTTCTCTCTACTACCTCATTTTGTTGAGGAGTTCGAAGAGTAGAGAAATTATGCAAAAAATTATTTTCATCACAAAAAGACTCAATATTTTTATTGACAAACTCTTTTCCCCTGTTACTTCGGATGTTTTAAATAGTATAACATTTTTCATTTTGAATTCTCTTGCATAACTTGGTAAATACATTATGTACCTTACTTTATGAGCGAGAAATATGACCCAAGTATATTTAGAGAAATCATCAACAATAACAAATGCATTATATTTTCCTCCTAAACTCGTAACTCTGTTTGGTCAAAAAAGGTCCATGTGTATTAGTTGCAAAGGTCTAGTAGTGGAAATATGTTTATTGATTTTGAAAAATTTTTTGTTTGTTTACCAAACTGGCATGCATCACAGATTTTGTTTTTAAAAAAATTTGCTTTTGGCAAACCTCTCACAATATTATTTTTTGAAAGTTTGGAAATAAGTTCCATGTTTGCATGACTTAACCTTATATGTTATAACCAACTATTTTCATATTGAGCTGATTAACAAATAGTATCTTGTGAAACAATTTGTTCAAATTCAATTGTATAAATATTATTGTTTATAAGAATAATAAAATAAACATTGCAATCATGACTATTCAAAATAATGCACTTATTCTTTTTTAAGGTAACTGTAAATCGTTTATCACATAATTGACTTATACTTTAAAGATTATGTTTTAGAATTTCAACAAGTAGAACATATTCAATTATGAGAGAAGAATTATTACCAACTTTACATATTCCCACGATCTTCTATTTTGAATTGTTTTTAAATGTCACGTGTCCTTCTTTTTTATGAGTGAGATCAATGAACTTAGTTTTATCTACTGTCATGTGTCTTGAGCGTCCGCTATCTAAAAACCATCTTGTTTTACTTACGGAAGACTTTATGCATACCTATAAAATAATTAAAATAATTTTTCTTGGTACCCATGTTTTTTGGGTCCTTTATTTATTAGTATTAGAAGAAATAAGATTTTTTGGTACTCATATGACCCTAATAGTCAATGTATGTTTTCTTCTAATATGACAAACATGATAGCTATGACCATTTATATTGGAAAAATTACAAATAACATATAACATAATTGAATAACTTGAGTGATTGTAATAATGTATTTCTTTGACAAATCTATTTTTAGGAAAATAATTTTGAAAATCTGATTTTGATTTAAAAGGTTTATCAAAGAAATTTTTATAGGGTTTGAGTTTTTCTTTTAGAATGTATCCTAAACCTACCTTATCAAAAACACATTTTTGATTACAAAGAAATTTTTTGAAATTTTTTTTTTCCATTTGTGAAATTTTTAATAATTTTTTTTAAATCAGCTACTTTCTTTTCAGTTCATCATTTTCATCTTTTGAAATTATATTTTCTTTTATTAAAACATCAATTTCATTTATTATAAAGAAATTTTCATTTTCAAAACAGTATACTTAATACCTAATTTTTCAAATTTCTCATATGCCTCTTCCAAAATATTTTGCAATTCTTTATAAGAGGGATTTTCAAGATTTGTGACCTCAAGATCATCTTTAGTCATAAGACAAAAATTTACAGATTTTTCATTACTTGCGTCGCTGTCAGAGTTACTTGAATCATCATCTCATGTAGTTTTCATTGCTTTCTTACCTTTGTATCGATATTTTTTTAGCAGAGGACAATCTACCTTGATATGTCTTAACTTTTTACATTTATAACAAATTAATGAATCATTTTTACCTATATCTTTGTTGGAAGATTTTTTGAAAGGTTTCCTTGGAGTAGCTTTATTTTTCAAGAATCTCTTAAATCTTCTTGTGATCATTGTAATTTCTTAATCATCGCTTTCTTCATCTTCATCGCTTTCACTTTCATGAGGAACGACTTTGAGTGCCAAGCTCTTCTTTTACTTTTTTTTTCTCCTCCTCTTTTCAATGTGTACTCATAGGTAATAAGTAACACGATAAGTTCATTTACTTCGAGTTTTTTAAGATCTCTAGTTTCAAGAATCGTCATTACTTTTAATTCTCAACGTTTTAGTAAGGAGTTGAGAATTTTCCTTACTATCTCCAAACTTGAATAAATTTTATCAAGAGATGTCAAACTATTTATAATATTAGTAAAATGAGTATACATAGAAGAGATAGATTCATCATCATTTATTTTGAACATTTCATATTCATGCGTAAGAACATAAAATTTTGATTCTTTGACTTGTAAAGTTCTTTCATAGGTTAGTTCCGAGTTGTTCCAAATTTATTTTGATGTCCTGCAAGTAATTATTCTGTTAAATTCATTACCATTGAGAGCATTATATAGAAAATTCATAGCCATTACATTCACAGTATAAAATCTATCGTCTTCGCGATCAAACTCTTCATCTTCCTTTTTGACCTTTATTCTATCAACAGTTTTTGTTGGAATATAAGACCTATTTACAATATATTTTCAGATTTCTCGACCTTGAGACCGAAGAAATATTCTCATTTTAGTTTTCTAAAAATATAATTATCTCTACAAAATAACGGAAGTCGACTATTGGATTGACCTTCAGCAAAAGTAACTGTAATATTAGCCACATGATCTTAACTTAACAGATAGTTAATCTTATAACAGAGCCTTTATTCTGATACCATTACCTATCTTTGCACTCAGGGGAGAAAGAGAGAGAAGACTTACCTTTGCCTTCCCACTTGGACGGTATCGATGATGAGTTTTGCTCTGTTACTGAGAAATAAGGGAGATAGAAAAATTCTAAATAGCTAAATTGGTGCATAAATTAAGATAAAAATGGTTGGTGAAAAATAATAAAAATGTGTAATAACAATTGATCTATGTAGCACGTAATCCACAAAGAGAGCCAACCCACGTTGTTTGAGATAAAAAAAAAAAAACAGAAAGAGATTGTTATATGTTGTTTAATTTTGTGCACCAAGTTCAACCAAATATTTGAACTTCCACAAAGATATTTTTTAAAATTTATTAGGATTTATTTATTTATATCTTTAAATATTTTTTTAAAAATAATTCATATTATTATTAAAAAATACTTCCTTACCCACTAAATATAAAATATTAAAAATAAATATTGTGATTTCGAGAGAAATTTTTGGATGATTTCTTCGAGATAAAAAAATATTTCTCCATAAGAAAGCTATACTTTGATTAATTCGTAAGTTTTATAAATCTTATAAAAACAAATTTTTAAATAAGTCTTATTTATTTTGAGGATGAGATTAAAAATTTAAAATATATATCAAATTTATTATTATAATTTTTTAAATTTTTATATAAAATATAATAAAAAATTCAAAATTTTTTAAATTCTCCTATCATTTTTTTAAATTTTTATATAAAATTAATATTAAAAAAAATCTTATAAAAATATATTTAATTTACTTTTACCTCATTTAATCTTATATAATATTTGAAGGCAATATAATATTTGTGGAAAACTAATTATGAACATTAGAGTTATAATTATGAAGGCAATATAATTATAAGCATTAAAATTAATGGAGGAAGTTGTTGATCCATTGGTCAAGACAATTAGCACCTCAATTTCAAGATTAGCTGAAGAGTACTCAAATCCAACATGCCAATCATCTCTCCAAGTCTTTGCACAAGAGAATAGAATACCGATTGCATTTGATTTCCCTCCACCGATCTCCAAATTCCCTCCCATCCAATCCCTAAAAGTTACAGTGATTTCTTTCTTTCATTGTTTAAAGAATTGATCTTGTTTGTTTCATCCGCTCACAGTCTTCTGCGAAAATGTCACATATCCTCGAGCACTTTCGTTAACGATTCTAGAAGATTTATGAATCTTCTGCCGCCATATCACCAAGGCCTCGCCCTCTTCATGGACCGTCACCCTTACGATGCCTGAGCTGCGTAGCCGAGCACGCAGGAACCGCCCATCCAACAACCCTGACCCGAGCCCGATTATCCATCAACTAGGACTACACAAAGATAAGAAGCTTCCTCTAGCGCTACGTACTCGCCAGAGAAGGGAAACCGGACGGAACCGGAGGAAGAATAAGAACGCGATCGGCGTTGGGGAGAGGAATATTGTGAAGAGCAAGGACAAAGAAAGAGGAGTAGAGGAAGAGATTAGGGTTTCCAGAGACGAAGTCGGGGAAAGAGCCATGGATGAGTACGATAGCGGCGGCGATAAGGGGCCCGGAGCCGAGGATGAGGGCAGCGCTGCGCCTCTTCCTGAAAAGGTCTCTTTCTTTCCTGATTAATTTATTAGACTCTGGTTCATTATTTACTCTTTGGTTATTCTGTTGTATGATGAGAAACTGACGAAAATGAGAGTTGCGAAAATTGTTTGTGAGCTCTGTGTCCTGTTCGCGAAAATATGTTGATTTCTTGCTTCTTTGTTTTCCCTATTGAGAGATTTGTTGATTTCTGGAGTGGGTCTCATTAAAGTTCTGGGTTCTTCGTTTCATCATTCGGAAATTTGGATTTTTGGAATCTTTTTCACTTTCATATCGGGACGCTATTGGGAATAAGAAGAATAAACGCACACTTGGAAGATAAGAATTTTTTTAAAAATAAGTTACGAAAAGTTATCTGTTTCATTTACAATAGCTTAAGGTTTTGATAATTGCATTGGCGGAGATTTAGACTAATATAAATTTATAAACTGACCAAGAACGGCAATTCTCAAGGATTAGCTATGATTTGCATGCAATATCTTCTGCAATTCTGAGTACTCGTTTTTTATATGGCATCACAACAGGTCCAAGTTGGTGGTTCCCCGATGTACAGAGTAGACAGAAAACTGGGGAAAGGGGGCTTTGGACAAGTTTACGTCGGTCGACGCATTGGTCCTGCTAGTACAAACGAGAGAACTGGCCCTAGAGCTGTAGAGGTTTCATATATTTTCTATATGGTTCATGTGCACGCCTAGTATTTATATTGGATAAATTTGGCGGTAACTTTTCTGCATTATCTCTCTAACATTTCAGGTAGCTTTAAAATTTGAGCATAGGAGTAGTAAAGGATGCAATTATGGACCACCATATGAGTGGCAAGTTTACAAGTGAGGCCTATCAGTACTCGTATTATGTTTTTTGTACATTGCCTTGTCACTTTGAACATATTTGGTTATGAATCGATGACTGCTTTTTGTGCAGTGCACTTGGTGGCAGTCACGGTGTTCCACGAGTTCATTATAAGGGCCGACATGGTGACTTCTATATTATGGTATGTGTTATTCACTTTCTTCGGCTCTTTTTTATCTCCCAGCTTTGATTTCATAGTTTGTTAACTCAGGTTCCAGAATTTATAAGATAATTTTTTTATTTCCATTTGCAGGTCATGGATATGCTTGGGCCAAGTTTGTGGGACGTTTGGAATAATAAGTCACATACGTAAGCTTCTTTTTCAAATTGCTACTTTCTATTTGTCAATGAAGTGATCGATTGTGCCCATCTGACCTGAACTTCTTTCCTTTTAAATACAGGATGTCTATTGACATGGTTGCATGTATTGCCATTGAGGCTATATCCATATTAGAGAAGATACACTCTAGGGGGTGAGATTTATATCAATTCTGATGGTGTTTGGTTTCCTTTCTACAAATATACATTATTTCTAATTGAACAACTCACACCTAGTTCTTGATGCTATAATTTTCTTATTTAAAGAGTTGAATCCCGATGGTGTGGTATGTGGGGGGCATCAATGCCTGTGACACCCTTTTACTCTATTATTTCTGTAGGGACCTCTTTATAGCATCTGATGGAGGTGGTGAATAATACTTGGGTACTTATAGGTGCTGTAGTTGAATAGCCATTGTTATCTTCCCTGGACTCTCATCAACTTCAATGTTAAAAATACGAGACAGTATTCCTGAGTTATTGTACTTATTCTGGCTAGGTAGTCAATGATAATAATGGAGTGTGTTCTAGTGGTCTCCCATCATTTTGTTGTATGTGTGATTATTAAGTTACTGCTGATATCATTGCCAGATATGTGCATGGGGATGTGAAACCTGAGAATTTCTTGCTTGGGACTCCTGGGACTCCTGAAGAAAAAAAGCTATATCTTGTGGATCTTGGATTAGGTAAGTACTTAAAACACCTTTCTCCTTTCGTGACATCTTTTATTAGCTGGTGAAATTGAAGTACTCGTTATACTGTGTTATTCTCTATGCCTTGACATTGCAGCCACCAGGTGGCGAGACAGTACAACTGGCTTGCATGTTGAGTATGATCAACGTCCAGATGTCTTCAGGTAAAATAGAGCTCTGTACGTAACTGCAAGTCTACTTAACCATGCTCTCTGTGGACATATTGCATTTCTTATTTCTATATGATAATGTGATCCAGGGGAACTGTCCGTTATGCCAGCGTGCATGCTCATCTTGGTAGAACTGGTAGCAGGAGAGATGACTTGGAATCTCTTGCCTACACTCTTGTTTTTCTTCTCCGTGGTCGCTTACCATGGCAAGGATATCAGGTTCTCAAAATTCAAAATTCTGCAGGTTTTAGGTTTTTACGTAGTTATGTTTGTCCTTCTGACATGGTGTCTTCTTTAGGGAGAAAATAAAGGATTCCTTGTATGCAAGAAGAAAATGGCCACTTCCCCAGAAGCTCTTTGTTGCTTTTGTCCTCATCCTTTTCGACAGTTTGTTGAGCATGTAGTAAATCTGAAGTTTGATGAAGAGCCTAACTATGCGAAGTATATCTCCCTCTTTGACGGGATTGTTGGTCCAAATCCAGATATCAGGCCAATAAACACCGATGGTGCTCAGAAGGTACTTTTGACATTTTTTGTCGTATAGTTTATTCCATGTTGAGGTTGTAATTTTTCTAAAGGTTAAATTTATGTTTTCTTTTTTAAAATCAGTTGAGTTTCATGTTTTTTCCTTTGAAATTTTTGTGGGGTAAATACTTCGTGTTTTCTGATAGCTTTATTTTATTTTATTTTTTAATTCTTTCCACTTCTCCACTGAAGTTAATAACATAATTGATTCAAGGCAGTTTTTTTTTTGGTTGTGGCACAGCTCCAAAAAGAAAAAAAGCCTACTCAGCATTTGGAGTGTGTGTTTAGTGGGCCACATCGCACACTTTTGTTGGTTGTTAATTAGGCTTAGTTTTCAAATTATGTGACACAAAAAAAATTGTGACATCAGCCAATAACTCAAGGAGTTTATGCCACCTGAGTGAATGGACATCCCAAGCATTGAAAGCCTCCACTTCCTGCACTCAGTAAACAGTCAAGGCCAAAAGCTAAAACAAAGATTTTTCTATTTGATGTGCTTAATTTTCAAGGGAACAATAAACTTGATCTTGTGTAATTTTTTAGGCATAATTTCATTTAACCTTTTTTTGAATTCATGTAACATATGCCTACTTGCTATTTTGAAGCTTATATGTCAGGTTGGACATAAGAGAGGACGATTGACCATGGAGGAGGAGGATGATGAACAACCTAAAAAGAAGATTCGAATGGGGATGCCTGCAACCCAATGGATTAGTGTCTACAATGCTCGTCGGCCTATGAAGCAAAGGTATGCGGTTGAAGTTACTCGTTAAGCTTGTTAAGTATGTGGCAATAGGGTGAAAGATTGATTTTTTTCATCTCCTGTTGTAGATATCACTATAACGTGGCAGATGTTAGGCTCAGCCAGCACATTGAGAAAGGAAATGAAGATGGATTATTTATTAGTGGCGTGGCTTCATGTACGAACCTCTGGGCCCTTATCATGGATGCAGGCACTGGCTTTACAGCACAAGTTCATGAACTCTCACCCTACTTTCTTCCCAAGGTTCCATGTTTTTTATTTGCATCTTGAACAGTTGTCTACCAAATATAAAATCACACATAGTTAACTGCATTCTGCATTTGTGTAGCTTAACTATGCTGCAGCAATGCTAATAGTAGTGCTTATAGTAATTGAAGTTTGTGCGAGTCATTAAATTAATCTTCTCTAAATTCTAATTCTGTGAAGGAATGGATTATGGAACACTGGGAGAAGAATTACTACATCAGTGCAATAGCAGGGGCAAACAATGGGAGTTCATTAGTTGTAATGTCTAAGGGTTAGTCCAAGTATCTTTAAGTAACAGTTTTAAAAGAATTTTATCTGCCAATCTTAACTTCTGTCGTGCCATTGAATTTAGGGACACAGTACTTACAGCAGTCTTATAAAGTCAGTGAATCATTTCCATTCAAGTGGATCAACAAAAAATGGAGGGAGGGGTTTTACGTTACTGCCATGGCCACTGCTGGGAGTAGATGGGCAATTGTTATGTCTCGTGGGGCAGGATTTTCTGACCAGGTTTGATTGAATAGTTTGGATCTCTGCTTAATTCAAATACCATACTGTAGCACTGAAAAAAGATAGATGATTTATTTTATTATTTACCTATCATAAAAAAATTATTATATTTTTCCAGGTTGTGGAACTAGATTTTCTTTATCCTAGTGAAGGCGTTCATCGAAGGTGGGACGGTGGTTACCGCATTACATCAACTGCAGCTACTTGGGACCAGACTGCTTTAGTTCTAAGTGTTCCTAGAAGAAAACTGGCCGATGAAACTCAAGAGACTCTCCGAACTTCTGCTTTTCCTAGTACACACGTCAAGGTGAACTATTTGGATTGATCATTTTCCCTATTTTCTTCCCAATTATTGTTTACTTCTGAAACCAAAGTTGTAAATGGTGTTTATGCAGGAGAAATGGGCAAAGAATCTTTATATTGCATCTATTTGCTACGGTCGAACTGTTTCATGAACTGCCAAAGATCTGTTGGGGTGCCACTTATGTTACTTTGACCTCTCACTTCTATGATCAATGAACCGGCTTGTAATATCTACTTCTCTCCTGGGAACCAAAGATCCTGTGAAGGCAAATTTACTGATCATGGCATTTTGGAGATGATGTATGCTAAACTCTTCTTTATTGCCGCCATCACATAGCATATGTTACAAACACCTGTGCACTGTCTTTAAATTGAGTCAAAATGCTTATGAGGCTGATTTTAAATCATTCATCCATTTGTGATGGGAGTACTTTTACTTATCATTTCAAAGTTGGTATAGTTTTGAACAATAGTGTCACAGTTGAAGGCATGTGCACAGGGCATACTAATTGTTGATGGTATTTTGGGATGTACAACTATGATTTTGCTGTGGGCTCTGGACATTCTCAGTTGTTCATCCTGTACTCCTTCCTCTTTTTTTTTGGGTTCTCCTTTTTGGACCTGTAGATACTTTCTGGGATGCCAGAATTTGACCCTAAAGAAAGTGGTTGTATACTTGGGACATCAGTTTGTAATGATCTCTTTATTGTTATTGTTGTTCATGCTATAATATTATTGCATAGTTTTATACCTTGATTTGACCAGTATGGTGCACAAGGTACATGGCTTGTGTAAGTATATCAAGGTGCTATTTGTTTGTACAACACAATCATGGAAGTTGGTCTCCCCTCCCCCCCTTTTTTTGCTAATGCATATCCATTTTATTCCCTGGAAAATTCTTTTCTCACAATCTATAACATGACCTCATTAGTCTTTATCATTTTGGTTTTGAACTGGTAACTGGGTACATATTGTAGGGCCAATGACCTGTTCAAAATCCAGAGATCTTGTACTAGGTTTCTCTGTATTTAAACATACGGGCAACTACATATTTATATTGTGTATATGTATAAATATACAGAGACATAAGTCATGCATACATATATGATCATTGATCACATTCCATTTTACTGCCTAAGAGGCAGCAACAGTTGGCTATTTTCTGATGCAGTGATCTGTTAAACTAATTGTTGTTAAATTAACAAATTCTCAATAGTCAATTTTTGGCCTTTTTAAAGATAAGATTTTAGATCGGTTGTGGGACACTGAACAGTTATGTGCCTTACTGGTGTTTTATCTCC
The DNA here is from genome assembly GCA_036898215.1 of Platycarya strobilacea. Taxonomy (NCBI): domain Eukaryota; kingdom Viridiplantae; phylum Streptophyta; class Magnoliopsida; order Fagales; family Juglandaceae; genus Platycarya; species Platycarya strobilacea. Next base: position 4,352,882 of record CM072555.1, read on the forward strand.
ATTTACATAAGACTTGGAAATGTGAATTTGATATATTCTGTATATTATAGCATCAACAATTAGCCTGTAATGCTCGAGACTATGGAAGCAGAAACATAGAAGGCAAAGCACCTTGTATCCATGTAAGAATATCTTTAAAAAATAGTGTGCTACCAAGAACTCCTGCATTCCATTTGGTAAGTCATGTGAAGTTTCTTTAATGTGCAGTTTGTGGAAGCATTTTTCTGATTGTTTAGAAGTTGAGTATGGTTGCAGAATGATTAATCAGTTTCAATTTTATATACAGGTCCCTCATGAGATTCTTTTGGCCTATGGCAAGCCTATCTTTACCGTGGTAAGCACCCACCGTTTATCTGTTTGCTTCTGCCCATAGATGACTTTCGTTATTTCTTGAAGAGTTTTTTTGAAAAAAAAAAATACTCAAGTAAAAACTAAAGCCATCTATTGGCAGAGGCAGACTGAATATGAGTAAATGTAATGGATTCAAGGTCTGTTTGGATGTCATGGAATCTGACTGGCTATTGAGATCTATTCAGGGTGGTTAAATTCTTTCCCATACATGGTATGTACTTAAACCCCCAGCCCCAAACATCACAAAAGTTTCATTTCCTAGATGACTCCATTTTTGCATATTTGATGGCCAACCACATTCATTATGGTGTGCCATAAGAAAATTGACTTGCTTTAGACACATCTAATATCTGAGCGGCTTGTCAACTTCACACAATCACTCGCAATTTTTTTTTTTTTTATAATCTTACTACCAATTTAAGCTTTTGGAAAAGTTTAAAAAAAAATCAAGTGATGAATTTGCAAAAAAAAAAAAAATTCAGTAATATCAAAATTTAGTTCACGCTTCTTGACACATGTCATGATGAATTTGCACTTGTCTTAATTAAAAAAAATGATATTTTTTCAAGGAACTGTCAATCTTCCTGTACCGATGTAAAGCAAAAAATATAAGTTATTGAAACAAACATATTTCGTTGTTCCCCAACATCTTTGTTCTTTTCTTTTAATCTAGGTGTACTGTTATACTCGACAATATGCTAAAAAAAAATTGGGAAGGATTAGTTTCTAGGTTATTATGTATTCCGAGTGTTCTTATATTGAAGATGAATTTTACTTGGGCACGCAGAAACCGCTAGTTTAGTTTCCGTGTGATACGGCAAATATGTAGATGTTTTGCTTGGACAAGTGAACATTATATGTCAAGTAATCTTGCTTAAGTTGCTAGTGAGACTGGGGGCTATACTCATTATTCATTTGTCTATTTTAATGATCAATAAAATTTTAATTACCAGTAATAATAACAAAAAGCTGCTGAATTTTATCCATTAAGAGACCAGCATAAAAAATAAAAAAATAATAAAAAAAAAAAGGAAAAGAGAAAGGCAAAGATAGGTCAATGAATTGGTACATCTATGGTAATGAATTGGTGTTACACGGTACACCACTCTGCGGAAGGTTGACAGGTCAACATTACATCCTTTTTTTATGAGAGCAAAAGATTAATATGTATAATAAATTATTATAAATAATATGAATGTTAGAAAATTAATATGTATTTTTTTAATAATGAATAAAAATTGAAAATAGAATTAAAATAAACGAAAATGTGAAAATTAATATTTTAATAGAAGGAAAAAGTTAAAATCACCCTTGTTTGAGTTCTGTTGGTGTGCATAGCTCCAGATTTTTTTTTTGTTTAAATTTAATGATTAAGAAAATATTATTATGATTTTTTTCTATTTTTTAAAAAGGTTATAAGAGTATTAAAAAAATGACGTAAAAAAATAAAAAGGAAACTGAAATAACGATGGTGATTGATTTAGAATCTGTTATTTGGTGGTGTTAAAAAATGGTTAGATAAATTTATAAAAGTGAATTTTGTAATTAAAATTTGATCAAATTTTATTGTGTCTGTTATTGATACTGTACTGTCATTTCTAATAATAATAATTTAAAAGAAACTGAAATTATAGGGTCATTGCCTGCCTTGAAGGGGCTGTCCAGGGTGGCGAAAAGAAACCTATTTTGATAGCCGTTTAAAATTTAAATTCCCTGCCCAGTGCCCAGTAGGCGATCAAAAGCAAGCGTTATCATTGTCATTTGTCAACTTAAATACGGTTGAAATAGTTGGAGTGATTTTGCTTTTGATTTATGACGTGCGTTATAATGATTGGCTGAATTAGCGTGCCCTCAATCAAATGATTTAGTGGACTTTTTAAAATAAACATGAGAGACCCTAAGAAAATGTCATAGTTGGCGACTCAGCTACGAATGACTGTGTTACAACATCTGTTAATTTAATATCAACACAGATAATAACAGGTTGGGATCAATGTGGGTTAATTCGGATCAATGTAGATTAATTAGTTAAGACACAATTGTTTAATAAATTAATAATGATTCAATCCATTTTGACTGGGTAACAAAGTTAAAGTTACGATTATATTTTAATATTTTAATTTCGATATTTTTATTATTTAAATAATAATTTTGAATTTTTATAGAAATTGTAATTTTGATATTTAATCAAGTCAAATAATTTAACCTATGCAATTCATTTACATGAACAAGTTAAAATGAATTATATTATATCGTATTAATCTATTTTATAATATTTATTAATAGATCAAAATGGGTTATCACAACACAATCTATTATATTAATGGATCATTAATAAAATATTATAACTATATTGATTGATTTAAGATAAGTTATAAAATATTTGTAAAAGAAGTAACCATCCTACAACATCGGGTATAAGATGTGAGAGATCTTTTTTAGTTAATTTTTAAATCTTTTGGTCTAATGGCCTGGTTGATGATATAACAAGCCGACCATATCGATATGTTTGTAATGAGAGAATATTTCCGATCTTTGGGTGCAAGTTTAACACTTTTCAAAAATAAATTGAATATGTTATTCACATTAATAAATTATTTGTTAATGATAGACTTAATTTTTTTTTCACACTCTTAAGACTATATCTAACATTACACACACACACACACACATATATATATATAATATATATATAAGTAACAATATGGAGATACTTCTCTAATATTTAGGCACTTATATTGCATCAATCTCACGAATGACTTCTGGGCATAAGTAGTAGCTAGTGTCCACTAGGTCGAACGAAGAACCTCACTCCAGAAGTAAAGCAATACGCCACTTAATTTCAAGTGTAGTTAGTTCGTTAGGATAGCCTGTAAATGTGAGTATTGAGTACGTGCCAGCATCCGCCTATAATTTAAAAATAAATGCGTGCACTGAAAAACCAATATTACGACCGTATGGAGGAATAAATTTGTAGTTACCAGGAATGTGGCTGTGATTTGCCGTAATTGCCGATCCATGGGGGCGCCATTTCATCCCAACTCTTTCATCCACATGTTTGCAATGAGCCAGATTTAAACCCCCCCCCCCCCCCCCAACAAAAAAAAAAAAACAAAAAAATGAGCGACAATCGGATAGGTATCCAAATATAATGTTCCCACGTCTTAACTGCACACAATGGTATCCATATTCCTCCTATATGCACCTACTAATTGGACACTAATATAAAGATAGGATCTGAAAGAGCCAACTATAATTAGCATCGCACGCCGCATAATCTCCTCAAACGAACTCTCTCCTGGGTAAATATGCAAAGTATCAGCAAAGCAAATCAGATCTACAGTGTTTTTTTTTTTTTTTTTGGTTCCCATACACCATTGTTCAAAGTAACTGCTACATATGAATGACATTTAATGAAAAAAAATAAAACGTACCTCAGTGTTGTCGTGATCGTACCGTATCAAGAAGAGACACCTGCAACCCCTTATATCATGCAGTCTCCGTTGGATTTCTAAAACATGCGCATCGTAGTAGATCAAGCAATCTCTTCTCTCCTAAAATTCAAATGGGCATCAAATTAAATGGGCTTGACAAGATTTACGGCCACTTCTGAAAAATCCAAAAATAAACGCCGCATTTAGAATCACCTGGAAGCAGAGGACGAGGTCTCCTTCCTTCACTTTATGGCACTCTGAATGATCTAGAGGAATGGAACGTTGCCGCACTGCCTTTTTCACTTTGACCCACTCATCCTCCTCAGCACCAAATCCAACAAATCTGACACGAACTTCCTTCAGACAAAATTCATCAAATGATTTTAGGTAGGCAGAAGTGTACAACGACTGGCTACTTTTTTAATATTTATTATTCCTGGTTATTTAGGCTAGGTTTGGATGTCAAAAAATAAAATAAAAATCTTATCTCATCATTATAACTTTTTCAATTTCATACACAAAATAAAATAAACAATTCAATCTTTTCTAATTCTAAAATAATAATAATATTTTAATAATATTTTATCTAACTTTCAACTTTCATCTTATCTCAACTCATCATCCAAACCTCCCCTTACTCTCGATTCTTTCTTTTTCTTTTTTTTTTAATATTCAAGTGGGCATAGTTTGCGGCTCGGGTGCTTCTCAGCCTTCTCAAACCCAAAAGCTCAAATAACCACACTGAAGACTTTGGTCATTATTGTGAATTTAGCATCCTTTCGGGACAATAAAGAAAAACAGGATTCAGAGACTTACAACTTCACCTGTACCAAGAAATCTGTGACCAATGAAGATATCAACATCATACCTGCAAAGCCAGACGACTGGATTCAAAGGTGGGCATAGTTTCAACTGCACAACCATACCCTCTAAAGAAGTTCTAGATTTGAAACCATAAAAGTTAGATTCTGTAAGGCTTACCACCACTTTGCCCTATCCTGCCCCAGAATGGGGCAGTTTAAACAAGGCCAGTTTTTTTGTTGATAACAAAAAGTCCTCAAAGACAAAGTTATGCATTTTTAGTTTATAGATCCTTATATGTGCCTTTAAGCGTTTCACATGCATCATACTCTGACATTTATGAGATGACTAATCAGCCAACCCATTGTAGTTGAGAATCTGAGATCAAGTCTACGTTAAGATGAGTAACCAAGTTCCATTTGTTTTTTTGTTTCAACAGACAATTTAATCGGTAAGTTCTACTGATAAAATTGGTCTTCAACCCATGACTGAAGTAAACTATATTACGTTAATGCATCCAAAATGATTATTAGCTTTCATTTCAGATGCCTCATAATCACAAAATGTGATCAATCAGCCAACCCTTTGTAGTTGAGATCAAGTCTACGTTAAGTTGAATGAGTATTCAAGTTTCATTTGTCATATTTTTTTTCTTTGTTTCAACAGACAATTTAATCAGTGAACTCTACCGTTCTACTGATAGAATTGGTCTTCAACCCATGACTGAAGTAAACTATATCTTAATGCATCCAACATGGTAATATTAAATGACCAGCTGAAAGTTTTAGAATGATTTAAGAAATAAATAAATAAATAATCCTATTGTTTGCCATATGTATGCTTACCATGCCCCATCCTTTGATGACCTTGCCTCAAATTCCAAATCTGATAAGTCTGGGATCCTCTCTCCTGCTTTTGAATCATCTTCTGTGGAAGATCACAGAGAAACAGTTCAATATCATGAGATCTTATTTGATATATTATCTTGGTGGTCATTGAAAAGGAACAAAGATAAAAAAAAAAACTTAAAAGAATTTATTAAGTCAAAAATTCTAACTCATCTACAAAATAACATAACCATCACTAGTAAGGAACCCAATGAAAAAGTTAAAGCCATTTTTTAAAACATGATGACTGCCAATATAAACTGATAAGCAAAAGCTATTAGCACTGTCCTGAGTTGCTACATGCCCATCCCTTTATCCTCAATTCAACTAGGTTACTTAATGAGCATGTTTAGGATCACCGTCATATATCATAGAAAAAGTTCTACAAATATTTATTCTTTTGATGGTTTAACCAATTAAAGGTAAGAATATGAAACAAATAAACGAGATGCCAGGTAAGGGCCTGGAAACACAGAAACATATAGAATACATATTCTACAGCATAGTAGAGCAACTAAATAGAAAAAAGGCTATTCAACAATGGCATAGGCCGTTTAGCATAAAATTATTGGCTATATAACTCGTAACCATTTCAGTGAATGGAAGTTGAGCAGTTAGCTGGTAGCAATTCATCATAAGATAATCCATTCATCTCCCTTCTCCCTTTTCACATGTAGATTAAGCAACTCAATGTTTATTTGCTTCAATTTGCATTTATTATTATATCTTCCTTTCATCCTTCTTCGGAGTTAGAAGATATTGCATTACATGCACCAATAATATTTTCTGATATCAAGGCATCATGAGTTCACTACTAATTTAGTCCACATGCTTTCCATAACCCATTTCTTCAAAAGCAAACAAACAAATGAATGTTGCATAATTATTGGACAAAAGAAGCTGTAAGCATTTATGCAACAAACCTTTTGGCATTTGAGAGATTCCATTAGTCCCATTTGAAGGGCTAACTTTTGGGAGCTCATGCATGTTTTTGGGTGCATCTTTCTGTCGATTTTGGAACCAACTATGTACCTAAGACATAATCAAAACAGAGAGGTGGTACCAAAAAAACAAAACAAAAAGAAAACAGGCCTTGATGGCAGCAATCAAATAGTAATAATCTACAGTAGATTTTTTTTTTGGGTGCGGCGGTGGGGGGGAATAAAAAATGAAATAACCTCAGTCCATTTAACAATAGGTTTCCCAGCACGACCAGACGATCGACTGCAGAGAAATAACATGCCAAAGTGAAAGGCTTAGCGCCTATACAAGCAAATTTAGGAAATTTATATTACATCTGTATCCCAGTCCTAACCAAGCAATGAAATTTAATTAGTACAAATAAGAGGACTTACTTGAACTTTTTAGCAATTTTTTTACAAAATTCTTGGTTAAGCAACTGTTTTTCTGATTCCTCTAGCATTGTCTCCATTTTAACAATCTGTTTGCAAGGATAGGACAGATATAATTACGATGCTTTTTCAGCAGACTCCATTAACCAAACAAAAACATATACTGACAGTATTTTCAACAAAAAAATTTGAAACTAATGACCACAAAGCTTTTCTTTTGAAATGCCTTAAAGACAGAATTGGCAGTATTCTTGAAAAAAAGTTAAAAGTTAAATGTTCTCCTGATTGCATCTGCAATTTCCCCATCATTGAATAATGTCTTTGCACAACATTAGAAAACAATGCAGACCATGAACTAGCTAATCAAAGTGCACAGCCAAAAGGCTTGCCCGCTTGGGATTCTGTAATCAAATAAAACACCATATGATAAGCACATAAAAATTCATTGCAACTTCAAAACTTTAAACAAATCCAAAGGATAACTAAGCTCAAATTCATTGCAATGCAGACTTGTTCATAACAACATACAATCAAGATTTTCACAAGAAGCTAGGATTTGGACCTAATGATTGTAGAGTGATGAGTTTTTAACATTATGATGTAGAAAACCGAATTTTTTGTATAACACTTTAAAGGCCATGATTTCCACGCATTCATGCATATACACGAGAATGCTAAGTCATATATTCTGAGATTAGATTTACAATTCACAAAGAATTGAGGTAATTAGTCACTGCCAAAAGGTGTTCTGCAAAACAGAAGCTACAATCAAGACATCACGATCATGGAATTAGACCTCTAAAAGCTTAATTGATAAAATGACCGTCAAATGCAGCACATGTAAATTACAACAATCATATCATCATTCATACCCACCAATCTATTCTAACATTTGTGCATAATTAAAGAAATCAATCGAAACAAAGATAACGAAATAAAAACAGCAACATTTGCATTATAAAGAAAAAAAAAACAAGAAAAAATAGGAGGTAGGGATTACCTCAGGCTTTGTAAAGCCAGAAAAGACGTGCCGTTCTCTTGGACGAAGAAGACGGTCCATGAAACCTCTCACTCACTTTCTCCACACTCTACGAAAAAGCCCTAACTTTGAATATGCAACCTCTCTCTCCCTCGCTCCGTCTCTTTAAAAATGAAGAAACCCTATAGAATTGGGCGGTTTTATTCAAAATAAAAGCTTTATTTTTATTCAATTCTTAACTTTATTTATTTTGTTTTTAATTACGTTCAGTTTGCTGGTACGAACAATGACCTAAAAAAGGACACAGACACTACCAATTCGTAGAGCGATCGATGAACGACGGACAATTCCCTGTGGGCTATGACCGACGACCGTCTGTTGCCTTGCTGACATTGGAATGTGTGTAAATGTATAGTCACGCGACAGCCGACAGGTCCAAGTCCAGCCCATTATGATATCGGGCTCTTCCCATTTACATGAATGAATTTGATCGCAATGGAAACATATTAGGGCACAAGCAATAATAATTTACTAATTTAAAGAGTTTTAAAGAATTATTATTTATAAGTAAAAAAAATATTTTTATTTTTTTTCTTATTATTAAAAATATGACTAAATTTGTTTGAAAAATATGTAAAATTATACTTTTTAAAAGAAAATTTTAATAAGACCATTGTTAATATTCTTAATATCTAGGAGGCAATGAAGAAAATAAATTATTATTTGAAGAGAAAATCTATTTAATATTTTTGTATTATTATTTAATGACGTGAAATTAAATAATAAATTTATAAATAAAATATAATAAAGAGAATAATACTAGAGTCACATACGAGAATCTTGATTGTGATTTTATATTTTTTTTAAACGATTAAAGATATATCTTATAATGATATTATATATATATTTTTTTTAAATTATAAAAATGTTTAAAAAATAGATGAAAACTAAAAATTTAAAAAAAATATATACAAGTGTTAAAATTATTGAAGGTAAGGGGAGGGGGACATGAATGACCTCCCTCTTCTATCCTTCACGTGAATGAGGCTCCTTTAGCTTTATTTTTCATATATGTGCATAGTAACTTGTACAGTAATTTATACCTATAAATGCGAGCTTCTTCGATCAGTTTTGTACAAGTAGAAGAAATAATAAAAGAAAAGAAAGAAGAAAGAAAGGAATAGTGAAAATTCAGTTATTGAGAAATAAAGAGTTCCAAATATTTTTTCTTGCAATAATAGTTTTTATTCTAGTTTTATAACATGTTATTAGTACAACGGTTCTACCAATTCTGAAACTAGTAGTCTTATTCCTCAGTAAATTTTTCAATATATTATTTGCAGTTTTTGATATATTTTATTGATATATTATTTAAAATTCGTGTGACTTTATAAATATATTTCTGAGATACACATATTTATTTCATTATTTATATGTGTGGAAAATGACAAACCTTACAAAATTGGTATTCGTTGCTCTTGATATTTCTGGGAAAAATTATTTAGCATGGATTATTGATGTTGAAATCCATCTTGATGCGATGAAACTGTGTGAAATAATTAAATAAGGAAATCAAACGTTCCTGCAGGATCGTGCTAAAATAATGATTATCTTTTACCACCATATTCACGAAAAATTAAAAACTGAATATCTTACAATAAAATATCCCTATATTTTGTGAAATAATTTAGGAGAGATGTATGAATATTAGAAGACTGTCATCCTCCCAATAGTTCGTTATGAATGGTTGCACCTGAAGTTGTAAGATTATAAAAGTGTTAGTGAGTATAATTTTGCACTTTTTAAAATAAGTTTAGTATCAAAATTATGCGGTAGAAAATTACCAATTATGATATGTTAGAAAATATTTATATTACATTTCATGTCTCGAATGTGCTACTGCAGCAGTAATATCGAGAGAGAAAATTCAATAAATATTCTGAACTTATATCATGTCTTCTAGTAGCTGAGCAGAACAATAAACTCTTATTAAAAAATTACCAGTCACCTCCTACTGGTTTAATATCATTCCCTGAAGTAAATGATAATAGGTTTGCATCATTCCCAGAAGCGAATAGTGCATCATTTAAAAGAAATCGATGACGTAGACATGATAGGAGAAATTATAGAAATATTAGTCCTAGAAGTGACCATAGTAAAAGGGATAATAATAATATACCGTATCATCAGAAGTGGTACAACTCATAAAAGAGGTAAAAATTTTCATAACAATTCTTCAAAAAGAAGTGAAGAGGTATGCTATATATGTGGAATGACTAGACATTAGTCACGTATCTGTCGTACGGGCAGACACTTAGCTGATTTATATTAAGCATCTATTTAAGGAAATAATAAAATGTTTGAAACAAATTTAGTAGAACCATTAGATATTTTTTTAATTCAGTAGATGTAGATGTCATTCATCTTGATGTTTGTGATTTCTTTAAAGATCCTGTGGTAGAATTGATTACCTAATTGGAAATGGAAGTGTTCCACTCAATTAATGTATTTTTTTTATTATTTATAATAAAAATTTGGTATATTTTGTAGAATCAAATATCACATTGATGTGCTTTTTATCTATGAGTTGAATAATAAAGATGTATGTCTGGCTAACAGTGCTACAACTCACATAATTTTTAAAGATAAAAAATATTTTCAAAATCTAACACAAAGCAAAACTTATATCCATATCATATCAGGTTCATCAGATTTAATTAAGGGCTCTGAAAGACCTTATATTACGTTGCCTAATGGCACCAAATTTTGTATTAATGATGTTATAGAAGAAATTTATTGAATTTCAAAAATATACGTTGAAATGATTACCATATTAAAACGACCAATGAATGCAGTAAAAAGTACATTCTTATTACTAAAATAATATCGGGCCAGAAGTTCGTATTAGAAAAACTGTTTGCTTTATCTTCTGGATTATATTATACAAATATGATAATAATTGAATTATATGTGGTAGTGCACCAAAAGTGCACTAATCCTAAAGTATTTATGACTTGGCATGATTGCCTTAGATATCTGGTATTTATAAAAATAAGATAAATTATTGAAAATTTGCATGGACATCTTTTAAATAATCAAAAGATTATCTTACCCAATGAATATTCGTGCTCTGCATGTTCTCAAGGTAAATTGATTATCAGACTATCTCCCTCAAAAGTTATTGTTGAATCTCTATTTTTTTTACAAATGATTCACAGAGATATATGTAGGCATATTTATCCATCAAGTAGACCATTTAGATATTTTATGGTTTTGATTGATGCATCTAGTCGATGATCACATGTTTATCTGCTTTCCACTAGAAATGTTACATTTGCTAGACTTCTTACTCAAATAATCAAATTACGAACACAATTTCCTGAGTATCCAATTAAGACCATTCGATTGGATAATGCAGGTAAATTTTTATCTCAAGTTTTTTATAATTATTGCATGTCAATAGGAATAGATGTTGAACACCATGTTGCCCAAATACATACTCACAACGATTTAGCGAAATTTTTGATCAAAAGATTTCAGCTAATCATCAGACGTTTACTTATGAAATCAAGACTACCTGTTTATGCTTAGGGACATGCTATACTTCATGCAGCATCATTAATTCGAATTAGACCATCTACATATTATAAATATTCTCCATTACAACTTATATTTAGTCAACAATCAAATATTTCTCATTTTCGTACTTTTAGATGTGTGTATATGTTCTAATTGCACCTCCACAGCGTACAAAAATGGGTTCTCAACGTAGAATTGAGATATATATTAGTTTTGATTCTTCATTTATGATCAGATATCTTGAACCATTTACAAGAGATATGTTTAAACCACGTTTTAAGGGTTGTCACTTTGACGAATCCACTTTTTCATTAATAGGTAACGAAAAGTCGGTACATGAATCACGGCAAGTAATTAGTTGGGATGGTAAAACTCTGTCTCAATTTGATCCTTGTATAAATGAATGTAAACTGAAGTTCAGATGATTATTCATTTAAGTGTTACAAATTAATTTTTGGATGTATTTACTGACATTAAATGTGTAGTAAAATCTTATATTCATGATGTTCATACTCCAGTAAGGATTGAAGTCCTTAAATGACAAATTGTCAAAATAGTAATAGGTGAATCTAAGATACGCTGGAAGCATGGAATACCTATTGGTACAAAAGATAAAATTTCCTAAAGAAAATTATACAAAATGAACTTGGTGTTCCTAAAGAACCTATATCCACAATACAAGTTAGAAATATAATTGATGATCTAGACGAGGTTGAATCTTCTATCCCTAAATCTCTTGAAAAGGTATTTCATAAAATGTTTTTCCCTGAAGAGGAACAGGTACATGAAAATAATGAGTTCTCAATACATTTCATTAGTACTGGAGAAATTCTAAATAAAAATAAAACTGTTGTCAACAATATATTTTCATATAAAATGGCCCTCAACATTACTAGAAGTAATGAAAAAAGTGAGCAAAAAATGGTCGAAGAATGTCGATGTAGAAATAATTAATCAAAATAGAAAGAAATTATTGAAACTGAATTAAATTCGTTAGCAAAACGAGAAGTATTTGGACCTGTTGTCCAAATATCAAAAGGTATAATGCCTGTTGGATATAAGTGGGTACGAAAACGCAATGAGAAAAATGAAATCGTGCGGTACAAAGCACGACTTGTCGTACAAGTTTTCCTGCAGAAATCCAGAATTGATTATGAATAAACATATTTTCCCGTTATGGATGCAATCACATTTAGATTTTTGATTAGTCTGGTTGTTACAGAAGGATTAGAAATGCGGTTGATAGATGTGGTCACTGCATATTTATATGGATTCTTAGACCATAACATATATATGAAAATCACTGAAGGAAACAAAATGCCTGAAGTATCTACAAATACATTAAGAAATATGTACTCTATCAGACTACAAAGATCTTTATATGAGTTGAAGCAATTCGGACGCATGTAGTATAATCGCCTAATCGAATATCTATTGAAAGAAGGATTTGAGAATAATCCTAATATGCCCATATGTTTTTATTAAGAAATCAGAATCTGTATTTTCCATTATTGTGGTTTATGTTGATGACTTAAATATTGTGGGAACTCTTAAAAATATCTCAAGAACCGTTACATATTTAAATAATGAATTTGAAATGAAAGATTTTGGCAAAATAAAATTTTGTTTCGGCCTGCAGGTTGAGCACTTGTCAAATGAAATTTTTATTCATCAGTCTATGTATACAAAGAAAGTCTTGAAGTATTTTTATATGAACAAAGCTCATCCCCTGAGTATTCCAATGATTGTTCGAACATTTGATGTGAAGAATGATCCATTCTGTCATTGTGATGACGATGAAGAAATTCTTGATCTTGAAGTATCATTTCTCAGTGCAATTGGAGTTTTGATGTATCTTACAAATTGCACTTGACTTGATATTACATTCTCAGTTAATCTGCTTGCAAGATATAATTTTGCACCAACTCGAAGGTATTAGAATGACATTAAACATGTCCTTCGTTGCCTTTATGGTACGGTTGATATGAGATTATTTTATCAACATGGATCAAGTCTACAATTGATTGGGTATGCAGATGCATGTTATCTTTTAGATCTACATAGAGGTAGATATCAAACTGGATATTTATTTACTTATGGAGATATTGTCACATCATGGAAATCAGTTAAGCAGACACTATCTGCTACATCTTCAAATCACTTAGAGATCATTGCAATTCATGAAGCAAGTTGGGATTGTATTTGACTAAAATTAGTAAAAAAGTGTAGTCTCCCCATGATCAATGAAAACTCAACAATTTTATATAAAGATAATACTACTTATATCACTCAAATCCTAGGATGATATATAAAAGGTGAAAAAATCGAATATACCTAATTTTTTTTATACTTATGAATTTCAAGAGAAATGTGAAATTGATGTCAAGCAGATATGATCTAGTGATAATCTGGCAGATTTATTCATAAAGGCATTACCAACTGTGACACTCAAGAAGATTGTGAAGAATATTAGAATGCAAAAACTCAAAGATCTATTGACATGCACTTTTTAGGAGGAGTAAATGTCCTGAAAACTAGTACTAATTGTACTATTTTTTCTTCGCTGAAATTTTATCCTACTGGGTATTCCTTTGCAAGATTTTAATGAGACAATCCTAAAGCACTTGAAAGTACATAAGAATTATGTATTCTTTTTCTTTTGCCATTGATTTTTCTTCCCACTGGATTTTTCCTTGACAAAATTTTAATAAGACAGATTTTTTTATAGGTAGTCATTCAATGGGGAGTGTTGGAATTATTAAGGCAATGGAAGGGGGATATGAATGACCCCCTCCCCTATCCTTCAGGTGAATGAGGCTCCTTTAGCTTTGTTTTTCATATATGTGCACAATTACTTACACAATAATTTATACCTATAAATATGAACTTCTTCGATCAGTTTTGTACAAGTAGAAGAAAGAAGAAAAGAAAATAAAGAAAGAAAGAAGAGAGAAAGAAATGAAGAGGAAAAATTCAGTTATTGAAAAATAAAAAATTCTAAATATTTTCACTTGTAATAATAGTTTTTATTCTAATTTTATAATAACAATCAATATTTTCAATTCAAAAGTATCTCGATCTATGACTCTAGAAAGCACTCTAATAAATAACTTCCAATGATTTAATATTAAATAATAAAATAATTTAAGTCTTTTTTTGCTTCAAGATGGTTGCTAAGGGAGGTCAATGCAACTGATTAATACTCGAGGAGGGCGCACCACTAACAAAGTGATTTCAAAATAAACAACTTCAGACCAGATTTGATATGCGTGCATACCCATTGTCGTTGGTTCAATGTTCTTCTGTTGTCCTATTCTCCTATACCAGGCTGTAGTAGGGATCTGTGAGAGTATCATGATTCATTACTCTTATTCGAAAAACATTCTTCAAGCTAAGCTGAAAAACTTTGTTACAATTTGGAAACTCAACACAAAATTAGTTTTGACACGGCCGCACGAGAAGCGAGATAACAACATAATTTTTTTTTATAAAAATAAATTTATAAATCAATGTGTTTTCATGTGGTTAGTTATATTTATTTTATAATAAAATACTATTTTATAATATATTTATTTATCTTGATAAATCTATTGGCAGTTGCAATCTTGGTTTGCCTTATATTTAGATTTGAAATTATTTTATTTTCAAGTTGATGTATACGTTGATTACATCATTCACAACATTTAATCGATAAAATAATTTATAAATTTAAAATTTAAAATTTATTTTTCATCAAATTATGTTATGTAGCTATTAGGTGTGCTTTATACACCGACATTGAGAATAAAATGTTTCTTAGATATGTGCTTAGAGGTGGGTTATGTATCTTAGTTATGGTAGTGTCATGCTTATGTACATATATGAAATTCAATACATAGTACGTGTCTATATATATATATATATGTTTTATATATATAAAATGTCTATCTAATAAAAATTGTTAGTTTAACAAATTCCGTTAAGTTGATTTTTACTTTCCATTAAATCCATCCATTAAGTCCCTTGCTTCTTCCTATTCCGCCTCTCAATGTCAAAGCTATTCACAATTAATGTCTGTTTTATGTTTGTTCAGTTATTGTGCATGTGTCAGTTCCATCTCACTTAATTAATGCAAGATTTATAATTTCTGTTTATTTGTCCATGGAACTCTCAAAGTCCCTTTTCCATTTCTCCACTCCTCCTTTCCCCACAACTTCCACTACACCACATTTTCTTGTAGGGAAAAGCTACAAACCGGACATCTCTAAAACCAGAATTCACAGACAACCACTTATAAATGGACATATAAGCTTTAACAATTCCCTCACGTTACACCCAGTTTCAGCTGAAAATAATCACAGCCACTTAAACCTAAATGACATACACCCGAATGACATTCAGTTACCGAACCCAATATCCATATTCAAAACCTCATTCTGCTATTCAACCCTTAGCGCGATTTTGAGCACCCATTTCACGCGATTTTGAGCTGCTCCTGAACCCATCTCCAATGCCGAAGAAAACATCTCTGACGATCGCACTCCCCTTCAAGGTAAACCACTTCTTGTTTCGGTAGTGTAGGAATTGCGTATCCCAAATTTTTAGGGTTTGCTCTTTTAATCCTGTGAGATGAAGGGGGGACAACACCTCTTTCCCCCTTTCTGCTAATTTGAATATCACATAAGTAATGAGGAATGCAGAGGCACCAATTTATGATTTAATTTCCTTGTTGAATTAGGAGAACCTTGAGTGTATACATTATCTCGTTATTTTAGTTTCTTTGTTGAATCTCTTATTCATAAAGAAATGCACACGGTTAAGCCTTACTTTATACATTATCTCGTTGTTCTTGTGAACATGTACATGGAAATGTAGCTTAGAAATAATTGTTGGTAATGAAATTATGGTATGGTAAATGAGTTCTTCTTACCAAGCATGGCCATCTTTTGATATCTTGATTGCTAGAATCCAACTTTTGGTAATTGTCTTCTCGCAGGTTTGTAAATGGAAGTTTATTGTTAATGGAGTTGAGGGAAATGAAGATTTTATAGATGATTGGTGTTTCTCTTTTTTTTTTCTCTCAATAGTTTCACCAAGCAACCAAACCAAAGTTATCAACAAGGCAATGTTCATAGTTTATAATGCCTCCTTGGAATAATCATTTGCTTTAAAAATGCCTTATTGTCGCTTAGTAATGCTTTTGCCTTTGCTATAAGCATTGATTTTTGTTGCTATAATTCAATTGCTTTGTTTTGCTTCATACTCTGGTAGCTTTAGATTTAATCTGATGCAGCAAATTTAACAAAAAATGAACCATTGCTTGCATGTGGGTTGTGTGTTTACATCTATTTTTGTTGTTGGA
Organism: Platycarya strobilacea; assembly: GCA_036898215.1. NCBI lineage: Eukaryota > Viridiplantae > Streptophyta > Magnoliopsida > Fagales > Juglandaceae > Platycarya > Platycarya strobilacea. The sequence continues at coordinate 4,369,606 of CM072555.1, forward strand.
TTTCGTTTCATATAGGTTGTGTGCCTTTGTTAGGTTCACTTGGGAACTTTGATTTTGTGAGAACCAGTTTGGATTAGATTGATTTGTTGCTATTTTCTCTCTGTTTAGGAACGTAAAGGCAGTAACATTACTTACATACATATATATTTATTTGAGGCAGAACTATTGAAATTAATGATTTGACCTATTTGTTTGTTTGCAGCAATATGTTATTGTGGCATTCTCTCTAAAATGCGGACGTCGGGCAACCTAAGAAGTTTTGGGTAATTTCCACAGCGAAGAAATGAAAGGATAATATCTGAATGCGCAAGACTTCACCTCAGAAAATTCCATTCCTTGAAGAAGAAGTATAAATGTGCCTTCATTGCATCTTGGATTGTATTTATTTTGGTATTTCTTAGTTTCAAATATTATGAGCCTTAGGTCTATGTAAATCATTTAATGGTACATTAAGCAATACTTACCTTACTGTAGCAGGTTGTAGAACATGATCATGTTTTTAATAAGTGTACTTGGCTTCCTTTCATGGAATTGAGAATTATTTTCTCGTGTTAGTGTACATTGCAGCTTTTTTTTTCCTGCTTTGTCATGAACCCACTCATTAATTGCACAATATGGAATGAGTCTTAAATAGAAAAAGAAACAAACTAATTCCAACTTCCATTGGTCTCCAACAGTGTACATAACGCGCGGAAAGAAATACATAGAAGCAAACTAAAGCTTTTTCCTCATGTCAGAATCCCAAAACAGGAAACAATGCAAACAAAAGAATGAAGCAAACAAAAAAGCACTCATATTGTTCACTGATTAATTATCTTCTAAAAATTAAAAATCTCAAGAGGCTCCATATATTTCAAGGACTTGTTTCCTTCGACTACCCAAATAATTTTGAATATCCTTAGAAATGTAACAAATATTATAATCACTACCGTGCTCCTTACTCAACACGGACATTATTTTCCGTGTTGGTATTCCCGAATCATTAGTTGTGTCTATTAGATTTTTTTGAGTTGATGTCACGCGTCTATTCCCACGAAGCAAAGTTGTATTCCGAGATGTTAGTAGCTCATGATTATGCTGTAATACAAATTTCGATACAACTCAGTTGCCTCCATTCTTCTTTATTGTCATTGTGGCTTTACACTCACACTTTGTTTCTGGGACCTCGGGTCTTACTCTCTTTTTCTTTTAGATTATACTGACACCACCTTTCTCTCGCACACACATAATCGACACCAATTAATGATTTGTCTATGCCTGACAACTGAGTATGATTTGTTCGAACGCTAAAACCAGTTCGTTTGGCGAAGGCTTTATAATAACTAAGTGCATCATCTACCCCATCAAACTCTAGCCCCACATACGGCTCCACATATGATGATGACATTTTATGGCCTTCCCTTGGCATGTTCATCACAGGTTCAACCTCACCATCCTCTTCCATTATCTCAACTTCATCGGCACTAGAATTAGAACTGTCCAAAATCTCAACGTGATCTCTTGATATATACATGATTCACGCAACCTAATATAATTTACATGGCAACATTAGCTTAATAGACAATCATTTAACTAAGATTTGCATATGGAATTAAGGATAAAATGGCATGCATATAGTCATTAATTTCATGTTTTGACTGATTATAGTAGCAAGCTGCAAGCTAGAAATTAAGGATAAAATAGAAAAAAAATACAAAGTTTATAATTTATTATGCCATTTTTTCATTAATTTCAAGAAATAGAAATTAATTAAGATTCTAATTACATATATATGTGGTCAGCCGAAAGCAATGAAGACATGCATGGAAATGGGTATACAATAAGTGTTGCCCAGATAACTAATACAAGAGGGGAGTGAATTGAGTTATATTATAAAAATTAACATTTATAAATCAAATATACAATATAAAATATAAACAAAATATAAAGCAACAAGAAATGTAAAGATTAGGGCAAGAAAAAACAAATTCAGTATTTTTACGAGATTCAGCCCCACTGCCTACGTCCTCGCCTCAAGCTATCTTTTGAGAATCTCAAATCTACTATTCAATCTCCTTTAGGTGAAGATAAAAACTTATTACACCTTTAAGTAGCACTGCTCCAAAGAATCCGTGTAGAACACCCTCTACACTTCCAATCACCTCACACTTGGTGATTTAACTATTTTCCGTGTAGAACACTTTCTACACACACAAGGGTTATACACACCCTCTTACAAATACAAGAGTTGATAGTGGGTAGACTATCAAAGTACACTCCTCAATTAGTGAAATAGAAATAATATAGCGCAACTTATATCTCTTACAAAAGGAATAAGAATTAAGGTTCAAAACTTTATAAAAGAGAGAATGAGAGTTTTGAAAGAATGATACAAAACTTAGCAATAAATGTGTAAGCTCTTATTGTGATTTTTGTAAAACTCAAGTGAGTTATTTATAGGTAAATGAGTCTTCAATTTCAAATTGAAAAGATTCACATGTCAAATAAGAATACTATTCACTTTTTAAAAAATTCAAATAAAAGCATTTCCTTTTTGCATTTGTCAAAGACAACTTCATTCATTTTTCAAAAAATTCAAACATAATTTTTTACTTTTCATATATGACAAAATGAGCATGATTTATTTTTCAAACAAAAACATCTTCTTTTTACATATGTCAAAAAAACACACAACCACCCTTTAATATTTTCAAACAAATCATCTATTTTTTACATTTGTCAAAAAAAAAAAAAACACAACCACCCTTTAAGATTATCAAACAAAATCATCTACCTTTTGTATTTGTCAAAAAAACACACCATCTCCTTTCAAGACTTTCAAACAAAATATGCACGTGTCAAATATGATAATCAATTATCTTATATATTCAAGTTTTTATAAAAATATATATATATATAATTTTTGAAATTATTTTGTTTGATGATGTTATGCACATGTGAAAAATATAATTTTCAAAACTAAGACATTTAAAAATGTCTTGCATATGTAAAAAAAGTAATTTAATGTTTTATGAGAAAAAATAGTAATTTGGAGTCTTAATCTAATTTCTAATTTTATCAAGAGATGTACAAAAATAATCTATGAGTTTTATTTGTAGACTTGATCTCTTTCTTACTCATGCTTGATTTCTTGATGTGTTTAGCTCCTTTCATGTGTAGACAACTTGAGTTTGAGTTTTTAATATTATTTGTTATCATAAAATTCATGTGTAAATTTATAATTACACGAAACTTAAAATTTTGACTTCAACAATAAGTAACATGTTCATGTAAATGTAAAGACACGTGCTAAACAATTTGAGTTTTTTTTTTCAATAGAAAACTCCTGTTTTTTTCATGCGATTCCACTTGTAAACAAGAGTACAAGAGTTAAAAAAACAACACATTTCCCAATTTTTCTTTTTTTTTTTCAAGTGGAATCACGTATTCAAATGTTTCTCTTATTTTATTCTCAAGTGGAATCGAAACCTCGTACTGAGGAGAGAAAAATAGAGTTTTTTTTCTCTTGTACTCTTGGAAAGATGGACATTCTAGATTAGTTTTAATAATTGATTTCTGTACTACTGAAACAAGAAGTGGGTTTACCTTGAAGAGGAGTGCGGTCGTCGGAGATGTTTTGTTTAGCGTCAGAGATGGGTTCATGTGCAACGGCGTGAAGGGGTGCTCAAAATCGCAACTAATGTTGAATAGCAGAATGGGGTCTTGAATATGGGTATTGGGTTCGGTAACTGAATATCATTTGGGTGTATGTCATTCGGGTTTAAGTAGCGTGGGATTGTTTTCAGCTGAAATCGGGTGTAACATGAGGGAGTTGTTAAAGCTGATGTGTCCATTTATAAATGGTTGTCTGTGAATTCTGGTTTTAGAGATGTCCGGTTTGTAGCTTTTCTCTTTCTTATAAGGTTTCAATGCAACTATATTCGTGTTTCTTTATCTTCCCAAACCATTTACTTTTGTGTACAGATTTTTTATTTTTTCGATCGTTTACTTTTGTATACAAATTAAGTGCTTAGTATTTATTTTTTTCAGGATTTCCGTATCTTCAAAATCTCGTGAAGGGACTAAAGTGGCTTCCTTCTATGGTTGAGGTAGATCTCGTTTACTTTTTCTTTGCTTCTTTGCAATTGTGTGTTTTTTTTTTTTTTTATATGTTGATTTTCCAGTTATTCTCAATTTAGCTTGAAAGGTTGGTAGCATAAATTAATTTATTAATTATATATAAAAAAAATAAAGATTGGTAGGATAAATTACATATAATTCTACTTAGCTTAACTTCATTGGAAAGAAAAGGTCATTACCTTATTTGTCCAAGATAGAATCTGTGCATGTTGGTTACACATTTTCAGCTATACTCGTTATATGTGCGCGCCATATTATAGGTGTTTTGTACCCAAAACTTGAAGGATTTATTGGATATTATTGATCTGATAAAAATTTATGGTTTTTGGTTCTTAAATTAATTATAAGAATCCAATTATCCTAATAAAATGGTTGAATTAATCGAATTAATCAGAATATGTCAGGAAATCTAATATGGCATACACCTAAGGAAAGAAAATTTGATTTTCTTATTGGATCAATTATGGTTGTTGAAATCATGAAAAATAAATTCTCATCCAAATCTATGCACATTTTCTCTTTCTCTTTTTATTTATTTATGGACTAAAAGAAAAGCATCATTTATAACAAAAAAAAAAAAGATAAAAGAAAAAAAAGAAAGAAAGTGCATCATATTGAATATACTTATTTCCTTGTAAAACACATTATCTCTATTTTCATGTATACATGTATTTTAAAAAATAATCACATAATTAAATAAAGTAAACTTTTGCACATTATTCCTACCTAGTGCGTGTATATATATATATATATATATATCGAAAATTGTAATGGTTTTGCTGAAACTTCAAAGGATATTAGGTACACCGTACGTCTGTTAAGTCTTAACCACTGACTTGACATTTAAGACGGAAGGAACGGGAAAATTTAACTACTCTGGGGTATGAAATGGTGACCGAGTTGAGCTAATGTCGCGTTTGAAATCAAAGTTTTGGGCTTCAAGAAGAACGTATCCATCGGGTCATATGTCTTCACTGCACGTACCAGAACAAAGACTTAAAAACCGATCCAAATGCATTCGTCTGATCTCTGATCTCTGATCTGCTCAATTAGGAGTACTAGATAGATAGAAATGCATGAACGAAAATGTTTGAAGGTTCAAGAACGAATTAAATGATTCAAGAATTACTGCATGACTATACGAAAGTAGACTCTTTCTATATGTTAATGATGGCCTCCAACATTGAATATATAATTTACTCAAAAGTATGGGCCTGACTAGTGTATATGACTTTGAAAGTAAAAACATTACGTGTATATATATAAGAAGCTGGTCCATCAAGTGGCAAGGTCAAGACGACTGACTAGGTCCAGACCCACTACTGTAGTTTTCGGATGATTTTAAACAATTCTCGCCACCAACTCTAAACCCAAAAAGTCAGAAAATCGACCAGTTTCGTTTTCAACATCCCCCGTCACATATTATATATAAAAACAGTAAATAATAATAAATAAATAAAAACCCCAAATCAGTGAGTACTTTGAAAATATTTTGACACCATTTTAGAAAGGAGTTTACGTTTGTCTCCAATTTGGAATGACGAGAGTTCTCAAAACTGCTGATTTATTAGTAGTGGTTCTAACCTCTGTACGTAGTTATGATTTATATGGATAAGTTTTCGAACGAGTCGGATTTGATATGGTAAACTCAGTTGCATTAATGATTGAATGAGCTAGCGACGTTTGAGAGTTAATTACATAAATGTTTAAAATGGTTGTAAGTTGGAATTGAGAGATCATTCTTTGGGTAAATTTATCGTACCCCAAATCGACGTAATTACTGAACAAGTTATGGGCAACAATGGGAAAGGCACATGCATTGACCTCGGCCTCAAGTCCGGATGAAAGAGGAAGAAGAGGGAAAAAAACAATCCGAAACCTCATTCAGCTCTAGGGTAGGTTTAGAAACAAGCAATCTTCAAATACTTTCAAATATTTTTTATTACTATTTTTTATTATTTTTCACATATTTTTATTACTATTAATTATTTTTTCGTTATTATTTAATATTTTATTATTATTTTTTACTTACTTTTTACTAATATTCACAAATAATCACAAATATTCTCAAACACTCTCAACATCCAAACGTAACCTAAATTGTACATCTACAAATGACCGGCACTTATGAAAAGATGTCGCTTTGGTTCGGATGTATTTCAAACCCAATTTTACACTCGCCACTAAAATAACGGCACTTAAGTCTTTTTAAAGTAAGAAGTGTCAAACTGATAACTGGCTCCGTTTGGATTCAGAGATGAGATGAGTTGAGATGAGTTTAGATAAGTTTAGTTTATTTTTTAATATTATTATTATTTTGGGATTTGAAAAAGGTATGTTGGAAATTGAAAAAGGTGTATTGGGAATTGAAAAAGGTGTATTGGAATTTGTGTTTTATATAAAAAATTATAAAAATATAATAATAAAATGAAGATGAGTTGAGATGAGTTGAGATGAGCTGAGCTTACCTCTGAATCCAAGCGGGGCCTAAATCATCTCTCAATTCTTTCTGCTTTTTATTTTTCTCTCCCCCCTTTCATAGGAGTTTCACCAGAAAAATCCCAGCTGAACAAATTGATTCGACGGGGTATAAACAGCACTAAAAACACAATAAAAATGAGAAAAAGAGGAACGGGAAGCTAATCATAAAAATCTATAAAAAATAAAAATAAAAATGAATTGGGCATTGAAATAGTAATTCAAACTAGTAATTCAAACATGATATTTACACAGAATTCTTCAATCTTATTCTTAAATAGGCTTTTGAGAGGGCTTAGTTGATACAAGATTTCTATTTCATTTGTTTCAATAAATATATCAATCATTTTCATTTTCTATTTATTCTTTTTCAAGCGAGATATATGAATTCATGGGTCTATGTGTTTGTATAGATTCTGATCATTGATTAACAAAAATGTGAAAGTAGGAGAAGTGAGAGAAGACAACGTGCATTTGGAGGTCGATGAGATTGCCGATTTTAGGCAAGGGCTTTTCGAAGAGCAAGTTATACTGCAAGAACACATCAGAGGAGCGTGCATTTGGAGAGACAATAAGGTATGGTCTCGTTGAAGGAGTTGGACCGTAGGCTTAACATTTATTGGCAACTTCAAGAGTGAAAAAGAGAGAGAGAGAGAGGAAGAGAAATAATGGAGAAATGGAACATTGTTCTCGAATTTACCTATCTTATTTTAAACTTTTTTAGAGTCATTATTTTAGTGGTCCGGTATAATAGTGGATTTTAAACCATCCTGATCGAAGTTTTTCCCTTTTGAAAAAATCAACTTTGATCTGGACAAGTCATGGAGCTTCTTTCTCTTGCATACAAGAGAAACATACACAAATCCTGTTCAGATTTATGTCAGTTAAATTAGAAATATTTGTATAAAACAATGTATAAAAATAATATTGTTAATTATACTACAATTAAAATAAAAAACTACTTAAAAAACTAAAAATTAATTGGAAACAGGGAGGGAGGCCGAGGGGTCCATCTTTCGAGAAGACGGAAGGGTGAATGCCCCTGGGATGAGCCTCCCCCAGATCAACGAGGTGTGTATGGCGTCTGCCGTAAGCTAGCTACCTCAACCAGATTAATGTGAAAAGAATTTTACAATTCATTATCTTCATATATCATAAATTACAATAAATTAATATAAAAAATTTAATTTTTTTAAGTATATTTTTCTTAAACAAATTGAAATTTTCTATGCATGATCTATATGCTAAATAATTGATAAAAGACAAAAATTAAAAAAAAAAAATATATATAATATATAATATATGAAGACGATAAATAGAATTTTTCATATGAAAATGGTCAACCTATGTCTTAGGCCTCTCAATTATATATATATATATATATATATATTTGAATGGATTTCAAGGGTCCTTTAAAAGATGACTTTTGACCATCTTTATGCTGTTCTTGATAAATAAACTTGTGGGGAAGCCTAGATTACATTATAAAAATTAAAAAATTAAAAAAATCTCATTGTTAGACTATGCGCAAACACCCAAACATTATAGAATTATTTGAGTAAAAAGTAAACTTCGATATAATTTTAATGGGTCACGACGGATTAAAAGATGGTTTGAATTTGAAGATGAGATGAATTGTGAACAATAAAATTATAACTAATTAGAATTTATTGAAATAAATTATAAATAGTAAAACTTACTTTAAAATCCAAACCACCCATATTATCATTTGATAGCAGCTAGTATATCTTTCCGAAAGTCAGATTATTTATTTTCTGAGCTGTGGCCTGTTGCTTTCTTCGCTAGTATGCCGGATCTGACCAAACAACAAATAAAAGGCATTCAATCTCAAGAATAGTCAAAACCATCCTGACCGTACACGTTCTGATCTACACCCTTATCACCGACTCTCAAAAGTGAAAAAGCATTTCGTGGGAATCGGCTTGAGAGTTGAGACTTTCTGTAACCCCAAACAGGGGGTAGCAGTTAGCACCGAGTTTTAGAATTATTGGATAGTTTCTGAATTGTTCACGGTGATGTAATTATAACTTGATTATAATTATTTATAGATCCTACCTTAGAGGACAATGTTATTAGTATCGATATTTAACCGATGAAATGAATCGATACAACGTAAATATATATATATATAATTTTTCTTCTTTTTCTGAAACATTTTTAACACAATTTTAACTTTTAAAAATAATAAAAAATGCCAATGTAAATATATATACGTATAGGTCTATTTGTTTGCACCCAACACTGCTGGATTGGTTATTCTCTCTCTCGATTTTAAAACGCAGAACCGAGCCTCTCCGTCGTATAAGTATAACGCGGAATAATATTGATTTTGCCTTCCCTTCCACGTTCCTTCATGAATCATTATGATAGTGGTGGAAAGACACTGGCACGCACAAGAAGACATACTAACTTTATAATCTCAATTCCTCTGACAACACCCATCATTGTAAACTAGGAAGGAATCAAAGTAAAAATAAGTAACTATGATCTGGATCTGGATTCGTTGAATAGAATTAAACACGTGTGTAGCCCACGTTATTCTCTTTCATCTTGAAATCCAACTCCTTTATTTTCAACCCATATGCAACGAACACAACTAACAAACAGAAAAAGAGAGGAAAGCGAGGGTATAAAAGGAGGGTTGCGGTTTTTCGTTTCTGCATACCTTTCTGCTTGTTATTTTGACTCTGTCTTGGTTTTGGATATCGGCGGAGTTAGCATTGATGGATAGGGCAATGAAGGAGATGAGGAACGGTAATTCAGTGATGGATGTGGAGGCTAAGTCTGGTTTTGGAGGGGGTGTTGAGGACGTGTACGGTGAGGATAGTGCCACAGAGGATCAGCTTGTCACTCCTTGGACTGTCTCGGTTGCAAGGTGAGATGAGACGCAGAGATGAAAATGGCAGCACTAATACGTCGTTACTGTTTTATTTGTTTGTATGCATTTTGATTTAAAATTGTTTTTCTTTGTAATGTTTGGCTGTTCTGTCTCTCCATATATATGGGACTTCGATTTTTGACACTTTTATCGATGGTTTTCTTAAATCTCCTTAGAATTTCTGTTTTCTCACTTGTTTTGATTGATCTTTTAATTATTTCTTACTGCCAAATTTAAAAAAAAAAAAAACACCGATTTTAATTTCTCCCTGGACTGTATGTTTTTAGCGGGTATACCTTGCTGCGGGATCCACACCACAACAAAGGGCTTGCCTTCAATGAGAAAGAGAGAGATGCTCACTACTTGCGAGGTCTTCTGCCTCCATCAGTGCTTTCTCAGGAGCTTCAGGTTACTTAAATGACCTATTTATCTTACTTATACATAATGCAACCAGTACTTAAACACCATAATGGTCATGTTTTGGTTTTGCTAATTGGATAATTTGTGCTTATTGCTTTTTAGGAAAGGAAATTAATGCAAAATCTTCGTCAATATGAAGTTCCATTGCAGAGGTACATTGCCATGATGGATCTTCAGGTAATTTTTCATTAGCCTAATTCACATTGGTTTTAGAATAGTGAAAACATACCTGAGACAATGAACTAAGGAATAAGGATGCTCTTCAGTATTTTAAAAGCAATCCAAACCAAGTCACAGAAGGGGCTTTGATTCAAATTGATTTTCTCTTGCCCCTACTCTTGAGGATGTAATTTGGATCAAGATTTATGTTTGTAATTTAAATCTGGAAATTAGTGGTGTGCTAATCTTGTTTCATAGAGTGCTAACAATATTTAAGCAACTCCTACTGAAACTCTGGTATAACTTTGTTGTGTTCTCCAGGAGAGAAATGAAAGGCTGTTTTACAAGCTTCTGATCGATAATGTTGAGGAATTGCTTCCAATTGTGTACACTCCAACTGTTGGTGAAGCTTGCCAGAAATATGGAAGCATTTTTAGGCATCCTCAGGGACTTTACATCAGTTTGAAAGAGAAGTATAATTTCTCAAGGCCTTTTTTGTTTTTAGTCTTCTGCATAGCATTGAACCAAATAATGAATGGTCTTTCAATTTTTTCAGGGGTAAGATTCTCGAAGTCTTGAAAAATTGGCCAGAGAAGTCTATTCAAGTTATTGTCGTGACTGATGGTGAGCGTATATTGGGGCTTGGTGATCTTGGCTGCCAGGTATGGTACATCTGATTCAGTTTGAATTTGATATCGACAAAGATAAATTATGCGTTGGATTTCATATAATCTCTATCTCTTGGCTCACTGTTGAGTTTTTAAATAACTTCTTTGACATGATTGCTTCATGTTTATCAGGGAATGGGAATTCCTGTTGGAAAACTTTCTCTGTATACAGCCCTTGGAGGAGTTCGTCCTTCAGCAGTAAGCCCTATATTCCAACTGCTGTCCCTTTTGTTTCATGGACTTTCTTATGTTATTTTAAACTTGATTCTCGTGATTGTGAGTTTAAGGCTAAGTTCTTGGGATAAATTTCTTTGTTTCTGTGATTTAGCATTAATTGGCCCAACTTAGTAGGTTATGGCCACACTTCTCTCTGACGATGCAGTTCGATATAAACTCCTCTTGGGGAGACTTGAAAGTTTTGTTACTTCAAATAGACCTTAATTAGTTGTTTTATCAATCAAAAGGTTGACAAATTAATAGGACCCTTTTAATAATAAATTTCAAAGTAACTTTTCTATTCATTGTCTACAGTGCTTGCCTATAACCATCGATGTTGGCACAAACAATGAGCAGCTGTTGAAGGATGAATTTTATATTGGCCTCAGGCATAAAAGGGCAACTGGCCAGGTTTCATGATATTCTTGTCTCCTTCCCTTCTCAGTTAACTGCGTTCCTTAAAAAAAAATTGACAAATGTAAATGTTTTATTATAAGAGGAGGTTTTTCTTTCTTTTTGATATAGGAATATGCTGAGCTTCTAGAGGAGTTCATGAGTGCAGTTAAACAGAACTACGGGGAGAAGGTTCTAATACAGGTCTTTATCATTTTTCGACCAACTGTTTCGTACTTCTTTAAAGTTTTGAAGTTTTGAGTTTTGTTCACCTGGCCGTCCCGTTATCTTAATGTTTTAACTTTTTCTTCCCCAGTTTGAGGATTTTGCTAACCATAACGCATTCGAGCTGCTGTCACGATACCGTTCATCTCATCTCGTCTTTAATGATGATATACAGGTAACACATTCAGGAACTTTTCGACTCCTAGCCATTTTGTTTTCAATTTGGCAATGTTTCTCTAAATTAACCCCTTCCAATTTGATTCAGGGTACAGCATCTGTGGTATTATCAGGGATTATAGCAGCCCTGAAATTAGTTGGTGGAAGCTTAGCTGACCACACTTTCTTGTTCCTCGGTGCCGGAGAAGTGAGGCTCAAATCCATCTACTTTTGAATCTTTTTCTGTTTCCTCCCTTTTATTGTGGATTCTTTTTCTTTCATTGCTGAAACTAAGAACAAGTTGAAAGTCATAATTCAATTGTTTCACTCTTATTGGATTTACCTTCTTTAGTCTTCATCCAAAATTTCAAGCAACGTTTAACTAGATGAGCCCAGCCCATGCTTTCCATCTTGTTGCTTTTCTGAACCCTTCATCTATGTATACATCACCAATGGTACCAGATGTTCGTATTAATGTTCATACATGCACTACTGGTTCTAACTTATGTCCCTTGTCTATAAAAGGCTGGAACAGGTATAGCGGAGCTCATAGCACTTGAGATGTCAAAGCAGGTATGAATTTCTCCATCTAAACCATTTTATGTTTTATTCAGCAAATAATCAGTCATTGAGTTTTATTTTCCTCACAGACAAAAGCTCCACTAGAACAAACCCGCAAGAAGATTTGGCTTGTGGACTCAAAGGTAATAGGAACCTCATCTGAAGTTCATGTCTTTTCTTTTCTTCTTTATCTCAATTATAACAAGTACGCTAATTTTGTTGCAGGGACTGATTGTTAGCTCCCGTAGGGAGTCGCTTCAACACTTCAAGAAGCCTTGGGCTCATGACCATGAACCTGTTAAAGGGCTCTTGGATGCTGTCAAGGTGCGAAAATGGTTTGGATAATGCTTTATCTTTTAGTAAGGGACCTCCAAATTTCCAGTAAGGAATTTTTTGTCATCTTACATCATGATTCCAATGTACCAGGCAATCAAGCCTACGGTTCTGATAGGATCGTCGGGAGTGGGAAAGACTTTTACAAAGGAGGTTGTGGAGGCCATGGCATCTTTCAATAAGGTTCTCTTCCCCCACTCAATCTAATATATCTTATAATTTTAAAGGAGTTGAAATTGATGCTATTTATTTATTTGTTTATTTTTTTAAAAGTCTTGACATTGGCTTCGATGATTGGCTTGTAGAAACCTCTGATTTTAGCCCTTTCCAACCCAACTTCACAGTCTGAGTGTACTGCTGAAGAAGCTTATGCATGGAGCGAGGTAAAACTCTCTTTTTTCTTAAGTTCTAGATTCAAGCTCTTCATTAATTGAATTTAGACCATTAATAGAGCTGGAACTAGCATCACTCTTTCTTTACTGTCGTAACTCTGTCCTCTGTGAATATACAGGGCCGAGCGATCTTTGCCAGTGGAAGCCCATTCGATGCTGTTGAGTATGGTGGGAAGGTTTTTGTGCCTGGCCAGGTAAAAAACTTTATTATCATGCTATCCTAAATGATTCGATTCACATCAAATTTACATGGATATTAAGTGCTCACTAATTCATTTCATTCAGGCCAACAATGCTTACATCTTTCCTGGTCTTGGTTTGGGTTTGATCATCTCTGGTGCAATTCGAGTGCACGATGACATGCTTCTGGCAGCTTGTAAGTACATCTATAATTCATATATCTGGTTTAAAACTTTGCTGATGGCAGCAAATACTCATGTTCTTCCATATTTGTTTTCTCAAGTTTTTTTAGGTTTTATGCTTCTTTCTCTCCAAATAGTTGTATCTATGGTTACCCCGCTATGGTAAAATTTTTACCTAAAATTAAAAATAGGTGTATCTACAGTATAATCCGTGTGTCTTGGATTGTGTATTTTAGCTCATGTATAAGATACTTTTAATATATATACACAAATATATATATATATATCCTCTGTAGCCTAGGAAATTTTTGAAGAAGAGTGGAAGAATGCTATTTCTTCGTTGTTATTCTTCGATCTGCCCATTACCTTTTCTGTTTGTTTTGTATGAACGGTATGGGAAGCTAATTTCATGCTTTAAACTATTCTGATAATTCCCTCCTCTTCCAACAGCGGAAGCTTTGGCTGCACAAGTGACCCGGGAAAACTTTGATAACGGGCTGATTTATCCACCATTCACCAATATCAGAAAGATATCTGCCCACATTGCTGCTAATGTCGCTGCAAAGGCATATGACCTCGGTGAGTTTCTTTTTCATATGTTCAGCCCAGTCCAGCCCAAACAAAAGCTTCATGCAACTTTTTAACATTGCTGTATAATCTGATTGCTTTATAGGTCTTGCTTCTCGCCTCCCTCGACCCAAGGATCTTGTTAAGTATGCAGAGAGCTGCATGTACAGCCCACTTTACCGCAGCTACCGTTGAACTCCCTCCATTTTGTAATCGGCAATTTCCCTGATATTCTAACTTTTTGTTTCATTTTTTTTTTTTATTTGCCAGTGATTGATTTTCCTTTAGTCCTCGATTTCATAAATTACAGTTTATATCAGGATAACGAGTGTTTTGTTATCCATTATCTTCAAAGATAAAGAGGGAAATTAGCGATTTTTACTCCAGAATAATGACAATAATGTATCTTGATTATTATATATCTGATGCCTATTAACTGATCACATTTCGCACCCAAATCTCGGGGTAATATATTTCAACAAAGCTCTTTAGTCAATTATATGTTCCTAGGTATATGCTACCAGCTGAAAGTGTCTGAATACAGAGTTAAGGACGCATCGAATAAACTTCAACAAAGAGAGATTGACCCAAGCCATATACAATAATCTCACTATGTAGCGACTGGAAAATTCGTTCTCTTCCTTATAAAGGGGGAAAAAAAAGGTGACTAGAAACTCAGAGAAGCACCTCAACATTTCACTGTTACTGCATGTCATCAGCAACTTGAGAACTCCTAATCCCCCAAAACAATCTTGGCTTCAACTTCTTATTTGTGGCAGTGAATAGCCAACCCATTTGGGTTTCACAAGTGGCACAGTTGGTGATCGTCCATGCATACCTGCAAATATTTGTAAATTGTCAACTTGTCACAGACAATTTACACCGTAGGAAAAGACAGTGCTAATAAGGAGCTATAAGTTACAAGCGGTGCAGAAAAAAGATATATGATAGCATACTAATATATTTGAAAATCGGAAGAGACCATATGATTGTGTTCTGATTGGTTGATAGGTCTTAAGGGAATCATCGAAAGAGCCACTGAAATGCCATCTATTAAGCATGGCGTTACTCAAAAGTAGAAATCAGAGGGGTTGTGTGACAGAAAATGTCAGAGGCGCACCATAAAACAAAAAACCACAGCAACTTAACCAAAATCATACACAAGGTATAATCAATGATAGTCAAGGTCCAAAGGATGAACATTCATTCTGGAAAGCATTGTGCATATATGGCCACTGGGAAAAAAAGCAAGCAACAATGGTGGGGAACTCAATATCAATACATTCAGTACCAAGCTTCCCTGCTTGCTTCTAAGGTTTCAGGCACTTGGCCCAATCACTTTGCTTATAAAGGATGACATTGCCCAAGTAGATTTCTTCAAATAAATTACTGGACATAAGAAAAAGAAAAAAAGATAATTCCATACCCAGGAAACCAGCTGTATTCTAAATGTGGTTGCCCCCTTAGCGCTAAGCCATTTGCTCTGTAGAGTGTCATTATTTCATGTACGTAACCGTGAGGGTTCACATAAGCACCGAGAGGACCTTCACTGGACATGACCAGCATATCACTCCGCCTTGCAATTACAGTCTGCATCATTGCATCAAAGTAAAAGGCAAGAATGGAATGAGTTGCTGCATATTTAGTTAGCAACAGCAAACGCAGAGAGAGAGCGAGAGAGAGATCTTTGGACAAGGATGATATATTACCTGACAGTTTTTACACTGAATAAGATTGACACACTCGAGTAATTCAATTTCACGACGCAATCTATATGAAATCCCATCAATCTCCAGGAGCTCCTGCCTTGTAGATTCAGAAACAGGGATTTTACTGGCAATATAAAATGACAAAATATCGGGCTTCCGAACAAGGCTATCCATGCTGGGTGCCCCAACTATCCTTTTCCACATATCTGAGAAAATAAGTGCGGAAACACAAGTATCATTAACTGAAAAATGAGTAGACAAGGTCCAAACTTATTGACCCAGAGGCATAGAAAACAGAAAGAAACCATCGGTTTCAAAATATCTGAAAATTTTACACTGCAATTTTCCACCTAAACCAAGCATATAAAGCTAAAATACCCTGGACTAAATGAGGATTTCTTTTCAGATGTTATTCTTACTCATCTGAGATTAACAAGATTGGTTACACAAAATTCAAGATTTTTTTATCTTTCTTTTCATGAATTAGAAAATCCGTCTTATACCTTCACAGACACTACAGAAATGTTTATAATAGTTTCAACGACAATAGTGTCCTTAGACTTAAATTACAACAACATTGATGTCATATGCTATTCAAATGGATGAACTTAAATCAAAAGGCAAAAAGAATATAGGGGCATGAAAAGTCAAGGTAAATTACCTGCAGCCCTTTCAGCAAGGCTATAGGAGTCATACATACGGTAAACCCAGTAGGGCCAGAATGCTCTTGGAGCTCTGCGAACGTTGTTGAAGTCTGTTTTTTCCCAACAATGATGGTCTGGCTCTTCTCTTTTTCCAGATTGCCTTTCTGAAGTTGAGCTATTTCCCAATCCCAACTCAGCAATTCCTATTTGCTTCTTGTGGTCTGCATGCAATGATCCCATGGACTCAGAGTCATTCAGGGAAGGCCTTCTAAATTGTAGATCTGACCCACACAAGAACTTGTCATCATCACTACTAGTTGATTCATCCATTATATCACACCCATTAGAAGAATAAACTGCAGAATGGTGGATTGTCCTTTCTACAGGGGAGAGTGTACTCTCAAAGCTTTCTTCAGAGTTTGAGTCTGAAATATTGTCCTCATCTCTAGATTGATGCAATTTAGCATGAGAAGCATGTGAAGGCCGTGTATGTGAGACTACATGGCTCCGAAGATTACTAAATGGAGTCAATTTTCCAAATGCATCACGTGGTGTCCTTAATGGTTGATCCTCCTGGATAATTTGGACCTCCCCGCATGGCTAAAAAGATGAAAAATTCACCAAATAAGCTCTTACAGTTAGACATATCAAAAAAGATAAAACAGAAATAGCATTCAAGCCTAACAATTTCCATTTTTGGGTAAGTAGATGTAATATCATCCTAACCACTGCTTCCACATCAATCCAACGTTTCCTTAAACGAAATCTCTGCTGCCCACGAGTAACCACATTCAGAGAACCATCCTCTAACCGACGGTATTGCCGAATCTGTAAAAAGTGAGTTCAACGAGTTTAAGCTATTTGCGTTCATAATGTATCAAACACCAGACCCAAAATCTAGCACTCCCAATGAAGAACACCAAAGGCATAAAACTTCTCTAGATCGTATTAAAAGAGGCACTTTGCCAGCAGGCTTATCACTTTTTAATTTTCTTGTTTCTTTTTTTTTTTTTTTTGGGGGGGGGGGGGGGGGGGGGAGACTTAATGAAGAATTGTGTTTGAAATTTGATTGCATATAAATGGACAAAACATGTCATATTGCAATTCTTATACGTGTATATAAATAAGATCTGCATATATATACATTACATCCCCATCAATTGAAAAAGGAAGAAAAAAAAAAGAAAGAAAGAATGAGCTACAAGGTTTTGTAACTATACCTCTGCTGTTGTCCCAATGGTTGCAAACCTTGTCCTTCCGTTAGCAGGATCCCTATGAACATGGACCTGGAGAAGTTTCAAGAAGTCATCAAAACCTTTAAACAACAGCAAGAAAGAAATCTCAAGGAGCGATAGAGTAAGTGAAAAGCAGTCAAAAGGTCACCTACCACACCAATTGTATAAGGAGCATCAACCTGGGTCAATGCTTTCTCGACAGCAGCTATAAACACCGGCTGGATAACTCTTAGAGGAAGGGTGGCCTCTGGGAACAGAACAACTCCTAAGAAATATCACACGGATCCCCATTAAAAAAATCAATTAGGAGACAAGAATGAACAGGAATATGAAGGCATCCTCAGTAATGGTGGAGAAAAACTTTAATAGCCACCAGGAAGGTACTGGAACTGAAATTCAATACCTTAATCATTTAATAAATAGATAAATAACTACCTTCAAGATAGAACAGTGGGAGGTTCAAAATGGCACCACCTTCCAAAAATGCCATCCGATGATGAGTGTCTTCAACCTCTGTCTCATGCAAGTGAGATCAAAACAACATAAACATTAGAATTTGCCTACCACCACACGTCACCAATATATGCATATACATTATATAGAACAATGTATACATACCACCAAGATACGTATGTAATGAAGCCAAACAGGTGTTAAATGTGATTTCGCTGGACATGGCACCGGCGGCACCGGCGGCACCGCCATAACCACGATCGCTTTAGTTCAAAGGGAAAAGTCAGCAACCAATGAAAAATATCAAAACAACATAAGTCATATCAATTACAGAACATTATAAAACGGGGAAAGAAAGTTAGTTATGCACATCCATCCCCTATTGGTAATTGAGTTGGAGCCAATTCGCTATAGATATTAATCTCAATTTTTCCGTATCTATTTATTCAACTTCCGTAGCCAAAAAGAAAAAATATTTCTGAATCAAACCTGGTAATAAATTCTCCTTGACTATGGATATTATTTTGAATTATCATGCACGGTACTGTATTTTTTCCTTTTAAGTGCTAAACTAGGCTAACCAGAACTCTATCGCTATGACAGCTGTTCTAATTCTTGATACGAATTTCTCGCAAGCCAAACGGCAGGTAAGGAAGTCCAGTTTCACCCTCAAGATAAATTCAAACTACGAAATAACCCTAATTAAGTTCCGTACAACATAACAACATTTGAGGATATGATAGTAAACCGATCAAATTTCGAATAAAAGAATACCAAACGACGAAGGGGTCGGTGAAATTACGTGGTGACAAGGTCATCGTCGGATGAGCCGTAGAGGTCATCGACCTCTTCGACCTGGAGTTCTTCCAGATCGAGCTCTCGAATCTGCTCCATCTGGTGCCTCTCTATCTCTAGAATGCCATCGTCGTCCATTCCCTTTGGTTGTCACTGTATTTTAGTTTTTGGCTTCGGGTTCTGTCAGAACAAAGTAGACTTGAATAGCGAGAGGCTTTTAAAGCAGACCCGCCACTGTGACCATCCCGGCCGGCGTCGAACCTCCTGAAAATTTGGAATTTGTTATAAACTACAAAAAGACTCGTCAAATTTATAAAAGAAAATATTCAAAATTCTTAAAAATAAATTTTTTTTATTTTAAATATAATTTATGCATATATAACGTATCAATTGAAATTTATATTTATAAATCTTGATTATTGTATAAATATGTACTTTTTAAAAATATACCTCCCCCCTTTAATAAAAATTATAAAAGAGGACATAAGTACATGGAGGTCATTTATTGTCTCACCATTATTGTTTTACAATACTTTCCTTAAAATGATTATTTATAAAAATATCTATCTCGTTAAAATTTTGTTAAGAAAAAATTTAATGAAAAAAAAATTAATGGTGAAGAAAAAAAAGTATAATATTATTATGTACCGTCAAGTGCTTTAAGATTGTCTCATTAAATCTTGCAAAAGAAAACTTAATTAGATAAAACCAAAATTTTGAATATTGTACCGGTGAGCATACCGATCAAGACATTAGAACGAAATATTTTGATACCGATATCGTTTCGGAATAGTTTATATATAAAAAAATTATATATATAAATATATACATAAATTATATTTCAAAAAAATAGTCAATATATGAATAGATTATATATATATAAATATATATTTATAAATAATCTAGTCTAGAATGATATAAAAAAAGGCAAGAAATTAAAAAAATTAAAATTAAAATTTGGTATGGCTAGTATGATCGAAATATCGGTCGCTATAGTATAGGCAGCGTACCAGTACCGCCCAAGTGACTAGTACGATACGGTACAAAAAATAATTGACAGAACTTTAGTAAAGGAAAAATAGTATAATCAGCACAAATTTTCAAGATATTTACTTTTTCTAAAAAATGCACGATGATAGATTTTTAAGTTTTTGCATTCTAATGTTCTGCA
Source organism: Platycarya strobilacea (assembly GCA_036898215.1). Lineage (NCBI taxonomy): Eukaryota > Viridiplantae > Streptophyta > Magnoliopsida > Fagales > Juglandaceae > Platycarya > Platycarya strobilacea. The sequence goes on from CM072555.1 coordinate 4,389,561, forward strand.
CAATTTTTTTAAATGTCACAGTTGGTAATACATTTGTGAATAAATCTGCTAGATTATTACTTGATCATATATGCTTGACATCAATCTCACATTTCTCATAAAGTTCATGAGTATAAAATAATTTTAGTGAAATATGTTTAGTTCTATCACATTTGATATATCTTTTTATGATTTAAGTAATACAAACAGTATTATCTTTATATAATATTATTAGGCTATCATTGATCATGGGAAAACCACACTTTTCTTGAACATGTTGAATCACTGATCTCAGCCAAATACAAGTTCGACTTGTTTCATGAATTGCAATGCTCTCTAAGTAATTTGAAAATGTGGCAGAGAGTATCTACCTGACAGATCTATATGATATTGCAGTATCTCCATAAGTAAATACATATCCAGTTTGAGATCTCCATCTATGTGTATCTGAAAGACAACCTGCATCTGCGTACCCTATCAACTGTGGCCTTGATTCACGTTGATAAAATAATCACATATCAACCGTATTTTGAAGGTAATGAAAAACATGTTTAATAACATTTCAATGCCTTCAAATTAGTGCAGAACTATATCATGCAAATAGATTAACTGAAAATATAATATCAGCGCGAGTACAATTTGCAAGATATATCAAAACTCTAATTGCATTGAGATATGGTACTTTAAAGAATTTTTTCATCATCTTCACAATGACGGAATGGATCATTCCTCATATCAGGTAATCGAATAGCCATTAGAATACTCAGAGGATGAGTTTTGTCCATATAAAAGTATTTTATGACTTTCTTTATATACATGGACTGATAATAAAAATTTCATTTGACAAGTACTCGAAATACATGTTGAGACAAAATTTTGTTTTACCAAAATCTTACATTTCAAATTCATTCTTTAAATATATAGATGTTTTTGTAATCTCTTCAAAAGTTTTCACAATATTTAAATTATTAACATAAACCGCAATAATGACAAATTCGATTTCTGATTTCTTAATAAAAACGCATGAGTATATAAGATTATTCTCAAATATTTCTTTTAATAAATATTCGCTTAGGCGATTATACCATATGTGTCCGGATTGTTTTAACCCATATAAAAAAATTTGAAATTTGATAGAGTACATATTTCTAGATGTACTTGTAAATGTTTTAAGTATTTTCATATATGTCATGGTCTAAGGATCCATATAAATATACGGTGACCACATCTATCAACCGCATATCTAATCCTTTTGTAACAACCAAACTAATTAAAAATCTGAATGTAATTGCATCCATAACGGAAGAATATGTTTCCTCATAATCAATCACAAATTTTTATAGGAAATCTTGTGCGACAAGTCGTACTTTGTACCGTACAATTTTATTTTTCTTTTTATGTTTTCGTACAAATACATACTTATATCCAACATACATTATATCATTTGGTCTTTGCTAGCAAGTTTAATTCAGATTAAATAGCTGCTTTTCATTTTGACCAATTATTTCTACGTCGACATTCTTCAATGATTTTTACCTCACTTTCTTCATTACTTTTGGTAATGTCAAGAGCCATCTTATATGAAAATATGTTATTGACAACAATTTTATTTCTATCTATAATTTCTCCAGTACTCATGAAATATATTGAAATCTCATTATTTTCAGGTATCTGGTCCTCTTCAAGGAAAAATATTTCATCAAAACACCTATTCAGGAAGTTATTTTTCAGGAGATTTTAAAATAGAAGTTTTGACATTTTCAAGAGTATCAATTATACTTGTAGTCTGTATTGTGGGTATAGATTATTCAAGAATACCAAAATCATTTTGTATCTTTCTCTTTCGGAATATTTTATTTTTTACACTAATAGGTCTTCTACGCTTCAGGCGTGTCTTAAATTCATCTATTATTATTTTGACAACTTGTCTTTCAAAAGCTGCAATTCTTACTGGAGTATTAACAGCAGGAATATATAATTTTACAACACTTTTAGTGTCTGTAAATATATCTGATGATTGATTTGCAACACTTTGTAAATAGATAATCTTCTGAACTTCTAGTTTACATTCATTTGTAGGGGGATCAAATTGAGACAGAGTTTTATTATCCCAAGTAATTTTTTATCGTGCTTCAGGCACCGACTTTTCGTTACCCATTAATGGAAAAGTAAATTCGTCAAAGTGACAATTCTCAAAACGTACTTTCAACATATCTTTTGTAAGGAGCTCAAGATATCTGATAATAGATAGAGAATCAAAACAACATATATCCCAAGTCTACGTTGAGGACCCATTTTTGTACGCTGTGAAGGTGCAATTGGAATATATACAATACATCTAAAAGTACGAAGATGAGAAATATTTGGTTGTTGACCAAATGCAAGTTGTAATGGAGAATATTTATGATATGCAGATAGTTTAATTCAAATTAATGATGTTGCATGAAGTATAGCATGTCCTCAAGCAGAAGCAGGTAGTCTTGATTTCATAAGTAAATGTCTAGAAATTAGCTGAAATCTTTTGATCAAAGATTCAGTTAAACCGTTTTGAGTATGTGTATGGACAACAGGATATTCAACATCTATTCTTATTAACATGTAATAGTTATCACAAGTTTGAGACGAAAATATGCCTACATTATCCAATCGAATGATTTTAATTGGATAGTCAGGGAATTGTACTCGTAATTTGATTATTTGAGTAGGAAGTCTAGTAAATGCAACATTTATAGTAGAAATCAAACAAACATGTGACCATCGACTTGATACATCAATCAAAACTATAAAGTATCTAAATAATTCACTTGATAGATGATTAGGCCCATATATATTCCTATGAATCATTTGTAAAAAAAAATGGAAACTCAACAACAACTTTTGAGGGAGATGATCTAGTAATCAACTTACCATAAGAACATGCAGAGTACAGATATTCATTGGGTAAAAGAATCTTTTGATTCGTCTCATCATTATTGATTCTAGATGTCTAAGGCGATTATGCCAAGTCAATACTTTGGGGTCAATGCACTTCTGGTGCATTAGAATATATAATTCAATTGTTCTTATATTTGTATAATATAATCCAGAAAAGAGAACAGACAGTTTTTCTAATACGAACTTCTGACCCAATATTATATTAGTAATGAGAAGATGTTTTTTAGTGTCTTACTTGGTAGTTTCAATATGATAATCATTACGATGTATATCTTTGAAACTTAATAAATTTCTTTTGGATTGTGAAAAAAATAAAGCATCTTCATTACAAAATTTGGTGTTATTAGGCAACATAATATAAGCTCTTCCAGAACCCTTAATTAAATTTGATGAACCTTATATGGTATGGATATAAATTTATTTAGTGTTAAATTTTGAAAATATTTATTATTTTTGAGAATTGTGTGAGTTATAGTACTGTCAGTCAGACATATATCTTTATCATTCAACTCAGAGATAAACAATTTATCAGTGTGATCTATGATTCTATAAAATACACAAAACTTTCATTACAAATTTTAAGAAGTTTAAAAAAAAATACATTAATTAGGAGGAATACTTTCATCTCCAATCAAGTGATCAATTCTACTATCAGAGTTTTCAAATAAATCAGAAATATTAATATGAGTGATATCATTCTCATCTATATATAATGAATCATCTGATGATTTTACTAAATTTGTTTCAAACTTTTTATTTTTTATTTTTATAGATGTTTGATATAGATCAACTAAGTGTCTGGCCGTACGACAGGTACGTGACCAATGTTTAGTCATATCACATCTATATCACACATCTTCACCTTTTTGTGAAGAATTATTTTGAGGATTTTTACCCCAATTTGAGTTGTACCACTTCTAGTGATACGATATATTTTTATTATTATCCCTTTTAATGTTCTCACTTCTAGAACCAACATTTCTATAGTTCTTCCTACCACGTTTACGCCACCGATTTCTTCGAAAGGATGCATCATTCGCTTCTAGGAATGATGTAAATCTAGTATTGTTCACTTTAAGGAATGATGCTGAACCATTAGGACATGACTTATAATTTCTTAATAAAAATTCATTATTTTGCTCAACTACTAGAAAATAAGATATAAGTTTAGAATACTTCTTGAACTTTCGCTCTTGATACTGCTGCTGCAGAAGCACATTCAAGGCATAAAAAGTAATATATATATTTTTTAACATATCTGTTGCCCAGATGACTAACACAAGAGGGGGGGTGAATTGAGTTGTATTTAAAAAAAATAACAATTATAAATCAAATATATAATATAAAATATAAACAAAATATGAAACAATAATAAATATAAAGAGTAAGGGTAAGAGAGAAGCAAACTCAGTATGTTAACGAGGTTCGGCCCCACCGCCTACATCCTCGCCTCAAGCTACCTCTTAAGGATCCCCAAATCCACTATTCAATCTCTTTTAGGTGGAAATAGAAACCTATTACACCTTTGAGCAGCACCGCTCCAAAGAATCCGTGTAGAACACCCTCTACACTTCCAATCACCTTACACTTGGTGATTTAACTATTCCCCGTGTAGAACACCTTCTACACTTCCAATCACCTCACACTTGGTGATTTAACTATTTCTCGTGTAGAACACCTTCTACACACAAGGGTTATACACACCCTTTTACAAATACAAGAGTTGATAGTAGGTAAACTATCAAAATACACTCCTCAATGAGTGAAATAGAAACAATACAGCGCAACCTATATCTCTCTCAACAAGAACAAGAATTAAGGCTCAAAACTTTAGAAAAGAGAGAATGAGAACTTTGAAAAAATGATGCAAAACTTAGCAATAGATGTGTAAGCTCTTGTTGTGAATTTTGTAAAACTCAAGTGAGCTATTTATAGGCAAATGATTTTTCAATTTCAAATTTGAAAAGATTCTCATGTCAAAAATATCATCATTTACTTTTCAAAAATTTCAAACTTAATATTTTTACTTTTTGCATGTGACAAAAGGAGCATACTTTACTTTTCAAAAATTTCAAACATAATCTTTTACTTTTTGCATATGACAAAAGGAGCACACTTTACTTTTCAAAATTTTCAAATAAAGACATTTACCTTTTGCATAAATCAAGAAAAGCATCCACCACTTTTGAAAATATTCAAATAAAGCATGCACATGTGAAAGATGACAATCAATCATCTTAATATTTTCAAAATTCAAACCTTTAATCATGTCATGCACATGTGAAAGATGACAATCAATTATCTTTCAAAATTTTCAGATTTAATTTTCAAAATATTCATGCATATGTGGAAAATGTATTTTAATACTTTATGATAAAATATTAATTTTGAGCCTTAATCCTAATTTTGAATTTTTAAGAGATTTACAACATTACTCTATGATTTTAATGTGAATTTGTTCCCTTCTTGCTCATGCTTGCTTCCTTGATGTGCTTGATTATATTGTGTGGACAACTTGAGCTTGAGACTCATTTATTCTTTGGATTCATTTGTTATCATCAAAATTCATTTATAGATTTACATGAAACTTGAAACCTTGGGTTCAACAATATCATTATCGGTGATTATCTCACCACATAATTTTAATACTAAGTTGATTTTAAAAAGTGCAGAGTTATATTTACTAACACTTTTAAAATTTTGTATCCTCAAGTGCAATCAGTTATAACGAGTTTTTAGGAAGATAACAGTTTTCTGGTATTCATATCTCTCCCTTAAATTATTCCACAAAATAAAGAGTTTTTTATTGTGAGATACTCAGTTTTTAATTCTTCGTTAAAAAGGTGACGAAGGAAATTCATTATCTTAGTACGGTCCTATAGAGACGCTTGGTTTCCTTCTTTTATTATTTCACCTAGGTTCATTACATCCAGATAAATCTCAGTATCAAGAATTCATGATAAATATTTTTTTCCAGAAATGTCAAGAGCAACGAATTTCAACTTTGTAAAATTTGACATTTTCTACATATATAAATAGTGAAATAAAAATATGTATTTAATAAATATATTTATAAAGTCACGATAGTAAACACAGATTTTATTAAATAATAATCAGTATTGCCCAGATGACTAACACAAGAGGGGGGTGAATTGAGTTGTATTAAAAAATTAACAATTATAAATCAAGTATATAAAATAAAATATAAAATATAAAACAGTAATAAATATAAAGAGTAAAGGTAAAAGAGAAGCAAACTCAGTATGTTAACGAGGTTCGGCCCCACTGCCTACGTCCTCGCCTCAAGCTACCCCTTGAGGATCCCCAAATCCATTATTCAATCTCCTTTAGGTGGAGATAGAAACCTATTACACCTTTGAGCAGCACCGCTCCAAAGAATCCGTGTAGAACACCCTCTACACTTCCAATCACTTCACACTTGGTGATTTAACTATTCTCCGTGTAGAACACCTTCTACATACACAAGGGTTATACACACCCTTTTACAAATACAAGAGTTGATAGTAGGTAGACTATCAAAGTACACTCCTCAATGAGTGAGATAGAAACAATACAGCGCAACCTATATCTCTCTCAACAAGAATAATAATTAAGGCTCAAAACTTTAGAAAATAGAGAATGAGAGTTTTGAAGAAATGATGCAAAACTTAGCAATAGATGTGTAAGCTCTTGTTATGAATTTTGCAAAACTCAAGTGAGCTATTTATAGGCAAATGATTTTTCAATTTCAAATTTGAAAAGATTCCCATATCAAAAACATCATCATTTACTTTTCAAAAATTTCAAATCTAATATTTTTACTTTTTGCATGTGACAAAAGGTGCACACTTTACTTTTCAAAAATTTCAAATATAATCTTTTACTTTTTGCATATGACAAAAGGAGCACACTTTACTTTTCAAAATTTTCAAATAAAGACATTTACCTTTTGCATAAATCAAGAAAAGTATCCACCACTTTTGCATAGCTAGAATCCAAGATTCATCAAGAAGTGCTTCATCAATATTTTTAGGTTCAATCTGAGATAGAAAAGCAGTATGATTACAAATATTTCTAAGAGATGATCGAGTGCTTACACCTCGTGAAGGTTCCCCCAGAATTTGTTCCACTGGATGATCTTTCACAAATTTCCACTGTTTGGTTGCATCTTGTATTAAATTTTGATAATCTTTCCTGATATCTCCATGTTGGACTTCCTCTATTGTGTTCTCTTTGTTGAGATTGAGACTTTCCGTATTATTTATACCTCCTGTTTCTTCATCAATAGATTTCTTGGAGAGTAGAGCATTAGATTCATCAAATACTACATGCATAGATTTTTGTACAGTCAAAGTCTTTTTATTGAATACTCTATAAGCTTTACTATTAGTAGAATACCCGAGAAAGATACCTTCATCAGATTTTGCATCAAACTTGCCTAAATTATCTCTGTCATTTAAAATAAAACATTTGCATCCAAATACATGAAAGTAACCAATGTTGGGCTTTTTCTCATTCCAAAGCTCATAGGGGGTTTTATCTAATTTAGACCTTAGCATAACCCTATTTATAACATAACATGCAGTACTTACCGCTTCAGCCCAAAAATAACTAGGCAAGTTGTTCTCATTGAGCATTGTTCTTGTCATCTCTTGAAGAGATCTATTTTTCCTTTCTACTACCCCATTTTGTTGAGGAGTTCGAGGAGCAGAAAAACTATGCACAAAACCATTTTCATCACAAAATGTTTCAATATTTTTATTAACAAACTCTTTTCCCCTATCACTTCGGATACTTGAAATAGTATAACCCTTTTCATTTTGAATTCTCTTGCATAACTTGGTAAAAGCATTATGTGCCTCATCTTTATGAGTAAGAAAGATGACCCAAGTATATCTAGAGAAGTCATCAACAACAACAAATGCATAATATTTTCCTCCTAAACTTGCAACTCTATTTGGTCCAAAAAGATCCATGTGTATCAGTTGCAGTGGTCTAGTAGTGGAAATATGTTTCTTGATTTTAAAAGAAGTTTTTGTTTGTTTACCAAATTGGCATGCATCACAAATTTTGTCTTTAAGAAAATTTACCTTTGGTAAACCTCTCACAAGATCATTTTTTGAAAGTTTGGAAATAAGTTCCATATTGGCATGACCTAGTCTTCTATGCCATAACCAATTAGTTTCATTTTGAGCTGAAAAACAAATCGCATCTTGTGAGGTAATTTCTTCAAAATTAATTGTATAAACATTGTTACATCTAAAAGCAATAAAACAAATATTACAATCATAATCATTCAATATAATGCACTTGTCCATTTTGAAAGTAACTGTAAATCCTTTATCACATAATTGACTTATGCTTAAAAGATTATGTTTTAAACCTTCAACAAGTAGAACATCTTCAATTATAAGAGAAGACTCATTACCAATTTTACCTATTCCCACGATCTTCCCTTTCGAGTTGTCTCCAAATGTCACGTGTCCTTCTTCTTTAGATCTAAGATCAAAGAACTTAGTCTTGTCTCCCGTCATGTGTCTTGAACATCCACTATCTAAAAATCATTTATTTTTGTTCGTGGAAGACGTCATGCACACCTATAAAAACAATTAAAATGATTTTTCTTGGTACCCAAGTTCTTTGGGTCCTTTATTTATTAGTATTAGAATAAATAAGATTTTTAGATACTCATATGGTCATAATAGTCATTGTATGTTTTCTTCTAATAGGACAAGCAAAATAATTATGATCATTTCTATTACAAAAATTGCAAATAGCATGTGACATATATGAAGAACTTGAGTGATTATAATAGTATCCTTTTTATAACAAAATTATTTTTATGAAAAGAATTTTGAATATTGGATTTTGATTTAGAAGGATTATCAAAGAAGTTTTTATAAGGTTTGTATTTTTGTTTTGGCATATATCCCAAGTCTGCCTTATCAAAAACACATCTTTGGCTACCAAGAAGTTTTTCAAAATTTCTTTTTCCATTCGTAAATTTTTCAATAATATTTTCTAAATCAGTTTTCTTTTTCTTCAACTCAAAATTTTCATCTTTCAAAACAATACTTTCTTTTCTTAAAATATCAATTTCGTTTGTTAAAGAAGAATTTTTCTTTTTCAAAACAGTATACTTGATACCCAATTTTTCAAATTCCTCATATACCTCTTCTAAAACATTTTGCAATTCTTCATATGAAGGATCTTCAATATTATCAAAATTTGTTACCTCAATGTCATCTTTAGCCATAAGACAAAGATTTACTGATTCTCCATTACTTGCTTCACTATCTGAGCTACTTGAATCATCATCCCATGTAGCTTTCATTGCTTTTTTGCCTTTGTTTCGATCTTTCTTTAGCAGAGGACAATCTGACTTGATATGACCAGGTTTATTGCATTTATAACAAATTAAAGTGTCATTTTTACCTGAATCTTTCTTGGAAAACTTTTTGAAAGATTTCCTTGGAGGAGTTTTATTTTTCTTTAAGAACCTCTGAATTCTTCTTGTTATCATCGCAATTTCTTCATCTTTGTCGTCATTTTCCTCATCTTCATCACTTTCACTTTCATATGGAACAGCTTTAAGTGCCAAGCTCTTCTTTGACTTTCCTTCTTCTTCTCCTCTTTTCAATGTGTACTCATGGGTGATCAGTGACCCAATGAGTTCATTCACTTCGAGCTTCTTGAGGTCTCTAGCTTCAAGAATCGCTGTCACTTTTGATTCCCAACGTTTTGGTAGAGAGTTAAGAATTTTTCTTACTATCTCCACTTTGGAATAAACTTTGCCAAGAGCTGTCAAGCTGTTTATGATGTTAGTAAAACGAGTGTACATACTAGAAATAGATTCATCATCATTCATCTTAAACATTTCATATTCATGAGTAAGAATATAAATTTTTGATTCCTTGACTTGAGAAGTTCCTTCATAAGTAACTTCCAAGTTATCCCAAATTTCTTTTGCTGTAGCACAAGTCATTACTCTATTAAATTCATTACCATTGAGAGCATTATATAATAAATTCATAGCAGTTAAATTCAAAGTATAAAGTCTATCGTCTTCACGATTAAACTCTTCTTCTTCCTTTTTGACCTTTACTCCATCAACTACTTTTGTTGGAATATAAGGTCCATTTACAATGCATTTCCAGATTTCTCGACCTTGAGCCTGAAGAAATATTCTCATTCTAACTTTCCAGAATGAGTAATTGTCTCCACAAAAGAGTGGAGGTCGACTGCTAGATTGACTTTCACCAAATGAAGCTGCAATGTTAGCCATAAGATCTTAACTCAAAAGATAGTTAATCTTATAATAGAGCTCTAGCTCTGATACCAATTGTTGCCCAGATGACTAACACAAGAGGGGGGTGAATTGAGTTGTATTAAAAAATTAACAATTATAAATCAAGTATATAAAATAAAATATAAAATATGAAACAGTAATAAATATAAAGAGTAAAGGTAAGAGAGAAGCAAACTCAGTATGTTAACGAGGTTCGGCCCCACTGCCTACGTTCTCGCCTCAAGCTACCCCTTGAAGATCCTCAAATCCACTATTCAATCTCCTTTAGGTGGAGATAGAAACCTATTACACTTTTGAGCAGCACCGCTCCAAAGAATCCGTGTAGAACACCCTCTACACTTCCAATCACCTCACACTTGGTGATTTAACTATTTCCCGTGTAGAACACCTTCTACACACACAAGGGTTATACACACCATTTTACAAATACAAGAGTTGATAGTAGGTAAACTATCAAAGTACACTCCTCAATGAGTGAGATAGAAACAATACAGCGCAACCTATATCTCCTCAACAAGAACAATAATTAAGGCTCAAAACTTTAGAAAAGAGAGAATGAGAGTTTTGAAGAAATGATGCAAAACTTAGCAATAGATGTGTAAGCTCTTGTTATGAATTTTGCAAAACTCAAGTGAGCTATTTATAGGCAAATGATTTTTCAATTTCAAATTTGAAAAGATTCCCATATCAAAAATATCATCATTTACTTTTCAAAAATTTCAAATCTAATATTTTTACTTTTTGCATGTGACAAAAGGAGCACACTTTACTTTTCAAAAATTTCAAATATAATATTTTACTTTTTGCATATGACAAAAGGAGCACACTTTACTTTTCAAAATTTTCAAATAAAGATATCTACCTTTTGCATAAATCAAGAAAAGTATCCACCACTTTTAAAAATATTCAAATAAAACATGCACATGTGAAAGATGACAATCAATCATCTTAATATTTTCAAAATTCAAACATTTAATCATGTCATGCACATGTGAAAGATGACAATCAATCATCTTTCAAAATTTTTAAAATTCAAACCTTTAATCATGTCATGCACATGTGAAAGATGACAATCAATCATCTTTCAAAATTTTTAAATTTAATTTTCAAAATATCATGCACATGTGGAAAATGTATTTTAATGTTTTATAATAAAATATTAATTTTGAGCCTTAATCCTAATTTTGAATTTTTAAGAGATTTACAACATTACTCTATGATTTTAATGTGAACTTGTTCCCTTCTTGCTCATTCTTGCTTCCTTGATGTGCTTGATTATATTGTGTGGACAACTTGAGCTTGAGACTCCTTTATTCTTTGGATTTATTTGTTATCATCAAAATCCATTTGTAGATTTACATGAAACTTGAAACCTTGGGTTCAACAATCAGTAATATAATATTTTATATTCATTTCAAAGACTGCTAATAATATATTAAAAAATTTATTTGAAGTAAAAGATTAGTACTAGCTTTAAAATTAGTACAACTTCGTGTTGATAACGTGTTATAAACTAAAAAAAAACTACTATTACAAGAAAATTTATAAAAGAAAATATTTAAAATTCTTAAAAATTGAAGTTTTCTTCTTTCTATATATGATTTGTACATACATAATACATAATAAATAGATCAAAACTCATATTTATAAACTTTAATTACTATATAAATATTAATTTTTTAAAAATATACCTTCACCCTTAAATAAAAATCATAGAGGGGGCGTGAGCATATGGGGTCCCCCTCCCCCCTCTTATTATTGCTTTACATCAGGATTTTTTTTCCTCCCTTAATTTTCCTTTTTGGGTTCTCAAATATGGTTTCTTGCGTCGGGGCAAGTTCGAACTTCGAACCAAGGGGAGAGTGATATTATTCTCTCTTGTTTTTTTTTTCGTTCAGCAGGGAGAGTGATATTATTCAATTATAAATTTATAGGATGCGCCTTATCGGAATTATTTTATGTAATTATTTTGATCTATAAGTTACACTAGGATAATAGGAATATTAATTTTTTTTAATACCATCAAATATTCAATAAATATTACGAGATTTTATGCATTTATCGTTTTTTCATCTTAAATAAATTAAAATAAAATAAAAATTCTATGTGTAATCCTTTTACCTATTTTTTATACATTCTACTAATATAATTAGCTGCATCATTTTTTAATATAAAATAATTAATTTGACCAATCACATTAATAGAATATATAAAAAGTAAGAATATATATATATATATATATAATACACAAAAATAACTATACATAAATAACTCTATTAAAATTATGCAAATTTATTTTGATGAGATCAGCTTGTATATATATTCACTCCTCAAATAAAAGTAAGTACGAAACATATTTACATAAATACTAATAGAATGCTTTATTCTTGCAAGTGATATTCAACAATATTTCTAATTACGAAAAAAAAAAACTTTCAAATAACGGACAGAACTACATATGCATTCTGCATGCGCCATGCATGCCAAAAAATAATAATTAATTAGCTTTGACATGAGGTAATTCTGTATGCTCACAGATCATGCATTCGTGGGCATAATATAAGTAATAAATATATGATTGAAGAAAAAAATAACACAGGATGGAATGTGTATTCATTAAGGCAATTAGAATTGTACTGATGATCGAGATTAATAATATTATATTTTGCCTCAATGGAGAGTACTGTGCATGCCTTTCATCACCCTATTCTTTTTTAATTTTTTCAAATGCTTTCTGTTAGTCTTCGATGCATTTTATCGTTGTTTCTTCTGTGAAGTGATGTAGCCTTCACTGAAATATCTGGATTTTTTTTTCAAAAGGCGGGTGATACTTTCGACACTTTATTAAAATTCTTACTTATGACACAGGAAATTAAACTGATCATGTTTTAACAACTGAATACCTGAGTACGCTTACATATAATTAACATAAACTCTAAGCTGTCCAGATATCAAAAAAAATCCAAATATTATTACGAGCATCCCAAAGTACAATGATATGAACGACGTCACTACAACATATGTTGTTTTTTGCTGCGGCTAAAATTGGCCGCAAATGACTAATTAATTGCAGCAAATCGGATTTTGCTGCAGTTTTGAGGTCGCAGGCGAGCTGCCGTTGTTTAAGCGTGACATAAGCTTCATTTGTCTCCGCAGAGGGACTGCCGAATATTGGTTTATTTTTTGCGGTGAATTTAAGCGGTTTGAGAAGGACTTTTAACGCAGCAAATAGCCTTCTAAGGCAGCTTAAGTGGTTTGAGAAGGACTTTTGGTGGCGAGTTAAGTTCGCAGCAAATAGTGCCAGAATTCAAAAAATATATATATATAATCTACTGCTAAAAAAAACCTAAAATGATCCACATACAAAATCCAAAAAAATGTCATTAAATGAGATCACGGAATTCTATTACATGAATTTTCACATCAACTAAAAATATAAAATTTACAAATATTAACATCTCATTTCTTAGAAGTATTGGAAAATTATAAAACAAAGTATATGAATTTTTACAATTGGCTAAATTTTATTTGCACTTAAAAAATACAAAAAAAAAATAAAAATGTATATGATCTTTATCAGCAATCAGCATATTCTAGCATGAAGAAGCGAAACCTCATCATTTTCAATCCTCCACCGAGAAAGATAGAAGTACACTGCAAAAAAGAAAATGCTTGAAAAATATAAAGTACAAGTAGACATCAAATGAGCTCATAAAATAAAAAGTAATGCAAACTGCAACATGCAAAACTTGTCTCTCCAAACTGTCAGATTTTTAAGCATGATGGGTGGAAATTATGATGCCAGCCAAAGTAATTTGTGAAAACAGAGTCAAATTCCCGTCCAAAGTGGTATTTTCCCTTATCATCCTAAAACCAAATTGCTGATTGCTGAAATAAGTGAATGATTTTAATGAAGTTATTTGTATTGGAAACCGAAATGCATGCATGACATGCTATTTTAAATTGGTTCCAGATTGCTGATTGCTGAAATAAGTGAATGATTTTACTATGATATTAGAGCAAAGTTGTTAAATCTAAACAATACCAAATAGTGTTTAATATTATATGATTTTATAGGATACTAGTAATGGCTGGGTAGGAAAATGAATGCATGCTAATTAAGATATACATATTTTTTTACTTACCTTCCAAACCAACACGCCTACATCTGGTAATGGAGGATTAAGATCATATATGGTAATGTCTTTGGTTCATCTTCATCACTGCAACACAGAGAGCAAATCTCAATCAGCATAATTGGTTCCCTTTGACGGGCAAGTTACACATCTAGACAAGTGAAATATAGTATTATATGCATTCAACAAGAACAAACATTGCTATGAACCAATAATTGGCAAATTTTTAATGCAAGATTGTAGAACAAAAACAGTTTACGTTGAAGTCTCCTTCACTATGGACTTTCATTACTGAAAAGAGTGCAAAAAAACTAAAACTGTGAATTAAAATTTAATTTACATAGGCTTCTAAGAATTGCTCGAATGAAGCAGACAATTGATCTCACATGTACCCCTCTATGCGCGTACGTCAGCTAAAATATGCATGCTGGAACCAGATTTTTCCCCACAATTACATTCAATTAGCATGTTAGAACCAAAATTTTTCATTTTTGATATGTATTGAAAAATTTTAACTTTTAAATTTTAATGAGAATTTTAAACCATATTAAACCCACCTGCAATCATATATTATATATTGAACCCTCAAATTATTAGACTTAATTTTCCTATAGTTAAATTTCTTAAATGATCTATGTAAATCGTTGGACATAGATCTGGTTTTGCACATGATATATGTATTGCACTTGATATTTCAGCTTATTAAACCTATGGATCTGGTTATGCATATGATATATATATATATAAATTGGACAGTAAGGCCTATATATATCGATACTATGTATATCAAGCACAGAGAGTAAATTGCATTTTCTAATATATATGCAATTATATATAACACCTGCTGATACAATAGAGAAGACATTAGTACTGGGTTTACATTCATGCTGAAAACAATATCTCAAAAATCTCAGAACCGATTTTACAAAGTTGAGTGACCATGTATACACATGATCATTCAACTTTGTCCTGACTTTGTTTAGGTATACACGATCTCAAACTATGTAATATCCATACTTTCTACTTTCTTGTTTGCCAACAGTCCTATAGTAATTTGGGGTCTCGAGTAACACATCCAAGCTGTCAACCACTGCCATTGAAATCTCAAAAATTGACATGTTCAAACACACAACAATGGCATAAATCTCATCTTAGAAAATGCATGAATGAGTAACCATTTAAATTGTCTTAATTTCATCTTCAGTAGTAGTGCTAAAGTACAACCAATCAGATAATGCAAATAGCTAGCAATTTGAATCCTAGGCAGCCTACAACATACTTAGATGTAGCTATAATTCACCATATGGACTTTCAACCATAGGAAACTAAAGTGACCAATAAAAAAAAACATGATATAGTTTCACATCAAAGCTAATATTCAGTATATATATATGAACCTGAACACTGTGCATCTATGCTGGAAGGCATACATAGATACTTTACATGGAGTGACCACCCATGAGATTATATGCAAATTCTTACAATATAACAGTCATTTATTTTAGCAGGCAGTCCTCTAAGTCAACACCCTTCATTATTTTCCCAAAAAATTAAATGACTGTAACAATTATCAAGGATGAATTAGATCTTTGGGTCTTCGATGCTTTCACAAGTTGAGACTTTTTTTTACTTTTTCCTTTTTGCTTTAAGGGACATATGCAAGAGTATCGCTTATGTGTGCTACTTTAAGGAAAATTGCCATCATTCATTCATTAGAGAAACTTACATCTATGATTGAATACATTTCGAGAAGTACCCCTATCAAACATGACATCATACCAAAATAATACATTACTGGATGTGTGCTAGTTTAGTTGAACATTGAATGGTAACAGATTTTTTTTTTTAAATGATTGGAAAAGGACCCCAATGGATGAAATTAACAAAATATAATCGATGAACAAAGCTCACCTTTTAGATTCCACAAGAAGAGCATGTTGTTCTGGATTCTTATCTGAAGTTGCATCTATCTCAGCGACCGTGTAGCTGTAGGAATCATGAATGACCAAAATTCTAATATACTTATCACATAACTAGGAACTTAAAATTATAAAGTAAATGGATTGCCAAACACTGGGTGAGCCGCACAAGCTAGTACTATATAACAATAAATTGCTGAAAACAAAAAGATTTTGAGAAAGATTTCTATAGAAACGTCATTCATAATAAAAGTCTCCTTTATTTGGTATAATTGATTCATTTTCAAAAAGCTGCTTTTTGCAAGCATGCACGAACAAAGACTTAAAAGGAAGGAAAAGACTGGACGTACGCTCTAACAAAGCTGCAAGCTAAGTTGTTAAATCTTCCAACAACATATACCTGGTAGCCAATTACACTATATGGAATTAATTTACACCTCAACCAAAATTAATAAATCTGTCATTATAAGCTAATTACACCAGAATCAATAAATCCTGTTCTTTGATATTGTTTAAAAAACAGAGAACGCACTAATTCTACTTTGTTGGCTTAGCATTTTTGCAAAAAAACATTCTTCAATATTTAACATATGTTGGCTTCTAGGAAAACTCATTGGATATTTAACATATCCAAGAAAAACTTTAAACTAGCACATGGGGATTAAAAAAAATATAATTGGCTATAGAAATTTAAGCTTTGACTTATTTGATATCTCAGTTACAAAAGCAGGATGCGCATCTTTCACTTCAACAAAATCATAAGAAACTGATGTAAAACATGGAAATAGGTGAAGCAAATAAATACTTAGATCAATAGGAACACACAGAAATTAAAAACAAATAAATAAATAAACTAAAATACTTCATATATTTGCGAAACAAAAATGGAATTTTGGTTATCTTGGCTGGAAGCAAAACAAAATTTTCAGTACCTTTGGAACCCTAGGTTGCCATTTCGTGTAGAATGAAAATCCCCAAAAATGGAAACCGAAATTAATTGGGTTACCTATGTTTATCCCTCAACTTGAGGAGATTTAAGCTAGGGTTCCACCATTTGGAAATAAAGAGACGAGAGGAGGCTATACCTTGTGTGAATCGAAAACCTCATGATCTACATCCTCAGCAAGGGGCTTTCGGTGTATACCCTAGATCTTCTCCAAATTTTTCAAGAATAGCTGATGAACATTGCATTAAACTACAAGATCAAAACTAGGGTGAGAGAGACATGAATAAAGAGAAGGAACGAGAGACGAACGGAGAGAGAGGGAGAGACACTTGCTAGAAGAGGTGGCAGCGCACTAGTAGTGCGGTAGCGGCAGCGGCAGGGGCAGCGGCAGCAGCAGCGGCAACGGCACGACATGGGATGGGGCCATTTCGTTTCGCCCTCTCTCTCTGTCTCTCTCACACACTTTTGGTTGAACTATCGAGAGGGGGGTAAAAATATTTTAGCTGAGACTACACACAGTGCCGCAACAAACCTCTTGCAGGAATAATAAAAGTGCCGCAACAATCAAAAGTCACTTGGGATGATCTCTTTTTGTGCGACGACCATTAAAGTGCCGCAATAGTTGATTAAAACCACAGCAAATAATTTGATAATTACGGCAGCCTTTGTTCCTGTCGCGAGTTATTAAATGGCAAAATTAAATCCATCAACTTGCGGCCAATTTTGACTCTCCACTACAAAAAATGCAGCAATTACTCTTATTTGTTGTAGTGCGTTAATGCTGTATATACACGGAAGACCCCGTCTATCGGTACGTATCAGACCTCTAAACTGTCCATATATAGACTGAAATATCTGGGTTCAAACTCATGTTTATTGAGTTATTATCTCGAGATTTGACTGCAATATTCATCCAAGTATCACAATTAATTATTCTCTTGTCTCCATATAGACCTATTATTTTCTTTGCTGTAATGCTAATTATTATAAGTACTGGTTTGAAGACCTGATCACTTTCATCCGTTTGTTAAAGTCTGAGGATTGTTTACTTATATTCATTCATCTAGGAATACTACTTAATCAGTTGAGACGCAGAGGTTTGATGAATTTGCTATATATATATATATATATCATGTTCGCCCATTCAGGGTCAGGAATAGTATTGGTGATCCTTTCCAAGGATACGTTGATGATCGATCATGGTGCACCCGTGTGAGATTCTTATCGACATAGGACAGATGGAATAATGGGAAGAGAGATCTTTAATCTCTCCAATACAAGCTAGGTGGGGAAAATCAGTTTTATTATATATTCCCATCCCATTCCACTAGATCGCCCGAATTAAAGCCTTTTGTTTGATCTTTTGCAAAGGAGTAGTACTGATGATTCCCTTGGAGTCATGTGGGGGCAGAAAAATCTGATCTTCATTATTTCCTGCTCTGATCTCTTTCTGGTTGGCAAATTAGGAGGACTAGTAGAGGAGAATCCTTTTTGCAACCGTCTTTCTTTTATCATCTTTTCGGCGATAATTACAAATAGATGGATAGAGAGAAGAGAATCCTGCTAAATTTAAATGGACAATCGAGGACCACCGTACCCATGTTATTTTAAAGGTAGTAAGTACGTACTTTATTCTCATTTCGATCAGAGAGATTTATTTCTTCTTCTTTTGGTCACTTCATGATCATCACATGAGCTGTTCTGTATATTGCAGAGTTGATACGAGTTTCCCATATAGTTTTATTTGCCATGAGTTCATGAAAGAAATTGATCACTAAGAATCTAGAGCCCATAGGTTCGGAAAGTAACAACTAACATATATCATTATATATTAGCTACTATGACCTCGTGAGAAAGAGAAATATTTTAGTTAGAAAAAAATTATACACAATAATAATCTAATAAATTGATATATTTTAATGTAATTCGTCATATTGTAAAGTTATTTTATTATAAAATTGATCTAATAAATCATATAAAATCACATCAATTTATAAAATTACTTTTATATAATCTCTTTGTAACGATAACTGAGAATATTTAGAGGTTAATCGAATGAATTAGGAACAACTCAAAAAAATTAAGATGGCACTCATAGTCATGAAGATGGCAAGTTGAAGTAGTAGTTACTTGTTTTGCAGCCTAGCCAGTGGTTATGTTGAGGGACAGCATGAACACTACAAGAAAAATAGATATTTATGACATTTTAATTATAATTAAAATGATTATTTGTGTGTTTTTGTTGTAAATAATTTTTTTTTATTCTGATTATAATTAAAATGTTACAAATGCTTATATTTTTTTTTGCAGTAGCATGTGATCGAACTAGCTAGTGATTGCCTCTATCTAAGATGCTAATTTGACTTAATTAACATCTACGTAGCTTCTCCGGCTAGCATATTGCACATTGCACATTGCATATTGCCATCAGAGTTGAAAGAAACAAGATCAGATCATCAACTCCAGCTTGCACATCAGAAAGCTGAAAACTTCTCCAAAAAGTACTCGCAAGAACATGCATGATTACGTGAGCCGGCCTTCATTTGGTGCTCGCAAGGAAGGTTCAGATATCTTTTTCCTCCAAATTGATGGAATATTGTAGAATCTTCATGATGCATATACTTAGGCACAAATAAGTGTACGAAAGCATCCATCTTTTTAGTAGACGCGTACGTCGTACGTGTACCGGCCCTCATGATCTTGATATTTTTGTTTGCCTTTTCCGATTCCGCGCTTTGCCCGCGCGCGGGTGCATGCTATAAATACTGAGGTACTCAGACTGCCATATTGCTATATCTATCAGTGTAATTGTTAAATAAGACATCAAAGCTCTATCGTCTCAGTACCACCACTTTACACGAAGCAATGGACAAGAACCAGCTTGACATGAAGAGGTCCCTCCTCGACCAGGTTCTGCCATCATTAACACTTCTCTTTGCAATCGCTATAAGCTAGTAATTATAGATATATATAATATATATACACACATTCTGATCACCCAGAAAACGACTTGGTATGGCTGGTCATTAATTATATATATATATTCTCTCTCTTTTTTTTTGTCGCTTTTAAGATCATTAATTAATGGCTGGTCAACTTGAAATGGGTGTGTTCTCAACGTATACGTACTGTTCTGATTCTTCAGCTACGAATTATTGTGCAGGGGTACCTTGATGAGCAATTTATTCAGCTTGAGGAGTTGGAAGATGATGCCAACCCCAATTTCGTAGAAGAAATGGTGACAACTTTCTACGCTAATTCTGCTAGACATCTACAAAACATAGAGCAAGCACTGTACGTAGAATAATGATATTTTTTTCATTATTCTTCTTGTCATTGTTATCAGATAATGTTTTTACATTTTATGATCTATATTACAGGGGTAGTCGGCCTATGGATTTCACTAAGCTGGACAATTACATGCACCAATTCAAGGGTAGTAGCTCAAGGTAAAATATTACCGCCCATTGCAGATCAGGCGTTTAAAGCGAATGGATGTCAAAAAGAAGGGATCAAAATTCAGCGAGTCTCACCCACCACACACACACACACACACACACACACATATATATATATATATATATTTCAGACTTTCAGCAGCTCCTAGCATTTGCTGATCAGTGTAATATTTATCACACATTTAAAAGCAAGTGGAAGTACACTTTAATTCGCATGAAATCCCCTTTGAATAATAAGACAGATATTAGACTTGATTATCATCAGTGAATCAAGCGATTTGATTATATGTTTATAAGTACTTATATCATGAATAAAACAAAACGTAACCTATTGAAATTAATGCAGCAGTTGTGGATGGTTTTTGTTGTAGCATAGGAGCCACAAGAGTGAAGAAAGAATGCACACTATTCATGGAATACTGCGAGGCAGCTAATGCAGAAGGGTAATTTATTTTCTCACACACACACACACACATGTATATAGTCTGCATGTGGATCCTTTAATCCATATATACCTTGCTCTTCTGGATTCAGAAAATTTGAATATATATATATATATATCGGCCCCTTGAAAGGGTTTTTGTATTTCTTAAATTTTACAATTCCATGCATTTTGGCAGGTGCATTAGGACTTTCCGACAAGTCAAACAAGAGCATGCAAGTTTGAAGACGAAGCTAGAAAATTATTTTAAGGTATATGTCTGTCATATATATGTGAGCCTATTTGTGTTTATGATCCTATTTTCTTTGCTCCTAATGTTTACTTTCGACTGCGTGTACATTAATTTAGTTGGCACGACAAGCTGGACCATCAGCAGGAGGCCAAGCAGGCTGATAATTAAATGTTCGTGATTGGCGATACCTCATATATATATATATATATATAATATAGTATAATATATATACGGAATCATTCTTCATAAAATTATATTATATATGAACAAAAGCTCGTATTATCGAGTAGAAGGGAAGAATTTCGGAGAGTGTCCATGTATTAATTAGCAGTACTATCATTAATTGTGTTTACTGATCATAAGCTTGTAATCAGCTTGGCTAGTCTATAATATTATGATGTTAATCGGCCTAAACGTGGCTTGTGTTTTCCTTCCATTTCTATTCCCAGTACGTAGGAAAATTTGGGCGTTGGAATGTCAAACTTCCATTTATTGGGGGAATCAACTTAATTCCACCTTGCAGTTTTAAGTTGTTGACTTTTAATTAATCCAGTGCTTGTGACGTCACGTCGTGCTTGTGTTCGTCTATATATTGTGGAGAGAAGTCAACATCCAACGACCACAACTTTGTTCATTAATTTTAAACAGTTAAATATGTACGTTCTTTGTACAAAGAACCCTTCGTGAACTGATAATCATTCCATACAATTAGGACAAGGAATTAGCTCATGTTATGAGAGGAAGTTGGTAATGGCACGAGGCCAAATCTTGTACAAATAATAGGTCGGTCGATCTAGATTGATTCTTGCCTTTTTACATGCTTTCAAGTTTCTTTCACACAAACTTTGTAGCACGGTTCATTGGAATAATAAGGTCCAAATTCCACGGTCGTAGAGAAGCATTTTTATCTTGGGTCTTCGCTCACGACAACTAAAACTTTGTACTCGTGAAGTTATATTTCCCACGTAAATGGTTGAGAATTGAATAGTATGTCCAAGTTTAAAGGAGACGGCTTAAATTGTTACCACTACGAAGAGAAAACCTCGGTTCATGAATCACTTATTTTGTACATTATGCTTAGTTTGTAATTTGCCCAATTGGATTTAAATGTCAGGGCACATAAGGTATGCATCAAACAGGTCGACGTTGACAGCTAAAAGTACCAGAACTCCACAATTTGGGTTGAGAATGAGAGAGAGAGAGAGAGAGAGAGAGAGAGAGAGATGGCAAGAGAATGAACTACCAAGGTTTGAGCGAGAGTTGCAACTTACAACAGTCGATGGAGTTACAAAACCTATAGAGAGAGAGAGAGAGAGAGAGGACACCCCTACAACTTATTCTTTTTGTCCTTTTGAAGAAACATTTGGCCCTAGTTAAACGAAAACCAGTCTTCAAAGCCCCAGCAGACACCGGACGGTGTACAATAATACCACCCTTCTGCGGTGTTCTCAGCTTCAAAGATGACTAGCAACACATCTTGTAAGATGACCATTGCACTCGGCTCACAAGATGGCACAATGTGCACCTGGAAAAAACCATAGTGAAAGCCAGCAATGGATGTGCCACTTACCAATGTGCTGGTTCTCTCCTTCCATAGAAACGCCTCCGTCACCTCCCGAGCATTATTAAGTACAACTAACTTGAGACTTAAATCTGTCAGACAAAATCCATATACAGGAAAATCACGGTTTAAAGACACAATGATTTTCATTAGAAACTGAAGTTTGAAAAAACATGCCTCATCACTGGCCCTTGCATAGATTCTGACCAGGCCCATCTTCCGAATTTACAACATTCCAGAGTGCAATAAAGTCCAACTATAGAAGACAAAACCAGCAGTAAAAGAAGTTAGGCCCCCAATAGATATTAGAAACGACAAATATGAGGTGGAGTCATGTATCTGAGCCCTAGACTACATAAGTTCTAACTTCTATTTGCAGTAACTGGAAACATAATGTATGGTGGTACAGGACCTGCCACCATGTATGCACTAGCTAGGAGACTGTCCGTTCAATTTATCATTATCCAATAATTGTCTAAATAAAAACCACTGAAATTCCATGAAAAAAATAACAAGCATATAAAGGAGAATGAAACAAAAACCTACAAACAAGATTGCTAGCTCACAATGGTCGACAGAGATACGAATAGAAGAGCGATGGAAAACAATCCATGATAGTTTATAAAAGAGAATGGATTTGGAACCTACAAACAGGTTTGCTCTCTCTAACAACGACTGGACCAGAAGGCAAACAAAAGGAGGGATTTTTTTATTGGGAGATAGCGAGAAAGTAAATCAATTAAGATCAGAAAGGTTTAGATTCAGAACCTCCATATATTCAGGAAAGCCTTTTTGAAATACTCCACTTGCATTGAAACACCCTTTTTCCCAAAGCAAATAAGGGTCTCCCGCACATATATCACCCTGTAAAGGTCCCTGCACTCACTAATCTCCAGAAACTTCCAATTTTATGCATTGCCGTCCTGTACAATGACTAAACCTCACCCCAAAACTGAGGTTCTAAAATAATATCGGAAAAGTATTTCAGAACCTCCATAAGCCTTTTTACAATACGCCCCCTGCGTTGAAAATTTTCCAAAAAGCTAATCAGGATCTCTCACACATACATCGCCCTGCAAAGATCCTGTACATGCATCTCCAGAACTTCCAATTTTCACATGGCCATCCTGTACGAGGCCTAAAAGTCAGTTGAATGCTATTTCAGCATTTTCTTTTCCCGTTGTTTGATTATATGGTTTGACTACTTCTTGATCAGTATCTTCAGCCCAATTCAGCAGTTTCCTAAAAGTTCCACTCCATACTCTCCACGTAAGCTATCCCAAATTTGTCCCTGTTCAATCCAATTTGACATGTTTTACCAATTATAGCATTTAGGTCCCTCAGATTGAGCAAGCCACTCTTTCCTTGGTGAAGGTTTCTCCAATGCTTCAGTTACATGTAAGCTACCCCAATTTTGTCCCATTCAATCCAATCGAACAAGTTTCCCCAACAGAACTAGCTACTTCAGATGAAGTGAACGACTCCTTCCTGAGTTAAGTTTTCTCCACTGCTTCAGTTAGCATTGCCTCGTTTATAACTTCTGGCAAATTCTCGCTCACAAAAGTTTGCTTAGTTAAGTTGACAGGGTCATCAATACCAGTTTCACCATTCTCTATATGATTTTGTACTATACCCTGTTCACCCCCTAACTGTCCATCAAATAACCTAATTTTAGATCTGCTATCGACATCCCCAGTTGCTACACACTCTAATCTAACCCCTTTGCCAAAGCTGACCTGAGATAATCCACCCGACCTAGAAACAGACTCCAGCAGTTCCGTGCTTATAGAAACTTGCTTATCTGGCTTATCCGGTCTCACATCCACCATTTCAGGATCACTTTTCCTCTTGAGAGGCCTTTCAGTAGAGCCAGGCCAGCACCCCACAGCATCTTCACAAGTTTTTTCAGCCTGCCGGCTTATGTGCCTTGACAATCGAGAACGTTTATAACCATCAGGGAAAACAAAAGCAGGTAGCTGCTTTCGACGGACATGACAAACAAAAATATCCATTCCTGGTTTCCAAAACATGTACATATTGATCTCTTGCCTAAACTCATCAACTGTTCCACGTATATCAAATTGCTGGCCTTCTTGACCTCTAACTCCCTCTTTCCTCTGCAAGCCCATGAAGAAGGCACAATGAGAACATGGCTTGGATGTGTCTACATATTCATTCGGAAAAGGATGGCACTGCAGCATCCCATTTGTATCCCTCTCTATCTGCATAGTGAAATGGAAACCATTAGTAGTAAAATAAAATTATACCTCCTATCTCAAGCATGCAAAATATTTACTATAAAGAATGCATAACAAAATCATAGCCTTGAACACAATGAAGTTTTAGTCCCGCATTCTAAGAATCTCTAGAAGACAAATTTAGGTGCCATTTGGATAGTGAGTTGAGATGAAAGTTGAATAAAATATTATTAGAATATTATTTTTTTAATATTATTATTGTTTTAGAATTTAAAAATGCTGAATTGTTTTTTATTTTTTGTGTGAAATTTTAAAAAAATTGTAATGATGAAATAAAACACTTTCACTATCCGAATAGGGACTTAACCTTCAGGGTAAGCTGTCTAAGTCGAGACTCCACCCATCCCTTCCAAGCAAGCAGATCATCAGAATCAGCCGCAATTATATCCACTTGTAAATAGTTTTTGTATGACTCAAAAAATTGATAGGGCTCAAATAGTGCACTCCATTGGCCTTTGCTCAGCTCAATCTCCTGTCGGTGGATAAAATAATAGAGACCAAGGTTTAGTAATCAAATAAGGTAACCTATATGGAATAGAAAGTAGGAGAGGGCGGGAATAAGTACAAACCTCACAGATGCTATGACCATGGTGGAACTGCTCCACCATAACACGAAGAGTACTTACCGAGACATTGTAGCTAGAATTCATACAAGGGTAGGAAGGAGTTATTATTGGCATGTGATGAAGCCGGTCCCTAGGGTTTTTGCGAGGATGCCATACTGGAAACCCAAGTTCATTCTCTTCTATTGGGCATAACATCACAGGATTTGGCCAACGCCATTGTGTATAAACTCTAAAGAATCGAGAAACCAGCATACTAGGAATTGCATTAGGGTAAAGCTGACATACCCGAGCAACCAAAAGGGCCCAATTTACACCACCAAGGAACCCAGTAACCTAACCAAAAGAAAAAGGAAAAACAAAAGCCAAGATACAAAAGGAAAACACTTTTTGGTCAGTCAAATCAGCACAACATGATACAAAAAGAAAATGCTGGGCAATGAAAAACACACAAATATAACAATCTTACATTGGAATAAACACCTCGTATTTTAGCCCAAAACTTCAAACATCTGAGTGTCATGCGAAAGTGCTACAATTGCATACAGGATTAAATGACCATGAAATTAATAAATCGGGAATATAACCAGGGTGAGATAAAAAGACAGTTCACCTCAACATTTGGAACAAGTTTAAGAATTTGGTCTGCAACCCGGCAGCCATTAAGGCTTCGAACAGTTGGCTCATCAACATTGTACAGAACAGACTCATGTGAGATGTCCAGGTCCTGTTGATAAGTTAGTCCCAGAACAATAACGATATGAAACAAACACATGCAATGATATGAAACAAACACATGCAACAAATATGCATCCTTTTATCCCAAAATCTCAATCACAAAAAGATTGCAGTGCAAAATGACATGTCCATAAGCAGCAAATTCATCAGGCCTTGAATGAAGTTAGAGAAAAAGGTTACAACCTTAGAATAGAAGAAGCATTTTAGACCAAATTAACATCTCATATCAAAACGTGAATATAATCACATAATTGCCTTCAACAATCTTTTTTTTTTTTTGTTCGCACCGGGTATCCAGAATAGCGTCCCGACTAATCCTAGGGGTGCAGAGGCCCTCAACAAGGAGTTTCCTGCAAGTGCACCTCAGTTAATTCGGGGAAAAAATCCCTCAATCCGATGGGCCCTAAAGATTGTTTGCACTCAAGTGGATTTGAACATTAGACCTATAGGGAGCATACCCCAAAGCCCAAGACCTTTACCAATTGAGCCAACCTCTAGGGATTTCTTCAACAATCAATATTATCATTATCACATCCAACTGAAGTTCGGCAAGTGACTACCAGAACTCTGGAAGAGCCAGCTTGATGAAGAAACAATGTAACAGCATGTCATCATATAAAGCTGTCTTTCAAAAATGCTCATCAAGCATGAAGAGAGAAAATTACTAAACAAAACGGTACTTTAGAGAGAGAGAGAGAATAACAGAATCCAAGCTCAAAACTGCACTCTAAACTTACTTCTGGAACAACCAAAAGAGATATACTTGCATAGAGAAGATCAATTGATATCCCAAGAAATTTGAATCTCATTACTGGGACATGAGCATCTGGAACTGGCTGAAGCTCGGTAACTTCTTCCATTTCAGCCAGAATATTATGCAAAACCATAAAAAAATCTTCCTGGGAAAAGAAACTTATATATTAGATGGCATTTAATTGTTCGTGAACTCAATTAAACTGAACAGCAAGGATCATGCTTCACTCACATCTCGATTAACATAAGATGGCCCAACACACAATGCGTCGATGTCAGACCCAGGCCCATGTACCTGTCAATACAGTAAAGTGCTGCTACATGATACTCAAAAAAGTAGTAGTTTCACCCAAAGGACATCTGAAGTACATATACACACAAACATATACACATGCATATATCTCTGTATGCTCAGAGAGAGGAGTTACAACAAAGGTAAGAATCTAAAGATATTAATATTGCTCGTACAGTTTTTGGATGCACCAGATCTAATGGCAAGCAAAAAACTGAAGCAAGACCAAAATCAGGACAGCAGCAGTTTACATACAGTACAACTAGCTGTTTTAGTTAAATGTGTAACTTAATGTGAGAATGATAATACCATCCTCATCATCATCTCCACCATTGCCACCTCCAGCATCTCCATTCTTAAACTATGAGAATCAAACCAGCTAAGGACCATAAAATAAGGAACCAGCTAAAGACCATCAAATATTTTTTTTATAAGTAAAAGACCATAAAATACGCTTGACTTTAACCCGTAGAAGCAGACAAGTTGTTCAATTTTTAATAAGAAAGGACCGTGTGTTCCAAATAATCACCATAAACAACTCTACCTAACACGAATTCATCTCTTTCCTCCAAATCAATGTGGAAACTATTGCCAGAAAGCTTTGTTGCCACTGATATGTCGGGGCACTTCATAATTGAATTCAGTTCTCCCCATCCGACGCATATCACAACTATGATGCAAGCTACCAATGAAAGAGAGTACAACATTCTGGCAGGTAAATGATTCTTATTCCTGAACTGAAGATGATCCAAGTTGATCCTTCAGTAAAAAAATTGAAAATAAATGTAACAGATTCTGCATGCAAACCTCACATGATTAATACACTTTATTAACCCGATTGCCATTGGTGAGGCTAGAACAAAAATGCCTTGGAGAAGAACATAACAAAACAGAAGCAGTTGCTCTCATCATAAAAGGGGTGTAATGAAAACTTATACTAACCCCCAGTCGATAGGAACCAAAAGTAAGAATGACAGCATTTGCGTCCTCCACCATCTGATCTGTGTAGCCCCTCTGGTGGGTTAATTGCTTGACCCAACCCTTTACAATCTACAATAAAGGTTTTGTTAGCAAAATAGAAATGCATCTCACAGAAAGACGGAAGAATGCATACTATAAAACAAGCTAAAATGCCAATGAATTGATTGTGGAAAAATATAGATGAACCAAAATTCCATATTTAATAGGTTCTAAAACTCTCTATAATACTTATAATTTTTTATTTTTCAAAGAGGTTCCGTCAAGTACATTCATAAAACAGGCAGGAACTTTCAACCAATATTACACTTCCTGTAAAGTAAGAATGGCTCATTATACAACTAAAAAGGCCAAAAAAATGATAAACTATGCCAAGGCAAGCCAGTATAATATACAATGAAATATCACTAAACAGCCTATCAACATTAGTTGGTAGACTCCAAAACCCTAACCACCAACACCACAAAATGTTTGAATATTCAAGCAAATTAGAGATTCAGTAATATACTCCTTTCCAATAATTTTGCCCTTCAGAACCTAAAAACAATCAAGTAAGCTTCATGCATTTTTAGTACCGACAATGCCACATAAAAGTTGAATCCACTAAGGATCGAATACAATTAGTTCTGTTGTCATGTCTACCATCATTGTCATCAGTAATTTCCATTAATTTGTTCAATTGAATATCAAGTCTGTTTGATACAAAATGAACTGGGGGTCCAGCCCATTGGAAGCCCATTGCAAGGAATAGAAGTAAGAGATAAGACTCAGAAGAGATAAAAGTCAAAAGAGATTGATTGGCCCACAAAAAGATAAAAATTACATGAAGTAGGACTCAGCTACATCAAAGGAAGAAGACCTATAAAGGAGGGAACCAATGTAATGTAGGATAGAGATCTACACTCTCTTGGGACTCTCCAAAAACATAGCATCTTCTTTAATCTCTACTCAACCATGAGAAACCATGAGAAACTGTAAAATCGCCAAATATGGTGGATTTCGGCCTTAAAACAACGGCAGTTGTAGGCTTTTATGCCGAACCACAACCATGTATCTCTTTATTTACATTTTTTAGGTGCTTTATTTATTACTTATTATTCTATTTATGGATGAACATCACACAGGATCAATGTGAAAGCCATAATCATGGGCCATTTGACCATCTTGTTGAACTCTGGCCCCGCCCTGAAAATTGCATCAATGAAGGCCGAAGACTTGAATCACACGGCAAGCAAATGTTAATGTCCTTTACTATAAAACATCATGTGCATATCTTCCAACTGTATCTGATATGCATATCGAATGCAAACATATAGACACAACTTTTCTCAAGAGGCAGTCAACAATACCAAATAAGTAAAAATAACTACCTCATCAATGCGGTCCAGAACCTCTTTTCTCTTCGAAGCTTCTTCTGCACTCTCATATAGCCCCGAATCAATCAAGAACTACGAGCAATACAGTAGTTAATATAATGTGGATATAAAGCAGCGAATCGAGAGAGAGAGAGAGAGAGCTAAAAATAAACAAATTTGTGATACCTTTTCCAATTCCATATTGCGGTGACGATCAGCCTCGGTGGGCCCTGCAAGTGAGATTGGCTTTGTGATACCGTACTTCCTTGCCGGCTGCGGCGAAGAACCGTTGGGACTTTCAGAACCCACCATTTTCTGAGTCAACAAAGAAAAACCACACACCAAAACAAGCTACCAAAGATTGCTATGAATCCTAAAGTACTGGTCGCGGAGATCGAGCCTATTCAACAAATCACATCGCAGATCGTACTTAGGTTGAAGGTAGCAGAGCGAAATCGGGATAAGAACGATCGAGGCGCTGAAAAGGGAGGGGAATGTAGTGTGTAGTGTGGAGAAGTTAGAACCAGGAAAAGATCAAAACCCTAGTTCTTCGAGGAAGGAGAGGTTTGCCGGTCAAACACGGAATATTAGAGAGAGATCTGAGTGGATTGTGGACGGAAATTAGAAAGCTTGGTGATGGAGACAGCTGGTGTGCCAAAGAAAGATCCACTACTATCGACAAAGTTGCTGTTCTGTCAAACATTAACCCTGTTGCAGTCATAGAACTGATATGTTAATAATTAATTAACAAAAAAACATACATTAATTTAATTATTTATATGAATATGATCATTAAAAAATATATCTTTGGACTACAGACTGGAGGAGATTAGTGAGAATTATTTAGCTTAAAAATGTTTAGATAAATTGCACCGACTCTCAAAATTCAAACAAAATACTCATCTTTTCCAGGGACAGACAAGGAAACAGATGGTTTTTCTTAGGAAGGAAACCGATGTATAGGTATTTTGGGCGAAAGCTATAAAACTTGGTTGAATTGAATGTTTTGCTTTATATTTTTAGCGAAACGCAGTGGCTCTAGAAGCTGTGTCGAGGGGTATGAACCCTCATTTACACTAAATAAAAAATCGGGGGAATGATAGCATGATCAACTTAAAAATAAAAATAAAAATAAAAATAAAAACAGTTAATATATGAATAATGCTAAAGTTATATTGTTTTACTATTTATTCATTACTCTTTCTATATTTAATTTTTTTATTATTTTACTTAATAATTAAGCAAATAATTATTAGTAAAATTATATTTTTTTAAATTTTTTCTTAATAATTAAGAATGTTAAAATAATACTTAAAAAATGATCAAAAAATTTAAAAAAAAATTTAAAAAAAACTTTAAATACGTTATAAGTATTACACGAATAGTAAGAAGATAATAATCCTATCACTACCCTAACAATATAATCAAGCTGCAAGCACAAAAGAAACATGATTGGAGCTATAATAATATAAACAAGATGTGTTTTTTACGTGCCAAAGTCTACGTAAAAAACACATCTTGGACAACTTCCATCGTGAGACATTACAGGCTACTTCTGATTGTTCTTGTTTTTTTAAGTGCTTGCTCTTTTGTTCTGGAGAAGCTTGTCTTGCCTAAGCCTTGCCAACCATAAACAGAGAATTTACTTCATTTTTTCTTTACTTTTGACATCGATTATCCATATATTGCCTGGGCATAACCCCCCCTTCCCTTCCCTCCTTCGC
The DNA here is from genome assembly GCA_036898215.1 of Platycarya strobilacea. NCBI lineage: Eukaryota > Viridiplantae > Streptophyta > Magnoliopsida > Fagales > Juglandaceae > Platycarya > Platycarya strobilacea. The sequence continues at coordinate 4,421,138 of CM072555.1, forward strand.
AGGCAAGGTGGGGTTGGTAGTGATGGCACCCGAACCGTAATTGTATTTTCTATCATATGCATTGGCATTTGGAGTGCCACAAGGAACTGATGATGATCAAAATTCAAGAATCTTACAAATTTGATAAATTTAATTCAAGATAAAACAGGGATCTGTTGCTAAAAGTACACCCAATAACTCCCATTTGAACTCTAAAAGGAACATATCAGTGATTTATTATATATCAAAATGGTCACTGCCATCGTTTATAGTCCAAAAGAATATTAACAAGAAGTTGTTCAGTAAGTAACTAGAAAATTTGTTATGATCCCCCTCTTCTATAGGGATCATCTAGAAAGTGGGTTGTTTTGAATGCATTCAAACAGAAAAGCTGATATAGATGTTATGGGTTGAAATTTTTTGTACTGCATTAAGTTATACATAACAATAGACAGAGATGGCGCCAAGCCTTCTAACGTACCCATTATTTTGATTCCAATAAGCTAGTTGACTAAAAAAGTACACAGCAAAATGGGCAACCTCGGTCTGGTTTACAACTCTTGCAATGCAAGATTAAATTGACAGGGTAATCCCATATAGAACTCAGATAGAGAGTCTTGAACAGCTATTGAAATGTAGTAACTATTAACCGTCAGGCTGAGCAAATTAAGAAAAACAAAAACAAAAGGGGCACATCTTACCAAGCTGCAACACAACGTTATGAAACATTTGCTTAACTGGTTATCGACATACACCATAACTTCAACTGCACAGCATCATCTCTGGTGTCTCAAGGCATCTTCAAGCCGGGAATTTCTTCTTGCACACTCTAAAATCATTTTATCAGCAGTGATGAAGTATGCAGCAATTGATGCTGTTCACCAAAATAGGTGTGGCACATTTAGTTACAAGTACATTAGCAAAACAAAATATTAAAATCTGAGAAAAACTTGAGAGCATTTTTCTTGGTTGGGCGAAGGGGGCATGTGCCTTGTGCATCCGTGTGTGTGTGTGTGTGTGTGTGTGTGAGAGAGAGAGAGAGAGTAAACTGCTTTTTCTTTATATTTATTTAGAATGTGGATGTTAACAATGCATAGACAAGAAAAACTCAATTTCATTAGTAAGAAAATTTACTTCTAAAACCCTCTGTGGTTGCCAAATAGGCAATAACTTCTTTTTTTTTAAATCTTTTGATAAGTAAAATAGGCAATCCCTAAAATTATGTGTGCAAACGCGCAATAATAATTTACTAATACCATGAAAATTAAATTGTATGTTAAACACCTTAAACATCACTTTCACAAACTGAGTTCTTAAAGCTATGTACTATGTTCATACCAGCAGATATAATGAGTGCCTGAGCAGTATAATTGAGGTTTCTCTTTGCCCAAGGAATCACACGAACGGCAGCCAACTAAGGACATGGATGAAGAAACATCAGAGAAAATAAAATCAAATAGAAGAAGATGAAGGAGAAAGAAAGAATTATCTGGATGTGAGGGGCAGGATGGAATATGTGCAAAATAAACAGGAACCAAGGACATAAATCATTACATTGAGATACAGAAAATTCTCGGCATGTGAAATTAAGAACATACTCATCGGATGTTCTCAGCATGTGCACATCTTTGAAATTTACCACATTTTTATAATAATAAACTAAAATCCATCCTCATTACTTTCTTTAAAAAAATAGATAATTATTTATTACAATTGAATGAAAAGTAGATAAAAATAATAATAACAGTTAATGTACAGTTGGTCTGTTACGATCTTCAATTAGTTCCCACAATACACCTATTATCTACGGCCATTGTAGCCACAGACCAACGAATTTATTTGTCATCTTGAACGTCATCTCACTCCTTTGCACTCCAAAGGCAATTCCTAGTTCCATTTTTGTCTTTATTTTTGTAGTGGTTGAACCTTACCAGGTCTCATGCTCATCAATCCAAAAAATTGTGCCCACGTCCCTCTTAGTTTTTGAAGTAGCTAGTTTGTGCTAATTCAATGATATTCCAATTAATTCAATTAAGACAGCATGCTTCATAATGAAGCCCGTTAATACCTAAATCCATGGCACCTTGGTTCTTCAAGTTAATACTAATGAAGTAAATGTCCAACAAACAAGGTAGTTCGCCTTTTAAAAAGAGGCCAGGCAGGAAATTGGAGTATAGAATATATCCGGCGCAAGGTTAGGAATTTAATGAAAGCACCAAAGTAGCTCTTGCCAATTGATAATAAAAAAATTCTCTTGTGGCAATCGTTTAGTACATGCTAAAGAGTTCCAATTATGGCCTCTCAAAACCAGATACTAAATTAGCAACAAAGAAATATTCTAGCAAAATATTTCTAATAAAGAGTCCCAAAAAGGGTTAAAAGAGCATGAATGCAGCATACCGTAGGCACAGCACTGGCAACACATGCAATGGAAGCTGCCTTGAATCCGGCACGAACACCTTCTGCATATGTATATATATGCTAAGTGATGTCAATCATACACCAATATTAAAAAAAATTTTAAAAAAAAAAGAAGAGGATAATAAATGATGTACGTATATAATGGCGTACGTGATTGCAGAATAAAAGCGAGAAGAGAAAGAAATTGAAATTGGGGATTTCAAAGTTCTCATTAATTAGGATCCTAGAAAAGAGATATTCCATCCATCAAAACTTAGATGCAGCTAACTTGATTTTTCTTACAGACAAACAAACACTCAAAAGAACACACGCATGCCACAGGCCTCACGCATTTCCAACTTGAAATCACAGGCCAATGAGGGAAATTGACCTCTTTAGATGTTGCGAAAACTTAAGATGAACATGCAAGTAAAAACTAAATAACATTTATTTTAACATAATTACGTCAACTTAAACAATCAATTGTATCAAACTTATTTTATGGATTCTGAATTTTCTCGAAATTATCAGGTTCCAAAATATTTAAAAAAAAAAACAAGGTAATAAAAAAACCACGATTCTTTTTCGGTTACAAACTTTTTCCAAGCAACCAACCAGATGATAAAGACAACTCCACGCATCCGGCTTCAGGATTTTTATGAGCTTCAGAATCTCATTACTTTGAGTAAAGAACAAATCAGACTATTACCGGAATCAAAAAGAGAATATAAGATAACAAATCAAGATGATGCCGAATCTCCTTTTCGACATTCTTTCAGCAAGCAAGCCGAGTATTTTGGGGAGAGAGACAGAGAGACAGAGAGATGACCGTCTTAATCAACAATGAAACAATTAACAAACCCTTGGCGCAAAAACCAGATAAAGCATAAACCTCATTCAATGATATAAACTTTCCCTTATTTTCTTCCTGAACTAAGAAAAGAAAAGCTAAGTCCGAACCATTTGTGCAATTTCTGGCGTTCAAGATCTTCTGCTCTTCAACAGGAGAAGCAATCAAGAATCCGTTTCTTCTATTCACCCATACGTCCCTCATTTCCGATGGGATTCCCATTTCTCCGTGCCCGCCGTTCTTCAGACTTCTCAGGGAAAAAGAGAGTGGGGGAGAGAGCCGTGTTGTCATTGTACTTCGCAACCCATTTTTTAAACGAAAAAGCCATAGAACACCGGGGGCGGCCTCACGTGGAGATCAAACGACGTCGTTTTCTTTTCCCCAAAATTTCCATCTTTTCCCTTCATTTCGAAATCTCCATTCTTACTTGTTCTCTTTTAATAGTAATATGTCACACGACCTGTTAATCCAACACAAACACAATACAAAAATAGCGAGTTAGATTTTAGTTTTAAAAGGTTTCGAATCAAAACGAATTGACCCGTTATGACACGATTGCTTAACAGGTTGATAGTGGGTCAACTTATTTTAACCCGCTATGACAAGTTATGACACATTAAAAAAATTAAAATCACAAGTATACCCTTACATTTAAAGATAAAATTATTAGAATCTTAATTTTAATATTTTTATTATTTGTATTATAATTCTTACTTGTAATTAGTATTATAATTTTTATAGATATTGTGATTTTAACATTTGTATAAAATTATGTAATTTATGCTAAGTTTAATTAAGTCAAACGAATTAATTTTATACTTATTCAACACATTTACATAAACAGGCTGAAACGTATTATATTTTATTGTATTAATTTATTTCGTAATATTCACTAATAGGTCATAACGGGTTGACACGACACGACACGTTATATTAACGGATCGTGTTAGAATTTGAGATTTTAATACGATAAGTTTAACGGATCGAGTTAGGATTGACTTATATAATATGATATGCATGTCTTGACACGACTCGTTGACACGATTTGACACTCATACTTTCTACTTTCCCGATAGCAATCAAAAATTCATTTCTGAAATCCAAAAATTCAAACTCCGAGTTTTCTCATATTGTCTTCGTTGCTGTTCAAGAAGCTGATTGAATAAAAATTTGAAATAACTATTAGCTGCAAATATAATTGTCATCTGGGTACACCCCACAAGTATAAGATGACATGCTCCAAACAGTTTATTTATTAGTATTAAATTCATCTCCCCACCAGTTTACCACCGAAGAATCCACCACCACTTTTCTATTTATTTTAATCATTTACGTTTCTATCTCTAGTTTCATGCCATTTGGATATCTTCCCCACATCATTTTCTGGGTTGAAGAAGTTTTCATTTTCTCAAGGATTTCTCCTAGATTAGAGAAGGAAGAAATTTAAAATTTAAATATGAGAGAGAGAGAGAGAGAGAGAGAGAAGGGAGTAAAATAAAACCACGTCGTTATTGTGTCACTTAGGACACGACGTCGCAGCGGGAATATTTCCTGGGGTACCTAACACCACTCTTTTTTTTAAGGAAATAATTATTGAAGTTTTAAGGCTGGCAATTTGCCTTTTTTTCTTTCGAATAAAAGGTAGACAAACTAATAATTCACACAAAAAAATTTGTAACAACCTCGTAATTCGCGTAAAGATTAATTTTGTAACAAGTGATATTGAATTTTACTTTAAAAATAAAAATAAAAACAAAAAACATACACGAGATTTAAACATGTTAAAATCGTATTTAATATTATTCGATACTTATTTATTAGGCAGTCTTAAATTTTAATAGATTATATAATATAACATTTAACTGAAAAGGATATTACAATAAGATAGAAACTCTCGTCTCACTTTGAAGTTTTATTTGGATTCAGAAAACATTTTAATTTAATCTCATTTAATTTTACTTTATTTAATCATTATTATTTTTTAAAAATTTTAAATAAAATATTCAATCTTTTATAAATCTCAAAATAATGTATATATATATTAAAAAATTAATATTCTAATAATATTTTATTTTATTTTCATTTTATTTTATCTCAACTCACAATACAAACCTCCTCTAAAAATATACATTGTCAAAATTTACTTTGATTTACCGCATAAGTGATAAATAAGTACCATCATCCAACATTTGCAAGAGGTGATCAAACAAAACTCAAGCCGGAATTCCTAATATATTCCATCCTAAAGTATTAACAATCAATTAGTTAAAAAAAAATTTAAAAAAAGTATAAATTTGCAAACTTTAAAAAAAAAATTATCATATTTAATTAATAGTAGGGAAAAAATATAGAAAAAATATATTTTTCTACTTATAAATAGTAATACTTCAAAACTTTCAAATTGAGAGAGTTATTATTTACAAATAAAAAAATGGAATATTATTCTTTTATTTCTTTATTTTTACTTTATTCTCTTCATAAATAATAAAATATGATTTTTTTAAGTGTGTAAACATGCACTTTTTATAAGAAAATTTTAACTAATCCATTACCAATTAAATGAAAATGTTGGATTTGTAGATTCTGATTTATTCCAATCAATTTTGGTGACCCGATCCGATATAAAGTCATCATATTTTTTTGTGAGCCGTGCTAGGAGGTTGCCGATGTGTAGGCGGCCCCCATATTTTTACTTTTTTTGTTGCGAGATTTCCAGGAGGTTTGGGCCGATGTTTAAGGGTGGAACCAAGTATTAGGTTGGGGGGCTACTGGCATACTGCCCCCCAAAAATTTTAAAAACAAATGTTTTAGTATATAAATATGTATAATTTTTATATAATTAATATTGTCCTTCCAATTTATTAAAAAAAAAATAAGTTGTCCGTAAATATTCAAGCCTCTAAAACTTCTGAAATGATAATAAATAATAATAAATAAAATTTTCTCTATAAAAAAACTGTTGTTGAACTTAATTTAAAAGAAAAATTCTAAATTGATATTTTCTTTTCTTTTTTTTTCTTTTTGTAATAGTCTCTAGTAAAATGTGAAGTCTTAAGAAAAATTATCTTATAAGATAATTTATAAATATATATTTTTTATATATAATTTCATGGCGTATGATTATAATTTTTTATATAATTATGTGTAAAAAATACATATTACTTATATTCACACATATCACATATTTTATCAATTATTCTCTAAATATAGAATCTTGATTTTGCCCATGTTGATATTGAGCTTTTTATGACTTGAAAAATGCCAGACAAAATGGTTGTTCCAGCGAGCAACCCAATAATTGTGAAATCAATATTTTTTTTTTCATATATTCCTATATATACATATGAACATTATAGTCATTTCGAGCAGTGTGTTTTACCTCCCAATGTATTTATCACTCATGTAGATAATAAAATTCTTTGTAATTTTGTGAATGTAAATGTAAACACATTATCAAATCACAAAAATATTTATTTTGTGGAGTTTTTGTTTTACTTCTTCTTACATTGTTTTTCACAATTTGAAGTACTCCTTTTACATTGCCAACGATCTTCACAAAAGAAATCATCATATTGTTGCCTTTTATCTTATCTTTTAAATAATGTAATTTATTACCAAATAATACTTATTTGCTACCTCATAAAAGTCATTTAGAAAATACGTAATAGAATTGCTAACATTCTTATAATTTGTATAGATATTTAGGGATAACTTAGTCTTTTACACTGTATAGCGTTAATCATTTCTTCTATATATAAATCACTGCATAGCATACTATGCATGTGAATTACAAGAGAATTATTCCATTTTGGTGTGCGTCGTCTTCCCCCTTTACTCTGTTTTCTTTTATTCTTTGCACAACTCATACCAGTTGCAGTACCATTTTCACTAAGTCTGATATGGTATCAAAGAAGTGAATAATGACCAACAATGATCCTACCCCTCCCAACAAATACACTAACCTTGCAGATCCAACCAACCACTACAGACTTGAAACTTCTGACAACCCGGCAATGTGCTTGTCACAGAACGCCTCAATGTGGATAATTACTGCACCTAGTCTCGCTCCATCCAGAGAGCACTCCAAGCCAAAATTAAACTTGGATTCCTAAATGGAACCTTAACCAAACCAACCAGACTCGATGATCCCGTTTATGAACTCTGGGAAAGAAGTAACGATATGGTTGTCTTAGTTGCATAATTCAATTAGCGTCCCTCTACATTCATCGGTTACCTTTGTTGACGATGCACACCATATTTGGTGTGACCTGGAAGAGAGATTCTCATCCCAAAATGGACCTCGCATATATGAACTTAAGAAGCAGTTGGCCGACCTGATTCAAGACAATGATTCGGTCAATACATACTATGGTAAACTTAAGTCTATTTGGGATGAATTATCTGTATTTGACCCATTACTTGTTTGTTCATGTGCCTCAACCAAGCTCATGTCAGACCGCTACCAACGAGATTGTGTAATACAATTCCTTATAGGTCTTCATGACTCCTTCAGCAATGTGTGTGATCAAATTATGTTGCTCGATCCCTTACTGCTGATTACCAAAGTTTTTTCTTATATCCAACAGTAAGAGAGACACCATACAATAGCCGTTCACCCCAACCCAAACAATGATTCCATTGCTCTTACTGCCCATAAATATACACCCACCCCTTCTCTAAACCAAGCTAAAAGAGACAAACCCTACTGTTCCCATTGCAAAATCTCGGGACATACCTTAGCCAACTGTTTCAAGTCTGGCAATGCAACAGCTCCCGTTTGCACCCCTTGTGAGATGACCGGTCACGTTGTTGATCGTTATTACAAATTTCACGGGTATCCACCCAGGCATAAGCTACATAAACCCAAAGCCAATGCTGCTTCCCTTGGTACATCTAAAGTCATATTTGAACCAAGCTTGTCATTGACAAAGGAGCAATATCAGGACCTCATAGCCCTGTTGCATAGTAAGGATTCTCCACCATCTGCCAATCACAATCATATGATTATTTATTCCAACCACCACTCATCTTCCATTGCTGGTATCTCCTTTTATCTCTCTTTATCTTATTCAAAAACACCATGGATTATTGATACAGGGGCGATGGATCATATGATCTACCACCCATTTCTTTTCAAAACCATTACCTCAACAATTTCCCATTTTGTCAAACTCCCAAATGGAGAGTTTACAGCAGTCTCTCACATTGGTACCGTGCAAGTGACAACAAACATTTTACTTCATAACGTCCTCTGTGTACCATCTTTTCTTTTTAACTTGTTATCTGCTCATCAACTTGCAATACAATTACATTGTTGTCTCATTTTTCTCTCCAATTTTTGTTTTATACAAGGCCTCTCTCCTTAGACAACAATTGTGAAGGGTAGCATGGAGCATGGACTTTACCACCTGCTCACCGATCCAATCTCCCCACATGACTTAACCAACACTTTGTCCCAACCTTTTCATTCTCCCAATCACATTTCAGCTGCTGTACAACATGCCGAGAGTGCCCATGATTTATGGCACCACCCCTTCCCTTCCTGAATGTACTTAATTTCAGATACTCATATAAACACAAAGATGAATACAAAACAAAATATACCTTGTTTAGTATGTCCTCTTGCTAAATAGTCTCGGCTTCCTTTTAATATCAGCACTCATACTACTTCTTCTTATTTTAAACTTATACATTGTGATTTATGGGGACCACACTCAATTGTTGGACATGATGGTAGTAGATTTTTTCTCACCATTGTTGACGATTATTCCTGCTGCACTTGGGTCTATTTGTTAAAAAGAAAATCTGATACACGCAACAGAATTGTGTCTTTCTATCAATTGGTTGCAACACAATTCAACACTCAAATAAAAATCCTTCATAGTGACAATGGAACCGAATTTTCAATGCCTTATTTCTACTCTAAACACGGAATTATTCACCAAAAATCATGTGTCGAAACACTTCAGCAAAATGACTTAGTCGAACGCAAATATTGACACCTCCTTCAAGTTGCTCGCTCCCTACGATTCCAGTCCAGCCTTCCCTTGCATTTTTTGCCTCATTATATCCTCACTACCACTTATTTGATCAATCGCATTCCCATTCCAATCATTCACAACAAATCTCCATATGAAATTCTATTCCATAAACATCCATCTTACTCACAATTACGTGTTTTTGGCTGCCTTGCTTTTGCATCAACTCTCTCTTGCCACCGACATAAATTTGATCCCAAAAGCCGTTGTTGTGCTTTCCTCGGTTACCCCTTTGATGTCAAAGGCTATAAATTATTAGACCGAGACACTCATCAAACCCTCATCTCACGCGATGTTGTCTTCGATGAAACATTATTTCCTTTCCATACTCCTTCCCTTCTTCCCCAGTCCACTACTCTGCCACATTCACCCCTACTTCCAAATTTCTCTCTACCCGACCCTGACTCCATCTGCACCATGCCGGCACTTCCAATTCCACCTCATGGGCCACAAGCCTCACCACACATATCACCTACTGAACCCTCACCCCCTGCACCCCTACCTCCTTCCCCACCACCACCACCACCACTTCGACGCTCAACTCGACCACACAAAACCCCTGCTCACCTTACCAGCTACAAACAATGCATTCCACCCATTTGCAGGTAGTCCGTGACCCCATTGCTCCTTCCTCATCATTGTCTGTGGAAACTCCCTACCCACCAGATAAAGCTTTTCCTCTTTCTACCACTCTTTCTTTTAACAAACTATCCCTCTCTTTTTTTGTTGCTTCTGCCATTTCCTCATCTCATGAGCCTTCTTCCTATGGTGAAGCTATTAAAAATCCTAATTGGTATGAGGCTATATGATCTGAAATAGCTGCTCTCGAACTCAACAACACTTGGTCTCTTATTGACTTACCTCCTGATAAACATGCTATAGGCTATAAATGGATCTTCAAGATCAAATATCATTCCAGTGGCAGCATTGAACACTACAAGGCGCGTTTAGTTGCCAAGGGTTTTACCCAACAAAAGGGAATTGACTACACTGAAACCTTCTCACCCTTGGCTAAGCTTGCCACTGTTTGAACCTTACTTGCTGCTACCTCTGTTACCCAGATGACTAACACAAGAGGGGGGGTGAATTGGGTTATATTATAAAATTAATACTTATAAACTAAATATACAATATAAAATATAACCAAAATATAAAACAGTAGGAAATATAAAGAGTAGGGTAAGAGAAAGCAAACTCAGTATTTTTACGAGATTCAGCCCCACTGCCTACGTCCTCGCCTCAAGCTACCCCTTGAGGATTCCCAAATCCACTATTCAATCTCCTTTAGGTGGAGATAGAAACCTATTACACCTTTGAGCAGCACCGCTCCAAAGAATCCGTGTAGAACACCCTCTACACTTCCAATCACCTCACACTTGGTGATTCAACTATTCCCTGTGTAGAACACCTTCTACACACACAAGGGTTATACGCACCCTCTTACTTCCAATCACCTCACACTTGGTGATTTAACTATTCCCCGTGTAGAACACCTTCTACACACACAAGGGTTATACACACCCTCTTACTGATACAAGAATTGATAGTGGGTAGGCTATTAGAAAACACTCCTCAATGAGTGAAATAAGAACAATACAGCACAAACTATATCTCTCTCAACAAGAACAAGAATTAAGGCTCAAAACTTTAGAAAAGAGAGAATGAGAGCTTTGAAAGAATGATGCAAAATTTAGCAATAGATGTGTAAGCTCTTGTTGTGATTTTTGCAAAACTCAAGTGAGCTATTTATAGGTAAATGAGTCTTCAATTTCAAATTTGAAAAGATTCTCATGTCAAATAAGAGCACTATTCACTTTTCAAAAAATTCAAATAAAAACATTTCCTTTTTGCATTTGTCAAAGACAACTCCATTCATTTTTCAAAGAAATCAAACCTAATTTTTTGCTTTTCATACAAGACAAAATGAGCATGATTTATTTTTCAAACCAAATCATCTTCTTTTTGCATATGTTAAAAAAACACACAACCACCCTTTAAGATTTTCAAACAAATCATCTATCTTTTATATTTGTCAAAAAAACACACAACCACCCTTTAAGATTCTCAAACAAAATCATCTACCTTTTGCATTAGTCAAAAAAACACACCACCTCCCTTCAAGACTTTCAAACAAAATATGCACATGTCAAATATGATAATCAATCATCTTATAAAATCAAGTTTTTATAAAAAAAATATAATTTTCGAAATTATTTTGTTTGATGGTGTTATGCACATGTGAAAAACATAATTTTCAAAACTAAGACATTTAAAAATGTCTTGCATATGTGAAAAAAGTAATTTGATGTTTTATGAGAAAAAAGAGTAATTTGGAGCCTTAATCCAATTTCTAATTTTATCAAGAGATGTACAAAAATAATCTATGAGCTTCATTTGTAGACTTGATATCTTTCTTGCTCATGCTTGATTTCTTGATGTGTTTAGCTCCCTTCATGCATAGACAACTTGAGCTTGAGTTTTCAATATTATTTGTTATCATCAAAATTTATACGTAAATACGAGACTTGAAACCTTGGGTTCAACAATCTCCCCCTTTTTGATGATGACAAATACTTAGTAGAAATCTGCGACCTGCAGTAATACTTAAGCTCCCCCTGAAAATATGCGTTAGTATTTCAAGAAAAATATAAATATGATTCTAGCATATATAACAGGGTAGTATAATACTAGTATAAGACTTCTCCCCCTTTTGGCATCATTAAAAAGGAACCGTAATTGGTTTCAATAAGATTTTTTTTTTTTTTTCGTAATAAGCAATAATCAAATAAAACGGTATGTTAGAGAGTAGAAGTTGGAACCACCCGTGCCCGACAAAACCTGCAAAGGTTGAAGCCGAATTTTATCATCTCGGTGCGGAAGAAGATTTAAATCCGCTTGATGTTATTGACGAATTAGATATTCCAGAGATTTGAAGTTGAATAATTAAAATTATCTGTGTCCGACAAAGACAGCAAAAGCTGCAAGCCTAGCTCTGGCAATGCGGTGCAGAGCCATGCATGTCCGACAAAACCTGCAAATGTTGGAAGTCTAACTCTGACAGTTCGGTGCAGAGCCACGCGTGTCTGATAAAACCTACAAAGGTGGCCTAGCTCTAGCAGTCGGTGCGAAAGCAGATTCAAATCCGCGTGATATTGTTGAAAAATTAAATATTATCGAGATTTGAAAGTTGTCGTTTAAAAGACCGTTTTCACCTGTTGGATACTCAAATAAATTTTCACCCCACTCATTGATTCGGTTTCTGTTTATTCAAAACGATAGAATGGTGGAGAAAATTTCATCTAATAATCTTCCGGATTTGAATCAGGAACCGTCTCAACCAGTCATTTTATCTCATGAGGTTGTCAATACCATGATAGAAGCAGAGATGCATTTTTCAAATAAAACTGATTCTGAGGTTGTTGCAGCATCAAGAACTCTCAGTGCTCAATATGCTGCCTCTGTTACGACCATGTCTCGGAGATTACTAGCGAGGGCAAATGAGGTTGATCGACTTAACAATCAAATATCTGTTCTGCATCAAAAGCTTGTAAATAAAGGCAGAAAGAATAAGAGGTTAAAGCAAGAAAATAAAGATTTGACGGAATTGGCTTGTATTCTGAAACTTCAAATAGAGGAATCGGAACGAGTAAGAGTTCAAGCACAGAGTCAACATCAGCAGATAATGGCAGCGTTTCACGAGAGAAACAGGAACAATTATAATTAATCTCGCTAGCTTAGTTCGATAACTTTTGACAATATGCATCCGGCATATCTTGTAAGTTTGACTAAGTAAGATTTGAAGAGATGTTAGTTTGTCTTTTACTTATTTCCATCTTTATAAAAGCAATCCTTAGTTTTATCTAATCCGCATCAAATCTTCTTCTCATTGTTGTAGTTCATCTTCATTCTCACTTTACAAATTTTCAATGGCTCGTAGATTTCCCTTCAGTGATTCTCTTCATCAAGATTTGAGGTATCCTTCACCTCAGTCTCAATCTATTTCTGCATCTGTCGTGGGTGCCATGAAGCAACAAGAGACTGATTTAGCTAATAAATCAGATCATGACGCCATTTACGAGCTTGTGGGTCTCGGGACTCGATACTCATCTTCCATAGTTTCTTTTTCCGCTCGGTTGCAGTCCAAAACCCGCGAGATAGAGAAGCTTAATGAGAAGATCGATATTCTTCAACGACTTGTTCAAGAGTCTAACAAAAAAATAGTAGACTTAAAACAAAAGAATAAGGATTTAAAATCCTTACTTGCCTCTGCATTTCGATTGCCTAATCCTTTAGATAAGGATGACATGATGATTTATGAGGAGCAAATGCATTTGAATGATGAGGCTAAACGTCTCAAGTTTCTGTAGGTCATTTGAGTTAATGGAATAAAAGTATCTAGCAGATATTGATGGCATGCATAATTCCTATTTCTCTTCTAATCATGCGTAGTCTATCTTCTGGTAGGGGTTTTGTAAAAATGGCTGCCAAATGATCATGTGTACTAGTGAATTCTAATGCAATATCGCCCTTCTGCACTTTGGTCCGAGATTGTTGTATTGGATTCTTTGAAAGATTTATAGCACTTGTATTATCACATTTGATTGGAATGTGATTGTACATACGTTTAAAATCCTCAAGTTGTTGCTTCATGTAAAGAACTTGGGCACAACAACTACCCGCAGCAACATATTCTGCCTCAGCAGTAGATAGTGCAACAGAATTTTGTTTTTTACTAAACCAGGAAACTAGTGCATGACCTAAGAAATGACATGTTCTACTAAAACTTTTTCGATCATCTTTGCAACTAGTATAATCGGTACCTGAATAACTAATAAGATCGAAAGAAGTGTGTTTAGGATACCATAACTCTAAGTCAATGGTACTGGCAAAATATCTAAAAATCCGCTTGACTGCAATCAAATGAGATTGTTTCGGAAATGATTGAAAACGTGCACATAAACATACATTGAACATAATATCAAGTCTACTAGTTATCAAATATAATAAACTACCAATCATACCTCGATATACCTTTGAGTCAACTGGCTTACCGCTTTCATCTTTATCAAGTTTAGTGGTTAGACTCATTGATGTTCCAATTACTTGATTTGCAATCCGAGAAAGAAATTAAGTTCTCCCATTATGCTCATTTCAAATTCTTTCTGCATATTCTTAGCAAAATCTTGACACATATTTTCATTAGTAGCACCAAATATTATATCATCTACATAAATTTGAACTAGAAGAATATCATTCTATTCATATTTGATTAAAAGAGTTATATCGATATTTCCTCTTAAAAAACCCTTTAAAAAAAACTATTTAAGAAAACACTTTTAACAACCATTTGAAAAAATTTGAAATCTTTATAACAAGCATATGCAAGTAGCATTCGAATAACTTCTAATCTTGTGACTGGTGCATATGTCTCATCATAATCGATTTCTTCCTCTTGATTGAAACCTTGAGCTACAAGTCGAGCCTTGTTTCTAGTGATGATTTTAGACTCATCTTTCTTATTTCTAAAAACCCATTTTGTTCCAATAACAGCATAATTTTTAGGTCTAGGAACAAATGTCCATACATTATTTCTTTCAAATTGATTTAACTCTTATTGCATAACTAGAATCCATGATTTATCAATAAGTACTTCATCAATATTTTGGATTTAATTTGAGATAGAAAAACAGTGTGATTATAAATATTTTTAAGAGACGATCAAGTACTTACATATCGTGAAGGTTCTCCTAGAATTTGTTCTACTGGATGATCTTTCACATATTTTCACTGTTTGGTTGCATCTTGTACTAAGTCTTGATGATTTTTCTTTCTATTTCCACGATCTTCCCTTTTGAATTGTCTCCAAATATCATGCATCCTTCTTCTTTAGAAGTGAAGTCAATGAATTTAGTTTTGTCTCATGTCATATATCTTGAGCATCCGTTGTCTAAAAACCATTTACTTTTACCTGTAGACGACTTCATGCATACCTACAAAAGCAATTAAAAAAATTCTTGGTACCCAAGTTCTTTGGGTCCTTTATTTATTAATATTAGAATAAATAAAATTTTTAGGTACCCATATGGCCCTAATAGTCATTGTATGTTTTCTTCTAATAGGACAAGCAAAATAATTATGACCATTGCTATTACAAAAATTGCAAATAGCATGTGACATATATGAATAACTTGAGTGATTATAATAATATTTTTTTTTAACAAAATAATTTTTATGAAAATAATTTTGAATATTGGACTTTGATGTAGAAGGATTATCAAAGAAGTTTTTATAAGGTTTGTATTTTTGTAAGGATTATCAAGTCTACAAATGAAGCTCATAGATTATTTTTTTGATGTGTTTAGCTCCCTTCATGCATAGACAACTTGAGCTTGAGTTTTCAATATTATTTGTTATCATCAAAATTTATACGTAAATACGAGACTTGAAACCTTGGGTTCAACAACCTCCATTCAAGGCTGGATTATCAAACAATCTGATGTCCACAATGCCTTTCTTCACGGTGACTTAGACGAATAAGTATATATGCGCATGCCACCTAGTTTTTCCAAGGATTCTCCTTCACAAGTGTGCCGATTAAATAAAAGTCTTTATGGCTTGAAACAAGCCTCTTGACAATAGCATAAAAAAATTTCTAATGCTTTACTTGATTTTGGTTTTCAACCATCCAAAGCCGATTACAGCCTTTTTACTCAGTTATGTAGTCAGTTAACGCTCTACAAGTATTTCTCAATAAGCATTTTCGAATCAAGTCTCTTGGTGATCTCCGTTACTTTTTTGGCATTGAAGTCGCCCATTCTTCCAAGGGAATTTCCATTTGCCAGTGTAAATATGCACTTGATCTTTTAGCAGATGCATGCACTCTTGGTTCTCGGCCCATCAAAATTCCCATGGATCAAAATATCAAATTCAGCAAAACACGTGGAGACCCTCTCCCGGATCCTTTCCCTTATCAGCGCCTAGTTGGTCGACTCCTTTACCTCACCCTTACTAGACCCAATCTCAGCTACTCAGTTCAACACTTGAGCCAGTTCATGTCAGCCCCTACATAGACACACCTACATGTAGCTCATCAAGTCTTGCGTTATATCAAGAATGCTCCGGCACAAGGCCTGCTCTTTCCTTCCAGCTCTTCACTCACACTCCGTGCATATTAAGACTCTGATTGGGCATCATGTGATGACTCCCGTCGCTCGGTTACAGGATTTTGTGTCTTTCTTGAAGCAATCCGTCGTATCCCGAAGCTCTGCCAAGGCCAAATATAGGGCCATGGCCTCAACCTCTTGTGAACTACAATGGTTATCTTACATTCTTCAAGACTTGCATCTACCACTTTCTCTCCCACTTGATTTATACTGTAACAACCAAGCTATGCTGCACATTGCCAAGAATCTCGTCTTTCACGAGCGCACCAAACATATTGGGATTGTCACCTCATCCGTGACAAGATTCAAGCTAGTTTTCTATGCCCATGTTCCATTCGATCCAATTCTCAGCTTGCTATGTATTCACCAAAGCTCTTCCTTCATCCCAGTTTTTCTTTTTACTGTCCAATATGGAGATAGAAAATATTATGTTCCATCTTGCGGGGGAATATTACCAAATAATACTTATTTGCCACCTCAAAAAAAGTCATTCAGGAGATACGCAATAGAATTGCTAGCATTTTTATTATTTGTATGGATATTTGGGGATAGTTTAGTTTTTTACACTGTATAGCGTTAATCATTCCTTCTATATATAGATCATTGTACAGCATACCAAACGTGTGAATTACAAGAGAATTATTCCATTTTTGTGTGTGTGGTCTTCTCCCTTTATTCTATTTTCTTTTCTTCTTTGCACAACTCATACCAGTTGTAGTATCATTTTCACAAAGTCTAATATAATTCTTATTTGCTAACAAAAGAATTTTAACTCAAGGTAAAACGCACTCTCTCTTCCAGGTGATTCGTATTTCTTCACCATATTGATATAATCTTCCCGTATTGAGCTAAAGGGGATGGAGTTTTGGCTCCACCCACCATCTCCTTATTTATCCAACATTAAACTTGGCCATCATTTTTTTCCCTCAAGTTTTCTTTAGTGTTTTGTTCATAGCACTAAGATATGCCGATTTGCTGCATACTGGCCTCATACAATTGTCACACATCCTATTACTATATTATCTAATTGTTAATTTGTCGAATGATAAAGAAAAATCTAACCAAAAGAATGGCACGTATGTTTTGGTGTGGCTTACACTGCACATGGTGACATGAGCCTCGCTAGTCACCTAAGCAGTCTGTCGCTGATAGGCGTAGTACCATCGATGAAACTACTTTAAATTTCTCATACCTGACTTTAACTTTATTTTCAAAAGTGAAGCATGAGTTGCACGTGCCTCCACAATCAATAACAGTCGTTTGCTGACAAATTAACTCGTATTATGGTTATTACTTTTCTATATTTTCGTTTTTTTTAATAAATATCGAAATGAAAAATGGTTGTGAAAGTCTCTTTCAACTAGTCCTAACTAATAAAATATAGTACATATTAATCAACTATGATTTGCAATTATAATTTTATAATTTATTTATCAAATTACGTAAAAATCGCTTCAAGCGAATTTTGCTTTGTAGAAAATGAATGGGAGCTACATCTTTAGCTCCAAATTTATCGGTTTTATTTATTGTATATTGTAATTATTTGTTTTGAAATCACTCTAATAAATCTCGCTTATGTATTAAATGCTTGCTTAAAAAATAAGAAATAAGAAAAAATAATAATAACTTTAGTTTATTAGTAACTATTACATTTATAACTTGAGAAATGATAGATGCAGTCATAGAGTTACAAGTAGCGTATAGTCACTTTGAAAAAAAGTGAATATATATGGGACCTGTATAAAAAAGTTAACTATTTTTTAAAATGACTATACGCCATATATAACTTCACGATTATACGTAGTATTATCCATATAACTTTACCTTTCATAGTGGTAATATGCCGTTTTAATAGTTGCATGTCATAGGCTCCAATAGCTTATGATCCCACCTATCGTTAGAAGAAAAATATTTTAATTATAAAAAAATTATATAAAAATAAATTTATAAATTAATATAGTCTGATATCCATGTTAAATTATAATATTTTTTTATTATAAAATAAATTTATTAAATTATGTAAAATCACATCGATATATGAATTTTTTTCATATTATTTTTTTTATGCAAGTAATAATCTTTTAATTGAAATTGTGGTTCCAGTTCTTGTGCCCAGAGTATAAGGTGGATTTCCATAATTCATATGAGTCTCGAACAAAGAACATCATAATTAGTTTTTTAGAAGTTATTTATCATTTTACTTGTTAATAATGCACTTAAATAATTATAAATCGTATAAAATTTATTTCATATTTTATCTCTTAAAGACACAGGAGATAACCTAAAACAAAAATACGAATATGCTCTAATATCTGGCGAGACATTTTTATCTCATTTTATTTTGTTATATTTAATCTTAATATCTAAACATTACAAATATAAATATTTTACTTTTTATTTTTTTCAACTAATTATTATCTAAGCATTTAATTTTCTCAACTTCTAAATAAATTACAAAAAAATAATTTAAAATTTATAAATATGAAAACAAAAATAACGTTAAAAATTATATAACAATATTTTAATTTTATAATATTTTTACTCAACTTTTTATCACTTATTTATCAAAATCTCATAAAATATTTCAACTCAACTCATTTATAATTTATCTCATCTTAATTTAAATATTTTATTATTATTTACAAATCAACTTAACTCATTCTATCTCAATTTACTGTTTAAATCAAGCCTTAAACATTTTATTGGCATGATGCATTGTTATTTCCGACTGAGAAAAATAAAACAACGTCATCAAATCACAAAGCTCAATAATTCCTCATTTAAGTGGTGAAAAAAAGTTAATTAAATTAGATCATAACAATAATTTGCATATAAAGAGGACAAGTACTAAATAAGGGAGAGATTTTAAGTTATTTTTTGATGTTGAGATGAGTAAATTAAATTATGAATAATAATATTTTGTAAGTTAATGAGTTTAAATTTTGTAATTACAATATTAAATATTTAATATCTAATTACAGAAATCATAAAAGTAATTACAAGAATCATGGAATGAAACTATTTTTAAAAAAATTTGTTAATAAAATTTAATTTTTTTAAATTAAAATATATGAAATACATTAGGATGAATGTAAGAGTATTTACATTGATCTCACTAAATGACTCATTAAAATTTGATGAGAAGTACATATTTAATAAGATGCACATATCATACTTACCATAATTCTATATTAGATTTATCATTAAACTCATTAAAATAATAATATGATAATATTTTTTAAAAAGAAAATAAAAAAGTGAAAAATAAAAATAAAAGGAAAATGAGAAAAAGAAATATGAGAAATAAAATATGAGAGACGTTGGGGCCGGTTAGGCTGTCCCCAGCATCAAAAGCAGTCAAACGACAGTTATGTTACTTTTTGATGAAAAATACACTAAAATAAAATAAAATATAATAAAAAATAAAATAAAATTATGATAAAAAAACACAAAAAAATAAAAAATAAAAACATAATAAAAATACAATAAAAAAAATAGAGATGAATTTTAAGGGATATTCGGCCTTGACTACGGCCTGCCGCCTCTGGTGGGCGGTGGGCAATATCGTCCCGGACCCATTTCGGATTTAAGCTTTCGTGGGGCGCACCGGAGTTCGTCGGAACTCGTCGTTGAAGGGGTAAGATCGCCGAAACCCGTTGGACCTGATGGGGTGGGTGGTGTCGCCCACTGCCACTAGAGGCGATGGACTGGTTTTAGAGAGGGATCGGTCCGACTGACTCTCAGAAAAATTTATAAAATGTAATAAACAAATAGAATAATATAAGTAAACAGTAGCTTTTCATATTTGCAATGTTTTCTTACTTTTATTATAATTTAAAGTTAGGAAAATGTATTTTGATAAGATTAATATAAAATTATTTAAGTATAAATTATCAAATATACGTTTGATAAGTTATTTAACGATATTAATGTGAATGTTCTAACAATAATTAATTTAAAATAAATTAAAATAAGAAAGAATTTTCTTAATCAAAACACAAACTAATCTAGAAAAACCTGCCAACGTCAAACAACATTTCGTATTTTACAAAAGTTGTCGTTTTGATGTCTATAATTTTCGTTTGATTATTCCCCGCACGCGGGATAACTCAGCGGCACAAGCCCATGGTCAAAGAGAGTTTGCGTTTGGCATGGTCCCCTCGGATCCAAAAGTTCAAAACCACGACCCTCTTTCTCGTATTCCAGCAGTATCCAGAAAACTCCCGCCACCTGTTTCAGCTAAACCAGGACACGTGCACAGAAAACGAATCTCGGTGACTATCAGCTACGAGAAGAGTCTCGGTAGGCCAACTAAGAAGTGATGATCTCCGTAGCGATCATCAACACGTGTCAGGATCGGCTGCCGTCCCTTTCCATCGTCAGACGCAGATCACCGAATGATGCTCCCAACATTTTAATTTCTTCAATTTGGAATTTCAGTCGAATCAAAGAGAGAACAGTAGTTTGTATTGGGATCACGCTATCCACGCTGAATCTACGGACTGTTTCGCCCTCTCTAAAATTGTATAAAAGCATTTGTGGTCGTGGAACAAAATTATTGCGGAACAAAATTATTACACTTGGCGTGATAGCACTTCGTCACTTCCTCAAATAGCGCCCTGCTATTATTACTGGTAATTTCGCAGACACAAATTTCACGGTGTCTCCGGTAGGGTTCGGTTTCTGATACCAGTTTCTTCACGAGACGAGCGGGATGAGTAGCTCTGAAGATTCGCAGTTGAAAATCGTTACCGGCGAGGCTGGCTACGTGCTCGAAGATGTCCCTCACCTCACTGATTTCATTAATGATCTTCCTGTATCTCTCTCTCTCTCTCGTGTTTTTTTTTAATATTTTAAGTTCATTTAAATTAATTGTTAGATCCATGTTGTTTCGATGATTTCCAATATTTTCTGAGGATTTTTTTTTTAAATCCGTTAATATAATGATCATTTCCCGTTTCAATTTGTAGGATAGGTATAGCCCATACATTCCCTTCCTTTTTTAACATACAATCATTATATCGTCTTCTAATGAGTGGTGGTTTATATGGCAGAATTATCCGAATCCACTGCGATTTAATCCTGCTTACTCGGTGGTTAAGTATGTAAATTATGTTTTCTAGATGATGATTGTTCTTATTTTTGTGGCTTTTTAATGGTTTTCATTTTATGATATGATGATTTTTACGCGGATTTTTCCCTGTCTTCAGGCAGTATTTTGTTCATGTGGACGACACCGTTCCTCAGAAGGTCAATTCTGCTCTCTAACCAGATTGCTTTCCTAGATGTCATTGTGTGTCTGTGCATGCTTATATTATGTGTATATCCAAGATCCTATAGCTTATCTGTTATAGAAATTGGTATTAGATGCGCGTGCGAGACTATAAGCGTTAAATGTACGAGAAACTTCATTTAATGCACCCCCATTTTCTTTATAACTGAGTGCATTTTCACTAGGGTTTGAGAGATTGGCATTCGATCAATATTACCAGTGACAGTAATTTTAAAATTGGTGCGAACAAGTTTCATAAGAAAGCTCGCTTTCCCCCCTTTTATGTTATGAATAGTCCAAGCTATGGGGTCTTTGGCAATTAAGCAGATTTCCTACGCTATTACCTTGTTAAGATTAACTACAAGAAAAAAAATGTTGGTTTTTTCCTATACAAATAAATATTTTTTAGTTTACATGTTTTTAGATCGTTGTTCACAAGAATAGCCCAAGAGGGATACACTTTCGGCGTGCAGGACCTCGACAAAAGGTAATTCGTCATGTCTGAATGCTGTTGAAGTGATTTTAAATCATGTTCATGTTAATAACATACACTTTTATGCCACTCAGGTCTATTTTGAGTCAGAGGAAGTGCATGCGTGTATTGTAACATGCGGTGGTCTATGCCCTGGGCTCAACACGGTGATCAGGGAAATTGTTTGCGGTCTCTATCATATGTACGGTGTTTCTAGAATCCTTGGGATAGATGTGAGTGTCTGCATCAACTGTTACTATGCTCAAAGAGAACTGAATTATTTTTGTGATTTCTTCTTTGTTTTGGATGTGTATCTATGTTGCTTCTAGTTTTCATAATAAGAATTGCATAGGTTACTTATCAACAAATAAATTCAATAGGTTAATCTTCAAGTCAATTTAACAGAGAGAAAGTTTCTGACCTCCTACTCCCCCCCCCTCCCCCCCCCTCCCCCCCCCCTTTTGCCTTAAAAAGGGGAAAAGAAAAGAATAAAAAATGGTTTATCTGCATGCCATGATGCCATCTATCAACATATTTATGTAGATATTTCATTTGACAATAACAAAGCAAGAACACATAACAACATATGGATTAGTGGTTCTAATCAAGTGTGAATATCCTATCAATCCAAATAATCCGGAATGAATTTTGCTATTTCTTAAAGTGCAATGTTTCTGCTTTTCATGATTTGAGACTCACTTCGTGATTCAGTGGCTTACAAAAAATCCTGTTTGCTATGTATTTAGGGCGGATACAGGGGCTTCTATGCTCGAAATACCATTACTTTAACACCTAAGGTTGTCAATGATATTCATAAACGTGGTGGTACCATCCTTGGGACATCACGAGGAGGCCATGATACCTCAAAGATTGTTGACAGCATTCAGGATCGTGGAATTAATCAGGTGTGAAAAGGGTTGCTTCATTCTGACTAATTGTTACGTGATGATTTTTGTATAGATCAATAAACTGAGAGTTCAGCTTATCTGTTGGTTAGAGCCAGGCACCATTCTCGTGGTTTAAATATTCCATACTGCTTTTACTTATCCAGGTTTATATAATTGGAGGAGATGGAACTCAAAAAGGAGCCGCTGTCATATTTGAGGTAATTTTATTGTAAATAGGAGGGAATGAGAGATCCTGGATCAAATTGATTTGATCCCGCAATATAGCCTTCTCAATTTGTGGAGATGTTGAATGTGAAAGCTAGGGGTTACTCAGTTACAAGGATGCATCCAAGTCCACTTAGCCCACCCCATTCTCTCTCTGTTGTTCTACTCAACCCAACCCACGAACCTGCCCCTTTTTGTTAAAGGGATCAGCAAGCAATGGGTCAAGCTGACCCTCCTGTCCTTACCTGACAGATCATTGTGCAACTGATTATTGTAAGTGAATTGTGAACAAAATTGAAAAATATCTTGATAATTTCATAATTTGATTTTATCCTTAGGGGTTCAAAGTGTTAATCATAAGGAAGAGGTGATCATAATTTTTTTTATCCTCTAGCTTTATTTTTGCAGAAATATTGGCTTCTTTAATGAATATATTCTGAAATCTGAGATAATAATAAAGACAACAGGTTATATCTGTTGGGTCCCATGTTGATGGTATTATAAATGGGTTGATTTTGAGTTTAAGCTGAATGACCAGCTCACTAAACAGGTCAGGTCAAACATTTTTTTATGTACATATAAATTGGTCGGTGTATAGTATATTCAGTTATTGTTGGTGATTGACCTGACCTGACTTGTAACCATGCTTAGCAGACCATTTTACAGGTGTCTTAGTTATTTAAACAGTCTTGTTCCTACTGTGCGTGCAGGAAATTAGACGGCGTGGACTCAAAGTTGCGGTTGCAGGAATTCCTAAAACCATAGATAATGACATTCCTGTACTTCTTTAACAACACTGAACTGGAATCATTGAATCGAATTTTGCCTGACTTTTTTATTGCCTTTTCTTTTCGACTAACTAATTCGGGACTTTCTATTGAATCAGGTTATTGACAAGTCCTTTGGTTTTGATACTGCGGTTGAGGAAGCCCAACGTGCTATTAATGCAGCTCATGTTGAAGCTGAAAGTATCGAGAATGGTATTGGTGTTGTAAAATTAATGGGACGCTACAGCGGTAAGCTCTGCGTCTATGTTTTTCATAAAGATCAGAATGTAAATTACATAGCATTTACATGTTTGAAGCAATTATCATGATGCAGGTTTCATTGCCATGTATGCTACTCTTGCCAGCCGTGATGTGGACTGTTGCCTGATTCCCGAGTCTCCCTTCTATCTTGAAGGAAAAGGTGGACTTTTTGAATATATTGAAAAACGACTCAAAGAAAATGGACATATGGTTATTGTGATAGCCGAGGGAGCAGGGCAGGATCTTCTTTCAGAGAGTTTGCAGTCCATGAACTTGAAAGATGCTTCAGGGAACAAGCTACTACAAGACGTCGGGCTGTGGATATCTCAGAGGATCAAGGTATCTTTGTAAACGGGAAAATGTCCTACTTCTTTAATGACTTTGGTCTTAAACCTCTCATAATGAGACATGCACATCTTATCTATGTCTGCACCATAGGTGTACAATACCGGATTGAGATAAAATCTGTGTTATCTGTATGTTGCCAAAGCATGCACATCATATCGATGTCCACACAAGGGGTGTAGAAAATATTCCGTTTTGTTTACATAATTAACTTTTTATGTCATTGCCATCAAGAGAAACTATTTGACATCTTTCCAAGTAGAAATTGTCCAAGAAGTTTCACTGTCTTATAGACTTTAGCCATGGAGTGATAGCTGATATGCATTTAAAAGTAGATAGTTTATTGTCTTATCATGCTTTGTTGTATTCTGCCTTAAAGAATTTCACCGTCTCATAAAGCTTTGCTTGGGTGAGACTTCTTGCTCGGATTACTAACCCCAGCTGCTGCACAGTATGTTGCTGCATCTGTTTAAAATTTGTAGAAGTAAAATCCCAAAGTGGTTGAATTTGTACTGAGTTGTATCCTTTCCTCATATGGCATGCCATGTAATTGATACGAGTTTTCTGCCGCAAGATTTTTTGTTCAACCAACTAGTCAAAGCCAGACTGCCAATGTTAGTTTTGGCAAAAGATATTGTTTTATCATGGAGAATGTTTTTTCATAAGCAATCTAGTTAGTGTAAGATATGAGATGTTTTGGTTATTAGGCCCCATTTGTATAGTGAGATGGATGAGATGATTTTAGATGAAGTTGAATAAAATATTATTAGAATATTATTTTTTAATATTAATATTTTTATGAAAGTTGAAAAAATTGAATTGTTCATTATATTTTATATAGAAATTTGATAAAGTTGTAACTATGAGATGAGATAAGATGAGATAAAATCGTTTATTTACCCAAACAG
Source organism: Platycarya strobilacea (assembly GCA_036898215.1). Taxonomy (NCBI): domain Eukaryota; kingdom Viridiplantae; phylum Streptophyta; class Magnoliopsida; order Fagales; family Juglandaceae; genus Platycarya; species Platycarya strobilacea. The sequence goes on from CM072555.1 coordinate 4,446,705, forward strand.
AGATGTGTTTTTTAAAGTAACATATGTTTAATGTGTAACTTAGAACTGAACTAAAGCTAAAGACTCAAAAGAAGTATTAGTGAGATGAACGAAATATCTATATTTTGTATGTATGGTCAATATATACTGTATAGGGTCAAATAATAAATTCTTTTGGTTATTAACTGTTTTTTTTGTTTTGTTTGCAGGATAATTTTGCTAGACAGCAAAATAAGATGGTTATTAATCTTAAATATATAGGTCAGTGGCCTCAAAATTATCCTTCTTTTTGGGTTGATATGTGTGTCTGTGTTTTTAAATGGTTGTTAATATGACCTGATATGCATATCTATCCTAATCTAACCAATTGGTCTTGCAGATCCGACATACATGATCCGGGCAATTCCAAGCAATGCTTCCGACAATGTCTACTGCACACTTCTTGCTCAAAGTGCAGTTCACGGAGCAATGGCTGGTTACACCGGCTTCACAAGTGGGCTTGTCAATGGCAGGCAGACATATATTCCTTTCAACGTAAGTAATTTGGGTGATTATAAGTAGGAAAATTCAATTCATTATTTACACCATTTTTTTTTTTTTGTTATTACCAAATGTCTGGTATATAGATGATGAGTAGAAGAGTTCAATTAAGAAGAATCAACCCAAAAAAAAATTTAAGAAAAAAAAAATATGGTATGTGGTGTGTGGAGATGATAAATAACAAAACTTTTTTATGTAGCTTAGTCCTTAGATAATCACTATGGTACTTGTAATACTCTCACAATCAACTCTCATTTTTACTCAAATTTATATTTTGGTTAATAACACTTTGAATCTAAGAGTCTTGAGGAAATGATTTTGAACCCAAGGAAAGAAATGACTTCTACAAGAAAATAGAAAGGAATGGATTAAATGGAAGAAGGAACACTTCTAAGTGCTATATATCTTTCAAATCGTCGCAATCTCTGATTATATATAGATATACCCATTATGTATACTTTTATTTTCCTTCAAATGGACAGGCATTCCATTTCCAATAAATAAAGAGATTTAAAAAAAAAAAAAGACAAAAATGAAACTAAAAATTAGTGTGAACTCAAACAAATTGCTCATTGTACAGTGTGAAGCCAATAATTTCTCTGGACTTATTTTCTAATTTTTTGGTATACAGCGTGTAATAGAGAGGCAGAACAAGGTCGTGATTACAGATAGGATGTGGGCAAGGCTCCTTGCTTCGACCAATCAGCCTAGCTTTCTGGACCCCAAAGATGTAACTGAAGTCAAGAAAGAGGAAGACGGAGAACCTCAAACCCAATTGTTGGACGGGGAGAATTGTAACGATCAGTCATTGGCTAAAGACATTCCCAGTTTGACATAAAATGTAGGAGGGGACACTTTTGTCCAACATCTTTATGTTAAAACCAGTAGCCACACATAGTTGATGCCAACACCCAAATATTGGGTGATAGGAATTTGTATTTGACTAAATAACGACTTTGCTCAAATTATTTATGCTTGATGTATGGTAATGGCATGTTTGCATGCTTAAAGTATCTTGGAATTTTATTGTTCTTTTTTACTAAATGTATGGTGTATATAAATGATGAGTAGAAGAATTTAATTAGTTTAGGAAGAGAATAAAATAAAAAAAATTGAAAATAAGTGTGGTTTGTTGGAATGATGAATGGCAAAACTCTTTTGAAAAATTATTTGCCAAACACTTTATTTGAGAGGAAAGTTTGGGTAGTGGGAGTAGGGGTGTTCACCCCCCACTAAACCCGACCCGATAACCTCCGACTCGATAATTTCAATGTCCCAATTATCCGATATCCGTTTGGCCGCTTACTCGATACCTGCATATTCTCTTAATGACTCAAATATGACTGAAAGCATGAGATTCTTCAAAATGCCCGAAGCGGTTGATCAACATCATGGATTTAAGCCTTTGAGCCAATGTCAGAGATCTAGACTCCAATCCTATACTCACCTCGATCAGAAATTTCTTCTACATAGCCAAAACAATCTAACACATTCCTTAAAAGCAAACATTTAATCAAGCAGATAACATTCACCCCCAAGCTTATCCACCCCATGCCTTTTCATAACCACCACAGCATAAGAAAATCAGTTCGACCCAAATCCAAGGATTGAGATTGTTGGTGGTTGACAGGATCATGGACTTTGTGCTCTCGTCGTTGAGGTTGCCATAGATCTAGCCTTTGGAGTCGATCCCATGCTAGGTGTCAACTAGGTTAGGTAGTGCTTACTTGTGCAGCAGAAATGACGATAATATTGTTGTGGCAAAGCCAATAGATGAAGAACCTCTTGTAACAGAATTGGCACACAAGGAATCTTCAGGTATTCTCCATCGCTTTCGTTACTTAGACTTGTTTTGGGCTTTGGGTTACGGAGATTTGGTGTGGATGCTTTGAACTCATCGGCACTTGGTCGGAGAGAGACAGATTCAAGCCAAAGAAATGAGGGGATGGGGGAAGCCAAGAAGCTTGGCTTCAAGCTGAAGGAGGCTGCTTGGCAGTGATGAAATGGGTTGGAATATCGGATTCGAGGTGGGTCGGAATAACGGATCGGGTCGGAATGCGAGTTTTTTGTTCACCCCTAAGTGGGAGGTTTTTTTTTTAACAAAAAAACTCAACAAACAAGTACATTCGAGAATTCATATTCTTTTCTGAAGAGCTAACAGACAGTGCAATGAACTTGCATGGCAGGATTCAAATAAATAAATAAGCTTAAAATGATCATTTACCCCCCAAAAAAATCATATAATGAACTGTTTTATGTAACAAATACAATGAAAAAGACAGAATAAAAAAGCCCTGCTAGAAATGCCAATGTCTTTGATGAGAAAATTACCAACATCTGACAAGGGATTTAAAGCCTATATACACCCGAGGGCTCAGCGTTCTGAACAATCCATGGATGTTCAAGAAGCTTGTGTAGTGGCAGGCGCTGAGAAGAAACCTTGACAAGCATCTGTTATTGTTTTTTTTTTGGAAAGGGGGGTTGGGGGGGGGGGGGGGGGATCAAGAATTATTAAATGAATCTTTTTTTAATATTATGCAACGTAGAATAAGGTTAAGCAAAAAAGTAAAACCTGACTAATGAGGTCCTTTGCGGCAGAAGAGACAATTGGTTTAGGAGGGAACTTGAGATCAACTTGCACAATCCTGTAAATGAATATGAAAAACCTATAATATATACTTGATCAAATGCAAATCACTTTCACTCTTCAGATGCACCATATATGTTCCTCAAGTAGGAGTAACTTGCATCTTATAAGGGAAAAGACGCAGAAGAAAAAAAGAATCACTACTTCAAATACTTGATCATCAATTCTTTATAAAAAAATTACCATTCCATGCCCCTTTGAGCAAAAAGCGTTAAAAGGGGTAGTGAAACTTCTGAAAGTCATGCTTACCTTCTATATGTATCTGAGTGCTCCTTAGCCTCAAAAGGAGGGACCCCATACAGGAACTCATAACAAAGGACACCGAGACTCCAAATATCCACGTTTGCATCATGCTCCACGCTCTCCACTGTTAAGGCACCACTGAAGTATTACTAAAAAAATTACCTTGCGTCAAGTAATTCTCGGCATTTATTTTCTCTGACCTAATAACACTTTTTTTTTTTTGCAAACAAGATCAATTTGAACGAGCACATTTTTTAACAAACAAAATCAATTTGAACCAGCATTGATTCAAAGGGATGAAAACAAACATTCGAGTGAATAGAAATTGGAAATCATTGAAGCAACTCCATTGGAGCATTCACTATCTGCTGATACATACCCATCTCAGGGGGGAGGTAATCCAGCGTACCACACATGGTTCGCCTACGATTGAATGTATGCACTGACCACCCAAAATCAGCAATTTTAAGTTCACCCTGACCAAGAGAACCCACAATGACATCATAAATAAAAAAGTTCATCATGTAAGTCAAAGGACCAAGAAACAGATAGTGGTCTAGATATTGGTCATCACCTGTGCACCAATTAAAAGGTTCTCTGGTTTAATATCTCTGTGTATCACATGCTTTCCATGACAATAAATGAGGGCACGGGCTAATGATGCAACATACTGTCTTGTAACCCATATTGCACAATAACTTGTAATCAGTTTCACATAAAAACATGTGCTGAAAATCTTAGTCCCCACGCAATTTCATCAAAAAGACTAACAGTAAATGTACCATATATACTCAAAAGTGAAATAATATTTTAGGAACTCCACTTAATTGGTACTAAAATAAGAAAGGGAACCAAAAATCAGGTAACTAGCAAGAACCTTAACCTATGACTTCAGAATTAATGGGGTGGGGGAAACAAATGAAGTACGAGAGCCTGGCATAAATAAAACTTACAGTAGCAGCACGTCTTTCACTAAAGTATTTGCACTTCTGTAGTTCCTTGTAAAGTTCACCTTTGGCTGCATATTCTAATATCAAATAAACTCTTTTCTGCCATCACCACATTGAAATAACATATGGTTAATAGCAGCCTATTTCCCTGCTTTAGCAATTCAGGATTTTGGACAAGACTTGCAATAAAACATGACATTTTACCTGATCATAGAAGTATCCATAGAGACGTAAAATATTGGGATGTCGCAGATGACTTTGTATTTCAACTTCCCGGCGAAGCTGATGCTCAACCTGAGACTGTTGCAGCTGGCTCTTAAAGAGGACTTTCAGTGCTACAATATGATTGCTCTGTTTCAGAAATACCAAAGAGCAAATTTAGGTTCCATAATCTCAAATAAGTAACCAAGAAGTATCAAAACCATAAGGTGATTTACACAAACATAACTGAACAACTACTATGACAAAAAGTCATCCTTCCATCTTCCAGTTTGTGGCAAAAGAAAAAGTGTAGCTAGTTCTATGTTTTGAAAGACATTTTGGAAACTTAAATGTGAAATCTGGAAATTAATTATGGTAAAGGAGGAACCAGATACCATCAAACCACGCCTTATTACTGGGCTCACTGGAAAAAAGTCTGAACATTCTAGAAAATGATTATGCATTTTCATTCGCCCAATTTTTGCTAGCTACAACAAAAAGGACAAAATAAAGAACTAAAGTGTGCTCGGATTAGATAGGACCCAAAATGCTTGACCACCAGAACCCAGTATCAACTTGAAAGATCTAAAATTTCACAATCAACGAATCACATGCTTGACACATCTATTTATTTATTTGATTGGCACTGGGTGTCAAAGAACAAAATCTCGACTGATCTCGAGGGTGCATAGGCCCTCGATAAGGATTTTTTTGCAAGTGCACCTCCGGTAATTCAAGGGAAAGTTCTTCCAATCTATAGCCGCTATAAATTATTTACGCCTAAGAGGATTCAAACCTTAAACCTGGAGGGAGCATACCACAAGGACCAAAGGTTTTACCACTTGAGCCAAACCCTAAGGACTTAACACATTTGTTGAACCAACGTTATTGGGAAAAAGCAGAAGTGTCAACACTCACTCTCTTTTCTCTTGCCAAATAGACGTGACCAAACTTTCCACGTCCGAGGGGTTTTCCGATGTCAAAGTCATCAAGTGTCCATCTTCTTTTCTCCCCTCCGGAAACATCTGAAGAAGCCTGTACAAGAAAAAAAAAAAAACGGAAACCACATTTCTAGTAATTGCCAATGAGGATAAGAGATCAGCAAAAATAGCAGATACTTTTGCAGAAACACAATAGACCGTTGAAAATGGAAGTTCCTGCAGACTAAAAAAAAATCGACATCCCAGAACCTCAGTACGCAAACCGTAAACGCTAATAGTCCGAAAACAACAAGGGAGCTCGTATAGATTGGATAAACCAGAGCTCCCAATTCTGGCTTTCAGATCAGGGGGCTCAAAATCCCCGAATATTGCAATTCCAACCTAAATTTCTTCCCAATTTGGGCAATAAAACTCTTCACATTTCAGTAAAGAAACAACGATACCCGTCAATATAACAAATCAAGCAAATGACGCATTATAAAATTCGAGAAAGAAAACACCGAAAAAGAAATCCTAATTTTCAGATCTGAGAAATCAAGCAACGCAACGAATATCCTATCTTAAAAGCACTCTCCATTGAGTTTACCTTCTCTTGTGGTTGGGTCTCCGCAGCGATCGCCATGAGAGAGATGATTCTAGACAGAGGGAGAGACAACGAGGGATGCCAAACAAGGAGGTTTATGAAGTAGAGGCTGGCATGCTTTGAATAAGGAGCACATTACAACGGTCGAGTTTGCAGGGACGCCACGTGGTCCAATGCCGCCCGCAACGCTTTTCAAATTTTTTTTGGCATTTTCTGTGTTTCGTGGAGGAAAGGAGCGTCCAGTAGGGTCCTATAAATACAGGGAACTTAAAAAGCAAGAATTTAATGATAAAGTGACGGATAACTAGAGTAATAATATTGGTTTTATCAAAATTTATTATTAAAAATTGATAAAAAAATATAATTTTGATAAATTATATTTAAAAGTTAAGTAAAAAATATTTTTATATTATTTTTTCCTCATATTTAATTAAATATGATAATTTTTTTTGATATATGTGTAAATTTTTATTTTTTATCAATTTTTGATGATAAATTTTAATAAAACCCATGTCAATACTCTTAAATTACTAAAAATTCAATTTAATAAAAATTTAAACATTTTAAATCATTTTAAATCTACATTAGATTATTCAAAAACCATTTTTTTTAAATTTTTGTGAACAGTAAAGTTATACTAAATGTCAAATTTGGCTTGTTAGCTAAAATGGTCAAATCCTTTATTTTATTATCTCTTTCATAATTTTTTCTCCCTTAGTCAAATTCTTTTATTCTTTCTCTTTAAACTCCTAATTTAATTAAAATATAATTATTAATTAATATATAATAGATCGAATAGTTAAATATGATAAAATTAATTAATTTAATAATTACAAATAATTAGATATTTTTTAATTATTAATTATTAATTATTATATATTTTCATAAATAAACAATCCAATATAAAAATTTGATGTAAATAACTAAAATAAAAGTTAGTTATATTATTTTATTATTATAATTTTAAAAAATAACCATTCTAATATGGGATTTATGTAAATAGAATGATTAAAAATTAAAATTTGAGTCACCGTTGACTAAAACTATACTATAGCAACGACCAATCTAATGAGAGTGCTTTAAAGACTTCATGTTTGTTTAAAAAAATAAAAAAATAAATTTTTTATTTAATCTCATTTAATTTAATTTAATTTTTTTAAAATATCATTTAAAATAAAAATAATTTTAAATTAATCATTAAAATTTTCTAAACTAATTATTATAATTTTATTAACTTTTCAAATAAAAAATAAAAATCAATTGAATTTTATCAAATTTTTTAAATAAAATTTATATTAAAAAAATTATATTCTAACAAGAATTTTACTTTATGATATTTTTTATTTAATTTTTCCCCCTTCTCAAAAATTCATAAAATATAAATTCAAATTATTTTATTGCCAGTCACAAATTATCTTATTTTTATTCATAAAATTTTAATCTCATCTCACTTTTTAAATATGTCTCAAATATGCCTATTATGAGATTTTATGTTGTCTATGAATGCTTTTATTTAACATTTTATATATTATATTTTCTTAATGATATATGAATGATAGATATAATAATTTAATTAATTTAATAAAATTAAAATTAAAACTTAACATTTAACATTTAAAATTTAAAAAATATATATATATATAATATTTGTATGGGATGATTACAACCCTTAGTTTATTGAACAAACTTTTCACCTCGTTGCAAACAAACAGGTTGCCACATGTTCTACGTTCTAAAGCTCGTATCCATGCAAAGGGGCCAAGTGTCCCCCTCGCCTCCTTAATTTCCAGCTCCGCAGATCCCCCATATGATCTCCTCATCCATGCACCTCTATCTCTGACACTCTTTGATCGTTCGCAACGCCGCTAATTAACCATGTCTGATCAATCAAGGCAAGTGAGCAAAGCGCTCTACGATCCTTCCTCGACTTCCTCACGACAGGCTGTTAAGTTCTTGACTGCAGTTACAATTGGTGCTACGCTCCTAATCTTGTCCTCCTTGACCTTAACCGGGACGGTGATAGCCTTGATCTTGGCGACCCCAGTTCTGGTTCTGTTCAGTCCGATCCTAGTCCCGGCAGGGACAGTCTTATTCCTGGTTGCCGCCGGTTTGGTAGTCTCTGTCGGGTGCGGGGTGGTGGCGATGACGGCATTGTCGTGGATATATAACTATGTGACGGGAAAGCACCCGATGGGGGCTGACAGGCTCGATTATGCGAGGATGAGGATCGCGGACAAGGCTAGGGACATGAAAGCCAGGGCCAAGGAGTACGGGCAGTTTGTGCAACATAAAGCTCGTGAGGCGACCCAGAACCAGGGTGCTTGAAAACGACGTAGTACGTGTGGTATATGTCATGGGTTTCTCGAAAAAGCGTAGCTTGTTGGTGTTCCTGTTTTGTTTGCTTGCAGTACTTTGCATTGGCTATCTTGTTCTTTCTTTTCGAACTTGGGTGCCTTGCTTTTCAGTTGAGGGTATAGTTTTTTTAATAAACCCATCTGTAGCTAAGCAATTTCCTTTTTAGGCTGCGTTATATATGAAAGAAGAAAAGGCCTCTATTGATGTCGTTTTCCTCCCTTCCTCTTCGTTTAAGTTCATTTAGGAGTCAGGACCATTCTCGGTCCAAACCCGCAAAGGTCTTCTTCCTTGTAGGGGCATTGGCTCGATAGAATCAATGATATCCCCTGTTGGGAACTTATGCACGCAAGTAAAAGTTGATAGAAGTGCCATCGTTGAATATGGCCGAGGGAAGTAAAAAACTAAAACAGGCAACAGATTTATTAGCTTCAATAATATGGTCGAGCACTAAATTAGTAAATTTTGTTTACCTCTCAGAAAAAGTTATACAAACGGTAGAAGTTTTTCCACCCCCAGCTGACGAAAAACCAATTCAGGAAACAGCAACTCTACACTAGGCTAGCATTATATACTCCTGAATAAATAGCTAAGTGCGACCCAACAAATGAAGTCGGGAGGGAAATCCGAGACAAACGTTTTTCTTGAGCGGAATTTCAAGAAACCTTGGAAAAATCCTGATTTATTCGCGGACTTTGGCTCTCCTGCAGCAGATATGATGGAAGAAAAGATGGAATTATGAATGCCAATCCAAGGCAAAGAAGCGCCAAGCCCGCAACCCACCAAGCTTTATGCGGGATGCCCATCAGTAGTTCATCACAAACTGCAATGAAAACGGGGTTGATCAGAACCTTAAAAATAATAAAATGACAAGAAGCACAACGTACATGGCGTGTATTCCAGGGGACACAACTTCAATGCAGTACTAAATGCTGCTAATCCCTCATCAGCAATCAGCAAATGAGAAAGCTACAGGCGCATCACAATAAAAGAATATGTATCTGTTTCTTTCTCAAAACTGAATAGCATTATATTCCCAGAGGTCGGTGTTTTTTTTTTTTTCTAACTTTATCAATAGCAAAAGCCATGGTCCAAGTACACAGGATAGAGGCACTACTCTCTGGAGTCAAAGTATGTTGTGAAGACATGCAGAGTTTGATTTGGTGTTGGAATACAGGGCAGCAGCCCCAACCAGGTCGCGCTAGTGCTGCCCCCCTCCTTCTTCGGCACTTCCCAGCACTTCCCAGTCCATTACAGATCTGTTCTTCTCTTGATCCATCTGAATCACACTCTTGCTGATCCAATGGCTGTATAAGCACCGTTTCACATACAGCTTCTTTTTCCTGCTACAATAGGGTCCTCTTGCTGAGAATTGGATTCTTCTCATCTCCCCTCTTCGCAGAACCTGACAGGGCTCGAACCTGCAGCTTCTGCCATGAGATGAAACCTCTCTCCTTTTAAGGGAGGAGTGCCATCTTATCTCAAAAGTGTATTTTAAAATAAATAAATATCGGGCTCGGGAGTATTCATACAATATACCTAATAACCACTAAGCACTAGTGATGTATACAAGCAAATTATGAAACCCATCCTCATTACAAACAATGACCGAAGTCTAGGAAAATAGTTTGTTAACAAAGAATGCTTCTAGTCAGCACCTATAATTCCTCTCCATCCACAAACACCTTACAATACAATTAGGGATCATTTCCGTACTGCGATGATGCAAACTTTACCCCTAAAAGACCTGTCCAACGCTAAAAATATCCACTATACCAGGCATGACCCATGCCACACCAATCCGGTTAAAGATTTTATCCCACAAAAATCTAGCCAGCTCACTACTAACATTAGATGATCCACAGATTCCCAATTTTCCTTACACAGAAACAATAATCCATAAAGATGAGACCCCTTTTTTTTTTCTACTATCAGAAAAAAAAAAAGATGAGACCCCGTTTCCTTAAATGGTCTAGGTGAGGATTTTCCCTGAGACACAGCCCAAGCAAAGAAAGCAATATTGAGTGGCACCTTACATTTCCAAATACTTCCAGGAGTGGTCATTATGAAATCCCAAGGAAAGAGGTCGGCACTTGTGGATAAAAACCCAATTGGCCTTTCTTATTCTATCAAGCGTAGGTGCCAGTATAAAACCGAAATAACTAGTGATAGTAGGCATGAAAGAGCTAAATGAGATACGTTATAGTTTAGTTCATGATAAGGGCCATTATATGGAAAAAAAGCAGTAACATCTTTAAGGGACAGAACTGAAGTGGCAACAGAATAAACTAATGCCAAAACATAATCTATTTTGCAAATAAGAACAGAATCTTCTATCTTCTAATAAGTAATCAAAGATTTTATTACAAATTAGAGCATACAAGTAGAGTTATAATGCATGTTATAATGCATGTTATGCAGCAAAATGGAGGCCATAAGAACTAATTCAAGAAGTTGTTATGAACGTGAGGCAAAGTACACAATGATGTAAGTAGTAATTTTGACATTAGAGGGAGTGGTGAGTGGTAAAAGACTATCATAATCAACGTAATTTACCTATATTAAAGATGATGAACTGCCTCTCCTGAACGTTTGGTATAGCAACAATCCCCTCGGGTTCCACAGTCACTAACACATAAATACCATCCTGAGCAAAAGAGCTGAGGTTTTTTTAACTTTCTTGAAACATCTAAAAAAGGCATTCAAAAAGTACAGCAGAATAATCAGACCTCATTGCTAAGTGACTCGAGACTTTCAGTTCTGAAAATGAGCTTTTCAGTGTTCAGTAATCTTCTGTAGCGATTCAGCACCGAGTTCGATTTGCCTCTCTTCAGTTGCAAGGAAAAGCTAGCCGGTATCTATAATTGAACAAGAATGACTAAGCTTCTAAGAAGATAATACCGAGAAAGCAACAACAAAAAGTTGAAAATACATACAGAAGCTGGATATGATATCTTCACTTCATACCACGTATAAGGTTTGAGTCCTTGTAGCTGGTAAAGGCGCAAACCCATTTGAAGTGGTAGAGTTTCCCTCAACAGCTCCTCCCCAACATTCAGAAATTTGCTGTCCGCCCTGTAATAATACAGAGCAGAGCACTGAACTTGTATCGCTTGCGAAAGCAAGAATAAATGAACCAAAAGTATTACGTTGCATAGACGATAACAGCTATCAGATGTGAAAATTGTGTTTCTGGATATTGCTTACATTTGACTCTGGCTGGAAGTTCGACCATTGAATATAGTGCTAAGAATGTAGAGCAAACTGAACGTACTATGCACTCGTAAACGCATGTTAAACAAATGGAATGGCCAGTCCGCTTCAACTTCTTGAAACTAGCAAATCTAGTTTACACAAACCATGACTGTTTCTCAGATTTGGCTAATGTGTGGATAATAAACCTGTTTATCCATACATAACGAAGGAGAGAAGTGTTATGTAATAGTTCAACCAAAATTCACAGAAATGCAAGGAAAAGGAAACCATGATTGATGAGTCTAGTACGATATGAATTGCAAGAGTTTGATATAAATGCTTCTAATTTATCCTAATTTAATTAACTCAACACAACATTACAGACAGTTCTAGCATAGAAAAAAAGAACCTCCTACTCACGTTTATCTTGACAGAGTTCTCTCGAATTTATTCCCTAGAATAGAGAGAATAAAGGGGGAAAAGTTGGACCAATTACAGAAATCGGAGCTGTATAAATGACTCGAGAAAATCGCCGTAGCCGTGTGTATGCGCATGAAGATGAGTATCGGTAGAAGAAGAACAAGAGGAAGAAGAAGAGAAGGAGAAGAAAAAAAAAAGAAGAGGAGAAGAGAAGAGAAGAGAAGAGGGGAGGGGGGAGGGGGGAGGGGGGAGGCGGGGTGTCGGCGGGCTGGGAAAAAGAAATTAAGAAGGGGGAGAAAAATTGACCATATATGTCTAAGCAAAACGGGCGGGCGGGTACCCACCCGCTTGAGTTCTAATAATTTTTACTGCCCGCCCGCCCTGTTTGGCGGCCCCGCCCCCACCCTTGAACACACCACCCAACGAGAATCTCCCTCAGCTATCGGAAAGGGAAAGAGAAAGAAAATACCTAAAACCCACTTGATTCAGTAGTGTTAGCCAAAGATCCAAACCACTCTTCGTAAATATATTTGTAGCCAAGCCAACGGAACAAGAATTCCAAAACCAATTTCAGATATGGTGAAGTATTTTCAGTTTTGTTTAAATAATTAATTTAATTATTTTCTAGCTTTCGCCTAAGCAACTTTCTCTGGTTTTTTTCCCTTTCCCAGTTCTCAATTGCTGCTATCAATGATACAGATTCTAAAGGGAAGTGGGAACCCTTAGCACCTACCAAAGAAGCCCAGGCATCTCTCTCTCTCCCTAAGTTTGAGACTAAGTTATTCGGACTACGAATGTATCTTCCATAATTCTTTTCAAATTTCGATTTAATTCGCTTTCCTTCATCCTCTTTATTCAGGAATTCCACGTTTCGCAAACTTATCAGGAAGGACTCCTCAAGTTACAAGCTAAAGAATACGAAAAGGCTCGCGAACTCTTGCAATCTGTACTCCGAGATCCTATTATAGCAAATGCACAGGTATTGCTTTATAGATTATTTGGAAACTAATATGTAAGCATATATATATATATACACACACACACACACACACACACGCATACACACACATTATAGATTTTGTGTTCGTTGCGTATAAATAGGTAGTCGTTGATGTTTTTCCTTGTATTTCAGGTGGATAACAGTGTCAGTGATGGTCATCTATTGCAGCTCAGGTTATGTATATCCGCTAGTTATTTTCTCTGTTATGCTTTGCCAGTTCATGTTTGTTTTTCTAGTGACCAAAGGTTCTTTTGGAGCTTTCAGGCGTTTAATTTTTTCAGTCTAGCATTTACCATCACTATGGCAGTTCAGAGCTGTTGTTCTATGTCGACGTCTGTAAATTATTCATCAATTCTTTGGGCATATTTTGTTTTTATAAATCATTGGGAGTAAATATTCAGAGGGAGTAAAAACTACAGATTCTCAGTGAGTTCTTATTAAAAGGCCCTTACAAGTCATGGGTTTGATGAATTTCAGTGGAAAAGTATTTGGAGAACTAAGGTGTCTAGTAAGGTAGCCCGTTTATGTTGGCTGGTTTCCCTTGGGAAAATTCTAACAATTATTAACTTAGGAAGGGAGGAGTTCAAGCAATCAAATGTTGTTTTATGTGCAAGAAAGATGGTGAATCTATTGATTGTCTTTTTCTGCATTGTGAGGTGGCACAGGGCTTTGGAATGAAATTTTAGTTAGGGCTGGTTTTTCTTGGGTGATGCCTTTGCATGTGTCGGATGTCTTTGCAATCTGGCCTGGCATTGTTGGGAAAGCTATTAATTAATCCTGCTGCCATGAGGATCATCTCCTTATGCTTATTTTGGTGCTTATGGGTTGAAAGAAATGGAAGATGTTTTGATAATTGTGAATGTTCTTTAGGGGAATTAAGGAAATTTTTTCATCATACTTTCAGCTTTAGGGGAATTAAGGGAATTTTTTCAGAGTACTTTCAGCTTTTGGGTTTCAAACCTTGTAAGGGATGGGGTTGAATGTTCTGTTTTGTCATAATTTTCTAGAGTTAGACTGTAAATAGGTGTCAATCTATTGTATACTCCGTGTACTTGGGCTATGCTTATTTACTTGAAATAAAATTTCTCTTATTACTTGTAAAAAAAAAAAAAGTTTTGGCTTTCTTTTCTTTGTCTGTTTTCTTTTGTTGTATTTAATGATTTTTTTATTAGGTTGCTGTATTTTAATGATTATGGTGCGTTCTAATTTGGTTGTATATATAGTAAAAATTGACAAATTTTGTTAACAAGCAAAAGCATAGGCGTTTTGATATGGGACATATTGTTTTAAATATATTCAACAAAGTGCCTTACCTCAGTCTTCTGCAGATTTTTGGCACTGAAGAACCTTGCCACTGTTTTTCTTCAACAAGGTTCTGCACATTATGAGGATGCTTTACGCTGTTACCTTCAAGCTGTAGAGATTGATACCAAAGATTCTGTTGTCTGGAACCAGCTGGGAACATTATCATGCTCAATGGGATTGCTGAGTATATCCCGTTGGGCTTTTGAGCAAGGGCTTTTCTGCAGCCCTAATAATTGTAGGCATTTGTTTAGTGCTATCATTTCATTAATTTTTTTCTTATTGTAGCCCTTCATTCTCTGCTCGTTCCATTACTGCTATGTGTTTAGTTATCATTCTTCTACATCTGTCTTCCTTATTTTCTTTGTGGTAACATTTTTCTTTTTTTCAAGAGCATGCAACAAAGTATTCCTTTTTCTTATGGAGAATTTTATACAGGGAACTGCATGGAGAAACTATTGGAAGTTCTTATTGCTATTGGGGATGAGGTGGCTTGTCTTTCTGTGGCAGAGTTGATTTTGAGGCATTGGCCATCACATTCTCGTGCTTTGCATGTCAAAAATACCATTGAAGAGCCGGAGCCAGTTCCATTCGCGCCAAGAGGTATAGATAAGCTGGAACCTAAACATATGCGGCTTAAATTCCTTGATAAGAGGAAAGCAACTGATGAAAGTTTAGAGGAAAATGTTGCATTGAAAAAGCTGAAGCAGAACATTGATGTGCACCTGACAGAAGCTTCCTGGGCAGCTCTTGCTGATGCACTATTGGAAATCTTACTTCCATTGCATGGATGTGCTTCTGAGATGGGGGCCGAAAAAGGATATAAATCTGGGGATGTCAGATTAAATGTGCACTTACCTTGTAGATCAGAAAATGTTATGGGGAGGACTGTGGAAAGGAAAGGGATTGACTTAAACTTAGTCGGAGAAAATATGCCTCTGGGTGATTGTGACACTGAAAGAGCAAATGTAGTTAAAGAAAAAGAACCAAATATTGTGGAAGAACAACCACATGAGAGGCGGAGTACTCGTCTTGAAAGGCTTAGGAGTCGTAAACCAGGTAAAGATGAATTGGATTCTGGTACTCGTCAGGATCTGGATAAGGTTGTAATTCAATATTTAGAACCATTTATAACTGGTGGAAGGGGAACTAAGAATAGTGTTCATGCTGCTAATTGTTCTAATCCCTTGGATACTGAATATGATGATGTTTCTAGATTTGTCACAGAAACTTCAAAAAATTATGGTGCTTACCATATGGGCCATTTACTTTTAGAGGAGGCAGCAAGAAGGGGCATTGCCTATCATGATGGATTTGCCAAATTGCTCGAGTTGGAGAAGCTGACAAGACATTGGGCAAAGGATAGGAACCCTGAATGTAGTCTTTTTCTTGCTGAGCTTTATTATGACTGTGGGTCATCCTTTTCCAGTGCTTCCAAACAGTCTGAATTAGTGTCTGAGGCATCTTATCATATTTGTAAGATCATTGAATCGGTAGCTTTGGACTATCCTTTTCACTTGAGTTGCGTCTTGGGAAATGAAAAAAGGTCTTCAATTCGTAGTTTTCATGGTATCGTTGGACTGCGAACCAGCAACTCTATAAACAGGGACACAGTTCTAGATAGTTCATTTCTAACCAGCAACAGTTCCTTCTGGGTTCGGTTTTTCTGGTTGAGTGGGCGATTGTCCATATTAGATGGTAACAAAGCAAAAGCTCATGAAGAATTCTGTATTTCCTTGTCACTTCTGACAAACAAGGAAAATACGGATGACTTTCTATGTGTTATCCAGCTCCCATACTGCAAGGTTGTTAAAGAGCTAACTGTTGATGGGCTTCTCCATGAAATTAATATTTTAAAAGTTGATTTCTTGATGGAGAAGACTTTAGGAGAGATGATTGAGAAAGAGATGTATATAGAGTGTGTCACTTTGCTTGCTCCACTTCTATTTCCTACAAAAGACGTTCACCTTGATACATCGCCTTCTGCCATCGTGGATACTAAAGGTGAAGGGGTTGCTTCTCTTGAATTATCAGCACTAGACATTTTAATCAAAGCTTGTGAGAAGATAAAGTCAATGGACATAGAGTTGTATTTGAGTTGTCACAGACAAAAGCTGCAGTTACTCATTGCAGCAACTGGAATGGATGATTGCCTGGTTTCATGTAGACCCTTCCATCAGAAGTTAGGGTCAAAAACACACTCTGATTCTGATATGGAAGTAAAAGAAAGTTCAATTGAGCAGTGGAATTGCTTGGTTGCTGATGAAGTGAGGGCGATCTCTGAATGTGTGTCACAAGTGAAGAACTTCATAGATCAGCCTGGAGATTCTGTATGTCATCATTGCTTTTTTTAGAAGTACTTCGAAAAAAATTAATTAGAGGACAAATAATTCTGGCATGGTTCAAATTTAAAGAGCTTGGAGCGTTAGGAAGCTTGTATCCACAGAACATTTATAAATAAATGGATGTCTTGTTGATTGTTATAAACAGAGAAAAAAAAAACTTAGGGTTTTTTTGGGAGGGGGAATGTTTCTTAGTTTGTAATCCATGAGTTATAAATATACCCATTTTTATTACTCAGTTTCCCTTTCATGGGGCGGCAATGTTGGTGGCCTACTTAATCACTTGTGACAGGACAAGATCTGGGGTAACTGAAACTTCACCAATGCTTCATGTAAATTTTTTTTCCCTCCCCACTAAAAATAAATACGGTTGGCTGAGAGTGGTGTCTATCTGCTGCAATATGACTATTTTGGAGCTCTTGACACCTACTGGTTAGCCATTGTATTTTCTGGTGTAGTTTCTGGTTTTGTTTTTGTTTTTGTTTCTGTGCTGGACTAGGGGTTGGTAGCATCTTCTGATTTAAATTGTTTGATAATTATTGGTTTATGGTTGACTTCAACTTTGAAGTAAGCCAGTGAATTCATATTCTTTAGGGAGATGGAAATGAACCTTGTTGAACACTGTTTTTGTACTTTCACATGTTTTTCATCATTCTGAAATATCATTTATCAGAAAATTCATGAATATGCTTGCAGAATGGTGGTATTGTCCCAATGAGCTGCATTGGTGATATTCAATCTTTGCTGTTGTCAGTCATGTGCAATGTTGCAAGCATATTATCGTTTAAGAAATCTTCTGGGTTGGTAGTTGGTGATCAAGCTGAAAGATGCTGCTTTGTTGATTCCGCCATTGCATTCTGCAAACTTCAACACCTCAAACCTACTTTACCTGTTAAAACCCAAGTGAGTCATCTCTTCCCTTTGTGAAGAATTGAACATATATGAGTTGGTAAACTCAGGGAAACTATTTTTTTTTTTTTAAATATACGTTTCACGCATCGACATTATTCGTATCGTATTGTTTATTTCTCCTGCTTCTTTGACTTCTCATTTTAGGTGGATTTAATTGTTGCAACACATGACTTACTTGCTGAGTATGGGCTCTGCTGTGGGAGTGAAAGAAGTGACGGGGAGGAAGGGGCATTTCTTAAATTTGCTATAAAGCACCTCTTAGCCTTAGATATGAAGCTTAAATCCAACCTTAATACTTTAAATAGGAATGTGACTGAATGTCATGAGCTGGACTCCCATAATAGTCATCTCAAAACTTCTATAAGTGAATCAAGATCAGTTACAATGGATGTGGGTAGGGATCAAACTCGAAGTGTTGAAACCAATTTCATGGAGAAGGATACATCTGAAGGGATAACTTCCAGAGACATTTCATCCCATAAACCCCTAGATAAGGAGACTCCAGGGGTAGAATGTGGAGATCAAAGCTGTGATGGGTCTGATGGCCAGTTCAACAAAGGTGAAAAAGCAAGCAATCAGTTTACTGAAGGAAGGAATGAACTTACCGAAGATGAAAGGGAGGAACTTGAATTAAAAATTGATAATGCATTGGATCAATGCTTCTTCTGCTTATATGGTCTAAATCTTAGATCTGATTCTTCCTATGAAGATGATCTAGTTACCCACAAAAATACTAGCCGTGGAGATTACCAGACCAAGGAACAGTGTGCTGATGTTTTTCAGTATATTCTTCCCTGTGCAAAGGCTTCTTCTGTGAGTACCCTTACTCTCTCTCTCTCTCTCTCTCTCCAGTTCCTCTTTTTTGTGATATATGTCCCTTTAGAGAAGATATCTGTCAGTTATTTTTATTTCCTGACATTCATATGTGCTTTAAAATGTCTCTGTTTTAGAGAACTGGATTGGTGAAACTTCGCAGAGTACTAAGAACCATACGGAAACACTTTCCGCATCCACCAGAAGATGTTTTGGCTAGTAACTCGATAGATAAATTCTTGGATGATCCTGATCTGTGTGAAGATAAACTCTCGGATGAGGCGGGGTCTGAAGGGTTTCTTGAAACCATGAAGAATATAATATTACCAGGTGCAGGTAGCCTCAAACAGTATAAAACATCGTCAGTTGGGAGGTACATGAGCATATATAATTTTGTTTCTGTGAATTTTGTTTTCTTCTTGTATTGGCTAACTGTATGATTAATTAATTGATTGCAGCACTGAACAATATTGGGAGGTCTATTGCAATTTGTATTATCTCCTTGCTCAGTCTGAGGAAATGAATGCCACTGATAAGTGGCCTGGCTTTGTACTAACAAGGGAAGGAGAGGAATTTGTACAGCAAAATGCAAACCTCTTCAAATATGATCTATTATATAACCCTCTACGCTTTGAAAGTTGGCAACGACTTGCAAATATCTATGATGAGGTAAAATGTGTTGTTGTTTTTTCATTTCCAATTGTTAGTGCTGCATTCTGGTTTTCAAAATCTTTTATGGCAAAAGTTTTTTTTTTTTTTTTATTCTCTTCAAGAGATTCTCTTTGGTTGAATTCATACAGGAGGTAGACTTGTTGCTAAATGATGGCAGTAAGCACATTAATGTGGTAGGATGGAGGAAGAATGTTACTTTGCCTCAGAGAGTAGAGATAAGCCGAAGAAGGAGTAGGCGGTGTTTATTGATGAGTTTGGCTTTGGCGAAGACATCAGATCAGCAGGTATCACCTTTATCTGTTTTCTACATGTACCCATCAGGCAGGGGGCGGGCTGTTTTTAAGTCTTAAACATGACTCTCTGTTTCATTTTTTCTACATGCCATTTGTAATAAAAAAGGGATGTGACAAGATGCAAGTTCCCTCCAAAGGTTTGGAGTGGATGCTTGAGATGTTTTCTTGTCTGCATAATGCTGGATATTTCTTCACTCAATTTCTTTTTGAAATTGCATCTTCATTTAAAATTTTAAATGGAAAGAACAAAGTATTGATGATTTGGATGCTGAAATTGCCTAATTGGAATAGATGGTGCCCAATGTTACCATACATTTTAATTTGCTTGAAAGCATAAGATGGAGTCTGAGGCATATATGCAAGTCATTTTGCTTTGAATAAAATGTTATGCAGCATGAATCATAAAACTTTTTGAAGCATGCTGCTAATCATTCTGATGAACTTGTTCTTACTCCAGTGTGAGATACATGAATTATTGGCATTGGTATACTACGACAGCCTTCAGAATGTGGTACCATTTTATGATCAGCGTTCTGTTGTACCTGCAAAGGATGCAGCATGGATGATGTACTGTGAGAACTCAATGAAACATTTTAAGAAAGCCTTTGCACACAAGTATGATTTTCTATTCGTAAGAGTATTCATTTGATTTCCAGCTATGATTTATAAACTTGACCAAGCTTCTTTTTGCTCTGTTTTGGTACAGGCAAGATTGGTCACATGCATTCTATATGGGAAAACTGTGTGAAAAGCTTGGATACTCGCTCGATATGTCACTGTCATATTATGATAAGGCTATTGCTTTAAATCCATCTGCTGTGGACCCTGTCTATAGGATGCATGCTTCGCGCTTAAAGTTACTTTATACACGTGGAAAACAGAGCCTGGATGCTTTAAAGGTTTTTAGTTTAATTCAATTTGTTTTATGCAAATCTCACTCTTGCTTTTAACTGGCCTTATTTCTTTTTCTTTTTCTAGAATCAGTGATTCTGTGCATCTTTCTTCCAAGTTCCAACTTCATTAATAGCCCACAGTGAATATTTGAATTATTATGCTACATGTTTGTTCATGCCAGCTTGTGTTCATTCTTCACTGGAAGGAATTATGTATTTTAATGACTGATAATCCTTCAGTTTTGGATTTGGATAGGTTGCTCTATCTTACTAGACATCTACATTCACATCTTTAGTTTTTGGCTCATTCCAGGTCCTTTCAGAATATTCTTTTAGTCAGTCAGTGAGAGATGCTGTCATGGATATCTTTGGTAAAATGGGCTCTGTAATTTCACAGTCACCAGTCCATAGAGAGGACAGCACTCAAGCAAAGGCTGTTCAGATCATGCAAGAAAAATCACTTGAAGAGGCATGGTGCATGCTTTACAGTGATTGCCTTTCTGCCCTTGAAACTTGTGTTGAAGGGGATCTTAAACATTTTCATAAGGCCAGATATATGCTGGCTCAGGGGCTGTATAAACGGGGTGAGAATGGTGATTTGAAGAGGGCAAAGGATGAACTCTCTTTCTGCTTCAAATCATCTCGCTCATCCTTTACTATAAATATGTGGGAGATTGATAGCATGGTCAAAAAGGGAAGGTAGAACTGTTACCCTATTTCCATTTTGTACGCTTTGGATCTTATATAAATTTGGTTAGACACAAAAATATGACAAATTTGTTAACTCTTAAAAAATTACATAATGGCTCGTTTGCTTGATGTTTCATAATTATTTGAATCATTCTGGATGGAGCTGAAAGGCTGAGAGTGTTCATAGCTGATTCCATTCAATTATTGTATATGGCGTTCTAATATGATTTGGTAGCATGCAAGAACCATGAGGAACAGTCAAGAATGGAAATTTCTATATTAAATCAAGTTAACAATCTGTATCAATAAATTTTATTTAAACTCCTATGGTTTCTCATTTCAAATGTTACTGGTAAAACGAAGGATAAAAGGGCTCAAATACAGTGGAAAAGAAAACTCAGTTATTTCATTTTTATGTGGTGTCTGATAATTCATTTTCAGCATTTCCTAGTTCATTTGGAGTCTATGCTGTTAAGTAGCTTTTGAACTACCTTATGGAGTAAGTAGCAATTAGCCATATATTGTTATCTGTACCAGGCGAAAAACTCCAGGTTTTGCTGGGAGCAAAAAGGTACTTGAAGTCAACTTACCAGAGAGTTCTCGAAAATTTATTACTTGCATTCGGAAGTACATGCTTTTCTATTTGAAATTGTTGGAGGAGACTGGAGACATATGTACCCTTGACCGAGCATATGTATCTCTTCGGGCAGATAAGAGGGTAACAATCTCACCTACATCATTTAGTTAGCTCATAACGTTCAAGAAGAGCCTTGCTAACTACATTAGATGATGAAAATAGGTTGATGATAAATACAATTTTGAATTCCTTTATGCTTCAGTTGGTTCCATGGAAGAAAAAAGAAAGTTAATGCTTTTGTTATTGCCAGAAGGTCAAGTAGATAGTGGCTATTTTCTCCATGATAAATCCCTCATTGATTTTTTTTTCCCTTTTGGGGGTTGTGATAGAATTTGGGCTAAAAATCTCTGTTCATTCTCTCTTTTTTCAGAAAATTCAATACTACCTCGTTAAGACCATTTCATATTTCATTTTTAATATAGTGACGTGGCATCACTTATGTCAACACTGCATGTCTCATTGAACTGGTCTTAAAAATGTTTGATATTGGATTTTGTTTTCTGCCCATTTCTAATGGTCTGTGACTTCCAATGTAAACCCAGTTCTCATTGTGCATTGAAGATCTTGTCCCGGTAGCACTTGGAAGGTACATTAAAGCCTTAATTTCATCCATGCATCAAGCCGAGACTGTTGGCTCAGGTGCTGCAAGTGGTTCAGAGCATGTTCTGGAGAAATTGTTTGCTTTGTTCATGGAACAGGGGAACTTATGGCCAGAAATATGTGGTCTGCCCGAGATTAAGAGCATAGAAATATCAGAAAGCCGCTTATATGGGTATTTTGCATTGACCAAATTTTATGATTTTCTTTATAAAGAATTAACGAAGTTTGCATAGTATTTTTTTTTCCTATATGTAACACTACCCAACTTGTTCGTCATTCAAAAATCTCAATTCTGGAAAATTAAGCGTTTTCTTAAGAGTTGCATGTGTTTGGCATATTAAATTGGAAATGAAGATTCTCATGAACTGCAAATATCCCATTTGTGCAGGTACCTCCATGAACACATTGTTTCATTAGAGAGAAATGGGAAGCTGGAAACGATTGAAGCAATAAATGAGAAGATTCGAAAGCGTTTTAAGAATCCAAAGTTGTCCAATAGCAACTGTGCAAAAGTTTGTCGGCATGCTTCTGTTGCATGGTGTAGATCCCTTATAATAGCCTTGGCAGTGATCACTCCCTTACCATCTGAAATTTTAAGTGATAATCCAGTCATCATGAATACATCAGATGCATGGTTGGAAAGCAACAATCTGCTTTATGTTGATCTGCAGATGAATGATTTATGGAATTCGGTATTTGAAGACTCAATTCAATTAAAAAATCTGGAAACCAAATGGCACCCAGTTGTGTGTAAGATCAAGAATATAATGATAAAAAAAGCTTCAGATGATGATTTGGAGACTGCCAACGCTTTGCTTAGATCTTCTTACAATTTTTATCGGGAGAGCTCCTGTGGAATGCTCCCATCTGGTGTCAATCTATATTTGGTGCCATCTCGGTTTGTAGCAGGAACACAATTTCAGCCAAGCATGGATGGGGTTGAAACGCTTGATCTGAGCATTCCAAGGAAGCTTCTCTTGTGGGCCTACACACTATTGCATGGTCGCTGTGCCAACATTGCAGGGGTTGTGAAGTATTGTGAAGAAAATGCGAAGGTATGCATACTAAGATGTTCTCTCAAGTGTTCTTTTTTATTTTCTGCATGCCCCAAAAAGCAAACATAATAGTTTTGAGATGCATGGAAATTTTTAGACCACAGTTTTTCTCCCAGGATGCTGTTTCGTTGTTTTCACAACTCAACTCATATAATTTCATTTTGTCTAATTATTACAACTTTCTTAAATTCTTATACAAAATAAAATAAACAATTTAAAATTTTCAAATTTCAGAATAAAATTAATATTTAAAATATATATTTTAACAATATTTTATTCAACTTTCATCTCTTATCTTAATTCACCTTATTGAAGCATAGTTACCATCTATAATAATGAAAAACATGTTTATATTCTATCTCCTGTCATCTAGAATACGCACTTTTTGTTAATGCACGCTAGCACGTGTTATTCTCATCACATCCACGAGAAAAACAGATAGCAAATTTGAGTTGACTGATATACACTGGGATTGTGGTTATGTCTTGCAGTCAAAAATGAAAAAAGGAACTGGAATGTCGTCCACACCTATAAATATACCTAGTACGGCAACTACTCATACAGGTTATTACTCTTCTTCCTTAATCCTTTTTCTGTTTTTCTCTCGTTACTTGCAAGAAAGAAATAGTTTTCAGTTTGTTTGTTTTTTTTTTTTTTTGCTTTTCTGGATGCTTGATTTAGGGCAAAGAGCAATGATACTAGAAATGCATTTGTTCATTGCAGGTACAGGGAAAGATGGAGCACGATATGGTGGAGGAAGCGATGTGGAGGCTGCTCCATTGACACCAGTGGCATCCGCACCGATGTGTGAAGGTGATGGCAGGGGAGGTTTGAATCCACTTACAGGTTCAGGCGAGAGTCAAAGGGGTCTATTTTCCGCTCCACATCTTCATCAGTGTAAAAATGCTGTTTTAGAGCGGAACAGTTCGTTAGAGCGCGAAGGAGGAGATTCAGACAGAAGTTGACTTCATTTCGGTGAATTGCAAGCCAGCCCAAGTGATTGTTGTGGAAACCATCGGCGTCCATTACATTTAA
Organism: Platycarya strobilacea; assembly: GCA_036898215.1. Taxonomy (NCBI): domain Eukaryota; kingdom Viridiplantae; phylum Streptophyta; class Magnoliopsida; order Fagales; family Juglandaceae; genus Platycarya; species Platycarya strobilacea. The sequence goes on from CM072555.1 coordinate 4,471,000, forward strand.
ATGTTATAGCACAAAAATATGGTGGCGTTGTAAGTAAAAGAATTAAGAAAAAGTCCCCATCGTTGTTGGTATTGACATCGAGGGATCTTTGAGAAAATGACTGGGTCTCTTATATGTAATTTCTTTTTTTCTGAAAAAAAACAAAACAAAAATATCTTAGGCTGAAAGGAGCGTTGGATATATAGCTTGAACAAGAAGTGACATTGTTTAGGAACTTGTCTCCTCTTTTTCCGCGAAGGAAAGCCCACCATGTGACAGTAGAAAATGACAATCTTCTCTACATAAGTTTTGTAGTCTCAATTCTATGGCTCTAATGTGTCCCATTTTGGTTTTTGAATCTGTTAAGCGTAAGAAGTGCATAATTGAGACTAGTAAGAATAAACACATGGTGATGCGAGAAAATATAAGAAAAATAGAAGAGAAACTCGGATGGGTACCCTGCACTAGATTTTTACCTGTACGAACAAAGACTGCACTAAATAATTTCACATACATATATATATATATTATATATATATGCTCGCTTTCTTTGTTCAGTAGGGGTTTACAATAATGAATCTCTCTCTCTCTCTCTCTCTCTCTCTCTCTCTCTCTCTCTCTATTTTCTTTTTCTTTCTCTTTCTCAAGGACTCTAATCTCTATGTCAATCATCCACCGACTCTCAAAAACATGCCGACGACAAAACAAAAACATGTTAATGCGGAAACGCCACCTTCTTTGACAACAACACTTATAATTATGACCGCCAGAACAGTTCAAAATCGTTGCTATACAATGAACGGTCTTGGATCTCCAGATTTGCCACATGCCAATTGATAAGTCGGGATTGCAAGAATTTACATAAAACCAGTCCAGCCGGAAAAATCCACCATTCACTTTCATCCCTGAACCCATCACCACCACCATGAATATAGTCACTGTTAGTTGGGTGCTTTGTCAAAATATGCCATAACTTCATAACAAAATACTAAAATAATCTTTTCCAAGCTATAGAATAGAATCTCTCACATGCTAAAATTCCATGGCCGAAAGTTGGGTTGTTTCCTACCAGGTGGTGGTGATGATTGAGTGCTATAGTGGACGTATCCACAGAGAAATGCAACCACCTGAAAGATCTCAAGGTAATGTTTGAATTTGTTAAAATCCAAATATGTACAAATGTTGTTACGTTTATGAATATATACGTTATCATCCATTCGGCTATCTGAGAACACAACTGAAATTTAATAAATCAGTCATTTCCAAACAATTATAACAACCAAACCTACACCAAGGGTTTTAAGATTCAAAACTCTATGTATGGTCACTTTTGCTTACTCCTTGCACACTCTACTTATGTGATCGACTGTGTTACTTTTTTTTTAATATAAATTAACTGCTTTGGCTAATCACATTAATGGAGTGTGCAAAAAGTACGTAAAAATCACTGTATGTAGCAGAACTCCTTAAGATTTATGCTCTCATACTTTCTTTCACCCACCAAACGAGCACAAAGTAAGATCCTCGATGCCTACAAGGCTACATGTTCCTCATATGAAGGAAGAGTTTCAAAGCAGAGGCGGGATAAAGAATTATGTACCACCATTCAACCTGAATCTTAAAAGCTTAATAGTGCAACTTACAACATTAATCAAGGACGTAATATTCCACAATGCATAGACTCGTGCAAGGCCTGCAGATCGCCTAGGTCCATGACTGAATAGAGCATTGATACCAGCAGGAAATGGGAGGAGAATGCCGAGAGGTAGAACAAACAAAACCAGGAAGACATCTCCCAGTGAATATGAAAACAATTGGAGCAAAGTAAGCAGTACTAGGCTAAAATCTCCTAAAAGTAGCATGGAGATGACCAAGCCAACAAGATCCTGTAATATTAGATCAAAAAAGAAAAAGAAATTGTTGAGAGAGAGGAAATCAAAATAAACTTCAACCAATAAAATGCAATAATCCACTCATGTATGAGTTATATACCTGGTGGCCAACGGGTTTAGTATTATGAAGCATAAAAGAGAGAAGATAAGATATCTCTCTCCTTTCCTCAACAACTTGTAAGCTGTTAGCGTCTATAATGATGCCATACGTCCTTTTCCGCCTTATTAAACTTTCACTGGTTCTGTGTGCACGGTTTGAGTGCAATTCTTCTCTGAGATGACTGGATGCACTTTCCCTGTAAGTGCTTTTCAGACTGTTAACCAATGGAGAGAGGAAACCACGTCAAATTCGATTTAATTACCATTATATGCATCTACATGCGTCATGAAGCATGGACAAGAGAGCGCTTATTTACATTATCTTTCCTATAAAAAACCCGCAACATAAGACTGGAGTTCTATAGGTGATGCTATGTGCATACCCTTGTTTCTTGCTGATGTGACTGAGTGCAAATTTGTGGGTCTGTAGTGTTGCAAGAGTGCACAAGCGTCAATGCTTTTAATATATGTATTCATTATTACCGTTTCAACTCAACTTTGATAAAACTGTGAATTTTGTTTCTTTTACATCCATCTCATCCACGGAACCATAATGTAAAATTGACACCCACCCAATTTCTGCAAGAATTTACACTGCAGAATGACCAATTCTCACAAGTCGAATTGTATGAGCATGGAGTTGACAAAATCAAAGGTGCTAAATTCAGGTTAAAAAGTACTTCTATCACTCAAATCGCAGCAGGCCATTACCGTGAATGTCGCTCGGTTTGAATAGCACCACCAAGGTTTCCAACTGGAGCAGAAACATTTTCTTCTTCAACGGTATACACCAAAAGCCCATACTGGAAATAGCCACAAGCTGTAGCTTGAAACCAAGCAAGATCAACACGAATGCCATGGCTCCTCAATGCAGGATTGGCATGAGTTTCAAGCCATCTGAGAACGGGTCGAAATGTTACTCTTATCCATCCATGACGAACTAAGCGCAATTGTGCATTCAAACCAGCCACTAATCGATACCATGTGGTAGGTGGGACTGACTGCAAGCCAAAAACATGCATTTAGAAAATTTTGCACGTGTCTGTTGCCCCTCTTTTTTTTGGCAAAATTGGCAAAATTAATCAATTGTTTACACCAAGTCTCAGTCTCAACCATTGTTTTGAATTTTGTACCGTACCGGAGCAGTGACCGGTACAGAAATGGGGTCTGTTTCGTACCAACCGCACCGGCCAGTACCGGATTTCAGAATTTTTTTTTTTTCATTTCTTCCTATTTTTTTTATCCTAATTTAGACTAGATTATTTACATATATATTTTTATATATAATTGATTCATATATTGACTATTATTTTGAAATATAATTTATATATATTTTTATATATATAATTTTTGTTTTATGTATAGACTATTCCGAAACGATACATGAAACGGTACCGGTACCGAAATATTTCGTTCCAGTGCTTTGACCGGTACGCTCACCGGTACAATATTCAAAACATTGGTCTCAACTAACAAACCTGGCTCATAAGACTCGTGAGAATGTTATCACTGTGTAGTGAGAAAGGAGCCATATAACTTCCATCGCCTCCAAACGGTAATGACATGGGAAATCTTTGATGCAAGCGAGGAGGAAGATCAGCTCTCTTTTCATCCCCACCAAGGAAAAAATCCATGTATGCTAGCATTAAATCAGAAGTAGCAGCCACCTGAATTAATACAGGAGAACATACACACGCTTAAAACTTCCCACATTGTCGGGAATTTTAGATTTTTCAGTGGATGACACAGAAAAAAGAAAATATTAAAAAAAAAATACCGTTGGCTGAACAATAAGGCAATTATAGGGTCATCTATCAAGATATAAACATGCCTATTCCCAATGAATAATTCTAAACCCAGAAGGCACCATACAAGAAGTACAAATGTAAGCAAAAAATAAAAATGGGCATTGTAAATGGATAAAAAAAAATGAGAATATTAGCCATTGCCAACGATAAATGCTTGATTGTAAAATCAACGCTACCAAAATATACAATCTAAAGTCAATAAATTACTTCTGATTGTGGAACAAAATATAGAGCTGCACACTATTATAAGTTCTCCCAAACATGACAGAAGGTACCACAAATGAGGCACTGTATTCTATAAGAAGGTACCACGGATGAGATCAAACACTACTTGAAAATGAAAACGGCTCCTGTTCACAAAAGAAATATTCCAAATGTTCTTAGAAATTCTTACTCCCATTGGACCATTTGTATCTATATGCATTAGGATCGCAATTTATAGATCTCTCGGTTCGAGAAATAAAAATATGAGGATCGAACTATTTCTTTTGGCTCTCAAATTTGATAAATGTTGGTTGATCGCATATGTCATTACAGTTCTATGATTCAAAGTATCATTTCCTATTTGATCCCTTTGAATTCCATATTCAAAGTTGCGATCAGATCTATTCATTAAAAAGATTCTATTCAATACATTTATTATGTACCCACTGGCTATGAATAAAACTTCTTGATTATCTATCAAAAAGAGAAAATTATTATGTACCCACTGGTGTTATATTGGATTTGAATCACAGATTTTGTACTGGAGTTACTCCAAGAAAAGTAAATTCAGAGTCAGATTGTTTTACCAAGTTCTAGATTAATTAGTTCTTCAAAAGATCCATCAGATTAACGAATTAGAATGACTATGTTCCCTTGGAAGTGCATATGGCAGATGAAAGCTCCTTCAAATGCAGTTTTTTTCATATGAGCAGCATCTCTAGACAATATCCTCACCATAGATAACTTAAGGCAATGTCGGGTAATGGTGCTGAACTGGTGTTGTATGTGTGAGAAGAATGGTTAATCAGTAGATCATTTGTTTTTACATTGCAGGGTGGTCATGACCATGTGGGATAATTTTTTCGTGAGAACTGGATTGTTAACGGTCATGCCTCTTAGACTGGTGGGTTTCCTTGCAAGTTGGAGAGGCCTCCGAGGCAACTCACAAGTGGAAGCAATCTGGAAAACATTTCCCATATGCATGTGTTGGTGCATTTGGCGGGAGAGAGATGCTAGGAGCTTCAAAGGTCATGAGAGAAAATTGGAAGAGCTTAAAAGCTTTCTTTTTAAAACTTTGCTCTTATGGCAGGGGGATATTGTTTCTTTTTTATATAAGTAATAAAAGATTTCCAAAGAAATATGCATAAATCCAATTACACAGGACGCATACAAAGAAAATACCTACAACTTTCCATGAACAAAAGGAAACTAAAACCACAAAACTAAAACAGATTCAGAATGTTATCTTCCATTACAAAAGTTTTGGCCCAAAAACTCAAAAGTACTCAAGAAAAAGTCTCTAAGATCTCCCAATGAACATTCTGTGTCTTTGAAGCATATTCTTTTTTTTTTATAAGTATGTCTTTGAAGCATATTCTTACTACCCTTCAAACCCTTCCGCCCTACCAATAAATCCACTACTTCTTAAGGCATTATCCAATGCAAACTTGTCTAGTCCGATACCTCATTCCACAAGAATCTTGCCACTTCACAGTGAAGAAATAGGTGATTAACTGATTTTCTATCCCTCTTGCAAATAATACACCAATCAGCAATATACATTCCTCTCCTTCTAAGATTATCAGTTGTCAACACTTTGCCCAAGGATACCACCCAACCAAAAAATGCAACCTTGGAAGGAACTTTCACTTTCCAAATATTGTTCCAAGGAAATACACGTCTACTATGACTGGACAAAATTCTGTAATAAGATGAGACTGAAAACTTAGAATTTCCAGCAAGAGTCCACAGCAAGTTGTCCTCTCGCCTAACAACTTTGAGCTGTCAAGTCTATCCAGCAATGCCTTAACTTCATCCACTTCCCAATCATTAACATCGCTTATAAAAATAACATTCCATTCAATATTATTATTACTGCTGCAGTAAGACTCACCGACTGCTGCAGGGGGCTATTGTTTGTAATGGGCTAAACGTCCATGATCCTCTTTTTATTGTAAACTCTAATTAGGTTTTTTTCTCATGTATACACCCTATACACTTGGGCTTAAGCCTACTTCTATGAATAAAATTTCTTTATTTTCTTGACCTAAATAAGTCTTATCTCTTGTTACCATCTTGTGTACTTGGGCTATGCCTATCATCATCAATAAAATAATTTACTTCTAAAAAAAATGATTATCTATAAAAATTTATAAAAAAAAAATCTCCCAGACATTTCTCTCTTCTAGTATAAAAAAAATAATGGTACAAGAAATATGACAGGCTATATGCATCTCATAATATACACGAAAACAACCATTTTTTTTAATATTACGATGTGGTATTACAGGGGCTTCTTCCTTTTTCACTTCTTTCCATCACTTGCATGCCCAAAAGAGAAAAAAAAAACTAAATTTCACTGATCCTATAGTAATAGTAAATCAGGACCTCTCTTTCAGAGGCAGCAGGGACTCCACAAAAAGTACAAAATCTCCAAAATCTATTCCAACATCTCCTTTTTATTTTTAAAAAAAGCAATACATATAATGTATTTATGCAAAACATACCTTAATCCCTTCATAGAGAGCACGTGAACGGCAAGAACGTAAGCAAGCATGATCATACTCTGATCTAACGAATTCACGCAGGCGCTGCAATTTCAATGTCCGACGCCAATGTTGCCATGACCATGCAAGGGGATATGCAAGGACAGAAAGAATGTTGTATATTGCTCCCTCCCACCATTCATATGCAGCTATAGCATTAATCTCATCCACAAATGCATTGAATGCACCCTCATATCTGCCATATCAAATTGGTTAGGGAGAAATCCTTTCGTATCTGCCAGATCAATGGGAACAGAGAAAATCCTTCAATCTCAAATATAATTAAACTAACCAAGAGAGAATCTTACACAATCTCTTTTATTTGTACAGGAGGTCTGTGAGGGAGATGCCAAGGTTCACTGAAAGTATTAGGACCCATGAAATACATTCGATGCACATGACTCTGGGACTCTTCAGCTCTGTTTGTTTCCAGAACCTAGGATACAAATAGCACAATGTTAGCCTCCAATGTCAAGGGTGGAGAGAGAGACAGCAAAGAAAGGCTATGAAACCCGTATGTGACAGACTTATCAGTACAACCAAATAAATATGACCCAAAAACTTTTAGAGGAACACCTCATTCAGAGACTCTAGAAAAGGGAAGGAGTGATCTATTTGAGAGCCATGTTGAGTGGGAGCTGGTCCTGGTGATTCATCGACCCCGAAAAATTTGATTCTTGCAACACTAAGCGCCAGTGCTAACAGAATGAGGAGACCCATAAGAAAAAGACCAAATAACCAAGGTCCACCAAATGTATAAATCAACTCTTCAAGAACTGTATAACAGTGTGGCATGTGATATCTTTCTGAGATGCATCTATAAGGACAAGGAGTTTCAGCTATACCTCCTGTTAAAGAGGACAAGATGTGAGTGCATAATTTGGTTACCAAGACTTCCAAAAAAAACTTCGGATGTTATTACTGTAGAAAAAAAGAAACAATAAAGATATAAAGCAAATGGAACTAGAAGCAAGAAATAGTTCCTGTACAAGTTAAAAAGAAAACAAAGCAATAAAAGCTCACAATATCTCAAAGGGAAATATGCTTTTTCACTTTTTTTATTTTAAAATAATTTTTTAATTTGACAACGGGTGGTGTCTGGAACAAAGTATGTCACACGCCATGCTTACAGATCTACTCACTGATTTCTTCTGGGGAAGTAGTGAAGGGAGAAGGAAGAAAAAACTGGTGGCGTGGTCTAAGGCTGGCAAAACTACTGCAGAAGAGGGACTAGGTGTAAGAGACATGAAAGTGGTGAAGAAGGCATTGCATATGAAGTTTGCATGGAAGTTTATCTATGTTAATTCTCTTTGAACCAGATTTTTCGTGGGAAATATTTGTTGAGTGAGCATCCAGCTCAAATTAAACCTACTAGCCATAACTCATCCTTTTGGAAGGCAATTAAGCCACTCATTCCAGTGGTCATTAGCAATATAGGATGGCAATTAAAGGACGGACAAATCTCTATCTGGCATGATGACTGGTCGGGGCTAGGGGCCATAGAAAAGTTGACAGAGGTGAAGGACTCCCCAATGGTGTGGTGGCTGATTTGGTGAACCAAACAAAAGTCAGTTGGAATGTGCAACTTCTGATTCAACTCTTGGGCGACGAGCTTAGCAGGGCATATTCTAAACAAAAAACCCCCAATGAGAACAGGACCAGACATCCCCATATGGAAACCAGAGACTAATGGGATATTCTCAACTAAATTGGGGTGGCAGGTACTTAGAAATAGAGGTCAGCAGACTTGGTGGGGTAAATGGATTTGGGATAAGCTGTTGCCGGATAAAATGGCAGTTTTTACATGGAAAAGCTTCCATAAGGGCCTCCCTCTAGACTCTTAACATTCAGAAAATGCAGATTGCAGTGGCCTCCAAGTGTGATTGTTGCTCTTTTCCTTCTGTAGAGATTCTGGACCATGTCTTGCTTGAGGGTGAAGTGGCTAGGTCTGTGTGGAGTTTCTTTGAGAAGGTTTTGGGGATGCAGAGGGGCCCGTACCAGAATTGGACACAGAATATTGCATGGTAGTTTTGAAAGGCCACGTTTCTTGCTCATTGGCCTCCTTCCATCAGTTATTAGTTGGTTTCTTTGGATCAGAAGATGTGCACATGGAGGGTAAAGCGAATTCAGGTAAGGTGGTTTGCATTAAAACTAAGTGTTTGGCAGAAAGACTGATAGCTTTGGGGATGGAAGTACAAGCTCAGCACATATACAGGGAAGTTAATTAAGGAGCGGACAACCTGGCTAAGATAGGGGCTCGGGGATTTAGCTTGGAGTTACAACAACAGGGAGACCTGCCCCAAGAGGTGAGAGGAGCATCTAGACAAGGCGGGACTGTTTACGTTGTAAATGAATTTTGCCAACATAGTCTAGTGTGCATACATGCACCTTGTCCTTTTCAAGGTGGTTTTTCTTTCAGTGTAACCACAGCTTTCCTCTGTCAAAAGTGGAGGTTTAATATATACTCTTTTGTTTTTAAAAAAAAATTACCGACTAATCTCGGCATGCATAGGCCCTCGGCAAGAACTTCCCACAGGTGCACTTCGGGTAATTCAAAGAAAAAATCCCTTGATAAAATGGCCCTTAGAATTGTTTGCACCTAAGGGTCTCTTAGACGGAGCACAGCACCAAGACCAAGGCTCTTACCATCTTTTATTTAAAATAAATTAACTGCCATTAACATGGAAGTACCTCGGACAGCAATATAAACAGCACGATGGGGAAGCTCTTGATCAGGACAACGTTGACAAAGTGCCCTATCAGATCCAGTAACATTCTTATATGTGCCAGCAGGGCATTCCTGAAGATAAACAAAGAATGCAAAATCCAAGTGTCACAAAATCTACAAGATTGAAATAAACATGATACATGAGGAGGTTCCTCCATCCAGTAAATAAAAATTAGATCGAGGAACCTACCCCATCCTGTTGAAAAAATAACTAGCACCCCATAGTTTTCATCATCTTCTACTAACATAGCTAGTTGCAATCTTGAGCAATTCATGAATGTAAAATTTTTCCCACAAACTGAAAGCAATGAAAAGATAAAACTGATGAAAGAAAAAAATCAGCATGCAGACAAAATCTCAAGTTTGGCTATGCCAAACAAACAACGGTTAGAGCACTAGCATCCGTTTCTCTATATGCATCTTAATAACATCTTTTGAAGATTGATTTTGTATATCAAGAAAAACTCCTTTATTTTATAGGTAATCAAAAGGATTTCATTAATAGAAAAAGGCTAAGCCCAGGTATATCAAGAAAAACTCCTACATACATCTCTGAACCAAATAATAATAATAATAAGTTATTTTTTATTTTTTCCCTAAAATTAATTTTTATATATATTTTACAATAAGCACCCACTGCAAATTCTATCATTTAACCTGTGCTCAAAAACACCAATTTCATATACCCAAATATTACCAATTTCATATATCAAAATTACCATTCTTATCAATAAATATTAACATGTACTAGAAAACACTTCGTATCATCAACTAAATATAAATTTCATGTATCAAAATCATTTTAATACAAATTTCACAGTCGATTTTAATGGGTAGGCAAGAGAAAAAAACAATAAAATAATGTTTGAAGAGTGAATAGTTTTTCTTCAAATTTAAAGAAACACTATTCGTAGCTATGCAAAATTTTGAAAATGCATAATCCAATATAGGCGATTTTTTTTTTTTTTGATAAGTAAAAATTTTATTAATCAAATAAGAAGGCTTAAGCCAGTTACATCAAAAGAACAATGGCCCATTAAGATGGCACATTGGATATAAGGAGAGAGAATATATAAATATGAAGATGCATAAGCCATTGTCAATATTCTTACAAGCACAAAATATTTTTTTATTTTTTTGTTACAAGCACAAAAGAAATTAACGACATCTCAATATCATAGAATTGAGAAATGTACCTCACAGAAAATACCATAGAGTCCTTTAGGGCAAGCTTTACTGGTCAGCGTCCCATTTTCTCCAGGACCACCTTCATCTCTACCAACCCCTCCCCTATAACATTTAACAGCAAACATCAAAATGTGACAAGAAAGATCACAAGATAAAGAACCAATGGGGAACATCAGCCGAATATTACCACAACAGAACACCCCCCCCCCCCTCTTTTCTCTCTTCCAAACAGATAAAAAAAAAGGGGGGGAAAAGTAGAAGACTAGCTAAATATGGTGATGATATTATAAACTGAAGTAATGTATACAGACTGCATCTCTTAGAAAACTTGCAAAAAATTGCGCACTGCAAGTACACAAGTAGTATACATAAGAGGGACCTATCCAGAAAGAGAGAAAGATACAAGAAATTCATATAAACTAAGCCCATTAAAATAATATAAGTGAGTTCATTATAAAAAGGCAAATTCTTTCTTTTCACAACATAAAGAATAAAAGAAAAAACAGAATTTGCAGGCATATAGATAAATATACATCAATGAATACATATATATATCCATGAATATTTAAAAATATAGATCTATTATTGATCATCAATAAAACTCATCTTACTTGAAAAAAAAAAAGAACACACCATATCTACCAACCTTGCATGGATGCTTCCTTTCACCGTAGCAATGGGCTGGTATACATCTCCAGTAGGAATCTCAGACCAATGAAAGTGAATCCTTCCACCACCACCTCCTCCACCCCCAATGGGACCACCAGACCCTCCATCACTCGAAAGAATAGCAGACTCATCAAGTTCTAGGGTATGCAAAAACATAAGTATTGTTCCACCAGACCCTCCGCCAGGGCCTCCATTTGAACCATCTGCAATAGAATAATTTACCTTTCCCCTAGTTCCTTTAAAACTTTCTCCATCAGCAATCACCGAGCCTTCAATGGACAAACTTGATAAGGGATGCTCCAACGAACCCATTACTGCAGTGTAATACATGAACATGGAGAGTAAGCATTAAAGGCATAGCAAGAATCAATTCAAGCAAGGTTGTATATAACTGAACAGAGCCATCCATTATTTAATTTTTCTTACAAGAGCCATTCTCCATTTAGTAGGAGGTAATCATTAAATCATGTTTCCACCAAATAATATAAAGCATAACATGTGCAAAAAGAAGCACAACCCTAAAGTTAAACAACAAGATTAAAAAATGTTAAAAGAGGAGAAAAGACGGTTCTTAGTAACCCAGACCCTGCCTCTTGTCAATATGAATATGTAACTAGACCATTGGGAGCTACACATCTAAGGAGTGTGCCTTCACAATTTTCTCCAATTCAGCCCAAGACAAAAAGCTAGTTGAAACAAAAAAAGTAAACATAAGAAAGTATGCCGACAAATGAATGAGGCCGCCTCAACTACACTGAAATTTTGGCTACATAGAATCATCACCATTTTCATATAATACATGATGGAGAAAACATCTTCGATGGTTGCAGATATAATGAAGTTCTTTATCAACGTCTCACACCATTTAGTACCAACAGTGTTAACACGTTGAGTTGACCCAAAATATAAGCTTACCTATGACACCACCACCTGCAGTTGAACCAGCTGCACTCTCATCTCCACTTCCACTACCAAGTTCACAAGGCCAGTCTGCATTACCATATGTGATACCACCCTCAACACAATGACCATTGTAGCAACCGGCCCCACCTTTACCACCATGCCCACCACCACTGCCGATACCATTGCTCAGAACATGTCCTCTACCCACACCACCTGTGCAGCCTGGGGAAAAAAAATAAAAAAAAACCTGAATTCCACAAAGTTAAATTTTTATGAATAAATTAAAATAAGGTTTCATTTTGTTTTCTTAATCAATTATAGGAAATTCAACAGATCACTTGAAACTGTGATGAGTGGGCATGTCATACCAGGTGTGTGTGGTCATTTTGTTCATAAAAAATCTATTTGCAAGTCTTTTTTGACACACCCAACACACTACTGAAGTCGATCCCACAATGATGAAAAAGTATTGGGTTTTTAACTTTTTTATAACTGTAATGGGTCCCACAACAAGTGGTGCGTTGACACTTTGGCTTGTTAAGTAGCAAAACTCTTTTGCTCAAGAGAGTTAAGAGTGAGAGACTGAAGCAAAGTGGAGGGAGCATAACTACTAAGTTACTCATGGTCGTTATAAAATCACTGGTAAGGGGAAAAAGTACCCATCCCAGATGCACTAATCGTTCCAGAAGACTGCACATTAATAGTTCTTGCTCTATGGAAATGAACAACAGATCCTTTTATCAGGCCTTCAACAGATATATCCTCAACTCGACAGATCTGAGAAAAGAAAATTGAAAAAGCTACTAAATATCCTGATGACTAATTCAATAATATCATTTTGGCAGCTCGGGACAAAAAACACCTGAAGGGTGAAGGACAATGATGAGTTCATATTGCAGTCTTCAGGGGGTTGAAGCAGTTCAACAGGACAATCTTGGTTTTCACAATGGAGTCTCGGTACCCTATAGAGATTAAAATAGGACCTTAAAGGTTTGCTAAAAGATAAAGCATTAGAAAAGTTCAAGCAAGTGACGATACACCTAGATTCATACTTACACAGCATCAGTTGTTGCATTCTCTAAGGGACCACGCAAACCAGATCCAGGTCCAACCTTCAAGTTAATAAAAAAATTTTAAAAATTAAGAGAGAGAGAGAGAGAGAGAATTTTATTAATAATTATATAAATCAGGTCCCAAGTTAAGGGCATGTACAATCCTCTACTATAACTCACAGGGATCTTCGAACAACTTTCACGAACTTCATTTATATAAATGTCAGATTTTATACAAGAGCACACGGTGCAACCCAAGTACATCATTATCATGAACAGCAGTAAATTATTCCTCATAATCGAACAAGAACACTTCTAATTTCGAACTGAGACCATTAGCTAAAAGTGGGGACAAGACTCAAAACTATATTGAATACAAAGGCATCATGTTTCTCATAAGACAAACTAAAGAGAGCTTTATTACAACATATATCTAAAATATCTTTCCATTTCAGGAAAGAGGGTTGAAAGGACCTATTACCTTAGACTCAAGGTAATAGAACATATTTCGCTGATAATATTTAGAAATAAGGTTTTGAAACCTGACTAATATTAGAGCTTGAGCAGCATAAATTGCTACGACTGGATGTGCCATTAAAATTTGTTTGTTATGGGCTGTTAAACTGTTTTCTAGAAACTTGCAAGTGAAAAAATATATTAGCTTCATATGGAGGTTATTCAGAATTTCAGTCTTTCATTATGTGGATCTCAATAAATGTTTTAATGGAAGAGCCACTTACATGAATACTGTAAAATAGCGAAAGAACCAGACGTTGTGCTTCAATCCGATCCCCTCGTCCTGATAAATTCAGCAGACCTTGTCCACGAATTCCTAGATTTGCATTAGAATGTATGACAGATGATTCCTGTGATGCAAAAACAGAAAATTCTGGTTTTTTTTATATGCATAGCAGAAAAGTCACATAAATGAACGACGAGTAATATCTCTGAAAATCCAAATAATAGCCAGTGACACACCTTGAGAACGATTAAATTACTAGCCTCAAGCAAAGATGTGGCCAGTGTTGCATCATCGCCACCGTCTATGAACATTGTGGAATTCCACATCAAGAATATTTTCACAGACATTCGTAGAGCCCCATACACCTTAAGTTAAACAAAGCCAGTATCATAACACACATTAGCAAATTTTAAACATATAACATCAAACCGCATCAAATAGGATGAGATCAGAAAGCAAGCCCTGTGTGTAGCACAACCAGGGCAGGGAAACTAAGCAGTATATGATACGAGTAAAGAATGATCCAGCCATGCGTTTGCTAATAGGTCATTATCAAGACAAGGATTAATGTTGTAAAATTAGCAGATAGCGTCTGAAATTTTCTTTGGCAGAATTACAAGTGTGAGCAATACAAGCAAGCATATACAAGTTCTCTAGATCAGTAGAACAAGTACATCAAGATGCGTGAGATCTTAGGTAATATCACAGGAAAAAGACTTTAAATTGTCACCTTGATCACAGAATCACTCATCAACAGTTCTTCTGCCAATAACTCAAACTCAGATGAAGCATAATGTGCAAGCCCAAAGCTCAATACTCCACCACGCAACATACTTATCTGTCCTTGAACCTGAAAAATTCATCAGCAGGAGTTCACCAAATTAAATCCAAATATGCAACATAATTGCATTTCCAGAAAGGATATACAGTCAACCTGACTGTATTTTCTTCTAGAAAATAACAGCTGGAGAAAACACTGAAGAGATGTTTAACCATTCAAGAAAATCCTCAAGATGAGGATGGCAATGGAAATCGGGAACGTCCACTTTGATCCCACAATCTCCTTGATTTCAATGCCCATACTTCGAAATTTATAGTTGATGAAAAATATTATATATTCAAAACATTCTCAAGGGTTCCATAACAATATGATGAAAAACTGGTGATCTTGATTATTTTTTAGAAGTAAGTAATTCTACAATTTTTTGGTACAATTTTACAAATTTTGTGATCTTGATTATAAATATCAAATCTAAAAAGTCACACTCGCAGCAAAAGACTGAATGCGATAGGCTCATTACAATGGTGGTAATGGTTAAAATTGAACATGCCTAGATGCAAAGATCTAAATAATAACAAAAACTGAATTAAGTGTCCAAACAAAACGCATTAGTCGCAGCACAAGACTAGGAAATGAGCAGCTTTGCAGACTTTTACAGCCTTATGTACTCTATAAAATCGAGCAATCAGTAAAATGATGTGTTGTGGTGGATGCCTGCAGATAAAGGTATTTTTTCGGTTCGCTCGTTTTATAAGACTCTCACACAAGAGCCAAATATTCAATATCCATGGAGAAGGCTTTGGAGAAATAAGGCACCCCCCAAAGCCGCATTCTTCGTGTCAACAACTTTGTTGGGTAAGATTCTCACAACTGACAACTTGAGGAAATGAAGGGTGATCACTGTAAATTGGTATTGCATGTGTAGAGAAGGAGCGAGTCTATGAATCATCACCTACTATATTGTGAGAGAACTAGGATATTATGGAATGAGGTGTTCAATAGATTAGATTTAGCTTGGGTTATACCGGAGATAGTGGTAGCAGTGTTGGCCAAATGGACACATCTAAGAGGCATACAACAGATTAAAGATATCTGGAAAATGATCGTTATATACATCATTTAGTGTTTGTGGCAAGAGCGCAATGACAAAACGTTTGAAGACAAGGAGAGATCGCTAGAAGAGCTTAAATATTTATTTTTTAGAACTCTTTGTACTTGGCCCATTGTTGTTGATTTCAATGGCATGGACCTACATGATTTTCTTGTCTCTAATGCGCCTACTTAGTTTAGGACATAGTTTTATTTTCTTTTAAAGTTCTGTACATGATTATGCCTATTCATTGATCAATAAAATTTGTTATACCTAAAATATAAAATTTTATTATATTTGCTACTATTTTTATGTTTATTATTAGTATATTTTTAACATTTATAAAATTTATTTAATGTATATAAAATAATTATTTGTTATGTTTATTATTAGTATGTCATTTCTAACAATAATTACTGGAGCTCAATTTCAAATGTGTACATACACGTTGGCTAAAAAGTAAGAGCGAGTAATAACTAAAGAAAAGGCTCCACCAGGATAAATTAACAATCTGAGTTTTGCAAACCTGGACACGACTCCAAAGCAATGGAACGGTAGCCCTGGCATTATTTTGAATATAAACATTAGTCCAAAGAGGTGAATTGGGAAACTCCAAAAGAAGTGTCTCCGTATTTGTTGATATGTTGTGATTGTTGACAATAAGGCTCCGGAGAACAGCATCATATAAAGTCCCAGCAGCACCTGCATTCTCTGGACAGCCAAAACTACTTCCTCCTGCAAATAACAATAGAGCTTGCAGTTGCAAAATAGTTTCACCTATTGACGACAGAAACTTGAAACAAAGCATAATGTACTTAATTTTCTCATAGGTATGCAAATATTTGATTACTAACTGATACCAAGCCAGCGACTCTGCACCCATAAACAGAACATAGACACCTGAACACAACTGATAAAAGGAAAGTGTTCCACACAAATGCCAAACATGGAAGAGAAAAATAATGCAAAAGAAACAAGCAAATTCAGGGTACAAAAGGCATTAGATCCAGTAAAATGAGATTTCTAATGACATGGTAGTATCCTTTTCTTAACCCTTTTCTGTTGGTAAGTAAATATAATATGCATGCCCATACACAAACGTTTAATTTAAACCCAGGGGCTCAGCTTCCAGCCCTGCTTATGAGGAGTGAAGATGCCAGTTGTTTTAGATAATTGAAAACTAATACCCCCAAAAAAAATGCAAAGACACTCATATAAACATTAAAAGAAACTGAAGTTAAAACGGAATCGTATAGAAAATGGCAAGGTATTATATCACTTAAGGCCCGTTTGGCAACACAATTGCTCTCAAGTATTTACAGATATTTCATTCCCAAACATCACTCAAACACAAAATATTTTCAATTTCAAATCTTCAACTTTTTCATCTAATCACTATAACTTTTCAAAACTCTCAAACAAAACACAAAAGGCAATACTACTCCAAATTTCAAAACAAAAATATTATTAAAAAAGTTATGTTCAAACAATATTTTCTTTATAACATTTTTAATCAACATTTTTTTCTCTCATTTCCCAAAATTCAATAAAATCTCAACTCAAACTATTTTCACTAATATTCACAAATATACTAAGATATTCAAAGTATCCAAACGAGCCCTTACTGGAAGTAGTTCTAAAACAATGTGGCATTAAAAATAAATACATAAAAAAGTGAAAAGAGCTTGAGGAATTCAAAACTAGATCGTTGGCAGGGACCCCATTGAATAAACTCACTGAGAAGGTATAAAAAACCCCGAATAATACTCATTTAAATTTTGAATCCATTACAACCAATTGCAAGCGAGACGCCATGGAACAAAAACCAATACCTAATATTCAATAAAGCCTAAACGCCACCAATTATTACTCAACATCCAAAACAAGGATTGGAGCAAGTAGAGGGGATATGATACATTGGATATACATGAGTACTTTCTTAATGAATTACATACATGATTACTTAAATTGTGCCTCTTTCCAATCCTCTAATAAGATTGAATTATTTCTCAAATTTTTTTTTAAAAGTAATTATTTCTCAAATATTAAAAAGCAAACCCCAATATTTGTTGAAAAAACCCAGTCTTGTGCCATTCACAACTCACTGTTAGCACGTATGATCCTTAATTTCTCTAGCCTGATTTCAATTCCAAGCCCTACATGATCCTTAAGCTTCATAATAAACTAGCTCACCAAAATTGATAATATAAAACCCTAATCTCCAAATTTAAGCACCATCCATCAAGTATACCAATGTTGCCCTGTTAAATGGTAGTGCATTGTGACATAAAGTACGTACATTAACTTCAACAAATCAATAAATAAGACTTAAGCTCTCTGAATACAATCTGGTTGATTAAATCTATTGAAAAACGAGCAATTATTCCTAGCCTCAATTTGCTGTGTTTCGAGTCTTAGACTACATCACCACATTACATGCAAATGGTAATATTACTATACTAAGAACCAAATGAAGACCCTTAGGCCTCATTTGTTTATACAACTCCACGTATCTCATCTCATCTCATTTAATCATTACAACTTTTCTAAATTCTCGCACAAAATAAAATAAATATTTCAACTTTTTCAAATCTCAAAACAAAAATAATATTTTAACAATATTTTATTCAACTTTTAACTTTAATTTCATCTCATCTATGAAAATAAACGAGGTCTTAAGAGTCTATATTACATGTCATCTTCCCTTTAATTAGTTGTTCCTAAAATGTTTCAGAAATATGACCGGAAGTAACCGTGGCTAAAGAACAAACATAATGAGTCTTACCATGCACAAAAATTTTTGGATCATAATGCCGGCTGAAAACATCAACTGAAACTCTTCCCCCACCACCGCCGCCATAACCATTGCCTCCACAGGCACTTATCCTGCCACTGCCAGTCCTGCTCTTAAGAAGAAAAACACTCTAGTTAACTTTGACAATAAATGAACTCTTATAGATGTAAACCAAGGCAGGCGCAAGCAGGCGCACATCTGAGAAGTTACCTAAAGGGAAAGAGGAAAAAAGGAAAAGAAATTCGAATTTCATTGAGAAAATAAATTCCACACTCACCATCTGGATGTGGAAAATAACAACCAAACCATGAAACAATAGTGTGAATCATGGAAAGAGGTGCAGCCCCAGTATAAGACAGTATACAAAAGAAAAAAGGCTAATTAGGAGGAGTGACGGATACGAGGAACTCATGAAACCTACCGCCATTAAAACCAACAGCTACAGCCCACAGGAACAATGTATTAAAAAAGAGGCATTCCAGTCCTTTCAAAGAGAGAAATAAAACCCCTTAAAAAATAGCATGTCCATGCTTATTGCTTGGTCAAAAAATTTCATGCTAGAACTAAATTCCACCTATAAAGACGGCGTATGTGCACTACAAGTTGAAAAGATAAAGCGGGACGAAATAGTTTTCTTCTTCTTTTTTTATTTGGCAAGTAAAGCGGAACGAAATAGTATCTTAATTTACTTGATAAGAAAACATAAAACCAAAAGAGGAAAATGTCATTGCAGTCGCTTTTTTGAAACTTTCCAGGAATCTACAGAGTAAATTCATGCAGAGACAGATGCCGTTTGTGTTCGGTGAAGCGTAGCCAAATAATATAGGGCCTTTTCCATTAAAATCGTTTCAGACAACCAAAAAACTAAACCAATCTAGGACGTATATTGAGATCAGTTGTGATAAGTTCATCTTTTTCTGCCATCGGTAAAAGATAAATACCCTTTCTCGCTAAATGGCCACCTAACCGGAGCCAAAACTCATGTTTCTGAAATAAAGTAGTAGCGACTAATTTATTTGAGTATTTCCCCACCAACCCAAATGACGCCAAACTCATAACTCCATAGAAAACTCGTAATACCCATTCTAGTTACGAAAAAAACGAAGGAGTGTGACAGATTTAATTACATTCTATACGCCTTGATGAGGATGCTGCCGCCAGAGCCACCTCCACCTTTTGTCCCTCCATCACCTCCATCGGCTAAAATACTCCCCTCCACCACAACATGCCCCAAAATCTCCATCTTCACCCGCCCCCCGCCTAGCCCACCATAGTCCGCCTCCTTGCTCGTCGTCCCACCCCTGCTTCCGTAACTAGTCGGCTTCTGCAGCGAGGACCACGAGTACGCGTCTCCGCCCCACACGTCCTCCGGGAGCTTCGTCTCGTCTACCAAACAACATGCACCCCTGCCCCCGTGTCCCCCACCCGCTCCGCTTATCCCCTGTGGCGTTCCGCTGGTCTCTGGCGGCGGACTGCCCGCCAACCCCGTCGTATTCACCACCGAACCATTAAGGAAGCTCGCATTATGCGCCCCGAGCTCGAAAGTCCCGGTCACAATCGACGAATTGATGCCTAAACTAAAAGTACCGGTAATGTTGATCGTTATTGCACAACCAGGACTTGGACAATGGAATTTCACCCCCGGTAGGACGGAAAAATTGCCCTTCCCAGCTATGTACACGTCGCGGTTGAGATTCAAATTGCTGACTATCTGACACGTGGTGTCGAGGGAGCCGATTCCACCGAGGTCATCGGCGCAAGAAACTGTCGGCGGGTGAGGTGGCGGTGGCGGTGGGGCCGGGGGGGAGTAATCCTGGTGGAAGAGATTCGAATCAAAATTGACAATGGAGAAATCACCACCGTCAGAGTCGTCTTTTGTGGATGCGAGGATAGTGTTTGTGGCGAGGGCTATAAGAGTGAAGAGAATAAAGAAATGGGAAATACGACAGTGCAAACGAGCCATCCACCGGTGAACGGAACAGAATCATTACAACTGAAGGATGGAATTTGGTATTGGTGTTAAAAGCACGGGAAACCCACAGTAAGGAGCCGTAAATACCACCATGGATGGAACAAGTCTGTAAATTTCCCTATCAGTTTGTTTGTTTATGTCCTCGACAGTCGTCACCCACCGGAAAACGAAAACCCTAGAGATCGCCCGAGCAGCAGAGAGAGAGAGAGAGAGAGAGGGAGAGAGAGGGAGGGGGAAAGAACGTTCGGTAGGGGGAGAAGAGCTTTATTTAGTTATGGGAGGATAAGGAGATTATCAGAAAAGGTCAGGCTTACGGTGAAGTTGAGGTTGTGTGGTGCCTTTATTGGCGTCTGATTTCCTGACTGTTCATGGCTGCCTCACCAGATTACAGCACCTGTCGGAAGGGTATTGGAAGTGCGCCTCCGTATTCAATCTGTCTTAACTCTACCTGATACAAAGGCGCGTTATAAATAACACTTTCATTATTAAGGCATTGGATAATTTGGATTAGTTTGTCCAAATCCTATTTCAATTAGTTTATCTCCACGCGCTCTTGGAGAGCGTATGTAGTGTCTGGAGAGACGCTAACTAATCTCTGGACGTGCAGTGATCGAAACACCCGCGTAGGAACTACGCTGTGTCACCGACGGAGCACTATTCGGCCAGCAATTACAGTTGATTTTAGGACTTTTTTGTGCACCAGATACTTCATGGCAGTCGGGGTCTGTGATTGTTTTGCGGGTGACGGAGCCATTTTCTCAACGGAATTGCTGAAGCTTACTGAAAATAAAAGCTATGGAGACACGTGTATCGATGAGCCTAAAATATTAAAAAGATAAAAATTAAAAATTAAAAATTAAAATTAAAAAACAAAAGAATGGAAGCCCACTCAGGAGTCAGGAGTAGGACTGCTTGGCTGTGAAGTAGTTTGGTTCCTTTCCTTGCGTTCGGTCCTTTTCTCTTTTCCTTTTTGTCTCAGCCTTCTTCTTTTTAAGTTGTCCAGATCTAAAAACATACGTAGCGGGGGTATTTTATGTAAAAAGGAATGTAAAAATTAAAAAATATTTCAGAAATTATACATTTTACCCACAAATGGCCATTTATTCCTCTTTAACCCTCGTATGATTAAACAAAATTATGAAACATTTTCACAGAATCTTCGGCACGAAATCTCATCAACTTCATCATTAATTTTGGCTTTCATTTTACGACACAAGAGGGAAGTTGAGATGTAAACTTTTGCACAATAATACACACAAACACCATCAATAAAATCTAGTTAAATTAATGCATGAGTTGAATATAATGTGATTCGTTTTTCAATATATATATATATATATATATATATGTATAAATGTGATTCGCAATTCGCATGTTTCTAGGATGTCGTTAACACAATTCAATCGTGTCATCATGCCGACAAAAGGATAAGGAGCGCCATGGAACGGGGCCTGTTTAATATCTTAACTTTCGAAAAATTAGGTAAGAGTGATTGGGTAACATTAATAAAAAATCCAAAGTTCACCCCTAAGTTATCCAATTGACAAGACTTGCCATCCCCAACTAAAGAAAATGAAATGATTTAACCAAACATTACATCTTTTTTTTTCTTTTTCTTACACGTGAAAGAAGAAAAAAGGAGTAATGGCCAAAAGAATACATTGACAAAGACCCGCCGTGGTTGGAAACTTGGGAAGGATGGTAATGATCTTTTGTGTCGTTTTAGGTATCTTCATCATGACCATAGCTCTGTTGTTTTTAGGAAAATTCATTTGGCTTGAGAGAGTTGAAATGAAACTATTGGAGCTTGAGAGCCAAAATGAAACTATTAAGCCCCAATTGGATAGTGAGTTGACTTTTGGCGACAGAAACTTCTCATATTCTCCCGACAATCTTAAATTTAAAATTAGTCTGTTTTCGATCACTTATAATGGCAGGAGCTATATTTTTGAAGAGATTGGGTCAAATATTCTCAATTTTAAATAGATAATATTGATAATCATTGACGAGTTTGGAAAAAAGTAGACAGTCTGATCTTTTGCACTATAGCAATGAAATGTATCATTTGTTTTGAAAAAACCGAAGTCACAATGAATGAGTTTTGGGAACAGAGATTAAGGATGCAGAATCACATCACAATGTTCGAGTAAAATCACTCCTCGAAACCCTTCTAGAATTTCGCATCAACGTCCGCAAGGTCGAGATGGGCACCCACCACCCCCTTATTCTTCAGATGCTCCACAATCCCTCCGCTCTCAAACCCCGCTCTGCTTCCTAGTCTCTTTCAAATTTTGAAGAATTTCTCATTATGATTGTGTTCTTGGACATTGGGAACTTATTAATGAGTACTTGGTTAATTTCTTCATATCTCACAGAGACGTCGTTTGATTTGCTGGAAATGCAAGAAGATGAAAAGAAAATTATAATTCAAGTTATTTCTACAGTTCATGATGAAAATAGGGTTTTATGATAGTCGGTGGGTAATTAGAACGGTTGTAATCTTCTTCAAGAGATGGTTATTTCATTTTATTTTTTTTTTACTTCTATTGTATTCTTTATGACCCTTATCTATATATTTCCTGATGCCTCGATTTTTAATATACAAAAATACTGAAACTTGAGCATTAAAACAGGAAGAGGATTCTAAAGAATATGGAAGTCCTGTTATTTTGGCATCTGCAATTGCAGATATTATGAAGTGTCTCGAAAAGACTAAGGCCTTATTTATTTTTGAAAATGAGATTGAGATGAGTTGAGATTAAAGGTAAAAATTAAATAATATATTATTATAATATATATATATTTTTTAATATAATTTTTATTTTAATATTTGAAAAGGTTAAATTGTTTATATTATTTTGTGTTGAGATTTGAAAATATTATAATGACGAATAATTTTTCCCCCTTTCAATTTAGATGAGGAGTAGACGACCTCGTTTGGATTTGAATATGAGATGAGTTGAAATAAGTTTAGTTTATTTTTTAATATTATTATTATTTTAGGATTTAAAAAATATATATTGAAATTTAAAAAATATGTAATGGGATTTGAAAAATGTGTATAGAAATTTGTGTTTTGTATAAAAAATTATAAAAATATAATTATAAAATAAAAGTGAGTTGAAATGAGCTCAACTCATTTCTGAATCCGATCAGAGTCTCAGTAGAGTTTTGAAAAATCTTATTTTCGTTCATGTCAATTTCAGAGTTAGGGAAAGTTGGATTTCCTTGGTGTTTTTCAAGAAGGATAAAGCTATACAAATGGGTAAAAATTGAGAGTTCAATTTGAGAGGGAGAATGATAGAGCGTAGGCAAACGACATCGAAAGAGAGATGGGACAAATGACAAATGGCAAACCACATTCCTCACAGTGACAGCTAGGATTTCTGATTTCAAAACTTGAGAGAGAGAAAGAGAGAGAGATGTTTATCGAGTGAGAAGTTGAAATGAGATGCTAGAGGTCCTAACAAATTCGAGAAGCGGTTCGAAACGCGGTAACGTTTCCTATTAGCAAAAAGATACAGTTTTGCAATACTAAAAGCATTGGTATTAATCTTATTTAAATAAATTATCAAATTTTGATAAAAATAAATATATATAAATTTGTACATATATCAAAAAAATTTGTCATCAAATTTAATTATTTACTATTTAAAAGTTAAATAAAAAACATTTATATTATTTTCTACACTTTTTATCATATTTGATCAAATATGACGAAATTTTTTTGATATATATAAAAATTTGTACTTTCTATCAAAATTTAATGATTTATTTTGATGAGACTAATATTATTACTCTAATATTATTTTTTAAAAATAAATCAATTAAAGATATCCGATTTAAAAATAGGATCCACATGGGTACAGTTTTTTCTACTACTTGGATTGACATGTAATTCTTGGTTTCAGACCGGATCGAGAAAAAAAAAATTAGCTCGACTCTACGCCACTAAAAGAGATGGGTTACTGGGTGGATAAAGATTAGGTTATTTGTTGCCCAGATGACTAACACAAGAGGGGGGTGAATTGAGTTGTATTTAAAAAAAATAACAATTATAAATCAAATATATAATATAAAATATAAACAAAATATGAAACAATAATAAATATAAAGAGTAAGGGTAAGAGAGAAACAAACTCAGTATGTTAACGAGGTTCGGCCCCACTATCTACGTCCTCGCCTCAAGCTACCTCTTGAGGATCCCCAAATCCACTATTCAATCTCCTTTAGGTGGAGATAGAAACCTATTACACCTTTGAGCAGCACCGCTCCAAAGAATCCGTGTAGAACACCCTCTACACTTCCAATCACCTTACACTTGGTGATTTAACTATTTCCCGTGTAAAACACCTTCTACACTTCCAATCACCTCACACTTGGTGATTTAACTATTTCCCGTGTAGGACACCTTCTACACACACAAGAGTTACACACACCCTTTTACAAATACAAGAGTTGATAGTAGGTAGACTATCAAAGTACACTCCTCAATGAGTGAGATAGAAACAATACAGCGCAACCTATATCTCTCTCAACAATAACAAGAATTAAGGCTCAAAACTTTAGAAAATAGAGAATGAGAGTTTTGAAGAAATGATACAAAACTTAGCAATAGATGTGTAAGCTCTTATTGTGAATTTTGCAAAACTCAAGTGAGCTATTTATAGGCAAATGAGTTTTCAATTTCAAATTTGAAAAGATTCCCATGTCAAAAATATCATCATTCACTTTTCAAAAATTTCAAATCTAATATTTTTACTTTTTGCATGTGACAAAAGGAGCACACTTTACTTTTCAAAAATTTCAAACATAATCTTTTACTTTTTGCATATGACAAAAGGAGCACACTTTACTTTTCAAAATTTTCAAATAAAAACATCTACCTTTTGCATAAGTCAAGAAAATCATCCACCACTTTTGAAAATATTCAAATAAAACATGCACATGTGAAATATGACAATCAATCATCTTAATATTTTCAAAGTTCAAACCTTTAATCATGTCATGCACATGTGAAAGATGACAATCAATCATCTTTCAAAAATTTCAAATTTAATTTTTAAAATATTCATGCATATGTTGAAAATGTATTTTAATGCTTTATGATAAAATATTAATTTTGAACCTTAATCCTAATTTCAAATTTTTTAAGAGATTTACAAAATTACTCTATGATTTTAATATGAACTTGTTCCCTTCTTACTCATACTTGCTTCCTTGATGTGCTTGATTATATTGTGTAGACAACTTGAGCTTGAGACTCCTTTATTTTTTGGATTCATTTGTTATCATCAAAATCCATTTGTAGATTTATATGAAACTTGAAATCTTGAGTTCAACATTACTGTAAATAGAGATTAGAATATTTTTATTAGATTGTCTAAAGTTAAATTTTAAAAAGTACTATTTTACACATACATAAAAAATAGAAATAAAAAAATCATATTTAATCAACAAAAAAAAAAAAGAGAAATACTGGGGGCAGACGGGCTGCTCCCCTCAACCAAAACAGCCCGCCGCCGTACGGGTCCGAAACGGGTTGAAAGCTGTCGGGGGCACACCGGAGCTCCCCGGAGCTCGTTGTCGTAGGGGTGAGGTCATCTGAGTCCGCCGGTCGCGATGGCGAGGGCGGTGTCGCCCACCGCCACCGGCGGCGGCGGGCTTTGCTCTATGGCCGAATCCCCTCTTAGTACGGGTCCGAAACGGGTTGAAAGCTGCCGGGGGCACACCGGAGCTCACCGTCGTAGGGGTGAGGTCATCTGAGTCCGCCGGTCCCGATGGCGGGGGCGGTGTCGCCCACCGCCACCGGCGGCGGCGGGCTTTGCTCTATGGCCGAATCACCTCTTAAATTCATTTTCATTTTATTTTTTTAATATATTTTTAATCTTCATTTTTTTATTTAATTATATTTTTTTATTTTATTTCATGTGTTTTTCATCATCAAGCAGTTCAACTAACGTTAGGCTGCTTTGGACGCTGGGGACAGCCGGACCGGTTCCTAGCGTCACCCAAAAAAAAAATTGTAGAAAAAGGAGATAAAAAGCATAGTTACTGTGTTTCTCCTTTCCACATAAAAGCTTTCAATCTGATAGTGCGACAACATTTGCTTTCACCTTCTCGCAAATATATATATATAGTATATATATATGTAGTGTTAGGACATGAGAGGATTCTGGTTGTGATCCACCGGTATGTGTTACGAAATACAGCAGAATAAGGTTCAAGACCTAGACTTAGGGAGTACCTGAGTTTTGACATATGTCTTAATTTGCCTAATTAAATTGGTGTTATTGGTCCATGGAGGAGGACTAAATTGAAGTCTCTCAAAGAAAGGACGATATTGTTTTTTCATGTTCTTATAAATATCTGCAATATAATACAACGAACCAAAAAATCTTTGGATCTGAATTTTATCAAGAATAACATTAGTTTGTTAGCAAATTCAATAGCCATTTGAATTGGTTTGATTTTGCCTTCAGAAATATCATAACCAATGAATCTAATATTGGTTTGGAACAATTTAATCTTTTTAGTAGAAACAACTAGACCATTGTGTCGAATGATATCGAGAAAAGTTGGTAAATGTTTCCAGTGATCATCAAGAGATTTTGAGAAAATTAAAATATCATCAATATAAACAATAGTAAAATGAGTAAAACTACTGAAAATATCATTTATGATCTTCTGAAGTTCACTAGGAGCATTTTCTAACCCAAATGACATCACATTCCACTCATAGTGACCAAAAAGAGTATTGAAAACAGTCTTGTATCGATCAGGTTCCCTAATTTAGATCTGCCAAAATCCAGACTTAAGATCAAATTTAGAAAAAATAACTGCATCACTAAGCTTATTAACCAAGTCATTTTTGTTGGCTATAGGGTATCTAATTCATTCCAACACTTTGTTCAAGGGTTTGTAATTTATGACTAAACGGGGTATCCCACGCTCAATTTCAGCATTTTTTTTTTACGTAGAAAGCATCACACGATTAAGGTGATTTACTATGCCTAATAAGATTTTTTTGAAGAAGATCAGCAAATTCATTATTGCAAAATTTCAAAGTTGCACTATTCATTTGAATAGATCGAGTTTTAGTTGAAATATTTTTTTTTTTTCACAAAAATCTTTAACATAAGGTAAAGAAGCTTCATATTTTTTCCGATTCTAAAAAGCATTTAGAAGGTCGGAGCAAATATAAAAAATCAATTTTTTTATAAAAATCATCAATTTCTTATTAAAGTAATGGATCGGACAAATACTCAGAAATCTTTTTAAATCTCACTTCCTATTGGAGGAAATTCAAATAATTAGTCTTTGTATAAATTGAAGACATTTTTTTGACGTATCAGCGTCCAATTTAGAAGCAAATTTAAACTTCACTTTCTGTCTGAAGGGATCAATAGTAATCATATCTTTTTCAGTCAAAAAATGACAATTGTAATTAATAAAAGGCAGACTTAAAATAACATCCCAAGTCATGTTTTTAACTAAATCAGAAGAGATTCTAAAACAAACATTATCTTGATAAATATGAGTATTATTGAGCTCATAATTGATTTTCATCTTAGAGCCATTTGCTGCTGATAGTTTCTCAAAAGATTTTTCGAAATACTTAGTAGAAACTAAGCATTCAATGATGCAATTAAGATCCGAGCCCGAATCAATTAAAGTAATAACAGAAAAAGAAAATTTATGGCAAACAACAATTTCATCCTTATAATACCACTTAGTAGGGCACAGGTGTTTAAGCAAACAAATGACATTGGGAGGTTTAGAGGGTTCACTTTAGTCTAGGACTTGTTTCCTCATTGTCGGAAGGATATTCTTGATCAAAATGTTATTCAATTTTAAAAGAAAGTAAATCTTGTTTAAAAAATGAATTTTCAAGCTTGAGGGGATTGATCTCAATTTTGAGTTCAACAAGCTCTTTCTTGATTAAAGAGATTTCATACTGTAAATCATTTGTTGAAACATATTTCTATTTCTTCTCGAAATGTCTTAATGTTTCTTGAAAACTGATTTTCTCTTGAGAAGTCGATGGCTCTCTACGAGTTACAATCTTCTTGAGCTGGTTGAGATATTTCTCTTTTAGCTCAATATTCTCAATTTGAGAAATCAAAGTTAAAATAGTGTTTTCTTATTTTTCTTCCCTAGTTAAAACATTAATTGTCTTAATTCCGAATTTGCAATAAGAACTATTGCAATTGCAACTAAGTTTAATCCTTACTGAATTAAATGGTTCAACTTCTGAGTGATATTTTGAATCACTAGAGCTAAACTCATATTGGTCAGAAGATGAAATACTGTTTTCAAGAAGATGAAACAGTTTTTGTTGGTCATCTTTACCAATATTCAAAGTATTAAACTTGTTTTTTAATTTATTAAGCTTTTTAGGATCAAGGCACTTATCAGCATAGTATCTTTTTTTTGCCACAGTTAAAACATATTTTTTTGGAAGGATTTTTCAAAAAAAAATTATAATTTTTTTTTTTTGTTGTAAATTTCATCATAGAATTTTCTCCTATTTTTCTTAAGAAGTTTTTTAAAAACCTTTTATCGTTATTTAAAAATATAGACAGAAATATATGAAACCATTTTTTAAATCTCAATATTTGTATTTGGATACAAAAGAGTTTCTTCATACATAATTAGTTTGGATGAAAATAATTTGAACTCTCAAACCAAACTGCACCTTAATCCAAATAAGGGTTTGGATTTATATAATATCCTAATTTCTCGTGTTTGCAAGAGTTTTTTTTTTTTCTTAATCTTGCATATCCACTCCTTGGTCGGTGGTCACGTAGAGAAGTTCCTCGTATTCTTAAGTGACTTGGATTGGTATCTACCATGGGTGGAGCCAATCTCACATGAAAGCGGGGATGAATGTTGAGTGGAGCATTGCTTTCGTCTAAGCTTCACCCACCGACACTAGTATACGCAAGACATGTATTAACAAAATAAAACGACATCGTTTGGTTTAAGATAAAAAATTAATAATCCTCCCACTAAACACCTCTCTCTCTCTCTCTCTCTCTCTCTCTCGTAGCAATCTCCACATCGTCATCGTCATTATTGCCATTTCTTAGTCTCTGTCCATTTTTTACATTCTTTTGTTGCATGTATTAGATTATTCAAAATTAAATGATAATTTTAATTAATATAAGAGTAATTTAATTTTTGATTATTCCATTTATATAAAATCTCATATTAAATTGGCTATTTTTTTATATAATAATAAAATAATTTAACAATAATTTAACTTTAACTATTCACATCAAATTTCCGTATTGAATTATCCATTTATTCATTATATAATAATGAATAATTCATAACTACAATTTTTTTAACATTCTACTTATTATATATTAATTAATAATTATATTATAATTAAATTATGAGTTAAAAAATTAATTAGTAATCAAATTTTATTTAAATTAAATTACTGATTAACAATTTAAAAAATTTACACAAAGTCAGTCAGAACGATATACACAAACTGAAGCAAGGACATTTTTTTTTTTAATGCGGATTGAAGCAAGAACATTATTTATCAACATCTTTCGTTATAAATCATTAGTTGTGCAATCAAGACCTCACTATTCAAAATAACTAGCAGCCATTCCAATTTATCTACATTAACTAAACTCAAAAGCAAGATACAGAAAAAATATACTTCTGACTATCCAGTTTTTTAATAGTTGGTAGCTTAAAAAAATACATTGAGATTTTAATTGGCACATTTAATTATACAATAAGCAGTTCTATCAAAATATATGATTGTTTATCGCTCATCTCTGTACACCGTATTTATTGAGGTTTCGTAATGACAAAGATCTCTCGTATGGTTGATGCATTTCTTATGGCTGTACTAATTCTCTGTTCTGTTTGCTTTGTAATGTTGGATGCTTTTATTAATATACGACTAATCTTCAAATATAAAAAATACATATACTTTTGGCTCTTAGAACAGAAAGTATGAGCAAGCACTGCAAAATGGAAATTCGAAGCTGACAGTTGTGAAAAGAGAGAGAGAATAAATTAATAAAATAAGAATTTGATGTGTGAACAGTGGCAGCTAAAGATGGAATAAACTTTAGCATTAAGCTAAATTCAAAAAATTTTAAATTTTAATCAATTCAACCTGGTTTTATTTTAAAGTCTAGTGACATTAAATTTTAACTTTTAACCTATCAAAAATCAAAATCCAATGAGACTACTCTAAGCAAGTATAAGCAATTTGTCTTATGCCCGCCCGCATACGTGAGGTAGGGAGTCTCATCTACCCTTATGTATGGGGTTAATAGCAACTCTAGTATCGACGATGACTTATTATAACAACAAATGTTAATTTTATGTGCTTTTTACTTCGTTGTTTTTTTATACACAAGTTCAAAATTTAGCTAGAATCTTATATTTGGCTATAATATCAAGTTTTAATTAGATAAGTCTACATTGAAATAACCATCTTAAAGGTAAAATAATAATATAGCATTATATATTTTAACAATATTTGTTTTTTTATATTTTACAAATACGCTTCAAATATTAATGAATAATTAAATAAAATATTTATTTTACTTATCAAAAAATATAATTAATAATTTGTAGTACTTTTATTATTATTTAAAAAACCAAGCTAACTTTATCAACAACAAAAAAATCAAACTAACTAAAACATGAAACAAAAGAATAACATGATCATATTAGGTGGATACATAAAATAGATATATTGAACAAATGATAAAATTTAATAGATAAAAGCAATTCATCAAAAAACAAATACAATACGAAAATATATAAAATAATTTTTTTGCATGTAAACAGTAACTCTCTAAATCTGGAGAGTACCCAAGAATTACTGTAGCTCAAATATTAATGTTTAGACCATTGGCTAATCTAGTAGAAGGCTTTTTCTCGCGTCTAACTAAAATTTAGACTTGTATTAATATTTAGCTAGACCATTGTCAATACTCTTAATTTGTCAATTAGTTTTATATTTTAAGAGAGTCTGGACTGAAGTCATGTGCCTGGAATGGACACACATACATAATATATACATTATATATATATTATGAGAACATCTTCCCTTAGGTAATATCTTGAAGTGACAAAAATTGGAGGTCAATATTTAATTGTCACGTAGGAGACACGTGTTATAGGAGTTGAGGCGCGTCACGTGCTTTATCGAAATCTCTCTCTTCATACCAAATCTCTCCATCTAAATGCTTTATCGACCCCAACTTTAGACTACGTTGTCTTTAGGCCCATAT
The DNA here is from genome assembly GCA_036898215.1 of Platycarya strobilacea. Lineage (NCBI taxonomy): Eukaryota > Viridiplantae > Streptophyta > Magnoliopsida > Fagales > Juglandaceae > Platycarya > Platycarya strobilacea. The sequence goes on from CM072555.1 coordinate 4,502,723, forward strand.
TTTCTATCATTGCCCACCAACTGGTAATAGCTCCAGCTCTATTTCTCCCTCTCTCTCGAGCTAAATCAAATCTAGAAAGCAAATTTTAGAGCATTTTTATTAGTCTCATTATTTTTTTATCATTAAAAGTGTAAAAAGCTTTTTACATACATACCAAAAAAAATAAGGTTTTGATGATTTACTATTCAAAAATTAAATAAAAAATAAGTAAAAAGTACAATTATGCTATTTTTTATACTTTTGTTTTAGTCATATTTGATTAAATCTGACATTATTTTTTTGATATTTATGCAAATAATAAACTTTTAATGATAAAAAAAAGAACAATGATGATAATTTAAGGATTTAAAAAAATGTTTGAATTTGGCAGCTTTTGAAAGAAAAAAATTATTGTAAGAAAATTACTTATTTGTGATTAATTATTTTTAATAAAATAATTATTTTTATTTAAAATGAATCAATTTTGTCACAAATAATTTATTTTATCACAAATAATTGGTTGCAATTTATTTATTTATTTTGGTTGTAGTGAACTAAGTAAGCATGGAAAGCATGAGAAGAAGTTTGGGGGAGAGGGTTGATCTCTGATTCTCTGCTAACAAAAACCCATGTCTGCAAAAAAAAAAAAAAAGATAAATAATCACACACTGAACCGTTTGGGTGCTTCCCATCAAGTCAATAGCTTTTGCACTTTTTGAAACAGAGAAGAGGAAGAGAACAGTGCAGATGGCTACAGACACGGTTTCCATTTGGGGCTATTTTTCTTGAAAAACAGGACAACAAGAGAACAATGGAATTTGTTACAGACATATCCCAGCATGTTCTTTTTTTACCCGTATTAATTATTTATGTTTTGATATATCCATTTCTTTTGTAGTTTGTGATTTCTTGTTTCATAATTTGATCTTTAGATATTTGATTAGCACTTAGCAGATTATTTCTACGGGTCTCTTTGTTTTGACAAATGAGTTTTTCTAGGAAACCCCAGATTTTTTTTTCCTATTTGAGATTTCAAATTTGTTCATTTTGTTGAGGATTCGGAAAGTTCTGAGTAGTTGAGCGAAGGGGGGACTGCGGAGAGAGAGAGAGCACGCCCAAAACTCCAAAAATATGTTTTGTGTTGTGAACGAAGTTCCCACATCGCTCCCGTTCGGCCTCGCTGAGTGTCTTATAGGGTGCTTGTCGGGCTTTGCTAGTGACGCGTTTTAAACCCGTGAGGTCGTAGGTGCCAAAGCGGACAATATCACAGTGGGCTTGGGCTTGCCTCTATCTGGTGGCCCATGCAGGTCGCGATGGGGGGGGTGTTGTGAACGAAGTTCCCACATCACTCCCGTTCGGCCTCGCTGAGTGCCTTATAGGGTGCTTGTCGGGCTTTGCTAGTGACGCGTTTTAAACCCGTGAGGCCGTAGGTGGCAAAGCGGACAATATCACAGTGGGCTTGGACTTGCCTCTATCAATAAATGAACGAACGAAATTTATCAGCCGCCCCTATCCCATCACTAAATTATGTGAATGACCCCACCACTATTATTTTAAATTCTGCATAGTGACTTGCATAGTAACTTGCATAGTAATTTCAAAGCCTATAAATAGAGGCTTCAGTTGTAATGAAATTCATAAGAAAAAATAGAGAGAGAAAGAAAGTTTCAATTCTTAAGAGTTTCAGAGAGAATTTCTTATTTCTCTTTTGCAATAGTAGCTCTTTTCTTTAAGTTTCATAACACGTTATCAGCACGACGGTTCTACCAATTCTGAAACTAGTGGCCTTATTCCTCTGTAAGTTTTTCAATATATTATTTGAAATCTTTGATATATTTTATTAATGATTATCTGTGTAAATTTATAAATATATTTTCTGAGATACACATATTTATTATTTATATGTATAGAAAATGGCAAATCTTACAAAATTGGAATTTGTTGCTCTTGATATATCTGGAAAAAATTATTTATCCTGGATACTTGATGCTGAAATACATCTTGATGAAATGAACCTGGGAGAAACTATTAAAGAAGGAAATCAAGCATCCCTGCAAGAACGTGCTAAAGCAATGATTTTCCTTCGCCACCATCTTCATGAAGAATTGAAAACTGAATATCTCACAGTAAAAGATCACTATATTTTGTGGAATAATTTAAGGGAGAGGTATGAACACCAGAAGTCTGTCATCCTCCCAATAGCTCGTTCTCAATTGATGCACCTGAGGTTGCAAGATTTTAAAAGTGTTAGTGAGTATAATTCCGCACTTTTTAAAATAAGCTCAGTATTAAAATTATGCGGTGAGAAAATCACCGATGAAAATATGCTAGAGAAAACTTTTACTACATTTCATGCCTCGAATGTGCTCCTGCAGCAGCAGTATCGAGAGAGAAAGTTCAAGAAATATTCTGAACTTATATCATGTCTTCTAGTAGCTGAGCAGAATAATGAGCTCTTATTAGAAATCCACCAGTCACGCCCTACTGGCTCAATATCATTCCCTGAAGTGAATGGTAATAGGTTTGCATCATTCCCAGAAGTGAATGGTGCATCCTTTAGAAGAAATCGGAGGCGTGGACGTGGTAGGAGAAATTATAGAAATGTTGGTCCCAGGAATGACAACATTAAAAGGGATTATAATATACCATATCACCAGAAGTGGTAAAATTCAGAGAGGGGTAAAAATCCTCAGAATAATTCTTCAAAGAAAAGTGAAGAGGTGTGCCATAGATGTGGAATGACTGGACATTGGTCACGTACCTGTCGTACGGCCAGGCACTTAGCTGATTTATATTAAGCTTCTATTAAAGGAAAGAATAAAGTGCATGAAACAAATTTAGTAGAACCATCAGATGATTTATTAGATTCAGTAGATGTAGACGTTACTCATCTTGATGTATCTGATTTCTTTAATCATCCTGATGGTAGTATTGAACACTTAATTGGAGATGAAAGTGTTCCACTCAATTAATGTATTTTCTTTCTATCAGTAATAAAAGTTTTGTATATTTTGTAGAATCATGGATCACATTGATGAGCTTTTTATCTCTGAGTTGAATGATAAAGATATATGTCTGGCTGACAGTGCTACAACTCACACAATTCTCAAAGAAAAGAAATATTTTCAAAATCTAACACTAAGTAAAGCCTATGTCCATACCATATCAGGTTAATCGGATTTAATTGAGGGTTCCGGAAGAGCTTATATTGTGTTGCCTAATGGCACCAAATTTTGTATTAATGATGCTCTATTTTCTTCACAATCCAGAAGAAATTTATTGAGTTTCAAAGATTTATGTCGTAATGATTACCATATTGAAACGACCAATGAAGGCAGTAAAGAGCATCTTCTTATTACTAAAACAGTATTGGGCCAGAAGCTCGTATTAGAAAAACTGCCTGCTCTATGTTTTGAATTGTATTATACAAAAATGAGAACAATTGAATCATATGTGGTAATGCACCAGAAGTGCATTGACCCTAAAGTATTTATGACTTGGCATGATCGCCTTGGACATCTGGGTTCTATAATGATGAGACGAATTATTGAAAATTCGCATGGGCATCCCTTAAAGAATCAAAAGATATTTCTATCCAATGAATCTCCGTGCTCTGCATGTTCTCAAGGTAAGTTAATTATTAGACCATCTCCCTCAAAAGTCATTGTTGAATCTCCATCCTTTTTACAAAGGATTCACGGAGATATATGTGGGCCTATTCATCCATCAAGTGGACCATTTAGATATTTTATGGTTCTAATTGATGCATCTAGTCGATGGTCACATGTTTGTCTTCTTTCCACTAGAAATATTGCATTTGCTAGACTTCTTGCTCAGATAATTAAACTACGAGTACAATTTCTTGAGTATCCAATTAAGACCATTCGGTTGGATAATGCAGGTGAATTTTCATATCAAGTTTTTGATGATTATTGCATGTCAATAGAAATAGATGTTGAACATCCTGTTGCCCATACACACACACAAAACGGTTTAGCTGAGTCTTTAATTAAAAGGCTTCAACTAATCGCTAGACCTTTACTTATGAAATCAAGACTACCTATTTCTGTTTGGGGACATGCTATACTTCATGCAGCATCTCTAATTCGCATTAGACCATCTGCATATCATAAATATTCTCCATTACAGCTTGTATTTGGTCAACAACCAAATATTTCTCATATTCGTACTTTTGGATGTGCTGTATATGTTCCAATTGCACCTCCACAACGTACAAAAATGGGCCCTCAACGTAGACTTGGGATATATGTTGGTTTTGATTCTCCATTCATTATTAAATACCTTGAACCCCTTACAGGGGATATGTTTAAAGCACGTTTTGAGGATTGTCATTTTGACAAATCAAATTTTCCGTTAATGGGTAAAGAAAAGTCGGTGCCTGAAGCACGACAAGATATTACTTGGGATAATAAGACCCTGTCTCATTTTGATCCTCCTACAAATGAATGTAAACGGGAAGTTCAAAGGATTATTCATTTGCAAAATGTTGTAAATCAGTTACCAGATGTATTTACTGACACTAAAGGTGTAGTAAAATCTTATATTCCTGCTGTTAATACTCCAGCAAGGATTGAAGTCCTTGAAGGACAAATTGTCAAAGCAGCAATAGGTGAATCTAAAATACGCCTGAAGCGTGGAAGACCTATTGGTGTAAAAGACGAAATTCCTAGAAGGAAAAGAATACAAAATGAATTTGGTGTTCCTGAAGAACACGTACCCACAATACAGGCTACAAATATAATTGGTGCTCCTAAAGAGCTTAAATCTTCTATTCCAGAACCTCCTGAAGAGGAAACTCTTGAAGAGTATAAATCTCCTAAAAAGGGACCTCCTGAAGAGGTGTGTCATGAAATGTTTTCCCCTGAAGAGGAACAGGTACCTGAAAATAATGAGATCTCAATACATTTCATGAAAACTGGAGAAATTCTGGATAGAAATAAAACTGTTGTCGACAACATATTTTCATATAAAATGGCCCTTGATATTACCAGAAGTAATGAAGAAAGTGAGCCAAAAAGCGTCGAAGAATGTCGACGTAGAAATGATTGGCCAAAATGGAAAACAGCTATTGAAGCTGAATTAAATTCGCGAGCAAAACGAGAAGTATTTGGACCTGTTGTCCAAACACCAAAGGGTGTAATGCCTTTGGATATAAGTGGGTATTTGTACGAAAACGTAATGAGAAAAATAAAATTGTGCGATACAAAGCACGGCTTGTTGTACAAGGTTTCCTGCAGAAACCCGGGATTGATTATGAAGAAACATACTCTCCCGTTATGGATGCAATCACATTTAGATTTTTGATTAGTCTGGTTGTTACAAAAGGATTAGAAATGCGGTTGATGGATGTGGTCACTGCATATTTATATGGATCCTTAGACCATGACATATATATGAAAATCCCTGAATGATATAAGATGTTTGAAGCATCTACAAGTACATCTAGAAATATGTACTCAATCAGACTACAAAGATCTTTATATGGGTTGAAGCAATCCGGACGCATGTGGTATAATCGCTTAAGTGAATATCTATTGAAAGAAGGATTTGAGAATAATCTTATATGCCCATGTGTTTTTATTAAGAAATCAGAATCTGGATTTGTTATTATTGCGGTTTATGTTGATGATTTAAATATTGTGGGAACTCCTGAAGAGATCTCAAAAACCGCTATATATTTAAAGAATGAATTTGAAATGAAAGATCTTGGCAAAACAAAACTTTGTCTCGGCCTGCAGCTTGAGCACTTGCCAAATGAAATTTTTATTCATCAGTCCATGTATACTGAGAAAGTCCTAAAGCATTTTTATATGGACAAATCTCATCCCTGAGTACTCCAATGATTGTTCGAACACTTGATGTGAAGAAAGATCCATTCCGTCCTTGTGATGACGATGAAGAAATTCTTGGTCCTGAAGTACAATATCTCAGTGCAATTGGAGCTTTGATGTATCTTGCAAATTGCACTCGACCAGATATTACATTCTCAGTTAATCTACTTGCAAGATATAGTTCTGCACCAACTCGAAGGCATTGGAATGGCATTAAACATGTCCTTCGTTACCTTCATGGTACGGTTGATATGGGATTATTTTATCAACGTGGTTCAAGTCTAGAATTGATTGGGTATGCAGATGCATGTTATCTTTCAGACCCACACAAAAGTATATCTCAAACTGGATATTTATTTATTTATGGAGATACTGCCATATCATGGAGATCTGTTAATCAGACACTATCTGCTACCTCTTCAAATCACTCAGAAATTATTGTTATTCATGAAGCAAGTCGAGAGTGTATTTGGTTGAGATCAGTTATTCAACATATCCAGGAAAAGTGTGGACTTCCCATGATCGATAATAGCCCAACAATCTTATATGAAGATAATACTGCTTGTATCACTCGAATCAGATAATGATATATCAAAGGTGACAGAACCAAACATATTTCACCGAAATTCTTTTATACTCATGAACTTCAAGAAAAATGTGAAATTAATGTCAAGCAGATACGATCTAGTGATAATCTGGCAGATTTATTCACAAAGGCGTTACCAACTTGCACATTCAAGAAAATTGTGCATAATATTGGAATGCGAAAACTCAAAAATCTTTTGTCATGCACTTTTCAGGGGGAGTAAATGTGCTGATTGTACTCTTTTTCCTTCGTTGAGGTTTTGTCCCACTGGGTTTTCCTCTGCAAGGTTTTAATGAGGCAATCTTAAAGCACTTGTGGATACATAAGAAGATTGTACTCTTTTTCCTTCGCCATTGGTTTTTCTTCCCACTGGGTTTTTACTTGGCAAGTTTTTAACGAGGCAGATTCCTTATTGGCGGTCATTCAAGGGGGAGTGAAATGAACGAACGAAATTTATCAGCCGCCCTTGTCCCACCACTAAATTATGTGAATGACCCCACCACTATTATTTTAAATTCTGCATAGTGACTTGCATAGTAACTTGCATAGTAATTTCAAAGCCTATAACTAGGGGCTTCAATTGTAATGAAATTCATAAGAAAAAATAGAGAGAGAAAAAAAGTTTCAGTTCTTAAGAGTTTCAGAGAGAATTTCTTATTTCTCTTTTGCAATAATAGCTCTTTTATTTAAGTTTCATAACACTTTGATCCTTTGTTATGCGATGCAACTCAGTACTTGAGAATTTGAGTGCGTTTGAGTGCGTGGCATCATCTGATTGGTTTTCAATAATCACCCTTTATTAAGTGACACCGGCCTAAAGATTCCCTCTCTCTCTCTCTCTATATATATATATATTGTACAGTCTTCTTTATACTTAAAATTATGGATTTGGATAATGAAAAATGTTGAGAATAATAATAGAAAAGTAATAAAAAAATAAAAAAAAAATGAAATAATAATGAAAAGTAATATATAATAATAATATATTTTAAGAATATTTAAAATAATAAATTAATAATATGGAGTTGTGTAACCAAACCTAACTTAGTGAAGAGTAATTAGGGGTGGGCAAAATTTTCGACTTTCGACTTCCGTCCAAATTTCGCTTCGATTCTGAGTCCGATCGGTGTCGAAATTCGGAGTCGGATTTCGGAATCGGAGTCAGTTTTTATACCGAATACCGACTCCGAATTCCAAAGTTTTTTTTAAAAAAAATAAAGATGCAAAACGACGTCGTTTTGCATATTTCTTTTTTGTTTTTTTAATTTAGCTAAACGACGCCGTTCTAATTAAATAGGAACGACATCGTTTAGTCTAGGGTTTCTTATACCCCAGCCCGCGGCCTCTTTCTTCTTCTTCCTCTCATCCGCGACTGAGACTCTGAAGTCCATCCCCCAGTGCAGCGCTACTCGTCTTCTCCAAGGGCGATTCTGAACCTCCGGTGGCTAGCGCCGCTTCCTCCTTCACTCTCTCACATCGCCGTTGCGTTATGACGTCGTTCGACGCCCGCTAGCCCTCCGAATCGACGAATTTGAATTGGGGTAATTAAAACTAATTAAATGTATTATTTTAATGTGATTCTTTGTATTGGTTGGCTTGTGAGTTGTGTATGTTATTATATTGTGAAAAATTCGAGTTTATATTGTGTGTTTTGACAATGTGTGTAAATTGTTTGATAAAATGTCATTGAGAAAAAAAAAATCGAATTTGGCCTAATTAAATGTCATTGTGTATTCTATTTAAATATTAAATTTAGCAAGAAGGCTTACTTAAACTTGGACAATTTTTATTAAAAAAATAATATATATATTGTAGGTAAAAAAAATAGACTACCTGTTCTGTTATGTACTTACAAAATAAAGTGTAGGTTGTGTTTGAATATTGACACGACGTCGTGATCTCAAATAATTTGAACTTATATGTAAAATTGTAAATAGTAATGCTTGTACTTTGTAAGTTATATTTATTATTGAGATCATTTGTTTGAATATAAATATATTGAAATATTTGTTGGAATATATAAATAGGTTGAGATGAATTTAATTTTTTTTATTAAATATTTAATATATAAAATGAAATAAAATAATTTCGAGTTTATATTGTGTATTTTGACAATGTGTGTAAACTGTTCAATGAAATGTCATTGAGAAAAAAAAATTCAAATTTGGCCTAATTAAATGTCGTTGCGACGTTATGTATTCTATTTAAATGTAAAACTCAGTAAGAAGGCTTATTCAAATTTGGACCATTTTTATTAAAACAAATAATATATATATATATATATATATATTGTAGGTAAAAAAAATAGACTACCTGTTCTGTTATATACTTACAAAATAAAGTGTAGGTTGTGTTTAAATATTGACGCGACGTCGCAATCTCAAATGATTTGAACTTATATATAAAATTGTAAATAGTAATGTTTGTACTTTGTAAATTATATTTATTATTGAGATCATTTGTTTGAATATAAATATATTGAAATATTTGTTGGAATGTATGAAATAGGTTGAGATGAATTTAGTTTTTTTATTAAATATTTATTATATAAAATGAAATAAAATAATTTGATTTTATGTAATCAAACCCGCTCTAATTAATAATTTTTTTTCAAGAATAGATCAAATTATCAATTAGAACAGCCAGAAAGGGAGAGATCAACTCATCCTACAAGTACGAGTACGGGTCACATCATGAAGTATCAATAATGGAAACTCGTGGTGTTAAGGAACCAAACCATAATTAGGTGATAATTATAATACCGCCCAACACCTTTAGTTACAAAGTTATTGAAACACAACGGGAATCGGGATGCCAAACTTTAGTTACAAAGTTAGACAAATGAGAAGCGAAACTATCTACTACTTATATTATTCCAAAAAGCTACACATATGACATACACACATACATATATTATATATATATATAGAGAGAGAGAGAGAGAGAGAGAGAGATTAATTAGGAATTAGCAAAGCCAAAACAACCTATAATGATTAGCATAAAACTAATATGGATCATTACAGGTAAGAGTTCTAATCATGAGCCCTCTCCTATAATTGAGATAATTATATTGATCTATACCCTACATGCTTGGCAGCTTGCTATATTCTAATTTTCAAACATTTTTTTTCAAGTAATTTTCAAACACTTTTCAGAGTATAAAAGCTTATAAATTTATAATTACAAATTTACATCATTGAAGGCTCTAATGTGCTTTATTTTTTTTCTAGAGTATTTATTCTCTCTCTTTTCCATTCCAGTTGTTTGCCATTAAAAACCATCACCAATTCCCATTCATCAAACAAGATGCGTATATTCAATTCCACAAGTTTTTTTTTTCAGAGAAAATTAGATTACTGGGTCAGGACAATTTAACTTTGATTATAATGGTTGGATGATTTCTTGATAATTAAATAAATGTGTGTGTAAACAATTAGATAGAAATATTTTACTTGTAAAAAAATACTCTAGAAACAAGTCATGATTTCTGTATTCAGTACAAGTCATGAACTTTCATCTAATAACAGTTTCCTGACATTGTATTTTGCTATACTATAACATTATAATTTTTAGGATTTTACTAACATTTTTTATATTGTTATACTTGAATTCTAGGTCTACAATTACAAACAGATGTATTCCTCACGCAGTGCTAGTGGGACTCCGACTCCACATGAGGCTCTGAATCCGGATGGTAGGACTCCTTCGGCGCTCCACGCTGCAGCTTCGAGTCGTAGTCGGCTACCCTCCACTCGAGCACAAACCTCGTGTGCTAGCAGTGGATCTCCACTTCCAGTCGACATAGAATTGGAAATGGAAGATCCCGACCAGTTTATGGAGGAGGAGGAGATGGGCATTGGGGACGATCCGATTTAAGATCTGGATGTACCAGTACACCCTGCAGCTGTGAGGCCACCCCATCCACGGTCAAATAAAAAAAAATTGTGGACATGGGAACATTTTGAGAAGGTTGAGGGTGGGGATCTCCAGAATCCATAGGCTGAGTACAATCATTGTGGCGCTCGAGTTGGGTGTCATTCAAAAAGGCAAGGCACTTCTTGCCTTTCAGCACATCTAAACGGTTGCAAGTGCTACCAAATAACGAAGGGGATGACATCAAGAGGTTAGTGTCTTGCTTTATATACTACTTAGTTTTGTGATTATGATCCCATTTAATTTTCATTTAAGACTAATATTGGTAATAAATTATCAAATGCAGATGCAGGTGGGTCTCAGACTAATCTTAGCTACGAGACTTCTACAGCCATTGATGGGACAGGGACACAAATAAGGAATCTAGTTGTCCCTCAATACAGTGAGAAGATGTTTCGTGAGGCACTTGCGATGATGATTATAAAAGATGAGATGCCCTTTACCACGGTTGACAAGGATGAGTTCCGGTATTTTGTGAAGCTGTTTGAACCAAGATTTCCAATCCCATCCTGTTATATAGTGATGCGAGATTGTATGAAGATGCAATTGAGGAAAAAGGCAGAAATGAAGAAGATGTTCTCCACCATTGGTCAAAAAGTGTCATTTACGACCGACACATAGACGTCGGTACAGAATACCTCGTACATGTGTATCACAGCACATTACATTGATAGTGAGTGGAATCTTAAAAAAAAAGATTATTGGATTTAAAGAAATAGTTGACTATAAGGGTGCATCGATAGGAGCGGAGATGGATGATTGTTTGGTTGATTTGGGCATCCAAAAAATATTATGCGTTACAATTGACAATGCCGGTGCAAATGAGATCGCCATCGAATGGTTTATCCGAAATACGAGAGCGAGAGAAGATATGATTAAAAATCACCAGTATATTCACATTCGATGCACTGCTCATATAATCAACCTTATTGTTGGTGAGCCTTTCTGGTTTTAATTTTGTATTTTAATATTTTTATGATTAAAGTCTTTGAAAATAGTACCATTTTTTTAATTATTATAATAATTATAGATTTTTCAATGATGAAACAGTTAAGGGGTTGGAAAATGTAGACGACTCTATCAAGAAAGTCCACAACATTGTGCGGTATGCGAGGGTTTCTCCCCAAAGGCTGCAAAAGTTCAAGGCAATAGCAGAACAGGTTGGGATTGAGTCTTTAAAAATGTTGTGCTTGGATGTTCCCACTCAATGGAACTCCACATATCTGATGTTGGATGTGGCACTAAAGTACCAGAAGGCATTTGAGCGACTGGAAATTGAGGATGGAGGTTTGAGGTATGTCCTACTGGAGCCTGATGGAAGGGGGCTCGGTCCGCTAGACAACATCGATTGACAACATGTATCCGAGTTTGTCACATTTTTATAAATCTTTTATGACATCATGATGCGGGTTTCTGGATCTGCATATGCGACGGCAAACATGTGGTTTAGCGAGATCTCCATGCTACACCACCACTTGAAAGAAGGTTGTGCTGACCCGAGTAGATTGTTATCTGGTATGGCATCACAGATGCAGTCCAAATATGATAAATATTGGGTGCAAGTTGAGAAGATAAATAGATTATTGTTCATAGTGTCGATCATCGACCCCCAATTGAAGTTGACAGTGGTAGAATGGTGGGCAACATAGGTTCTCGGGGCAGTAAAGGTTAAGTCGTTTATCACAGCACTCAATGCAGATTTGAACAAATTGTACACCCATTATAGTGCCAGTAGTCCTGCTTCATCCTCACGAGCCATGGGTACCTCACGTTCGAGTTCGAGCTCAGGACCAGCCACAAATGCTCATTCGAGTCAGGCCAGTGTAGCCAGTCGATCCTGAGGCTTCAACGTCATGACGTCGTTTCATGCATGGTCAACGAGAAATCCATTGCAGTGTACAAATGAGGTTGAGCAATATTTACTGAAAGAGGTTGAAGAGCCTAGTGAGGAGTTTCAGATCTTGATTTGGTGGAGAGCTAATTCACCCAAGTACCCGATTCTCTCTCGCATTGCTTGAGATGTACTAGCCGTTCCTATCACTACGGTTGCATCTAAGTCGGCATTTAGCACTTGAGGTCGGGTGTTGGATGCCTACTGTGGAGGCCCTCGTTTGCACGCAAAACTGGCTCAGTGATGTACCTACTGGACTAGAGAGTATTGGCATCGATGCCGTGAGCTACAGATTTAAGTCAGGTAAACTTAAATTAATTTATTTAATTCTTTTTAAATGATTAAAGTAACAAAGTTTATATAACTATTAAATTATTTCAATAATCTTTTTTATAATTTCATTTTCATAAATCTATTTAAATTTAAATTTATACTGTTTATGATTTTACATATTTAGTTATCAACCCTACCATACTTGCCGATGACTGATGGAGCAACTATCGATTACGTATATTTTTTCTCTAATTTATAGTTACTTATTTCATGTTTGGTTAATTTTAATTTTTTTTTATATAATAATACATTTTATTTTTATCTTAATCTCAGGTACGATTCCGTATAAGTTCCAACAACAAACTATTTTGCTGCAGCAATTATTATTATTATTTTTTTGTAACATCGATACAGGTCCCAACCGACCCATTGAACCAGAGTCATCAGACTATTGGTGATAATTTAATTTATATTTTGTATTAATAGTCTAGAGTCCTGGACTATTTTTTGTATTACTATTTTTTGTATTATGCTATAACGTTATTGGTTGGCATTAGCATTGTAATTACTACTTAGTACTTTGTATTTTTTGTTTAATTGTTTAAGACTAATTAGTACTTAGTAGTGAAAACTAAAACTTGAATAGATCAATAGTTGTGGCAACTCAATTGAATCTAGTATCTAAATACTCAATTCTCATATCAGTAAATTCATCTCAAGTTAAAACTTATTTACATATGAGATTTTAATTCAACATTTCTTTATATACAAAATTCATAAATTTTTAAAATTTTATAACTATATCTAAATTTATTATAATATTAAAATATATTAAAATTCATTTGAGATAAATCTCATAAAACTTATTTTATTATCTTAATTTATTTTTATTTATTAAAAAAAAATTATTCTATCTCAAATCAGCTTCAATCATTAGACGCAGTTAAGCAAGTTAAAATATAAAAAGTTACTTCCTATCCATGCGCGCCGCGCGGTAAACCCAAAGAGATTATGCGGGAAACTCAAATATTTGGCTCCATTATCAAATATCGTGCACGTCAGACAGATGTATGACTGATGGATTGATTACTTGCCAGTTGCCAAGTCTACCATAGTCCATACATGTTAATTGTTAAGTAAGCACGATTAATTTATTTCTTCACAAATTTTACATCTCAATTGAACAAATGAGCTCATATGGAATTAGTATGGCCCAATTGGGATAATTTAGTTTCGGAATGAGTGTAATTTGGCTCATACCAAACTCACCGAAGGAATCAAAATTCGGAGTTCCGATCGGAAGTTCGGAATTCCGAACTTCGATCGGTGTCGGCCTCCGACAGTATTTCGGAGTCGGAGTCGGAATATTTTTCTGACTCCGATGATTGTCGGAGTCGGAGTCGGAAACTCCAAACTCCAACAATTTCAGAGTCGAAGCACACCCCTAAGAGTAACTATAAAATTAGGCTCTATTTGTATTTGAAATTCATGTCAATTTATTTTTATTTTATCATTATATTTTTATAATTTTTTATACAAAACATAAATTCCTACACATATTTTTTTAAATCTCAATATATATATTTCAAATTTTAATATATAATTTTTAAATCTCAAAATAATAATAATACTAAAAAATAAATTAAATTCATATCACCTTCAAATCTAAACAATGCCTTAATCTTTTCTGTCTATTATTATATCAGATTTATCACGTTCGCCCAAAAAGAATCATCTCAAATCCACACTTCGTCTTCCATGGCGGTAACTTCGTCTCCTTCCTGTTGATATTGCTAGTACGTATTTGTTGCATTCGAGTGGTAATCCCAGCGTTATCCTTGTCATACAGTCTTTAATCCGTGGCAACTATCATACTTGGGTCAGATCTAACCCTATATTGGCTGCAAAAATAGGCTTATTTTTCTTTTTTTTTTCCATTAGGCAATGGTACAATGGACAACGTTACTAACTATTTCCTTTCTTACTATTCTTTCATTATTCTATAATATGTCGTTACATGATTAAAAATTATTTTTTATATTTTACTGACACGTCTATTATTTAATTCCACATCATAAAATAATTAAAAAATTGTGAAAGGAGAAATTAAAGGAGGCCAGCCCCAATTATAACATTATAAGCCAAAATGAGACATTATTTGATTTAGCATTCATATTTTTTCAAATAGATTTTCTTCATGACAATTTATATTTTTATTGTATAATGAATTGTGAGAAATTATAAAATATTTATTATAGTATATATTTTTTTCAAATATCTATAAACGTAAGTATTATGTTAAAACACATAAATTGTGTATCTATTTTTTGTTTATCTTATATATTACACATGTACGTGATGTTATCGTACAATCACATTGAAATATTATCGAGAATGACTATTTTCCTTATTCTAATTTGTTATCCAATTTTTATAATGTTAACAAAGATAATAAAAAAAATATTGTAAATAAATTTATTCTAGTACAATATGGTTTGGTTTATGTTGAAACTTGGAGCGACTTTAATTTCAAAAAGAAAACAGCTGCATTGCCATTTAAGCATATGTCGATTACCAAAAAGTCCTTCTAGAAGTTAGTTTAGCTAGCATGTACCTACGAGTTGAAAATTTATCCGTGCATTAAATAATATGTCGGGAGCAGGGAATTTTAAAGCCATGGATAACTTCGAGAAATTTGTTTTTTCCTCAAGAAACCTCGAGACGCTTTGAAGATTCGTTTTCTTGCGGGCAGAGTTCAAACTAATGAAAAGAAAACAAGTAATTTGCCAGTCTAATTCTTTTTCCTATTTGTTGTTTTAAAAAATAAATATAAGCTAAAATAGAGGAGTTGAAAAATGTTTGGTTTTTCATAATTTGCATGTTTTGAATATGATGAATATTATAGTTATAAAATAATTAAATAAAAAAAAAAAAAATTTGGATATAAGTTTGGTTTGTGCCTACCCCACTTATATATACAATATTTTTACTGTTCTTTTTATTATTTATATAAATAATAAAAATATTATTCATACAAGTAGACTACACGCAAATCGAAATTACACCCAGCATTTCTCATAAAAGTGATACATAAATTTATGCATAATTCTTTTTGCAATCCATCTTTAATGGACTGTATTGCAGTCCACATAGAAACGCTCTATTTTTATAACTAAATTAAATGAATTTTTTAAAATTTTAAAATTTCTTATTTGTAAATAAGGGTGTTTTAATCAATTTTATTCTAAAATAGAATTTTTTTTTATTTATTTATTGCTTGGACGATAAATGAGTCTAATTTTTTAGACTATACGTAGCATTGCCCTAAATTTATATGATTTGACATAATTTATTAAATTATAAAATTATTTTTAATATTAAACAGATCTGCCAAATTGCATAGAGTTGTATTTTATGTAAAATTTTTTATATAATTTTTTTTATAGTTATAACTCAATTTGAATATATTAGAAAATTAAAAATCTGAAAAATTGTAAAAAAAAAAAAAACTACAATGTAGAACAAGTTGGTAACTTCAGATATTTTACAATCTCAAATAAAATTGTGAAAGGATTATTTGATCGAAATTTACGATTAGAACTATTTTAATATTTAATTAAAAAATAATATTGCTGCATAGTGGAATTGCATGATGACACTCGCATTCCAGAAGCGAAGGGCCCAGAACTCGTGTAAAAGGCAACATAATATAATATAATATAACGAAAAGTCGTTAGCAAACCCGTCCGAAATGAGCACGGATCATGGACGAATCATCCCTGAAAGTTGAAACCCCAATCTTGACCCATTGATCAACGTAAATCCGTAAACAAGTCAAAACCAAGGATGGTTTGCTCAATCGGGTCAGGTGTGGCGCCGGCGCCGACGCCTTCTCCTTCTTCTTCTCGATGGTCGCGCGTTCAATGTTGGGACCCACGGATCGGTCCCATCCGAACCAAACTGAATCTATAATATGTAACCACTTCCAAGCTCCAACGCCATTGTGCCTGCATCAGTAAATAAGTAAAACCCACCGCGGTCCTGGACTCCCTCTCTGCTTCCCAACGTCATAAGCAAACCAAAACTACGACACCTCAATAAATCTCGGTCGCGCACTCCATGGCTTCGGTGGATTTGGAAGGGGTTTCTTCCAAGACTGTAAGCGAAATGGAAGTAAATGGTGGAGGAGGAGGAGGACCGAACGAGATCAAGTTCGGAGAGAAGAGTGAGAAGAAGACGACCAAGAAGAAGGACAAAAAGCCGTCGTCCTGGAAGCTCGGGTTTGGATGTCTGAAGACGGAGTATGATCGGGAGGGAAATTTCGACATGGAGGTTATTGGCGGTGATGGAGAGCGTCGCACTTCCTCCCCCACTCATCTTGTTGTAATGGTTAACGGTCTCGTTGGCAGGTAGCCATCAGCCCCATATCTTTCTGTTTGCATTTGGATTAGTTTGATTACTCTCGGTTATGACTTTGCGTCTCTACAGTGCTCAAGATTGGAGATTTACCGCAAAGCAGTTTTTGAAGAAATATCCTGAAGATGTTATTGTTCACTGTGAGTTTCATAATCCTTTCACCCCTCTTTTATCGGTTTTTTCCCAATGCCTGGTATAAGTATTTATGATTGATAAGGGCACATAAATTTAGTCTCATTATCGATTGCGATTTACATTGTTGTTATGCATCTGTTGGCTTTATGTGATTTAATTTATTTGTTCATATCATGGCTATAGATATGTTTATAAATACTTATAAAAAAAAAGACATGTTTATAATATCATAACATTACCATTCTATTCTCTTGCAATTCTGCTCAAGCTCCAATTAATATAATTCGGTATTAAGAATATAATCTGAACACTATTGGGGTCCATTTATAGCAGTTGTGCGAATTAATCAAGGAGGGTGGAAAGTATGGCATCAAAAATTGGATTTCATCACGGAAGATTTACGTGATTCATCATAGGGGGATTGGGTCTATGAACTCGTGCGGGCACGCACGCACGCACACACTAACACATTCCTTCGATACATTTCATATACAGAATCTTGTATCTTTTAAATATTTGAACGTAAACTGTTTCCACGTCCACTTTCGTTCTACTTTTTACACATGTAGTCCTCTATTATGGTGCTTTATTTATTTCTCCTCCTGGTTTGAGACTTCAAGCCAAACAAACTCTTGTTTAATGAACATGACAATTGAAAAAAGATTTTCAAGTTTTAATGAGTAGAAAGATTGAAAGAAAATGAAGTGATGTAAAGTTCAAAGTATCCCATACGTAGGTCAAGAAACATCTACTTTAAGAAGCTGATGCCAGCACTATCTTATGCCCTGGTATTCTTTTAACTTGGCGTGTCTGGAGATATTATCCAGTTAGTCATCCATGGTCGCTTGTCTGCCTTCTGCAGAAATTGTGGATGGATCATAGTATAAATATTGGATGTTTAAAGCCTCTAAAACCTGGGGCTTATTATCCCTGAAGTATAATAATTGGTTTCCGTATCTAAGGAAAAGAAGAATTATGACTCACTTTTCATAATGTTGAAGGAATTTCCTCACGGGATAGCTCGTTCACTTCAACCCTGCTGGGGGTGCATTACTTTTCTATCTCCAATGGCCTTAAGTATATATAAAGGCATATTGCTTATCAAAAAGAAAAAAAGTATATGTAAAAACATACACATATGTCATAAGGCTATTTTTCTGACTGCATGGTAATGTCTATTGGTGTTCTTGGTTTCTGCCATAAAATGAATTGTGTATGGTTAATGTGCAACGCAGGCAGTAAATGTAATTCTTCGATGTTGACATTTGATGGTGTTGATGTAATGGGAGAAAGACTAGCAAACGAGGTGGGTTGTGGTTTGGCCATTTAAATGAACCAATTTTCCTTCTTCCGTTATTTTCTTTTCCTTGGCAAATATGATTTTCTTCTCTTATTAAATAAGATCACTCTTTACCAATTTTCTGTCAGAACCAGCTAACAGCCTTTAAGGTGGTTTCCCATGTTTCATTTGTGGCTCAGATGTGTTCAAGAACACTAATTTCTGTTTGTAAAGCACTCTTTGAATTGAAATTTTTGCAACCTTAATAATATAAAAGAACACTTATTTACAGGTTATATCAGTTATAAAACGTCACCCAGGAGTTCAGAAGATTTCATTTTTAGGTCATTCGTTGGGTGGCCTGATAGCAAGGTATGCTATTGCTAAGCTTTATGGAAGAGATGTCATGGGGGAGTCTTCACAGGGAAATGGAGAGTGTGGGTGTGATGGGTCTGGAGATCCATGCGTGGAGGAGAAATTCAAAGGAAAGATTGCCGGGCTGGAACCAATTAACTTTATAACCTACGCAACCCCACACCTTGGTTCAAGAGGGCATAAGCAGGTGGTTCATTTATCCCTTGCAATATCATTCTCAGTTGTATTATTATGAAGAGTTCAATTAGATGTTAATAGATAGCTTTCTTTTTTGTGCTACTTGGCATGTTAAACTATGTTAGTTCTCATGAGACGAAATTTAAGTTTATATTCTCATATTTGCAGGAAATTTTATAACAGTAAATTCTCATCCCATATAAAGACTTATTTATGGACTTCAAGAGGGTTTTCCTGATAGCAACATTTATTTAATTTTGTATCAACTACTTGATATGGTTTTAAGTTTCTTACTTTTGAGTTTTCTTTGGGCATACTAGCATCATTTTCAGAGAGGTATCTCTGAAAGAGACTTAAAATTGCTAAAAAACTAATGGCATTTACATGAAGAATATAAGAACATCAAGGATGGCTTCTTGTTCATCGAGTTTCTCAATTTGTACAGGTTTTTGTTTTCAGGTTCCTGTGTTTTGTGGCCTTTACAGTTTGGAAAAAGTTGCATCCCGTGCATCGTGGTTTCTTGGTAAAACTGGAAAACATCTATTTTTGACCGACAATGATGATGGAAAACGTCCCCTGCTTCTTCGGATGGCTAATGATGATGAAGATCTTAAGTTTATGTGAGTTCTTGTGCAACATTAGTGTCTACTGACAGCTCAAATTGTTACAAAATGTCATTTTGTCTCATCTTGTCTCTGCAGGTCTGCTTTGCGGTCCTTCAAGAAACGTGTTGCCTATTCAAACATACGATTTGACCGTATCCTTTTACTGTTATTCTCTCTCTTTTTGGACATTCTTGAAGAAAAATCTTTGGGAGACAGATATCTGGAGGTTCAGATATGAAAAAAATCAAATAGTTGAGCATGAGTCTGATCATTAGGTTCTCTCACATTGTTTTTCTTGGAAATCACCCTCACTGTTTACATGAATAACTTGACACCTTCAATAGAACTTGTGGGATGGAGTACATCGTCTCTACGGCGTCGAGATGAGCTCCCAAAGGTAATTTTGATACTTATCATGGAAATTTGAATTTTATCTTGAATTAATCTAACTACTATTCTCTTAATCAGCATTTGCGTCGTTCTAGAGGTGACAAATATCCGCATGTTGTAAATGTGGAGATAGCAGAAACTTTTAGCAACCAACAAGAAATCCCCTCGGAGGCTAAAGTCAATGGACACAAGAATATTCATTTAGAAGGTATCCTTATTTTCTTTTTCTATTCTATCTGGCTACCAAAATACTGGTTATGGATATATTTTGAACTCTAGCCAAGACTACCAGGGAGGCTGTGATAGATCTGTCTTGGCCTGCAGTAGTATTGGTTTGAAGGAAGTGTCAAAGTGGAGTCCTAATTAATTATTATGATTAGGAGGCCAGTCAACCAAATAAGTTGTTGGATTATGTTTTTTTAGGGATGGATTGTAATTCTTGACCCTCTAGGGAAGGCAGGCTTAGAAATTATTGGCACAGTTTTTTACTAATTGAGTTCAATTCCTCCTCTTGGGTTGGGATTTGGGAATAACAGAACAACATTAACGGTGGTATCTGAGGACAAACTAGTTGAAATATGTATATGATGTTATGATTTCCCATTTGGTCCATTTTTTGGTCAATAATTTATAACATGGAAAATTGAAAAACGAGTGAAGGTAAATATCTCCAAGCTCTTATTAACTGTTCAAAAATAAAGGGGGGACCCGCTTTTTGGTGGGTGGGGGTTGGGACTGGTGGCTGCCTAGGAGATTTGCTGCTGGTATTGCTGTTGGTATTGGTTCAGTACCTTATAGAATATATTTACAAGAAACTTATGAAAAGAAGAAGAAGAAGATAATTACAAGAATATCCAAGTAAATGACCCTCGATACATGTGTGTAATTTCAGGCTCATGATTTTCTACATATTCGGAGCTGTAAGATATTGATTGATTTAGAAACTGTCACTTCAGATATTATTTTCACTCATTGTATCATTTGACAACATTTGTAGAGGAAATGCTAAGAGGTTTAACAAAAGTGAGTTGGGAACGGGTTGATGTTAGCTTCCGTGGAAGTAAACAAAGATATCTAGCGCACAATACCATTCAGGTAGGCTTTAACTCTTCAACTCATCATGTAGAACAATATTATTGTTTCTATGTGACCAGATCATGAATCAGTTGGTTCCACCATCATTAGTCTAGTTTATTTGCTCTATATATATTTTTTACTTTATTGCTATTAGTTACTACCATTGTTATTATCAATATTTTGAAGTTGCAATTTATTACATAAAATGAGGTCAAATTCAAACGGTAGCTCCGCTATAAGAATAAGGTTAAGGGTGGCCATGGATGCATGAATCATTGAATGTGTAACCTAGCAACGGGGGAAAAAAAAGAGGAGGTTAAATATAATTTTGGCTCTGGATTTTGTCAGTTTATAAATCATTATTTACCATCGATTGCTTTCACCCTTATCCTCTCATATTGTCACCATACCAATTACATATATTAATATAATATTTTTTTCACTACTTCGTTGCCTTGCTTTCATGGCATTTTTTGTCCTCGCACAGGTCTCACACTAATAACAGAAAAGACCGAGACACATGACATGCACGTACATCGTTTGTGGCTGCTACAAATGTGGAGTCACGTGTCTGGATATATTATAATTTTCTAAGACTTGGCCTCGCAAGTCACATTAACAATATGAGGACAACAAAAGAAAACAAAACAAAAAATAAAAAAAGTTTTGCAGTAATAATCTACATGGTGGTGGTAAGACATGAGAAATACTGAATAGTATTAATTAACAATGGGACTTCTTTCGAAATTGGAAAGATTTAAGTTGGAATAATAGATGGTTGAATGACAATTAGAAACTTTGTTAAAAGCATTTGCGAAGCGATTCTGGGCTACTAATTCTTCATTCTTTGAATCTTTTCTGTTCAGGTGAGAGCGTTCTGTGTCAATTCTGATGGAGCAGACGTGGTCCAACATACGATTGACAATTTTCTCTTGTCATAGCTGCTGACTTGTCATTGTAGCATATACTCGCGCGGATGGATGATCGTCATGTCTCCATCCGAGGAACGAGGAGGGAAAGGCCAATTAGATGGGAGTTTAAAACTTTAAAGTTCCAGAAGAATAGTACTTTATACAAGGCGAGAGGGAAATTTTAGGTATGATATTAATCTCTTTACTTAAGAGAGGGAGAGTAGTTGTCCCAAAAGAAGCATATATAGATGATACACACGCATGCTTAAATAGTAGTTCTAAAGTAATTGAGCCTGTTGTATTAACTATATATGTCTCTGGAAGAGGGATATATCAGGATAGTAGATTTGTTCTCCCCAAATTATGTTAGGGGAGTTGTATTCACAAAATCTAATAATAATAGACACCTCAATTTTTTTCAATAAATTCTGAAAAGTTCATTAAACTAAACATGGGCACATGTTTCGTGTGAAAAATGTTGGGAATAAAATTATCATATCCCGATCGGAAGGTTGGGTTGCATTTGCAAGCTATTTATTAATCATTCAACTTTCAAATTTTGAAATAGATTTCTGATGATCAAATAAATATTTATTTTTATGGAACCTGGCTATATATTTCAATCATGACTTGGTCCAACTTATAAACTCGTCGTGACCAGTAATCAGTCGTGAAATATGATAGGGCATCCTCTCTAAATATCTAATTGATACTTATATATATATATATATATATATATTGGTTTCGACCTAGTGCTTATGTGTTATCAGTGTCATTGGATCTGCTTCTTGTTCTCTCCTGATCCAACCCTGGCAAATAGATATATAGTGAATTGGTCATGAGGCATGAACTATTACATGAAAACAAACCAAGCTAATTAAAAGGCCGGTAGATTTTCGGAGGGTACAATAATATTACATGAGAGATGCGTTACTTTTATGGGTGTAGAAGGCGGTTTTTTTTTTAAAAATAGTATAATAAAAATGCATTGTTTTATATATTCTCGTGTATTTTTATACGTACATTTTAAAGTTTTTTTTAAAAATATTTTATTATTTTTTAAATTCCATGGTTTATTCTTGGATATACAAAATTTAAAAAAGAATTAACAGTATTTATATACTTTTTTAACCAGCGCGTAACACACACACGTGTGTGTGTATGTATATAAATACACTCGGTATGTCGCATCAACATTATCTTAGATTACTTGATGAATATATGACAAACGAACCCACTAATTGAGAAAATCTTTATATATATAAAATGACTATGCAATAAAAAATTTATTTTAATAAAGAATTTTATTTTATTGTTAAAATTAATATTTTTATTCATTTTTATTAAAATAAATATTACATTTAATGATAAATATTATTTTAAATATAATTCATTAATTTTATTAATTATCGAAATAATGTTCTTGATATTAAATTTAATTATACCATTTCAATTTTCTATAACGATAAACTTTTCATTCAATTTTTTTTATATAAAATAAATATAGAATAATAATAATATTATAGAATGACATAATAATAGTATAGAATATATAACAATATATAAATAAATTATTCATAACAATATAATAATGCAATCCTCATTTAGAGATGTTAATTTATACGTTAGAGAGTTTAATTTTATTCATGAATATTTATTCTTATTATATGATTAATAATTTCATTCTTTAAAAATTATTTTATCATTTTAAAATGAATGTATTATTTATTTATTTATTGAGATGATAAATATACGGTATATATAATTAACTATAATTATATTAAATTGGTAATAATAGACAATAAATATAATTAATATATTATATATGTTTAATATTTAATTGAAATATATATAATCTAATAAATTTACATATTTAAGATTAAAATTTCATGTTATAAATTATAATATAACATTCTTTTATATAAATTATAAACTACATAATTTATTTTTTTTAAAATTATATTATTTCTTAAAAATAATCACATAACTAAAAAAACTGTGGATGATTCAATTTTATATAGATCTAGAAAAATTCAAAGATTAAAAACCTAGGTATTTTAATATCTTCTCTTTTGAGGCTATGTAAAATAACGTAAATAGTAGATCATCATCTTAGAATTATAAAAATATAATATTTTGAACAAATCTTTTATTAAAGTTTCAATCAAAATTATCTCAAATAAATTTGATAAAACTATAAGTTATATTTATTTATGAGACTATCTTATTATTTTTATTAATATATTATTTTTATAATATATGAAAATATGTAATTATTTATCATCCATTTAATTATAAATAATCTTTTAATTTTTGTTAGAAATTAAATTAGATAAACGTACTTTGCATGTTACTTTTATCTAATAAATCTAAAATGTGAGAATGATAAATATATATATATATATAAAGATTAATTATGTTACAGCTTATACGGAAAAATATACTTTCTGCCCTCAATATATCAAAATCTTTACACCCTACATTTCAAATTATTAAATGAAACTAATATATAGCATTTTTCAATTACAAAAACTTACACTTTTTATTATTATCTAATTTTAACTATTAGTCTATTAAGATGAATATTAAAAATTAAATTATATGATATAATCTTAATAATATTGTCTCAATTGGATCAAAAGATGAGATAATTTGAATTCTGAAAGTTAAATAAAATTTTATTTTTTAATATTATCATTATTTTAAATTTAAATTAAATTATTAAATTATTTATTATATTTTATATAAAAAAAATTTAAAAAAATATAAGAATAAAATTGAAATGAGTTAATCTCTAAATCCAAACTAACTATAATCTTAAAAGTGACAAAATCTTAGATTGTCAAAATTTCAATCTTAGGAGGACCCATTTTACTAGTCAAATTTAAATGCAAAACAGTAATACTTTATAGTTCGAAAATATCCATAGAAGATTTCTTCCGAAATAAACAAATAAAATGAAAAATGAAAACAAATAAAAAACAAATAAATAATTTATTTTTGCCGTTCGGGGGATCTTTCGGGCTACATCCCTCGGGGGACGTAGCACCACTCAATGCAAAAAAAGAAAAAGAAAAAAAATACTAGTGTCAATGGCTTTCGTACTATACACTAGAAACGAAGTCGTTTATATGGCAGGAATCTGGAAACGGCCGAAGTGGCCAGTAGCGGCCACCAAGTTAAATCCTCACCTTTCTCTCGCACACGGATGAAACCAGGCTCTCTCATTCATTCTTTATGGCGATGGCTTTTTGGAGTTGCTCTGCACAGAGGGAGGGACACACTATTCTCACCCTTTAACTTCCCAACAGTCTCCTCTCTTCTTTAACTGCTTTTAATTTTCGAGAGAAGAAATCTATTTGCCAGGAAGCTTCTTAGACTCGTTATAGAGCCAATTTGAAGCCTCAATTTACGTTTATTAGCGACTCGATAGGTACCTTTCTCCCACTTATTTTCCGTGATCTATTTGCATTCGCGCATTTGCTTTTTTTTTTTTTTAAACTTTTTTGGGGGTGAAATCAGCTTGGATTTACTGCAATCTGATGCATGAGCCGATGCTTAATTAGCAATTTCTCCAATATGCTTTGATCGACACTTTTTTTAGTTGCAGAATTTTTTCAAATTTCCAGAAAAAAAAATCCCTTATGTAATTAGGGGGAGGGCTTGGCCCAGGAGGCCAAGAAGTTAGTTCTGGGTATTTTGGTCTCTTCCAAAATGGTTCATTTCTCTTGTTTTAAATACCAAGTCTGATCTTTTGGGTTGATCCCATCATTTTAGTCAAGGATGCAATTTTGACTTGTGCGGCTGTGCCCACCAATTTTAGAGCTATGATTTAGACTGGGTATTATTTTAGGAGTAATGATACATGTACAAGCACTTTTATAACTATTTATACAATTATGTGTTAAAATGAGAGTATTTATGTAAAATAATATTATTTTTATAAATTACTTTACAAAAATATTCCCCATTTAAAACATAATTGTAATAATAATTGTAAAAAGTGTTGTATCTCTATCATTTTCTTTATTTTAGTGCTTCAAATTTTATAACTATTTATGGACCAAAAAATAAATAAATAAAAGAAAAGGGTCAGTAGCCGCTTCCTTCTTTCAATCTTTCTAACTGGGATGATTGCTCATGGCATATACCGCGCATTACTGTAAAAATGTTCCTAAGTAATGCTATTCACTACCGGTTTGTATTTACACACACAGTGCATATGACCTCATCTAGCCATCCAGAGACGTGTTTTCCTGCATAGGTTCCATTTTCTTTCACAGTATGGTAGTCTAGTTTATTTGGTCGAAACTCCGCCACTCTGGCTGATTGCTGAGAAGATGTGAAGAAAGAATAAATAGATTTGACCTCAGATTTCTAGTAGTAGTGGAACTGGAGAAGAAAGACATCCTTTACATTGATTTCATTATCTGACTAATATTCGGGTGGCTTGTCTCCGTTTGGAAACCAAAACATAATAAAAGATGATGGTCTGCAATTCACTTCTTTCCTGTCATGTTGATGTTAACACCACAATGTAGTGGTATGACCATGGATATTGCAGCTGTGATATGACAGATGCAAAGTCCAAAATTTACTTTTTTTAGTCATTTTGGTGGTACCACTACCAAAATTGCAAAATAGCCGTGGATAAGAATTCTGGTGTTGTTGACAACAGGCCGGGACAAAGAACCAGCTAAACTTTTTTCTTCTCTTCTCCTTACTCGGAACAACTAAATATCTCGAAGTGTTAATTAGGTTTCTTGGGTATTGATTCTTTTTTCTTTTTGAGTTTTTAGTTTGACTTTGCCTATTTAGATTGGTTAATCTCTTTTCTGGTTATTCCACTGTAAATTTAAATCTCCAACTTGTTGGTTAGGTCCAGAAATTGTTGCTGATATTTGGAAGGCTTGTTTGAAGAAATCAACCATGTTGAAACAATCACCTAGTAGAAATCAGAAATCAAAAGGCTTCAAGGTGAAGCATGCAATACAGATATGTCTTTTGCTTGCCATTTGCATTTGGTTGCTTTACCAAGTCAAACACTCCCATGAAGGGAAGAACGAATCTGAGGAGAACTCCAGCAAGATATCTGAAATAATGCAGAGTGGGCATGAAATCATAAAACTTGGGAGGAAGGACCTCCATCCTCGAGAAGAGGAAACAGAAAGAAAAGAAGAGTTGGAACAATTGATAAAAGAGATTAAACCAGAAGAAAGTGAGGATGAAGGAAGGGGTGGTGGAGACGATGAAATGGATGGACATCAGCAGGGGAGAGTCGAAGAGGAAGAATCTGAGGAAGTCGATGATTTAATTGACGAAGAAGATAGGGAAGAGGAGGGAGGAAGTGAAGAGCTAGATAGTGAAGGGAATGGGACCCAAATGGAGGATGTAAACTTTTTTGAAGATGAAGCGCAAATTGAAGTTCAAAGGAATACCCAGGAGGCAAGAGAGGAAAATTACAAAGGTGATGATGCCTCCAGTTCTGTGGTGCAGAACATCCGAACTATAAGCACTGAAATTGGAGGTTTGAGAAAGGTGAAGGAGCAAGAAATAGAGGATACAGACAAGAGTGAAGTAGATCAGGACAATGAAACTAGTGGCACATTAGAAGTTATAAAAGATTCAGGCTCAGAGGCGAGCAACAGGGGGAAGGTAGAAAATGTCGCTTTTGGAGATGCTCTTCGTGGTGAAAAAGGTTCTAAATCTGGTTTAGCCAATTCAGAGATTGGCTCAAATTCTTTTATATCACTAAAGGAGGAAAATACCGAACCAAAAGTGCACGGTGATTCAACATTGATGCTGATGGAAACTCCTGGATCTTGGAATGGAACAGATAGATTCCATGAATCGATTCAGGTTATGGATATTACCTCCACTGCAACCAATAAGGAGACGGCAGTATTAAGTGGTTCTGAGTCTGTTGCACTAAAGAGGACTGCAAACATTGATGCATCGACTTCGTCCGATGAGAACGCTGCTTCTAAAACCACCAAGGAAAGTAAGGGTACAGTTGATAGAAAAACTGAAGAAGGGTCAGAATCTCAGGCGGAAGATGAGAATGAAGATTCAGCACAGAACGAGTCTTTTGATTCTTTCTGAATCCTCATTCTATAGCGAAGATATGGATAGGGATAATAGTTTGGAGGCTTAGGCGGATACCAGAATAATATGAACAATGGTGAAGATGATGCAGAATGATGGTTTTCAATTAAGATGTGATGTTCTTAATTCCAATGTTCAGGGAGATGAGCAATTGTACATGTTCTTCCTGTATTTGCTTTATGTTTACCGTTGATTAGGTGTGCTGATGATGAGAACTGGCTCATGAATTGTTCTAGGAAATCCTAGGATTTCAATATGTATTAACTCGATGATGCAATATATTAGATTACAGTTGTGTTTGTGCCCATGAAACAAGACTCGCAAGACCCAGATGAGAATTTTCTGCGTGGATGCATGCGGGCAGTTTATAATAGAGTAGTTCAAAGGTTTTTTTTTTTTTTTCCTTTTCTTTTTAACAAACAGATACCCATCCTGTAATTTGCTAGAGAAATACTTCTATGGGAGATCTCGGCGGGATCTTTCTGTTATTTATTTATTTTATTAATTTAATGATTAGGAATGTATTTTTTAATAATATTTTGAATTTAAAAAATTATAAAAGTGTTAAACAAATATATGAAAAAAAGAGTAAAAGTACATTGTACGGAATCGTGTTGGAATCCCGGATGTAGAACCTACCCAATTTAGCAATCACGAGTCAGACTACCTACTTTAGGCATATTCACCCGACCCATTAAGCAAAGTTTGGACCCGACTCAATTGAAATGCTTACTGATTAGCAGTCAATCTTGTTGAAGTCATAAAAATCGACTAACAGATCGAGATGAGAGAAAGAATCATTCACAGCCCATTAATACGAGTTAGACTCTATTTGAGATCATTTGAGACTCTCGACGAGATTTCGGCACAGTTAGCACGTACGTTAATAGCAGATAAAATAAATAAAGAATGACACATAAATTATGTGGTTCGGCAAATGCTTACATTCAAGAGTGTTTGGGGATAAGAATCCACTATATTAAATATTTTTGCAGTCTCTCATTATCTCACTGTACAAGAAAAAATATAGACAATTGTAGATGAAATCTATCTGTAGAACATCTGTCAAAAGAGAAGTCGTCCCAAGAGGTAGGAGTTGAAGCCCTTTTATACAGAAGCCTTGGTTTGTGTGATTCGAATATTTTCTTGTATGTATCAGTTGAATTCCACCATTTCACTTCACCGTTTGCTTTCCATTATGCCCTGTATTTAATTCCTACACCTATTTTAATTTACTCACATTGCCCCAGTGGCTACCAGCCCACTCCCTTTTGTCCCATCATGTCTCCCTTCTTGTACCCTAGTCAAATCTTGTCTACTTTTATCTTTAGGTGCAATAGATATTAAATTTGGGTGGTTGACTTCTAATTTCATCCCTTCGAATTCGGATAACTCGACAATTTTCTTCTTCTTCCCTTTTTTTTTAACGTTGTTCACCAATCTCTAACCCATCTCAAAATTACTCAAAATCTAATTTCAAACTTGACATTGTGTATAGCGTAAAGAACTCCCCACTAAAATAGGTAAAATTCCAATTTTAAATCTCTCAAAAAGAAGAAAAAAATGCAATACCGGATGAAGAATATTGTAGATTGATCCATAAATTGCAAAATATCTGGCAACATCTATCCTCCTTCCCTCTTCGGTCAATGATCAAACATTACAAACTATATACCATCTCTTTATTATCGAGCACTTACAAACAATATATTTTCATGTTTGCAATCAAAAATACGATGATGATGAACCAGAGCCAAACACCACCTCGATCTGAGATCATATCCTGGATCGGATAGAAAACTCAATTTCATTCTTTTAGATTATCGTTCTCGTCGACAAAGAGGTCGAGACAACACCGGTGGAAGTTTTTGAATCGCACGATGGACGTGGAGATCATGTAGGGAGAGAGCCAAATCACACCCTAGATTTGAGATTGAGATTATTGTTCTTTCATATAGGCGCCGTTCTCGTCGACGAGGAGATTGAGAAAGCGCAATGAGAGTTTTCGAATCACGCGATGGGAGGAAGAGGTCGTGTAGAGAGAGATGAGATTATGTAGAGAGAGATTGAAGATCGTGATAATTTTTAAAATCTGAAATAAGTGATTAATTCGTAGCGCTAAGTGAGTTAAAAGTGGTAATTGCTAATAACGGTTAATCCAATTAACCAAAAATGAGTCAGAAATAATAAGTCGGAAATTATCAAAATAACAGGTAGGAATGAACCTGTTATGTTAGACGTTTTGTTCAGCTCTACTTTGTATTAATGTTAGACGTTTTGAATTCCCAAACAAAAAGTTGGAATGAACATTTTATCTCTCTATTGATCAGCTAGGAAAAAAGATTGCAAAACACATAGATGTCTGCCTAGTCCACCTGATATAAAAGAGAGAAAAAAAAAAAGCTTCGAAAAGTTTGAGCTAATGAGATCGTTTTGTAATAACTGAAAATAAAAAAGATTCGTCGGTTCGCCTAATGTTTCTTGTTTTGGTCTGGTCGGCGGGAGTAATTTTTGGTTTGACGAAAGTTGAAGATCGATGTCCCATAAAACAACTTCTTTGTTTATTGCATCGAGAAAAAAAAAAAAAAAAGCTTTTGCCACATCAGCAAGTTAAGCATTTAATACATCAATTAACGAGATTATTTGTGGGGGGTAATGATATCATCACTATCCTATTATTACTTATTTATTAATTTTAATATATTTAAATTTTTTTATTTATTTTTATTATTTTTTAGAATATCTTTATAACATCCTTAATTATTAAAATAATTTATAAATATATAATTTTACTAATAATTATATATTTAATTATATGTTATGAATTATTAGGGGCGGTCCACACCCTATTAATTATTTTGTGAATGACCCTACCACCATTATTTTAAGTCTTGCATAGTAATTTCAACACCTATAAATATGGGTTTCAGTTGTTATAAAATTCATAAGAAAATATAGAGAAAGAAGAAAGTTTCAGAGAGTTTCTTTTATATTTCTCTTGCAATAGTAGTAATTTTTTTTTTAGTTTTATAACACGTTATCAGCACGAGATTCTACCGATACTGAAGCTAGTGGTCTTCTACTTCAAGTAAGTTTTTCAATATATTATTTGCAGTCCTCGAAATAAATATTAAAGGTAATATTGCTGAATATTACTTGATAAAATTTTATTTTTATTTTCATGATAATGTGAATATATTTCTTAAATTCACAGATTTATTTTTGTAATATAATGTTAAATATTGAGATTTATTACTATTGACATTTCTGAAAAATGTTATTTATCCAAGATCCTTGATGAGATCTATTTGGATATGATGATGAACTTGAAAGATATAATCATAGAAGAAAATCATGTGTCCCTGAAGGACCGTGATGTGTATCTCATAATGAAAAATCATCTTATTATGTGAAATAAATTAAGAGAGTAATATAAGTACCAGAATATGTAATCCTCTCAAAAGATCATTATGACTTATTGCACCTGAAGTTGCAAGATTTTAAGAGTAGTATTGAATATTCTGCACTTTTTAAAATTACTTCAATATTAAAATTATGCAGTGAAAATGCCACTGATGATGTATATAAAAGAAGACATTATTTTTCATACCTCGAATGTGCTCCTGCAGTAGCAATATCGAGAGTGAAAGTTCAACAAATATTCTGAATTTTTATTTTGTCTTCCAGTAATTGAGCTAAATAATGAGTTTTTGTTACACCAGTTACGTCCTATTAATGATATCGAATTTACACTATTTCCAGAAGTGAACAGAGCATTCTTTCAAAGGAATTAAGGGCGTAGACGTGGTAGAAAAACTATAGAAGTGTTGGTCCCAAAAGTGACAACACTAAAAATGATAAAAATATATCGTATCACCAAAAGTGATCCAACTCAGAGAAGGATAAAGGCCCTCAGAATAATTCTTCATAAAAAGATAAAGATGTTCGTCATAAATGTGGTATGACTAAACAGTAGTCACGTACTTGTTGTACGGCCAAACACTTGATTTATTTATACTAAACTTTTATATATAAGCTTATTAATATTTCATAATGTTTTCAAATAATGAAATATCGGTACCCGAAGCACGACAAGAAATTACTTGGGATAATAAAGTCCTGTTTAAATTTAATCATTTTACAAATAAATGTGAACCAGAAGTTCAGAGGATTATCTATCTGCAAAGTGTTGCAAATCAATTACATGATATATTTACTAACACTAAATGTGTTGTAAAATCATATATTACTGCTGTTAATACTTAAGCAAGAATTGAAATCCCTAAAGGACGAGTTGTTAAAACAGTAATAAATTAGTCTAAGATACACCTGAAGCGTTGAAGACCTATTGGTGCACAAGAAAAATAAAAATCGGTGCTCATGAAGAGACCGTATTTTTTGTATAAAATATAATCCTCCTGAAGAGGAAACCTCCTGAAAAGATAACTCCTGAAGAGTGTAACTTCTGAAGAGTATAACTCCTGAAGAGAAAACTCCTGAAAAGTATAAACCTCGTGAAAAGAAACCTTTTGTAGAGGTGTTTCGTGAAATGTTTTTTCCTGGAGAAGAACAATGAGATCTCAATACATTTCATGAGTACTGGAAAATTTATGGATAGAAATAAAACTGTTGTCGACAAAATATATGATAACACTTGATATTACCAGAAGTAATGAAGAAAGTGAGCCAAAAATCGTCGAAGAATGTTGACGTAGAAATTATTGGCCAAAATGGAAAATAGTTATTAAAACTGAATTAAACTCTCTAGTGAAGTGAGATGCATTTGGACCTGTTGTCCAAACACCAAAGGGTGTAATATTTGTCAGATATAAATGAGTATTTATACGAAAGCGCAATGCGAAATGAAATTGTGCGGTATAATTTGTCGCACAAGATTTCCTGTAGAAACCCGAGAGCAATTATGAGGAAACATATTTTCTTGGTATGAATGCAATCACATTCATATTTTTAATTGATTTGATTATTACAAAAGGATTATATATGCAGTTAATGAATGTGGTCACTGCATATTTATAAGGATCATTAGATTATTACATATATAAAGATTTACGATACTTGAAGCATCTAATCCAAGTACATTTAGGAGTATGTACTTTATAAAGTTTCAAAGATTTTTATATGGGTTAAAGCAATCCGGACGCATGTGGTATAATTGAATCAACAAGTATCTATTGAAAGAAGGATTTAAGAATAATCATATATGTCCATGTGTTTTATCAAAATCTGGATTTATCATTATTGCAGTTTACGTTGATGATTTACCTTATTAGAACTCTTGAAAATATTACAAAAGTTGCTATAAATTCAAAGAATGCATTTGAAAAGCAAAGATCTCATTATTCAATTCATATATGAGTTACAGGAATTTGAGACTTCTAGCCTCATCTCTCAAATGCATTTGCTTTTCATAAAACAACATACCATCCTTATCTAAAGGATTAGGCAATCGAAATGAAGAGGCAAGTAAGGATTTTAAATCCTTATTTTATTGCTTTAAGTCTATAATTTTTTTGTCAGACTCTTGAACGAGTCGTTGAAGTACGAAAACATTTTCGTTAAACTCCTCAATCTCACGATTTTTGGATTGTAATCGGTTAGAAAATCCAACAATAGAGGAGTATCGGGTGCCGATAGTCACTAGCTCATAAACGGCTTCACGATCTGACTTATTAGCCAAATCATTCGCTTGCTGCAACATGGCACCTGCGGAAGATATATGAATAATTTGTAATTGAGGTGAAGGACACATCATATGTTGATCGTTAGAAATAGTAAAAGGAAATTAATGAGCCATTGGAAATTTGTAGAATAAGAATATAAATATATATGAATTATATATATGAGAAGAAAATTTGATGCGTACTAAATAAAGCTAAAGACTGTTCTTATAGAAATTGAAATAATAACAAGACAAATCATCATCTCTTCAAATCTCACTTTACAAGATATGCTGGATGCATAATTTCAAAAGCCAGCGAGATTAATTACAGTTATCCCTATTTTCTTGTAAACGCTGAACCTCTACCGTTAGTTGCTGTTGTTGACTTTGTATCTGAGCTCTTTCTCATTCTAGCTCTTCTACTCGTATTTTCAGGTCACGAGAATATCAGTCTACAAGTTTCTTCAGCTCCTTGTTTTCTTGTCTTAAATCTTTATTTTTTCTATCTTTAGTTGCAAGCGTTTGATGCAACTCAGATATTTGAGTTTTAAGATGATCAACCTCACTCGTTCTCGCCAATAGCCTCTGAGACATGGTTGGAAGAGAGACAGCATATTGAGCACTGAGGGTTCTTGATACTGCAACAATTTCAGGATCAGATTTACTAGAAAGATATATCTTTGCTCCTATCATGGTGTTTACAGTCTCAGAAAAAAATATAAGTAGTTAAGGTATAAAATGTTCGTGGTTTAAATCTGGAACATTATAATTTCTATCATACATAATATAGTTCTGGATGAACAACAACTGAATCTATAAGGAATGCGAGATCTTTTTGCTGGAGTAAACCAATGGTAAAATTGGTTATATTTAAACAACAACCCGAAACCTTCAAATCTCTTCAAGATCTCTTTTATCCACAATGTCAAGTGGATTTGATTTTCCGTCGAACCGATAATATTAGACTTCAAAGCTTTTACAGCTTTTATCATACATGAATGGTTTCCAATGTTGTTTCCGCCGTATATAAACAAGTTCTCCCTAATAACGTTGAATGAGGGGGAGAAAATTTTAGATGAAAATATTATCATGTTCTCTCTAATGCATTATTTAGATGGAAATCATGTTTGAATTCGTAATCTGTTATATATGCTGAAATAATGTTTGCTTATTACTTGAAATACTAATGCATATTATCAGGTAGAGTTTAAGTATTACTGCAGGTATCAGATTTCTATTAAGTCTGTCAACCAGATATTATTTTTCATCTTCAAATCACTCAGAGATTATTGCAATTCATGAAACAAGTCGAGAGTATATTTGACTGAGATCAATGACTCAACGTATCCAAGAAAAGTATGGTATTTCATAATCAATGATAGCTCAACAATTTTATACGAAAATAATGCTACTTGTATCATTCAAATCAAAGGAGGACATATAAAAAATACGATCAAGTGATAATCTAGCAGATTTATTCACGAAAGCACCACCAACTGCGACATTTAAGAAAATTGTGCAGAACATTAAAATGTGAAGACTCAAAAATTTATCGTCATGCACTTTCCAGGGGGAGTAAAAGTCCTGAAAACTTGTGCTGATTGTACTCTTTTTCCTTCGCTAAGGTTTTGTTCCACTGGATTTTCCTTTATAAGGTTTTAATTAGCCAATCTTAAAGCACTTGTGGATACACAAGAAGACTGTACTATTTTTCCTTCGCTATTAGTTTTTTTCCCACTGGATTTTTCTTTGGCAAAGTTTTAACGAGGCAGATTCTTTATGGGTGGTCATTCAAGGGGGAGTGTTATGAATTATTAGGGGCAGTTTCCGTCCCCTTAATTATTTTGTGAATGACCCCACCACCATTATTTTAAGTATTATATAGTAACTTGCATAGTAATTTCAACGCCTATAAATATGAGTTTCAGTTGTTATGAAATTTATAAGAAAATATAAAGAAGGAATAAAGTTTCAAAAAGTTTCTTTTATATTTCTCTTACAATAATAATAATTTTCTTTTTAATTTTATAAGATCATATATATTTTTTCTCATCTCATGTATAATCTGCGCGTAACTTTTCCTTTGTATAATCTAACAAAATCGAAGATGTCTGTGTGATGTTGGAAGATGCGAACTACAAATACAAGACGTCTGACATTTCGTTAAGGAGTACTGTTATAAGTACTCACATTTTTATGTATATGACTTATTTAGTTTTTTTTTAATTTTAAATTTCTTGATTTTTAATATATCAATTACTAATATGTGAATTTTTTTTTTATAAATTTTTCTTAAATATATTTAGTGTAGGTTTAGAATTATGACAGAAAATATAACTTATATTTTATAACTTAAATAAATCCTCTATACTCCAAAAATTATTAACTATTTATAAATATATATCTAAAACACTTTTAAAACTAGTTATACAGGTTTTTACAAGAATTTTTTTAATAAAAATATAATTTGATACTTTTTAAAAAAAATGATTTTTAATTTTTTTTAACCGACTAAATCACTTTTTATTAATTATCAAATATGTCAATTTTAAAAAAATATTGTTAATTGCTTAAGTATTTTTAAATTTTAAAACGCAACTCTATGCTATTAGTAATTTTCAATTAATTAACCAATGCCCTCTCCATCCGTTTATTATTATTATTATTATTATTATTAGTTTTATGGAGGAGGGGCCTCCTAGTCCTGAGTCCTGATCGTGGCTTTTATCTGGAGTCCGATAGAACTCAGAAGATGGATTGAATTCTGAGTCCAATGGGCAATTGTCAGAATTCTGAGTTGCTGTCCTGTCTCTGCACGTATCAACATTCCTAATCGTAAATCTGATCAGTTTTTATTTGTTTTTATTCTAATATTATTTCTTTTAAAAAATATATTCTAATATTATTGACTTTTCTGAATCATTTGTCATGACCATCGTTTTCTTTTACCAATTTTGATCATTTTTTTAAAATGATATACCCACCATATAATTATATAATATATTAAATAAAAAATATTTTTATAAAATATTATGTATATATAGAATATTTTATAAAATTATTTCTCATTTAAAATTTATTATAAAATATATTATGTAATTATGTTCATTTTTTAAAACTGTCATGATTCTTGGTGCGAGTTTTGAGAAAACTGTGTACTGATGAAATGAGAATCTCCGAAATAAGGTACATGCACGATATCTCATATGTGCTCACCTAAACATATATATTTTAATCCTGAAAAATAAAAGTACAGATTCATAGTCTATAGAATACAAGTGGTTGTAGTTGGCACTATAGCACATTGAATAATTGCTTATGGATTGGCGAGGTTTGGATGATAAAACAAGAGAGGTGCTACTCTGTTGGCTGAGTGGAATTACTCAATATTACTCTTAGTATAAATTTTAGTTTTTGATTTTTCTTTATTTTTTATTATTTTAAAACAATTTTGAAAAAATAGGAAAAAAATATTTAATTATTAAGTAAAATAAAATTTTAAAAAATAAAATAAAATATATAAATTATGAAAAAACAGTATCAAACTTGATGGATATAATAATATTTTTTTAAAACAATCATTGATATTAAAATATTTCATTTTTTTTTATTCATTACCAATGGGTTTGATATGTAAAGTAGCTGTCGCCGTTGGCCCATTAAGTGGTGGTGCTAGTAGCGCTGGAGATTTGTGTTTTCCTAACATGCATAATAATTTCGTGATTTCCTTGTAAATGAAGGTTAAAAATACGAATTTTTACATTTCTTATAGACTCTCCCCTGTCGCGCGCCTAGCCCACTGGACTCCGCGTAAAAGAGTAAGGACTGTATCTTTTTGAACCCAAAGATTTTTCTACGCGTGCCTGTCTGAGTCTTACAAATTCAGTAGTTTGAAGTTTTTAACTATGACCTGTTTGTTTGAAGATTAAAAATTTAGTCAAATTAATATCTAATAATTTATTTAATAATTAAAATTTAATAACCGATACTAGAGTAAGGATCATATCACAAGTTCAAGTTATTAAAAGAGCCACATATAAACTGAATTAAAATGTCTTATTATATATGAGTATGATGTTAGTTCTTTGAATACTAAAATATATGACTACCACTAGGTCAATGGTGAAATGCCATAACATTAAAAGTGAGAAGATTTAACCGAATTAATCTTCAATAGTCCTAATAATTTAAAATCAATGGTTAGATTATTAAAATGACCAACCATCACAGAACATTAGTAGTGAATTCAACAAAATAAAAATTTGGCCAAGATTTAGATAAAGTGCACAATAAGTCATTGTAACGAAGTAATGAGCTCAACAAATGAAAAGTGATTATAGCCTGAGGGGCGATTTGTTTTTCAAACTCATTTTTACTATTTACAACTCATTTTAATTCTATTATTTATAATTCATCTCATCTCATTTATCAATTTAAATCGACTCTAAGATTATTTTATTAGTCAAATTTGACTAATCTTTTGGACTAGTTAAATATTATTTTTAGAATAAAATAATTCATCTTCCCGCCTCTCTGATCGCTCGCGTAAGAAGAAAATAGTTGATTCTATTACTTTGTGAAAGTTACAACCTTGTGGATAGTGCTGAGGTTTTTATGCAGCCGTTTTACTTACTTGTTTGTTACATTCTTGAATTATTTTCGTTCTATTGGCCGTTAATTGCTGAGGTTTTTATTCATTTGGAGATGGAGATTCTGAAAACATTTGAATTATGAGTTTTTTCTTCAATCGTGTATGCAAGAAGCTTGTAGTACCCATCATGAATCGTGCATGTTATGATCACTATTTAAATAGATTTAAAAAATTAATGAATACTTTTTTAAATATTGAATAAATATTAAAATTAGAATTAGAATTAAAATAAGTGAAAATATTATTTGAATAGAATAATAATAGATTTAAAGAATCCATTATCTACTACTATTTAGTTAAATTTATAAAAATAAATTATAAATTAAAGTTTGATCAAAATTTATCGGGTCTAGAAATGCTATAAAGTGGCCAATCCCCGCCCAAAATAAAAAATAGAGTTAGAAAGACCAAGCCCTTGCCATTGGTTCGCTCATGGTATCTTCAAAAATTTGAAGCGATCGGAAACGGGCAGCTAGTCCGGAAAAGCAAGGAGTTCGAGAGATCGATGAACTCAACGAGCTGATTAGGCTAACTAATATAATTCGCAGAGATAGGGCCATCAAGTGCATGCGCAGAGCTGGCACGCCCCGCTCGCCTGCAGGATTTCGACCTCATTCCCAAAAGTCGCAATTTGCCAAAAAGGAAAGTGCGATCTCGGGTGATTTCTGAAACAAAATGAAGAGATCTTGTACGAGAAGTTTTGGAAATAAGAAAGCCAAAGGGAAAAAGAACAGTGAATCGCTGAAGACACGAGACTGGCAATGACGTTTGACAATAGGCTTTGTTTGGTGCAGTGGGAAGCATGGTTCACGTGATCAGTTATTGCTATAACTATTTGCTAGCTGTATTACTCACCTAGTTTTTCAGGTCCGGCCCCATAGATCCTTCTCTCTCTTTCTCTCTCTCTCTAAAATCTCTGCTGCAAATCCATCATCTCATTCAGGTGATCGCTATGGATCCCTATTTCTGTAACCAGAAATTTTGAGTTTTGATCAGCCCTAGGCTATTTTTTCCTAAAGCTGCTTCTTCTAGTGACGAAAAGTCCGTTAAATCCACTCAACGATCTCTCTCTCTCTTCTCGTTACCCGCTGATGTCGTTCGGTTATATTTGTCTGCAATGCACAATGCACCTCAAAAATCCTTTTTATCTGTTCTTTTTAAATGCTTCCATCAATTATATTTATAACGATAAAATAAACACTCCAATAAATTAAGTTCAATTGGATCATTTATAGATAGATGCCTTTGTCTTTGTCTCCTTTGTATCTTTTCCCACAAATCCATGGCATAGAATCTCTTCCGCAAAAACAATAACTACAAACAAGAACCCACGTTTTTTGGCCTCGCCTAAACAAAGACAGAAAAATAAAGACCAGCTATTTGAGTAATCAAATACGTCCGGTACTTATCCTCAATCCCAGCGTCCGTCAAACATGGGCAGCTTTAATTTGAAGTTCACGAGGCTCGTGGTCCTCCTCCTCCTCCTCACTCTCTCTGCCATTATTTGGCCGCCTTCTATTGCTGCAGACGACGTGGTTCAGTATGCTGCATTTGATGCGGGACGTGGCGGAGGTATTGGCGATATTGCCACGGGAAATGGTCCGTTTCCTTCACCCCCACCTCCGTCACCTCCACCCTTGCCCAATGGAAGACAAAGTTTCACGCCGTTTAGGCCCGGCATAGCGGTTATAGTGGCCATCTTGACCACAATGTTCTCCGTCACTTTTCTCCTCCTCCTCTACGCCAAGCACTGCAAACGTGGACGCGTTGTCGTTAGCGGGCAAGCACCGGGACCCTCGGCTGCCAGGAAGAACTCCGGCATTGAACGGACCGTTATAGAGTCCTTGCCCGTGTTCCGGTTCAGGTCCCTAAGGGGCCAAAAGGAAGGACTCGAGTGCGCCGTCTGTCTCAACAGGTTCGACTCCGCAGAGGTCCTCAGGCTGCTCCCCAAGTGCAAGCATGCCTTCCATGTTGAATGCGTCGACACCTGGCTCGACGCTCACTCCACTTGTCCGCTCTGTCGTTACCGGGTCGACCCGGAAGATGTGCTTCTCGTCGACGACCCCAAAATTTTACCCGTAAACCAGCCCATTCCAGCACCGGAGGATGACTCCGTCATCTCAGACGTCGAGAGCGGAAGATTATGTGAGGTTTCAAACATACGGAGAATTTCCGGCCGGCATTCATCTGCAGGAGAGAGGGGGACCGGGTTCTTGCAAATGATTTTGCAGAGAACAAGCGACTCGGGTTCTCAGGATCTGACGTCGTTTAGGAGATCACTCGACAGTGCAGGTTCGAGAAAGAAGAGCGACTCCGTTGCCGTTGGATGTTTTGACCGTCCCCGTAAGGACGGGCTTTTGTTGACCGACGAGAGGACAGGGTTGGATCGAACACGGTTCGAGCACCGGATCATTGTCTCCCCCGCGTCGGGTGGTTTCAACCAAAGGTGGAGCGATGTACAGCCTTCGGATCTGCTGTATCTACGGTCAGAAATGATAATAAGTAACAGCCGTGGATTCTCGTCGTCAGCATCGGGATCTCGACCTTCAATGACGCGGCAGCAGGACAGTAGCATTATTGGCGGAAACGGATGGTGGGGTGGCAGAAACGTAATAAATGCAAGAAGCGTGTCTGAAATCACAGGCTTGAGTAGGTTCCAGAACCCCAGCCACCAATACGAGCAGGAGCAGCAGCAGCAGCGCAAGGAACAAGAACAAAGGCAGGCGGGGTTGATATCGAGGTGGTTGGCTTGGATTTCTCAAACACGGCCAGCTGTACGGTCGGAACGTACCACTGCAACGATCGCATCTTAGCTATAATTATTCGTACAACATCCACCAACAGCCTACAGGAAAAGAAAATAACTCCATGTTTTCTTTTCCGTTTCTGCTTCCTCCTTCCCGAGGATTTTTGTTGGCGTGAGGCGGGGCTGTTACATTCACGCTTGGAGGGACGGATATTGCAGACGACTGCGGACACCATGGAGGCAACTTCTTTCCCACGGATTAATAATCGCCGATC
This sequence comes from Platycarya strobilacea, assembly GCA_036898215.1. NCBI lineage: Eukaryota > Viridiplantae > Streptophyta > Magnoliopsida > Fagales > Juglandaceae > Platycarya > Platycarya strobilacea. Next base: position 4,544,059 of record CM072555.1, read on the forward strand.
GTTGGGTTTAAAAGTGAGAAAGAATGAACACCGCGAATACATTTTCAAGAGTAATGTTTACTCTTAACAATATTAACCGTACAACACAACGGGCATAATATTCACGTAGATAACTGATGTGAGTAGCCTGTATCATAAATTATGATTTAATTTTAAAACTTCAAAATGTTTATGCTAACACATGTATGATGATATGTCTATGGGGTTATGACTCTATGAGGTTCACTAACTACTTGTTTATGAGTTTTATTTTTCCTTGAGTTTGCCAAACGTCACTTATATGAAAAAATTTGAGTGCAAATATGTTTGTACAAATTTTATTTATATAAATAATATTTTTATTATTTACATAAATAATAAAAATATTATTTATATGAAGACTTATATCTAACAATACTCTACTTACATTCTCGTGATAATATATGTGGGATACTCTATTCTATTATGATACGGTAGGTAGTAATGTACGTGATCCTAGAATGATTGTATAGTTTAATTTTGCACTTTTTAACTCTTTAATGTTTAGAGAGGTTTTTTTTTTCTTTCAAACAAGTAAATTTCATTAAATTAAAAAATATGATATATGAATAGTGAACGAGGTTCCTCAATAATTGTCTCAAAATAATAAATAAATTATAATAATGTATATTAGAAAAAAAAAGTTTATTAGAGATCAATTTCTTAGTCCTTATTCAAGTTCTACAATATGATGATGTCTTATAAAAAATATGGATTCAAAGTGTTTGTAGAAATACAAACAATGGAACCACCACGGATGGTGGTGGATCCTTCGCTGGAAGTGGTTAAGGTAGCGGGTGCGTTGTCACTTATTGAATTGAAATAATTTTTATAGAGTTTCAAGATCATTCTTTTAAGATCACGGATTAGAAAAAACGACAACATATAATAGAAGTTATCAAAGTTAAGTCATCAGCAAAAGGCCAATACAGGTGGTGATGGCGCGTGTTGGACACACCGTCTGAAAAAAGAGAATAAACTGATATATTTGAAAGTTTTGAAGTCCTCGATGTTGGCAGGGTTATGTGTGGTCTAAAAAGTCTCTCTAGATCATGATTGTGCATGGAAGGCGCACACGACTTGGGCCGCGTGGGACCAACGCGTTGAGCAGAGTCACGAGCTTCTTATGTGGACATGACGATCAGAGGCTAGGGAGGTTGTAGAGGCCTTGCATGTTGGACGAAGGTTGTCGAAAAGCTAACGATCAAATATCATTGGAGCTATTGGAGAAAAACTAAGAAAAAACTAAATAAGAGAAACTAAAACTTGAAGGAAAATGAAAGGAAAGATGGGGGACGGGATAGTTGGAGCCGCAACTCCCAACCCCCTCTGCCCATAAGAAGGAAAAAAGAATATTTCTAAGAGTTTGAAAATTGTCTAATAGAGAAAAAAGAGAAGGAGAGAGAAAAACTTATGATATCATGTATAGATTATGACAACAATGTTTAGAAAATTTTAGCTATAAAGAAGTTTAATAAAGTAAATTTACAAAAATTTAAAATGATATGTTAAATTGTATAATTATTTTTATTATAATATATTGTATCAAATGTGCTCAGTTTATAAATTTATTTTTTTGAAAGATCTTTGCATAACATTTCTCTAATATTTGATTTCACCATATTCTTGATGAGTTCAGCTCATCTTAATTAGGTTTTGTTTTAGACCTATTCTAATATTCAAATATACAATTTTAATATATATAAAAAAAATACATAATTTTTAAATTACTAAATATCACTTAATTCAAAACTTTTTTATATGTGATATTTTTAATTTTTATAATTTAATACTTATTTATATGTATGACATACAATTATTTTTTTTTTCAAATTCTCTTAAATATATCTTAATATTAAAATATATTTAAACTCATATTGAATAAATTTTATACTTCACTCTATTATTTTAATTTATTATTATTTATAAAAAAAATTTTATTATCTCAACTCAATTCCATATTTAAACAATCTAACTCTCTTTGTTCTTGGACCCACCCAACATCTAAATTCATGGAAAACCGCTACAAGCACAACTTCGAAAACCCGCGCAAACTTTGTACACTATACTGCTCGAGTAACTACTTATTCCGGAAAGGAGAGGAGCTAAAAAAGTACTTAAAAAAGAAATAGAAGTAAGAGAGGAGACCTCCAAAACATGGAGTCCCCCGTCCTTATCGACGCCAGATTGAATTTGGTTAAATCCTACGCCGTGGCGGTGCGGACATGTAAGCTGAGACGTTTGCCGTCTTCTAGCCGCCGGCGGATCGAAAGTAACCTTTCTCAATTTCGAACCCGTGGATCCGAGTTCGAGATCAGAACTGTCCATCCTACCAGGCCAACGTTGGAGCGTAATTGGGTTTCCAAAACCCTTGCCAGGTTAGCATTATAATTCGTCTCTTGAAAGTTGAAGACAATACTCCAATACGTACGCTGGCTTTTCCGCAATGGCTTTTCATAGCGCACTTAATTTGTTTGATGAAATGTCTCTATCCGTTTGTTTTCCCCCTTGGAAAAACTTGGTTAACTAATAATCTTAACTAAAGGAATAAGGCAAAAGATCATAACAAACCTAGAAAAACATCGATGTTGGAATAACAAAAGATAAATCTCTAACCTCGACTAGAACAAGTTTGCCTATAACGCTCGAACAAGTTTATGAATTAGATGGATAATAAAAGGTCGCTTATGTCACACGAAAGGAAAAAAAGAAAAAGAAAGTGAAAGAAAGGGTATCTTACAATACAACGTTGCTTACGACCTCCGAGTCCCAAGAAAATGAGAAATATTCTTATCTGAACTTATACGAACTTGGTAAGAAAATATTGTGTAATAACTCGACCAACTTTATCCATAATAGCCTGTATATATATAGTCTCAGTCTTTCATCACCCATATATAACAATTAGGTTCTACCATCAAACTCGTAAAAAGTTTTTTGCCAGTCACATTACCTAAATAATAACTAATAGAAACGATGTTAACAAGACAAACTAGAGGCACAAACAAAACCTTCACTCCCAGTCTTATCAAACTGTAACTTGTTGATGGTTCTTGAACACAAATCGATATGAAAGTTCTAATAAAACCTTATTTTCAGGGGCCTAAGGGATTCTATGTGGTTTAGCTTAAATAACTCATGGAGATGGACCTCTCGAATTATCTCCTTTTACTTGTTATGCCTGAATCTTGTTGCAGAAGCCTCTGCTTATCCAGCTCCTTCTTTCACATATGCTTGCGAGGATGTGAACAACTATTATGCTGATGCACAAAGTTTAGGAGGCAAATCACTCAAGAAAAAGTTGAACCACATCATTGCTCGGCATCATTCCCTGTCCTACAAAGAGGTGATCTCTTTTGTATTTTTAACTGCTAGCTCTTACTATTGCTCCTGATAAGACTTCTACTATTAATTATGCTGAGTACTCGGTTACTAAGTGCCCATACCTAGATTTTTTTTTAATCTTTTACACTGACAGGTGTGGGATGCCCTCAAGATTCTTGACGCTGCTGATGTTGATAAACCAGAAGCTTCATCAGGGATGTACGGGTTACTTCAACTACTTTTACTTTTTGTTTTCCAATTATTACATCCACCATAAGGGACTTGCTAGTTAAGCTGTCTTTTTTGCAGAATTGAAATTTACTCCTTGAGAGTTGTCCCAAAACGTTTAGCAGGAAAGCCAGAGGGATGGAATAGTGAGTCAGTTATTAGTTTGCTGCATGTACCAAAGATTCTGATGGTTTAATGTCTCAATTATGCTATGACTATTCAACTGTTACAATTACGACTATTATAGGCGTACTTTCAGATATAATTAAAACAAGACGACAACTCTGCCGCCCTTATTTCAAGTTGCCTATATGCCGTATGTTGTTTACTTAATGAGAATATTGCTGCCAATTTAGTGTCATTCTCATTATGATAAGGAGAAAAGCCTTTCCACTCATTCTATAACCTGTTCTAACATGATGTACTTCTGAATTGTTTGACAATCTAATTGAATTAATCCTCTGTATTGGCTTATAGCTTGCAAGTTCCAACCAAATAGAGGTCTTGATGCTACTATTTTCTCAGGGGAACACTTGTGGCCTCGTTCATATGGGTTAACTGGTGGTCCATCATTGACTGACATACACAATATTCGAGCAGCAGATGTGAATGGTAATATGCGCCTCTATCTCTGTTGTCTACCTAAATTAAAGTTAAACTCTTAAGGTTAGATGTTAGTTAAAGATTCTAGTTTCCTTCAGTGAATTCATCTAGGGGGAACAAGTACTATGGGCAATGCAATGCCAACTCTACTAATTGTTTGAGGCCAGCAAACAAGGAAGCTGCTATGGACACCGAAACCGACGAGGAAAGATGGGCACCGCCTGTAAAGGTTATTTTATATTTTTACTACAAGACATCGTAATTGTATATACCTTTCACTGGGGTAAATCTATACTCAAAACCTGATCTCTATTTTCGAACTAACTATTTTGGTCAACAAGTTGAGCCTTCCTACTCTTCCCATTAGGTTGCTTTCGGTGGGTGCAACCCATCTTCTAGGTAGTGGTACACGGGGTGAGACTAAGAGCGTTAGTAGTGGACTCAACCAAGTTTGGTTAGATAATTCACTTTTATAAATTTAGTTAGTCACTTTTCAACAACACCAAATAACACTCTCTAAATCTATAACTATTCTATTAAAATATATATATATATATATATATATTTTACAACGGTCATATTCTTTTTTTGATAAATAATAATCTTTATTGAATAGAATGAAAATAGGCAATACCTAACTATACAGGAAGTATATACAAAGTGAAACCTAATTACATCCTAGTAAGCTGCAAAGAAGATAAAAACTCATGGGTATTCCCATCCTTCAATAAAATAGTAGAAAACCTTTGAAAAAAAGAGAATACAAAAAAATTCCGGATTTCCCCCACTACACGCTCCTTTTTATTAAAGCACCTATAATTCCTTTCCGACCATAGACACCACATTAAGCACAAAGGTATCACCATCATCCGCCACATTGTTGCCAGTTGAGCGCTATGTGAGGCCTATTCTAGCATGCTAGTATAGCTACCACACTCTTAGGCATAATCCAACTAAGGCCAGCTCCAATAGGGATAGCAGTCCATAACTCTCCAGCCACCTCACAATGTAAAAGCAAATGATCTATAATTTTTCACTCCTTTTGCACATGTAGCACCACTCCATGACAATCATACCTCACTTTTCTAGATTATTAACCGTCAAAATCTTCCCATGTGTCACTGTCCAGGTAAAGAAAGCAACTTTATACGGTACTAAAACCTTCCATATAGTCTTCCACGGAAAGAAAGTGGGCTGTTGGACTGTCAAAACTTTATAAAAAGATTTAACAGTAAACGTTTTTCTCCCTGTGTGAGTCCACAACATACGATCACCTCGATTGCCTCCTAGCTTTGCTGAATTAAAAAATATGTCAGCTCTTCAAGTTTCCAGTCCTGAGCATTTCTTGTAGAAGTGACATTCCAAGTTACCGTCCCATTGGCACGACATGATACTTTTGAAATTGGAGCTTGTTGATTTCCAACCAGGTTAAAAATACCTAGAAAAACAGTGCAAAGAGGGCGCTCCCCACTTCATAAATCTAACCAAAATCAGGTCCGTGCTCCATCACCCACCTTAAACTCGAGATGTTTTTCAGAAGTGTTCCACCCCTTTCTTATGAATTTCCATAAGCTTACTCCATAAGACCCCTTACCTTCTTTAGAACACCATCCCTCCCATGCACAACCATACTTGTGATCAATAACCTCTCTCCACAACGAGTTTCCTTCCATATGGTACCTCCATAGCCACTTCCATGATAGTGCCTTGTTAAAGACACAAATTTCGCAACCCTAAACCCCCGCAATCGGATAGCTCACTATTTGCCAACTCACAAGGTGAAATTTGAATTCCTCCCTCACACCACCCCACAAGAAAGCTCTAAACAACTTTTTCATCTAGTTTGCCACACCCACCGATAGTGGAAATAGAGAAAGATAGTAAGTGAGAAGATTGGAAATAGTGCTTTTGATGAGGGTCATAGTCTTTCAATTGATATATTTTTTCAACGGGTTATATTTTTTCAACAGTCATATTTTCAGAACGGATATATTTTTGCCGTAGTATTTTTGCCAACAACTATATGTTTCCAACCTATATTTTTTAACGGCTATATTTCTCTAATAGTAATATTTTTTCTTACTAATCTTGTTAAACACTCGGGTTCCACAATTAATCTTGTTCAACATTAGTAGTTTACAACTTTTTCTTATTACCCACAAGGCAAGTTAAGAGCACAATGACTTTATCTTATTTTTCGTATGAGTTAAGTTGATAACACACCTGCAAGGCCTTTGCAGAACCATTGTTGCAGTTTACTGTCTACCGCAGTCGACTTCATAAAATGGTCTTTCAAAGTATCGGTAGAACTAGAGGCAAGAGCCTTCTGTCCTCCAAGGGGGAGGATGAATTATTTAGTTTGGAAATAATATATAGCCAACCTAAAGGGCTTGCCAAATTTGGTTAGTGAAATGATCTTGGGCTATAATTAATGTTCATTTGTTGAGTCCATGTCAATGAATTATTGTGCACTTTAGCTAAACTTTGGCCAAAATTTGATTTTGTTTAATCCACTACCAGTGCTCTAAGGCCGTGTTTGGGTAGTGAGACCATTCCACAACTATTTAATATTTTATCATTATTTCTCACCTACTTTTTATTACTATACACAACTATTCAATATTTTATCATTATTTTTTCACTACTTTTTCACTACTATTCATAGATCATTTGAGATCACATCGCTATCTAAACGTAGCCTAAGGCTTGGTTTATTTTCACAAATCATCCAATCTCATCTAATCATTACAATTTTTTCAAACTCCCAAACAAAATACAAAAATCAATTCAATCTTTTCAAATTTTAAGATTAAACTAATATTAAAAAAAATTATATTCTAACAATATTTTGTTCAGCTTTTAACTTTGATCTCACTTTATCTCATCTCATTTGTGTAATCCAACGAGGCCTAAATCAACTTCTTATAAACCAATCCAAAATGTCTAGGAAAGGCTCATGCTACTAAACAACTTATCTAAACCATTTGTTCCCTCCCTTGCTCTCTCTCTCTCTCTCTATATATATATATATATCTATATATATATGTTAAGATGGGTTAAAATCTTCAAACTTACTAGCTGTTAAAGAATTATTGATAAATTAATTGAAAGGTCTACTGGGATTTTGGAAGTAAAAAGCTTCATGGTAAGCATAGGGAAAAAAAAAAAAAAAAATCCAAAAATGGCTTCCTTTCCTAGGCTTTGTAAGTCACTGTGTTGGATGAATTTTGGGAATTGGGTTTCCTTATTACGTGTGGTCGGCAAGCAACTACATTTTCTTGATTCATTTAGACAAGTAAATGTAACTCACACAGATTTAAAAGATCGAGTCGTTGGTATAGTTTGTTTGAAATAAGTGTAATTCAATTTAATTTGTGAAAAACACATGGTATTTGCTGAAGGGGCACACGGCAAATATTTGTAATCTTTCACCTGCTTTTCTTCCATTTGTAATTAGCTTTGTATATCGGGTCACTTTTCCTGGATAAGAAGTATACTGTTAATTTGAAATTGATTGTCATCTATAGTCTGGCATTACCCATAATTCAAATTATTTTCTATACCATTTAACTTCAGGTTCGAGGTGATATTGCAAGGGCATTAATGTACATGGCAGTCTGCTATGGGTTTCATCAACGAGGTGGAGGCCCGGATCTTCGCCTTTCAGATTCTCCAAGCATTGGTTGGTTACAAGAAATTTCAGTATATTGTACCGTCTTTCTAGCTTCATTGTAGGTTGTCTGATTTATATACCCTCCGGTGTGAAGCAAAAGCCAAGGGAGAGCAGAACACCTCTTTCATATACTTGAAAGTGAAAAAGCGAATAGGAAACCAAACTTGACACAGGCTGTGTTTTATATAGCAATTGGAAAAAAATAATCTTAGTCACTCTTACTGGGTTATATATTATAAAACAAAACTTGAGGGCATCAATTTTGAAGTTGAAATACCTGACCGGAGTTTAGTTCTGTATCTTTTTGCAAGAATAGATCGTTTTTCCAGCAACCTAACTTTCAAAATCTTTTAAATTAGAACTTAAATGGCGCCGCCTCCATCACTACCTTTGATACACCAACACTCCCACTGTTGTTACAGTCTCTTCAATTGTCATTACTGCTGTATTACTTCCAAGCTTCATTTCCGTGTCAATGGAACCCTGCTGCTTTTTTTATGTCTGGAATAGGCAACTGTGCTTTACTATGATACTACCCTGACAGTGGCTACTAACCTTTCCATCACTCTACCTCTGAGCCAGTCATGCCACCGCCAGCGCCCCCCTCCCCCCCTTCCCCTTTTCCCAGTGTGATCACTATCGCCTACCGTGTTTTACTGTGAGCTTTCCTTTATCTCTTTGAGACTAGCATCATCATCACTACCACGGTTCCATTACAAGTATTATTGTATTTTTTTGCTTGAACAGCATTTTACATCACCTCCACTACAAACAGAATTTCAGTCATTGTCTCGAAACTATGACCTCCAGTAACGCAACTGTTACCTGTTACCCTACACCTTTGCCACCATCCATGAGTTGTATACTTTCAATACTTCCACTCACTATTTCACTTGTGCCACTGCTATCCTTCTGCTACCTTTGATTTAAAACTCATTTTCACCTTTACTTCCATACCATCAATGCACTGCATTCATTTTCTCAGTCAATAGCTATCTATTAAATTTATGTCCCTGTAAATTTGTGCGTGTGATGAAAATTTTGTTTGAAGTTGCATTACTAGCAACCATGATTGCTTGAAGATATGAAAATGAAAAGATAGGCTTACAACCTCAAAGTTGCTGCCAAACTCTTTGGTTTAATTTCCTTTGATACAATATTCTTTGCAAATGCTACCTTGATTGAAATAAATTTTCCCTTTCCGTTGTTGCATATTGCGTTGATTTAGAAACAAACTCTCACTTATTACAAGCCTAAATCAACCCAGTATACTCTTGCCAAATAAATCTTGTTGCACTTTGTTGTAATGGTTTCTTATGGTTGCTGAAAGTTCAGCCCTTTTTTGCTACTTCCGAACAAAGTATTGATTAGCACAAATTTCTTGGTTCCACTATCTGTAGGAAAGAGGGAGATGGGATTGCTGTCTACGTTATTAAAATGGAATGAAGTCGATCCACCTTCAAGAGAAGAGAAGTTGAGAAATGAAAGAATATGCAGGTTTTATCAGCATAACAGAAATCCTTTTGTTGATCATCCAGAATTTGCCAATTTGATATGGAAGCATGCTGTTCCAAGCCGTCAGAGTTCTAATATTTCTTCCCTCAAGGCGTGGACTAAAAGATCTCACAATACGAAGAATGCAAAAGAGTTTAGAACCATATATCCTTCTTGACAGAAAACTCATTTTATTTTATTTTATTTATTTTTATCATTCTGTTCTTAATTTTTCTTCAATCCTCTCAATGGGTTTGCGTATAGTTTACTTCTACAAGGATACATTAACATATTAAAATTTTAAAATTGTTGAAGAGCCTTCAGTGTTTTTTATTCTTATGTTTTAATTTTTTTTTTGTTGCTTCCTAGCTTGTGTTTGGTTTTAGTGCACTTCTTCACTTTGTCTGGTTGTACTTAGAAAAAAATGCAGCTTATTCAAACGGTGATGTTTTTCGTCGTTAATAATTTATGAACTAACTCTTTTATTAAAACTCCATTAGTGGGCGAAAGCTTATCACATTAATCAGGAAAGAACAATTATTTTCTTGTATCCTTTTAATAATAGCGATAGCTAGTCAACTAATTTGTTACGTACAAGTGAATTTACAGATTAATTTGCATATTAATGTTGCTGTCTTTATATCTAAAATTGAAATTTGTACCCTTTTTATTCAAATCTTATTTTTTGACTAATTATATTAGATGAATGTACTTATTGGTAAACATAATCGCTTACAACCTTATTTCGTCTTTATTATTTACATACCAGCTCGAAACATACGTAAAATCTTAAAAAGAAAAAAAAAACTATTTAAGGTCATCGTTTGTATTTGAGACTCATATTAATTCATTTTTATTTCATTATTATATTTTTTAAATATTTTTTTATATAAAATATAAATTCTTATATATATTTTTTAAATTCCAATATGCAATCTTTAAATTTTAATATATATATATTTTTTAATTTTAAAATAATAATATTAAAAAATAAATTAAAGACAATTCTATAAGATCCTGACGTTGGGACTTTTTGTGCCGAGGATTTTTAAATAGAAAAAAAATTTAAAATTTTAAAAAAATACATATATTTTATTTTTATACATTTTTTTATTTGTGTAAAAAAAAATTAAATGCAAAAAAATATAACAAAATTTTACACTACAAAGGTGTAAAGAGACTCCAATGCCGAGACTCGATAGATTTTCTTATAATTTAAACTCATTTTATTTGAATTGCCTAAATATTACGTGCATGCTAAGTGACCCAGGTCCCAAACCCGGAATAACTGGGGCGGGTAGATCACTCGGACCTAGGTGCCCCCTTTCACGTTCTAATAAAAAATGAATATCAGAATATCCGATGCCAAATAAACTGAAAGAAAGTCCCCTAGGGTTTTCATCTCAGAAGTCAGAACTCAGAAAAAGGCCCGACTGCTCGCCGCCGCTGCTGTAACATTAATCCATTGTGGTTATGAAATCATTGAAGCATTTGAGCAATATTCTCGACTTCCCTTCTCCAACCTAATTTTCTCAACTGAAAACCAACAAGGTTAGGTTAGGGTTAGGTTAGGTTAGGCTTGTTAAATCTGGTATCTCTTAACAATGGGCGACGGAGCGCAAGCAGCAGAAGGGATCTCACTGATAAAGCAGCTCGGCGCATCCAACCAGAGCACCCGGAACAAAGCTCTCATCCATCTTCTCAATACATGGCTTCCATCCCAACGCGATCTACCTGACGAAATTATGAGGAAGCTTTGGAAGGGCCTCTTCTACTGCGTCTGGCACGCCGACAAGCTTCCCGTTCAGTCCCAACTCGTCGACCGCCTTTCCTCTCTCCCCCTCGGCCTCCCTCTCCCTCTCTCCTTCCACTATTTATCTGTCTTCCTCCTCACCATGCGCCGCGAGTGGTCTGGCATCGACGCCCTCAGGTTAGACAAGTTCTACCTCTTCATTCGTAGGTTTTTGCATCATTCTTTCGCTTTGTTGAAAAATAATTCGTGGGATTCCGAACTTTCGAGTCGTTTTATGGGTGTTTTGGTGGAGAGGACTTTCTTCTCTGATGATAAGTTTCAGGGCAGTGGTGTTAATTACCATATTGCATCCGTTTTTCTTGAGGAGCTTAGGCCGTTCCTTCCGGTTCGCTCTGTAATAGTCCAGGTTCTTTTGGAGCCGTTTGTTTCTGTTATGGGGAAGTTGCCTGATAAAGTCTTGTTAGGGAAGATTAGGTCTTGTATATTTGATGAGTTGTTAAAAATGGGGAAGAAGTTATTGGAGATCAAGAAAGTTGGGGGTGAGGTTGATTCCAGCGACGAAGCTGTGGTGCTTGGGACGATTGCATTGACGATGGGGTTTTCGAGCAAGTTTTATGAATTGGGTTCTTCGGTTCAATGCTGTCAGGGGAATAGGAAGGTGCTGTTTGGTTTGTATGAGGAGTTTTCCAAGTTGGAGAAGGATGCGCTGTCTTCAGGGATTGAGGTTCCGATTCCTGATGCCGGCGAAAGTGATGAAGAAGTGCCAACTTTGGTTCCTATTGATGCCGAGATGGAAATGGCTGGCTCAGAGCCTGCTGAGGTTGGTGCAGATGCTGTAAATGTGTCTTCTGGTGATAAGTCTTTAAAGAAGGGCAGGAAAAAGAAGAAAGACTTAGGTGGCAGTGGCAAAAAGTCTAAGAAAAAGAAGACTGAGATTGCCGATACGGTTTTAGAGGATACTCCTGCAGAGAGAGAGGAGAATGCAGCTATTGCAAACGGGATGAATCCAAATGATGAATATACTGGTGATGGGGGTTCTGTAACATTCAATGAATCTGTGATTTCGAATCTTCAGATTCAATTTGAGAAGGTTGCTGCTGAAACTGGCTTGGATATTGATGGTGTGAGTGCCTGTGATTTACCGAAAATTAACGTTAATGGTACCGTATCTAAGAAGAGAAAGAGAGCAAAGAAACAGAAATCCCAAAATCTTGAGCTAAACAGTGAGGGGGATGCTGATGGTGGCACAAGTGCGAAGAGAGGGGAAAAGAGTGCAAAGAAGGTAAGGTTTTCCATGAAGAATAATTTGGTGTGGAAGCCCCACAGTCCGATGCCTGCACAAAGTTTGAGATTACCCCCCTCTGTTACGCCAAGAGGAAGTGCACTTAAGAAAGGGTTATCTCCAGGTCCTATCAGAGAGATGCCTCCTGCAACTAAGAAGGTGAAGAAGAGAGCTGTTTCTGCAAAGAAACCCAGGAAGGCAATAAAAACCATTTCCCCGGCTGTCAAACGTGTGAAGAAGTTGAAATCTCGTTCTACCTAGTAGATTGATTTCATGCTCCAAGCCAAAAGATAAAAAGTTAAAAGGAAAAAAGTAGTTATCATGCTGTTGGGTCCAGTTTTTTGGAAAAATTTCTCTCAATGTTTGGTTGTAATACGCTTACCCTTGAAGATTTCATCTTACTCTTTGTTGCTTGGTTTCTTTGTCTTCAGAACGCTGAGGTTTATTTTGATATTGATATTGATATTGATTAATTCGTCAAGCAAAAATCAAATGTTGCACGGAGATGATGCCAATGCTTTCAGGTTGATATCTGAGTTCATTGATATCCAGAATTTTCTTGATGTGTACTCTTGCCTGTGAAACATTACATTTTTCCTGTAATCCTTCTAGTTTAAAGATGTCTTTCCGAGATAGATAGTGTTATGAACAATCCACTTCTTGATCAGGAGGATCCCTGTTCTTCTAGAGGGTAGTGTTTTGTGGTCATAATTATCTATAAAGGCTCCATTCCATAAAAGTGATACCTCCAAGTTCGAACATTTTCTTTTTTCTTCCCTTGAATGCCTCTCCTCTTAAGACATTTTGCCCAAAAAAGTGAGTCTTTTTCAGTATCAAGATTAATTTTTCAACGTTGCCTGTGCATTGTAATCTATGCTCTTATGATTACAAAGTTCTTTGATGATGGCATTTGTGGCTATGTTTGATCCGAATATTTATTTTTGGGAAAAGGTTGAAGTCTTGGTTACTGCAACGCTTTGAACTATAAATTAATGAAGTTTGAGATCCTTTTCCCTCGTCGCCCAGATCGTATTCATCCAAGTTGAAGGGATCGTGTGAGGTTCCGTGCTTTTGCATTTGGGCGGTGAGGATTTGCTACTAGTGTGCATCTGAGAACTGTTATAGGAAAGCTGGACGGAAAACCGACGTGGTCGGTGTGGTTTTGGTGTAAAACCGATGCCAAACTGACGAGTTTTGGAGAGGCTTAGAACTGTTTGATGAGATCGGTAGCCTCGGTGTCGGCATGAATTGGTGCAGTTCATCAATCTGCCATTGGCAGTCTCTGTGAAGGAGTGGCAGACTGCGTGAAGATTGCCATCAGGGGGAAGAAGCGAATTTACAGGAAAGAAAATCAGAGGGAAGAAGAAGACGTGAGGAGAAGAAAGGGGGATTGTAAATTGCAATCCCAGGATGAAACTTGCGACAAAGTTTCATTTAATTCAGATTTTTTTTTTTAATAAAACTCAACTAAAACAACGTTGTTTTATTTAAGTGAAATGGCGTAGTTTTATGTGCGTATAATATAATATATTTATATATACAAATCGGCCGGTTCAACGATTTGGTTTTGGTTAAGACCGAAACTTAATGGGCCGGCGTCAGTTTCTTTACTTTTTATACTGTCAGCTGATCGATTCTCTATCGATTTCGGCCGGTTTTTGACTATGACGGCCGATTTTGGATTCTGGCAGCCGGTCTGCATCGGCAACGGCCAGTCTCGTCAATTTATATACAGCCCTAATTGAAAGGTTCGAGAAGGCGGAGACATTTGTTGCTAAAAAGCGTCGAGAACCGGAAGTTGCAGTATATGTTTGGAGGAGTAACTTGTTATTACTTATTAGTTTTTTTATTAAAAAAAAAAAAAAATTGTTTGGAGGACAGGAGGAGTCATCGGCGTCGGATTCGGATGGCGCGGGGGCTGAGTTTCTTTGGATAGGCTGCTCTTTTCATTGAAATCGAACTTGTAACTTCCAAGGCTAGACAAATGACACTTGTCCCAACTGCTGGTGTAAATCGATGACAAATGAAGATTCCTTTTTCTCTCCTTTATGTAACTTAACTTAAAGCTCTCTTTTGTTCCAACGATTACTGTGTTACGAATTAATATGGGCTATAATCATTATGATGTTTAAGCTGTTATTGTCTTACCTTTTTTTTATTTTTTAAAAGAAGTTATTGTCTTACCTTAACAAATATATAAGCCCATGAAAAATCCGAAAAATCCGTTTGTGTCGGTGACAAGTCATAATTGTATTGGTGAAAAATCCTCTTGTAATTGTGTGAATTCACAAAGGTGCTTGTGTCGGTGACACGCCTTGATTGCTTTGTCAAAAAAAAAAAAAACCAATTTACACAAAGTTCAAACTCCTATATTTTTCCTAATTATTGGAGAAGTTCCTTTCTCTTTTTTCCCACCTTCTGAGAAGCCGGAAAGCACTTTTTGAGAAAATTATATATCTAAGGTAATTGACATCTTTAAAAAGTAAAATGTTACTTCCACAAGAAAATTCTACAGATAAAAGCCACCATATTACTATTTTTTTTTGTATTTTATTTAAAAAAATTATATGACAATTGCAGGATTCACAATAATAAATATCTTTTCTCATGCTTATTATGGTTTCTTGCTATTGTTGTCATCTTTTATGGTCTGAATTACTTGGTAATATTTAAACAATCCAATATGCACAAAAGTCGAATGAATGGATAATGGAGTCCTAAACCTGGCTCATAGGTGTAAGTTGGGTTTCGTTTGATATCGTTTGAGATTCTCGATGAGATTTTGGTATGACTATGCATATGTTGATATAGATTAAAAAAATAAAAATAGATATAGTATTTATATGATTCTGCATAAGGCTTACGTCTACAGGTATTTGGAGAGGAATCCACTATAATAATTATTTTACAGTCTATCATGACTCACCATATAAGAAAAAATATACATAAATCTATATATAAAATCTACTGGTTGAAGCTCTTGAATTCCTCTAAGAAGATGAAGAAGACTGAAAGAGAAAATGCTGGTTGGAGAGAGTCCCCCGAGCTAGTCCGATCTCACCCTTTATATAGGCTCCCAAATTGTGTGTGTGAGTCCTTAGTGTGCTTTCTTCCTGCTTTCCTTGTCTACGTGCTTATCAAGTCTCCCATTAGTCAATCTTTACTCTACCCATATGCTTGTCACCCCTCCTTTATTTCATTTCATGTCTTTCCTTTAATTCTTGTACCTGCTAGCCTTTCCTTCTTCTTGACCATCCTATGCCTTTAGTACCCTCTCTCTCTCCCCTTTAGTACCCTCTCTCTCTCCCCTTTAGTACCCTCTCTCTCTCTCTCTCTCTCTCTCTCTCTCTCTCTCTATTTTTGTACAATAAATGGTTGGCTTGGGACCTGCTGGCAAATTTTCCCTCACACCTGCCATCCAAAAACTCGTGAACTTTGGTTGTGGTGTTTTGCCTTAACTTAAATATATTCAGTTTGCGGTGACAAAGTGAATGGGAGAAGTCTCTCGAGAACAACTAACCAGCTTTGTGGGAGTAGTTTCAAAGGCTAATGTTTGTGAGGAATTTAGAAAAATCTAGGTGAATTTGTACCACTCGAAAAAAAGATTGAATCCATTGTTGATGGAAAGTGGGAGAGAGAAGAAGAATGAAACTTGGGGTTATGAGGGAGACCATTAGATCTAATTTTCATTTTGAGAAATGATATTAAAATACAAAACTCACTTGAAAATAATTTTTTTTAATATAAGTGGATTTTACTTTTTTTCAAAGAAATTATATGACATTTATACATTCTATGATTGTATGTAGTATTATTTAATATCGTTCTTTGGTATTGGTACTATTTCTTGGTGAGTTTTAAAAACAAAAGAGTGACTTTACAGCCACATATGGAGATTCCTATTGGAATATGTCATGTAAAAAACCTTTTTTCCCATATATTTTTTAATAATTTATTTATTTTTTTTTATAAAAAATCACAATATCATAAAAAGAATACATCTTTAACCACTAAATAAACATATAAATAAATAAATTAAAATATTACTATCAAGATCTCCAAACGGGATCCCTACGTGTGGGAGTAGCATTTGTCAAAAAGAAAAAAGAAAAAGAAAAAGAAAAAGAAAACATAGTTTTATTATTTCTCTTGTAACAAAGCCATTGTAGCTCGCATCAGTTTCTTATTACACCAATTATTTATACATGTCAAGACTCAAGTTGCATTGTATTTACTTTTACAAACACACAATCAAATGAAAAATATAGAAACAGGACATTATTTATAAGTGCAAAATGAAGTTCATGCAAGTGAACACTCGGGAGGGAATCCCTGGGGGAAGCGCTTGATATCAGTGCAATAGTTGTAAATCATGTAATTCTTCTGCACCCATTGTATTCTCTCTTGCCCTGTCCCACCAAGGGATTCTGTCAACCAGGAGTTAGCGGATGAATTATTGGATGAACAAGAAGAGGAGCCTGAAGACCAAATGCAAGCTTGGGCATTGAAGTTTCTATAAGAAGCAGTGAATGGAGCTTGGCTCCAATCTGTCTTCACTTGGCCACCTCGTGTAGCCCAATCGTCGGCATTCCAGAGGCTGGAGTATATCCACATGGGTTGGTTCTTTGGGAAAGGGACGCCTTTTGATTCTGAATTTTTGAACTCTCTAATGGGGGTTCCATCCACGGAAAAACTATATTATATATACAAAAAAAGCATGATAGATGTTAGATAATAAAAAAGAAGAGTACTGCCTCGTACACAAATGAATTATATAAAAATAATTTTATAAATAATTAATTTAATTTTACTTAATTTATTTTATAATATGATAAATCACGTCAAATCAATATTGTGTGATTCTTTTTATGTGATTATTTTATGGAGAGAGAGAGAGAGAGGCCGTTACATAATGGTTTGAGAATTCCATAGGATGGAGTAGGTGTGGAAGTCCTTGGTGGGGTCAAACCAAAGATAGAACTGTTGCTCCCTATTGCCCTTCCCCTGCGTAAAGACATTTGTATGGAGGATATATGGGTCTCCACTTAGGTTACCAAGAAACTCAAAGTCGATTTCGTCATGAGCTGACCCCAGAGATGATAGCTGGCGCAACAATATGCATAAACTAGAAAGATCAGGTCATGTTTTAGGTAACGCAGGACAATATATATTATTTTTTCTAATACATGTGCGTCTCAGCTTGAAAAACAGATCATCATGAGTACAATTAAAACAAGAATAAATTAAAGCAAAGATGGGAAAATCATTTAAAGTACTACTACTATAAGAAAAATATGATAAGAAATAATCAATCTGATGCAGGTTATTTCTATCTCTTTTTCTTGTAGTGTACTTACATAATAAGCGGTGACGGTTCCGGCAGAGTTACCGGGCACCAGCTTGAGCTGCATATCAATCTTGCCAAATAAGTATTCCTTGTTCGACTTAAAGCCAGAACCGGAGGTCTTGTCGAGAGACAGCGTTAGAAGTTGGCCGTTGTTGAGTATTTTTGCACGCCCATCACCCCAAGTTATGTCAAAATCTTGGTAGAAGTTGCTGGCCGATGCTGCCAATACTAGAGAACTGATGGATAGAAGAAAAATCATAACCATCTTAGTCGTGATTGAACTACCAGAATTAGTCATGGACGTTGATTTTTGGGTGTTGTGAATCAGATAATTATGGTGTCAAGTTCTGAGAGAGAGGGAGTGGATGGAGGAAATTAGATGTTGGTGAAGTGCATGGAAAAATGGTGGTGCATGAGGGAGGTATATATAAGCGAAGGGATAGAAGTTGATAGAAACTGAGATTTATCTTCTCTTTTATTATTACTTCCACCCTCGTTGTGTCAAATAATTGGTAAATATATAAAAATTAGAATCTAATATTAAATAAGAAAAGAATAATAATCAAAAGGATAGATATCGTTCTAATGAATTCGAGAAGCAAATTATATATATACATGATGATGACCAGGCAAGTGTGGAAGTAGTTGGGAAAAACGCTTGCTTGAAAGAGATATTGGTTGACTTGGATGCATGGCCTTGGTGGAAGAGCTGTAGTCGTGGGCTCAACACAGCTAATATAATAAAATGACCTCCTATAAAGTGCTAGCTGTTAGAATAATGTTGGAGATAATATAAAATTAAAAATTTTATTTGATTATTATTCTGATTTAAATTTTATAATTAGCAAATCAAGTGAATTTTCATAATAATTAAATCAAGAGTTTTAACTTTCATAATAATCAAGATACTTACATGATCTCATATATATATATATATCAATATAATTTTCCTATAAATAAAGACATAATTCATATTCAAGTTTACACCGAATTGAATAGCAATTATTCTACATGTAATATAGTTTCAATAGATTATTTATAAGAAACAAAAACAAGAGAATTGCCCAAAACGTACAAAAATATTGACTTTAATGTTCAATTCAGAATTATTAAAATCTAAGAATGATGAAATTAATTTACAATCCAGACTATAATAATTGAAAATCAACAATATCAAGATTTTATCAAGAATATAAAAAATCATTAAATATGCTTAAAAAAATAATTAAAAAAATAATCTACCAAAAATTTGTTTCAAATCAGATTTAAAATCACTTTCTAAATAACAAATAAAATAATACAATAAAAAAATAACTAAAAGTAAGGATATAGAGGAGAAAACAATGGATTTTGATCTCTAAAAAATGCATACCCAGCATAATTGGATTGCCACATGACATGCATGCCAAAAATAACTTTTCGAATTGGGTTATATACGAAATTCTAATATCTATAACCAAAATTATAACTAAAATACTGAAATATGTTCAAAATTATCCCCATCAGGAAAACATTACGACTTCTTGTCATCTTTGTGCTTATCTACTAGCTTAAAGTATTTTAACGGTGTTAATATGCAATCTGAAAATTCAAAATTATCTGAGATCTCCTATGTCACAAACATAATTTAAAATAATAAATATGTAATACTCAAAATCTCTTTCTCCATTATCAGCTTCTCACCATTTCTCTCTCAATTTTATTGTTTGGATTAAGAGATAAGATGAGTTGAGATGAATTTTAAAATTGAATAAAATATTATTGAAATATTATTTTTTAATATTATTTTTATTTTAAAATTTGAAAAAATTGAATTGAGATTTAAAAAAGTTGAATTATTTATTATATTTTATATGTGAATTTAAAAAAATATAATAATAAATTTAAAATAAATTAAAATAAATTCAACTCATCTCCCAAGTCCCAATCCAAAATGGTTTGTTTATTGAAATAAAATCAAAACTCTAAAATACATCTCAAATTTTTCATTATATATTTTTAAATTTTTATATAAAATATAATATAAAATATAATTTTTTAAAATTTTAAAATATATTTTTAAAATTTTGAAACAAAACTAATATTAAAAAAATATATTATAATAATATATTTTTTTATTTTTTATTTTTATCTTATTTTATCTTTAAAAACCAACCAGGCAATCTGATGACATTTTCATTATCTTTTTCTACGCGGTTGTGAGGTAAGACAAGGCAACGACGATCACATCCATGCCCAGCTGTCCAGTCTTTCATACTTTCAATAATTGATTTATGTAAGGAAATAGAACGTAGGTCTTCAAGTCTTTTTATTAGAATCTGTCTTTAATTAATACGGCTTCTCGATCGCGCGAAGACTGATCATGAGCAATTAAGAAGTGATATACGATGAATGACTATGTATAACAATATTATAGTCGAAACCATGTATAAATTTTTCAGGTTCTTTAAATTATTTGTTTTAACATGAGTTGAACGTTTTAGTGAGAATTCATTCTTCTTTATAAGCTAGCGAAAATATTATTTAATTCTCTTTTATAAGCTAGCAAAAATATTATAGACACAAAAAAATTATATAAAAATAAATTTAAATTGATATAACTTCATATTATATTTTAAATTTATTTTATAATAAAAATAATTTTATAATTTAATATGTCATATCAAATAAGATAAATTTATGAATTTATTTTTATAAATTTTTTTTACAAATATTAAATCATTTCTCTATATATAAAAGTAGGAGGGGCAGCTAGCTAGAGTCGGCTAGACAGCCAAGAAAGTTCAAACTTCAAATACATGACGTACTAAACTTGTTGGATAGATTCAAATAAAGCAAGCTGTCATCATGTTTTTCAAAACTATAATTGATAATATTGTAACTTCTGCCAGAACCTTGTTCTTACGCCGGTCAAACGTTGCTGTCGTGCAAAGTTGGCAGTAGTACTTATATAATATGCATATATTATAGGGTCATAATTAATAAAGACTTCATTATATTCTCGATTTTTTTTTCTTTTAGTATTTGTATTAAAAAGCATTGTGTAGATCGAATATATGCATCTATATATATATATTAATAGACTGATCATGATCTGCATGCATGTCTAACGTACAACTAACAACAGGCCTTCGCTAAAATCTGGGTATAGTTTTTTACAGCAAAAACATGGTTAGAGGCCATGATAATATTCTTTTAATTCGATGTGGCTTTGGGAATAATATATATTCGTTATGTGCTTTTCAAGCGAAAGAATGAGTACTTCTAGCTTGCTTTCCCAGTACCAAGGCAATGCATGCATTTTGATCATGCCATCGTCAATGAAAGAAGGAAAAAGAAAAGAAAATAATTGATTAATTAGGCAATTCAATTTAAAAGAATGAGATCTGATTGGGTATCGTATATATAATTATATTGGAATAATTGCTTGGTGGCACCGGCACGTACGTATGTGGTTAATTTAGGTGATGATAGGACACAATGGAGTAGTAGTTGTTTCCACATTAATAATTGGGAGAGATATTATTGGTGTTGGTATATATGCATGCATGCATGCACCAGCTAGAACCCATTAATTTCTTTACTCAGTACAGGAATGTCGTTTTAATGCGTGCGAGTAAAATGCACGCTATCCCTTTGGATATTCCTCAACTGATGGTCATGGCTAGCTGATCCCATGCATGCGTGCTAGCTTGCTTCGATATTGACGTCGGATATAATAATAATTATTTTACAAACTAGTTTTAAAGATAATTTATAAGAAAAACAAAACAAAACATTCATTCAAAATTCAGATAAAATGTTTTTGAAATTTAATTGAATATTATCAAATGAAGTCATGTAAAAAATAAGTCTACAAATTAACTTGTACAATCAAAATTGTCTATATCCAAATTTTACTGAAATTAAAAGAATCTCAAAAATAATTACAAAGTGAAATATAGAATAAAATAAATAATTTATTAAAAATCTAATCCAAATCGGATTCAAAATTACTTCTTAAATAACAAATGAAATATTATAAAAAAATGACAAAAAAAAAAAACTAAGAATTTGAGATAAAAAAAAAACACGACACACACAAAGTAAAACTTGGTAGCTATGATTTATGTGCTAAAAAGAGCCTTTTAAATTGGAGTCTTATGCGCATTTCTGACACTTATAGTTAAAATTATGACTAAAACACTTAAATGCATCCAAAATTATCTTAATTAAAAAAACATTACGATCACTTACTACATTTACATTGACATGCCAACTCATAGTATCTTAGGATCATCAACATGTAATTTAACTCAAATCCTCTTCTATCAGATATGTATTGCTATTCATGCACATAATAGTTGAGCAATATAATTGGTGATCATTTAAGTCAAGCCTCTCAAGCAATCCAAATTGATCATATCTCATTCAGATGATAGATATGATCAAGTTGACATGATCTCATATTATATATAAATTTTAAATTATAATAAAAATAATTTTATAATATTTTGATATATTATTTTTATAAAATTTATAAAACCAAAGTATTGTTTCAGCTAAATATAATTAAGACAGGGACATACAAACCAGATGATTCTTAAAATATATAGACAAAACCTCGATAGGGGCAAAGGGATACGTATCCCAAGCCGATTCTTTGGATGGTCTTCCATTTATATTTTGAGTATTTGCTTTCTAATTCTCAATTTTTTTTTGCTCATGTAGAGTCGTAGACGGATGTCTAGACTCGGTCTCGCGGTTATAAATAGTCAGACTAATGTTTTTTCTCAAATTCAGGATATATTAAAAAAAAAAAACCCTGCAATTGTTAGACGCTAAATAATGTAGGAAACCTGGTTATAATTAATACATTGTTTGTCTTGGGGTCCACATGATTAAATATGTATGACCCGATTATGTTTTTTTAATTAGTACGACGTCCCAATATTCATGTTTCTAAAATACAAGGTAGGTAGATAAAGTAGTATATTTTATTTGAATAATCGGATAGAACGGTAGTCGCTAATTCATATTATTTCCCCACATGAGTGTGATTATTTAATATTCTTCATATTTATAGACTACTTGAAGATTTAAAAATAATATATGAAAATTATTTTGATTTTATTGATCAAGATTATGATAATAATAGATTAGATAAATTATTTCCAAATTACTTACGAGCATGGTCTACATGACAGCTCACACATTAAGTTCTTACCCATTCCACTCAGTTTTTTCTTCATGTTTATTTATTTTCGATAAATTATTCTTCTTCTCAACTTTGTAATATGTATCTTTTCGTTTTGGTTGAAACAAAAAAATTAAAGAAATTCCTTGGACTCGATCTCCTGGTGGAGTACTATCAAATGGGTCACTTTTTACGTTTCCACTTTTAGGGAGCCCAATTGCAAGTTTTTGGGCCGAACCAAATATCCTAGCTCAACTAGTATGGGCCAAGCTCGTTCTTCTAGCCCAAACTTTGATTTATTTATTTTTTTTCCCAACTTTAGTGGTGGGTACCCAAACTTTGAATATAAGTGCAAGGACCTGTTCTTCCATGACAGTAATCAACAGTTCATTACATTTAAATTCTATTATTGGTTTACAAAACACAATTATTGAAATGAACAAACGAAATTTATCAGTCGTCCCTGTCTCACCACTAAATTATGTGAATGACCCCACCACTATTATTTTAAATTTCGCATAGTGACTTGCATAGTAACTTGCATAGTAATTTCAAAGCCTATAAATAGGGGTTTCAGTTGTAATGAAATTCATAAGAAAAAAATAGAGAGAGAAAGAAAGTTTCAGTTCTTAAGAGTTTCAGAGAGAATTTCTTATTTCTCTTTTGCAATAGTAGTTTCTTTTTTTAAGTTTCATAACACGTTATCAGCACGACGGTTTTACCAATTCTGAAGCTAGTGGCCTTATTCCTCTGTAAGTTTTTCAATATATTATTTGAAATCTTTAATATATTTTATTGATGATTATCTGTGTGAATTTATAAATATATTTTCTGAGATACGCATATTTATTATTTATATGTGTAGAAAATGGCAAATCTTACAAAATTGAAATTTGTTGCTCTTGATATATCTGGGAAAAATTATTTATCCTGGATACTTGATGCTGAAATACATCTTGATGCAATGAACCTGGGAGAAACTATTAAAGAAGGAAATCAAGCATCCCTACAGGAACGTGCTAAAGCAATGATTTTCCTTCGCCACCATTTTCGTGAAGAATTGAAAACTGAATATCTCACAGTAAAAGATCCCTATATTTTGTGAAACAATTTAAGAGAGAGGTATGAATACCAGAAGACTGTCATCCTCCCAAGAGCTCGTTCTCAATGGATGTACCTGAGGTTGCAAGATTATAAAAGTGTTAGTGAGTATAATTCGGCACTTTTTAAAATAAGCTTAGTATTAAAATTATGCGGTGAGAAAATCACCGATGAAGATATGCTAGAGAAGACTTTTACTACATTTCATGCCTCGAATGTGCTCCTGCAGCAACAATATCGAGAGAGAAAGTTCAAGAAATATTCTGAACTTATATCATATCTTCTAGTAGCTGAGCAGAATAATGAGCTCTTATTAGAAAGCCATCAGTCACGCCCTACTGGCTCAATATCATTCCCTGAAGTGAATGGTAATAGGTTTGCATCATTCCCAGAAGTGAATGGTGCATCCTTTAGAATAAATCGGAGGCGTGGACGTGGTAGGAGAAATTATAGAAATGTTGGTCCCAGGAATGACAACATTAAAAGGGATTATAATATACCATATCACCAGAAGTGGTACAATTCAGAGAGGGGTAAAAATTATCAGAATAATTCTTCAAAGAAAAGTGAAGAGGTGTGCCATAGATGTGGAATGACTGGATATTGGTCACGTACCTGTCGTACGGCCAGGCACTTAGCTGATTTATATCAAGTTTCTATTAAAGGAAAGAATAAAGTGCATGAAACAAATTTAGTAGAACCATCAGATGATTTATTAGATTCAGTAGATGTAGACGTTACTCATCTTGATGTATCTGATTTCTTTAATCATCCTGATGGTAGTATTGAACACTTAATTGGAGATGGAAGTGTTCCACTCAATTAATGTATTTTCTTTCTATCAGTAATAAAAGTTTTGTATATTTTGTAGAATCATGGATCACATTGATGAGCTTTTTATCTCTGAGTTGAATGATAAAGATATATGTCTGGCTGACAGTGCTACAACTCACACAATTCTCAAAGAAAAGAAATATTTTCAAAATCTAACACTAAGTAAAGCCTATGTCCATACCATATCAGGTTCATCGGATTTAATTGAGGGTTCCGGAAGAACTTATATTGTGTTGCCTAATAGCACCAAATTTTGTATTGATGATGCTCTATTCTCTTCACAATCCAGAAGAAATTTATTGAGTTTCAAAGATATACGTCGTAATGATTACCATATTGAAACGACCAATGAAGGCAGTAAAGAGCATCTTCTTATTACTAAAACAGTATCGGGCCAGAAGCTCGTATTAGAAAAACTGCCTGCTCTATGTTCTGGATTGTATTATACAAAAATGAGAACAATTGAATCATATGTGGTAATGCACCAGAAGTGCATTGACCCTACAGTATTTATGACTTGGCATGATCGTCTTGGACATCCGGGTTCTATAATGATGAGACGAATTATTGAAAATTCGCATGGGCATCCCTTAAAGAATCAAAAGATATTTCTACCCAATGAATCTCCGTGCTCTGCATGTTCTCAAGGTAAGTTAATTATTAGACCATCTCCCTCAAAAGTCATTGTTGAATCTCCATCCTTTTTACAAAGGATTCACGGAGATATATGTGGGCCTATTCATCCATCAAGTGGACCATTTAGATATTTTATGATTCTAATTGATGCATCTAGTCGATGGTCACATGTTTGTCTTCTTTCCACTAGAAATGTTGCATTTGCTAGACTTTTTGCTCAGATAATTAAACTACGAGCACAATTTCCTGAGTATCCAATTAAGACCATTCGATTGGATAATGCAGGTGAATTTTCATCTCAAGTTTTTGATGACTATTGCATGTCAATAGGAATAGATGTTAAATCCTGTTGCCCATACACACACACAAAACGGTTTAGCTGAGTCTTTGATCAAAAGGTTTCAACTAATCGCTAGACCTTTGCTTATGAAATCAAGACTACCTATTTCTGTTTGGGGACATGCTATACTTCATGCAGCATCTCTAATTCACATTAGACCATCTGCATATCATAAATATTCTCCATTACAGCTTGCATTTGGTCAACAACCAAATATTTCTCATCTTCGTACTTTTGGATGTGCTGTATATGTTCCAATTGCACCTCCACAACGTACAAAAATGGGCCATCAACGTAGACTTGGGATATATGTTGGTTTTGATTCTCCATTCATTATTAGATACCTTGAACCCCTTACAGGGGATATGTTTAAAGCACGTTTTGAGGATTGTCATTTTGACGAATCAAATTTTCCGTTAATAGGTAAAGAAAAGTCGGTGCCTGAAGCACGACAAGATATTACTTGGGATAATAAGACCCTGTCTCATTTTGATCCTCCTACAAATGAATGTAAACGGGAAGTTCAAAGGATTATTCATTTGCAAAATGTTGCAAATCAGTTACCGGATGTATTTACTGACACTAAAGGTGTAGTAAAATCTTATATTCCTGCTGTTAATACTCCAGTAAGGATTGAAGTCCCTGAAGGACAAATTGTCAAAGCAGCAATAGGTGAATCTAAAATACGCCTGAAGCGTGGAAGACCTATTGGTGCAAAAGACAAAATTTCCAGAAGGAAAAGAATACAAAATGAATTTGGTGTTCCTGAAGAACACGTACCCACAATACAGGCCACAAATATAATTGGTGCTCCTAAAGAGCTTAAATTTTCTATTCCAGAACCTCCTGAAAAGGAAACTCTTGAAGAGTATAAATCTCTTAAAAAGGGACCTCCTGAAGAGGTGTGTCATGAAATGTTTTTCCCTGAAGAGGAACAGGTACCTGAAAATAATGAGATCTCAATACATTTCATGAAAACTGGAGAAATTCTGGATAGAAATAAAACTGTTGTCGACAACATATTTTCATATAAAATGGCCCTTGACATTACCAGAAATAATGAAGAAAGTGAGCCAAAAAGCGTCGAAGAATATCGACGTAGAAATGATTGGCCAAAATGGAAAACAGCTATTGAAGCTGAATTAAATTCGCTAGCAAAACGAGAAGTATTTGGACCTGTTGTCCAAACACCAAAGGGTGTAATGCCTGTTGGATATAAGTGGGTATTTGTACGAAAACGTAATGAGAAAAATGAAATTGTGCGATACAAAGCATGACTTGTTGCACAAGGTTTCCTGCAGAAACCCGGGATTGATTATGAAGAAACATACTCTCCCGTTATGGATGCAATCACATTTAGATTTTTTATTAGTCTAGTTGTTACAAAAGGATTAGAAATGCGGTTGATGGATGTGGTCACTGCATATTTATATGGATCCTTAGACCATGACATATATATGAAAATCCCTGAAGGATATAAGATGCCTGAAGTATCTACAAGTACATCTAGAAATATGTACTCAATCAGACTACAAAGATCTTTATATGGGTTGAAGCAATCCGGACGCATGTGGTATAATCGCTTAAGCGAATATCTATTGAAAGAAGGATTTGAGAATAATCTTATATGCCCATGTGTTTTTATTAACAAATCAGAATCCGGATTTGTCATTATTGCGGTTTATGTTGATGATTTAAATATTGTGGGAACTCCTGAAAAGATCTCAAAAACCGCTATATATTTAAAGAATGAATTTGAAATGAAAGATTTTGGCAAAACAAAACTTTGTCTCGGCCTGCAGCTTGAGCACTTGCCAAATAGAATTTTTATTCATCAATCCATGTATACCGAGAAAGTCCTAAAGCATTTTTATATGGACAAATCTCATCCCCTGAGTACTCTAATGATTGTTCGAACACTTGATGTGAAGAAAGATCCATTCCGTCCTTGTGATGACGATGAAGAAATTCTTGGTTCTGAAGTACCATATCTCAGTGCAATTGGAGTTTTGATGTATCTTGCAAATTGCACTCGACCAGATATTACATTCTCAGTTAATCTGCTTGCAAGATATAGTTCTGCACCAACTCGAAGGCATTGGAATGGCATTAAGCATGTCCTTCGTTACCTTCATGGTACGGTTGATATGTGATTATTTTATCAACGTGGTTCAAGTCCAGAATTGATTGGGTATGCAGATGCAGGTTATCTTTCAGACCCACACAGAGGTAGATCTCAAACTGAATATTTATTTACTTATGGAGATACTGCCATATCATGGAGATCTGTTAAGCAGACACTATCTGCTACTTCTTCAAATCACTCAAAAATCATTGCTATTCATGAAGCAAGTCGAGAATGTATTTGGTTGAGATCAGTTATTCAACATATCCAGGAAAAGTGTGGACTTCCTATGATCGATAATAGCCCAACAATCTTATATGAAGATAATACTGCTTGTATCACTCAAATCAGAGGAGGATATATCAAAGGTGACAGAACCAAACATATTTCACCGAAATTCTTTTATACTCATGAACTTCAAGAAAAAGGTGAAATTGATGTCAAGCAGATACGATCTAGTGATAATCTGGTAGATTTATTCATAAAGGCGTTACCAACTTCCACATTCAAGAAGATTGTGCATAACATTGGAATGTGAAGACTCAAATATCTTTTGTCATGCACTTTTCAGGAGGAGTAAATGTGCTGATTGTACTCTTTTTCCTTCGCTGAGGTTTTGTCCCACTGGGTTTTCCTCTGCAAGGTTTTAATGAGGCAATCTTAAAGCACTTGTGGATACATAAGAAAACTGTACTCTTTTTCCTTCGCCATTGGTTTTTCTTCCTACTGGATTTTTACTTGGCAAGGTTCTAACGAGGCAGATTCTTTATTGACGGTCATTCAAGGGGGAGTGAAATGAACGAACGAAATTTATCAGCCGCCCCTGTCCCACTACTAAATTATGTGAATGACCCTATCACTATTATTTTAAATTCCGCATAGTGACTTGTATAGTGACTTGCATAGTAACTTGCATAGTAATTTCAAAGCCTATAAATAGGGGATTCAGTTGTAATGAAATTCATAAGAAAAAAATAGAGAGAGAAAGAAAGTTTCAGTTCTTAAGAGTTTCAGAGAGAATTTCTTATTTCTCTTTTACAATAATAGTTTTTTTCTTTAAGTTTCATAAAAATTATTTAGTTATTTATTTTTTCTTTGGAAAAGATTATGGGAAACGAAAACGCAATTTGCCAAAGAAAACGCTTCGTACTTCTCAAACGCGTCGCGGTTCGCAAGACACAGTTGGGTATTTCTTATCGTTAGCTCTTAAACACTTCTGTTCATTCGGCATTCCATTCCCGCGATCTTTTCTATGCTACAGCTTCTTCATCATTTCATCTCTCCCTCTCTCTTCCTCTTTCGAAAATTCAACTATACTCAGAGAGAGAGAGAGAGAGAGAGGATATCGCCAGTTGTTGATCAAAGTTGTCATCACTTCGTCACTGCAACAGAAACGAAGACAGTCGCAGCATCATCACACGCCGGCCTTTGCTCGCCGGCCAATAAGAATGCCTTCCCGAGTACTCGGGGGTATGCCAAAGTAGTGCAGGGAAATTCATTCAGTTTTTTTAGTCGATCGCGCTCTCTCACTTTTTCACAATTTCATGCATGCATGCAGAGAGCTCCTCCGGTCAGGGTTCTCCAGCCTTGTTCCTTTTTCTGGGTGGTTTGCTTGTTCTTGTGATATTGCTGATTGTTGGATTAATCCGTCGGATATGTGTGAAACCATCAGATCATGTGCTGCAGCCAGGTGGTATATATGACTCATGATCAATTATATTGGAAAAGTTGATCTAGATCTTTTATTAGATTAATTTCAACATGTGAATTTCATTTTATTTTGCAGCACCTAGAGAAATCAGATTCAGCGGTAATCTCCGGTCAATTAGCCATTTTGATTTCCAGACACTGAAGAAGGCAACCCGGAATTTTCATCATGCTAATCTTCTCGGAAAGGGGGGATTTGGGCCTGTTTATCGGGTAATGTTAATGCAGAACCCAAGATAGAGGCCAAGTGATTTGTTAGTACAAGGAAAATTAAGATTCTTAATTTAAAGTTCGAGAGATCTTTATGCATCATAATCGAATCATAGGATCAACATCTACTGAAACAGATTGTAAAGCAATTAATTTCATTACACACTACTTAAACTAATAAGTAAGCATCCATTTAGAATGACAAATTTTCTATTTTGATTTCAACAGAATATTCATGCTTTCAGGATCTATGAAGTTCATAAATGCCTTTTCTTTTTTGCTTTTAAAAGGGAAAGTTAGAGGATGATAGGTTGGTGGCAGTGAAGAAATTGTCTCTTGATACATCCCGACAAGGAGAGTCAGAATTTCTTTCAGAGGTGAGGATGATCACAAGCATCCAACACAGGAACCTGGTTTGCCTGCTTGGATGTTGCTCCGAGGGGCCTGAACGGCTACTTGTGTATGAATATCTGAAGAACCGAAGCTTGGACCTCCTAATATATGGTATAACTTCCTCCCCACCTTATCCTATACTTCTGTCTTTTGGTATTTTGGAGAACTTCCATTAATTACCCCTTCTGCTTGAACCTTTGAGTATAAGATCATCTTCAAGAAGCAAATAAATTCTTTGATACTTTTTTTTGTGTGCTTAAACCTACAATACTTGGGTGCATATAGAATGCTGGAATGCAAGCCTTATTTAATTGGTAACTGTATATAGAGTTTTATTTCAGGTGATCTTTCCCATGAATTGATTTGCAGCTGAACTCAAATAAAAAAAAAAAAAAAGATTTACTTGTCATCATGTATGCAAAGTTCTTCATGCCTTTGTTGTCTGTCTTTATTACTTTTAAATTCTAATGGTCTTAAAATCCAGGAAAAGGTGATCATTTCCTGAATTGGAGCATCAGATCCCAAATAATAATTGGTATTGCAAGAGGGTTGCAGTACCTACATGAGGATTCGCACTTGAGAATTGTTCACAGAGACATCAAAGCTAGCAACATTCTTCTCGATGAAAAACTTCAACCAAAGATTGGAGATTTTGGTCTGGCTAGGTTCTTTCCTGAAGATCAAGCTTATCTCAGCACTAATTTTGCTGGAACTTTGTAAGTACTTGAGCCAAATTAAATAACACCCATGAAGAAATTTCTTAGGTCTAAAAGACAGCTGGGTGGCACCTTGAAACTAGCTTTGTGATGAGCAGCTAGCACTTAAGTGGGATGTGTATTTCCTCGGCTTATCAGAATGATTCATGATAATGTCGTCTGAAATAATCTCATGCACAAAACAATTATTGACTTCTAGCTTTAATGTCGGGATGATGCCATTGTTAACTGCTGTTCTCTTTCCTTTTTGTTCAGGGGTTATACTGCACCCGAATACGCTATAAGAGGAGAGTTGTCTGAAAAGGCAGACATCTATAGTTTTGGGGTTCTTGTTCTTGAAATAATTGGTTGCAGGAAAAATACAGAATTATCTTTACCCTCGGAAATGCAGTATCTTCCTGAATATGTAAGTATATAGGACTTCACCTTAATTATCATATAAATATATATATATATATATTATTCCTGTTTAATATCTGTTACCAGCTTGTTCAACACTTTTGACAATAATTAATTCACATATCCATGCATGGCAGGCATGGAAGTTATATGAGAAGTCGAGGGTTCTTGAGCTGATTGATCCAAAAATGCGAGAAGATGGGTTTGTGGAAGAGGATGTTTTGCAGGCAATCCATGTAGCCTTGCTGTGTCTTCAGCATCATGCAAATCTCAGACCACCAATGTCGGAGATCGTGGCCTTATTAACATGCAAAGTTGAATTGACTAAAACACCATCGAGACCGCTCTTCTTGGATCGAAGGCGCAAGAAGCTGGATGAAAACCTTTCTTGGGATACCCAGCTTCCTTCTTGTGAGACCCCCCCATGGGACGCCATTGCTTCTCGGATGAAGAGTGAGACCCCCTCATTACCCAAAACACCAATTATTTAAGGGAAATTAATGTCATGCTTTACAATTTTTTTTTTAATAGAACAGGCCAGGAATTAGCAGAATTGATTAACATCTTCTGATCATGAATTACGTAATGTGCATTTTCTTGTACTTTTTCATGCTTTTCCCAGTTACCTCTCTTTCTTAGCTATAGATATCACGTATACATACATGTAGAGAAGTTATATCTAATTTTGGGTTGCAAATACTTGGGAAAATTCCAGTAGTACTGTTGGACCAAGGAAGCTCGAAGTACTTCAGCTGTTTGCATTTTACGACCAATTTGCATAATTTAATATCTTACATGTATCGATCGGAAAATGCATGCTGTGCTCAACTCTAGCTAGATCTGTCAACTGGAGCTTGATCGATTGGATGCATCCGTAAATATGGCTAAAGATAAAAACAAAAACCTACGCATAATTTATTGTGGTATTAATACCCATATACGTCTTGTGGACGGGTTTTTGGTTTTTAGCATCATCTGATTCGAATATGAAACTGGTTGGCTTAGTTCATGTTTTATATGTTAACTACAGTCCAAATTACGAACAATATATATAATTCACTTAATAATATTGGTTTTGTGTATCAAAAACGTAAAGATATATAACCGTTAATATATCCACATCAACCAACAAGTGTGACTAAAAACGCCCAGTATATATATGTATGTATCATGTATGTACGTATATATATAGATAGTGTCCACCATTGACAGTGTCCACAGAAGGTGATTATCTCATTTGATAATGATTCTCAACTCAACTAAATTAGGGAACGTCCTAAAAACCACCAGACACAATTATGGCCAAATCATTCTCTCTCTCTCTCTCTCTCTCTCTCTCTATATATATATATATATAGATATCCAAATGCATGCATGCATGGGTGTTCAACCTCCATACACGATATCCAATGGCCACCTCTCTGTTTGACTTTTCCCTCTGCAGTCTGCACCATGCACTACAGTGCCTTCTTTCTTTTTTCTTTTTCTGTTGGAAGGAACACGACCTACGAAGTCGTGGTTTGTGCGGAAAAGTATTGGCTTTTTAATTTTTTCCATTACAAAAACCATTACGAATTGTGCAATAGAAAAAAGTAGTTTTGAATTCAATGCAGTCTATCTGGCACTTTCGTGGGCAGCTGCAGTACCTTCCATTAAATTCTTTTCTGCGTTCTGACCTAATTAAATTCAATGCCGTTTTCCTTTTCCGGAAAACATGTCGAATCTATACTGTGATTCTGTGAACTGATCAAATATTAGGCTTTCTTTTCCTGTCATCTTTCCCTCTTCTTTCCTTTTCACCATTGATCCTCATACTTTTCCAAAATCTTCACCCATCATCAGATATAAAGGCCAGGCAACGATGACAAAACTAATAATTTCTTCGGTTCTTCTCTTCACCTAGTCTGCTGATCATCGCTTGTGGCCGTGGATTAATAAAACTCCAAATCACTCAATTTAGGCTCCATTTGTTTTTAGAGATAAGATGTGATAAAAATTAAAAAAAAAATATTTATTTTAATATATTTTTTTAATATTAATTTTGTGTTGAAATTAAAAAAAAATGAAAAATTTTTAAAATAATAAATTATTTATTTTATTTTGTATGAAAATTTAAAAAAATGTAATGATAAATTTGGAAGAACAAACAAGTAGTTAGTTATCTAAATAATCGCATAAAATGACTTTAATTATGTTCAAATTCCAAACCAAAAAAAAAAATGAAAAGAAAAAAAAAACATACTTGAAAGTTCAGAAACCTGCATGCATTTGCATTTTTTTTTTTTGGGCGTGTTCTTTCGTTTTTTCTCCCTCCCTCTGATAAACCATTTGCATATTTTACTAGTGGTGGTATCATATTTCAGGAGCTTAACTTTAGTAGTTCAGAACCTTACAAATTATCGAGAAGGTAAGAAACACAAGGCTGGAAGAAGTATAAAATTAATTAAATATAAAAAAATTACTTATTTGGAGTCAATTAATTTCAATAAAATGACTATTATATACAACCAAAATTTGTTGCAAATAATATTTTTATCGCAATTAATTCATTACAAAGACTCATTTTTGTTATAATGATATAGATCCAATCATATCATAAAAGAAGGAAAAATCTTTTCATTCCTCAGATCATCAATAACAAACATTAACATGGAGAAATTAATGATCATACTGGCATGAATTCCTCTCATCCAAGCATGAATTTTAAAATTTATAAGCCAAGTACTTTAAGCTATCTCTGGTCCTTAAAGCACTTCACATCTTCTAAGTTCTACCTGTTGTGTAGGGGATTAGGACCTGTGGGAACCATTCGTTTGTTGTCGGCCGAAGTGTCATTATACTTCTCAGACTTAGCAAGGTGCTCCGACCAAAAATTGAGTGATCTCTTGGAGTCGTTGCGGTTGCTAGCTGCTTCTAATGTCTGGTTCGAGCTTCTCTTTGGAACATCATCAATGGCTGCGAGCATGTTCATCCTTCCCATTGCATCAGAGTCAACAATAGCCGAAGATAAAAGGCATAGCAGAAGTATGAACGCCGGTAATCTCATGGCAGGAATGCTTCAACGAAACAACTTCTTATTAACAGGAACCCCCCCCCAAAAAAAAGCAAATATGATGGGTGGAAAGATCTGTGTGGAGACCCACAAGAAGATTGTATGCTTGAAAAGCGACAGATGATATGGGAAGCTAGAGAGATCAGGCGATATTTGAATAGGAGGATATGGCTGAGAGAGAGGTATAGGAACAGAAACATTAACTATGGTACCTCGGATATACAGTAAAATACTTTGATACATCATAACGTCGCATTCTCTCCTATCAGAATTTTTCAACAACCTCATTAATTGCTCTGAATTCATATATATTTCCGATTAAACAAAACAGAATGTGAACTTGGGATCGAAGACCCAAAAAGCCCAAAAGCACAACATTCCGTCCCAATATAGCTATCCATCCTACTAGCTAGTCTTAAGAAGTACAAACTGAGCGAGCTTGTGATAGATAGATAGACAGATATACACTCAGCAAATGGAGTGGGAGCTTCTCAACTTGCTCTTAAAAGCTGACACGCACAAGAGGAATCGCAAAAGAACTTTTGGTGAAACATTAATGGGAGGTTTTGACCGGACATGGGTTGCATTTGCTTGTAAACCACGCCGATCGAGATGCATGTTGGGATTTTTGATTTGAGTTAATGAAGGATAGGACTTAAGAGGTAGGCTGGGATTTTAGCATATATAGTGGTAATGTTCGGGCTAGAAGGCTAGAACAGAGACAACCTGGGAATGTGGTTGGCCTTGCCGGGGTGACGACGTCTGGACAGCTTTGTCGCTTCATAAATCTGGCCTTTTCCGTTAAACATGAGGTACATGCAAGGTGGCGTCAATCGCTCATTTACCCTTTCTTATGTGTACAGTCTTATTGGCCATTAATCCGATATGACTCGACTGGTCATTGCTATAAGAAAAACTTTATTCATTATCTATATTTTCTCATCCTGTTATCATTTATATTAGATAATAGATTTATATTATTATTTATCATCCTGTTATCATTTAGTTTATATATAAGATTTCTTAACGTAGATGGAAAAAATATCTTATAACATTTATCAAGCAATTAAAATTGCTAAAAAATTTATGAACAACATGAGATATTATAAGATACTCTTTATGTATCATTGTATCTATTTCTTTTCTACCCATGAGTTCAAAATTTCGACAGGCTCATTAATTGAGGAAGTCCGGCCAAATGCATGATAAATTTTTAGACAGCTTAATTGATGAATATCTAACAAGCCATACAGTCAATTTGTCAGAAGATAAGCCCCTTTAAAAGGAAAAAGTAATTTGAATAATTGCATAATATATATTAGAGCAATGCTATGGCCCCCGCCGTTGGGTCCCTTTACACGGCCTCCATAAATATAATTTATTTTATATTTTTTTATTGTTTAATTTAAATATATATATACAAACAAAGTATATTTAATTTTTATTTAATTTTATTTTTTTCTAATAAAATAAGTCCATGAAGACACAAAGGAGTCCCAATCGCAAGACCCAAAGAGTTACTCTATAAATTAACTAGTTAGAATGGCGATCAAATTCCACGACACATGCAGATACCAAATAAAGTAAAATATTATTAGGAAAATGATATTGAGCCTGATGAAGCTCTCACTTTCAATTTTTCATTAAATGATTATGAAAATATTGTTTAATAATATTATGAATTTTTCTCTTTTTTAAAAAATATTTAAGGGTGTTTAAAAAATAACGTAAAAATAAATAAAGAAAAAAAAAGCACTAAATAGACACAAGAAGAGGATACTACATTGGACTTCCTTAGCATCTCTCTTTCTTCTTATTATTATTAAAATAAAAAGGCAGAGCACATTAATTTGTTCAGGTCGATGTTTTCTAAATAAAGGTAAAAGAGTAATGGGAGAGTTGGGAGATGTTTAGTCACTTTCGGTTGATTTCTATATATCAGCTTTTAAAGCATTGACGATATATCTTTCAATTTAAAGTCATCATCCCTGTCAAACTGATGATCTTTTATCTAGCCTCTTTGGAAATGTATTAATTATAATGTTCGTTCCATCGCCTTCATAGTAATAGTATCCCCATTTCCGCGGCATTGGTCTCTTAGATTGTCCAAAAGTGACAATCTAATACATACTTTTTTTTTTTTTTTTTTTTGTAGTAGTGATATTATTCCGTCCGAATATCTTACTCTATATGTTAAATGTTGCTTTTCTAGTTGGTGGGCAAGTTTTATGTATTTTATTCAGAAAATAATATAGACCAGTATTAAAATATATATATATATATTTTTATATATTTAGAATTTAGATTTAATCACTTTTTTTAATAAATACATTACTTATATATTCCAAATATTAAAAAAAAAATCAGGTTATACTTTAATTGTGTTTCAAAAATAGCCCAACAATGAGGTGTGCATTTCACCAAGTCCAGTCCATGTTCTCCGGGAATATGACATATATGGCCCATATTCCGTCCGATAAAAATGCACCCCATATCGACCAAAAATTGTACGGTGGTACAGCGGAGGCACGACCAACAAAAGATGGGCTCATTAAAGTACATTTTCTTTCTGAATTAAATAAAAAAATATTTTTATTTCTTTTTCTTCATTTTTTTTTCTAATATTCTTAAGAATTGATAATTCATTCGAATTATATTTTTCTGTAAAATTCTATATATAGAAATCTATCGTTGCTCATTTATTCATATGTAGAAGTTTTCAATCCGTAGATATTAAAATTATGGAAAAATTATTGAAATAAAAATACAGTCTTTCCTATTAAAAAATAATAATAATAATAATGGGAAAATGATACTTGGTCTTATGATCTTAATTGTCCTCTCAATCTCAAAGTTATCCGCCTCTCATTTAAAAAATTAAAACTCCAAAATTGAACATCAATAATTAGAAGTATAGAACTCTGCCTTTTGTTTACGTCCCGTTCTTCCTTTTTTTAATAATTAAAATTTTTACGTACAATCATTTGTAT
Source organism: Platycarya strobilacea (assembly GCA_036898215.1). Taxonomy (NCBI): domain Eukaryota; kingdom Viridiplantae; phylum Streptophyta; class Magnoliopsida; order Fagales; family Juglandaceae; genus Platycarya; species Platycarya strobilacea. The sequence goes on from CM072555.1 coordinate 4,581,460, forward strand.
ATATATTTTCTATAGTTTATAAATTTAATTAGTTGTATTATTTTTTTAAAAAATAAAATAATTATTTTGATCAATCATATAGTACATAATAAATATGCGAAAAAAAAAAAAATTTATATAGCATAACTCTTTAATACTTGGGCGCTTCACTAATCGACATCAAACGAGAGCACTGATTCCTTAAGTCAACATTTTAGCCTTGTTGATTATAGCACGTTCTACATTTAGGGCCATTGACTAGAAATCGAAAAGTAGATCGGTAGAACAGCGACCATTCCATCAAGAATTATGCACATTACACGTTAATATGACCATGCAAGTTGAAACGAAAAATGTTAATTTCACGAAAAGAATAATAATATATAAATTTACAAATTAATCTGATCTGATATGATACATTAAGCTTATTTTATAATTAGCAAAGTTTTTACTATTTAATTTATTATATTATAATAACTTAATATATAAATAATTTTCTTTATCTTGATTGGAATATTTTGCAAAATCATTGGAAACATATACAGCTTAGATAATTGACATTAATTTCGTCAATTTTTTTTAAATTAATAAAAAGTACAAATTTAATGAAAATCTAACACGTCTATATCTATAATTCCACATTAAATTTATCAAGATAATAATATAATATATAATTTATGAAACTAACAAATATATTTATAATTTATTCATCGAATAAATATATTAAAAGATAAAAAATTATTTTGATGGATTGATAGTAGGCTTTTATATTAGAAAGATAAAATAACATTACTGTAAGTCAAGATTTTTAGTAGTTTTATTTGATAAATCTAATGTAAAAATATTCTAAATAAATATATTACTGCAGCAGTACACTGCAATGGTACTACTAGCATCACCCTTTCGAGATATGATGAAGTAGTAGATCAGAAATAATATTAAAGTTTAAGAGCATTGGCATTGGACTCGTTATTGTCCTCATCAAATACAAATTTGATAGTTTTATCTAAAATAATCATATATTAGATTCATCAAGATCTATCAATTCACATTTTGAGTTATAGGATTTGAGTATCATTTTTCATATTTGAATTATTACTATTCACCTATCAATATATTTTTTTATTATTTTTTTAATATGTTTGTTAGATAAATAAATTGTAGATGTATTTGTTGACTTTATAAATTATATATTATATTATTATTTTGATAAATCCAATGATAAATCTAATATAGAGTTATAGTTGTAAAGCTATTCACTTTTCATTAAAACTTATATTTGTTATCAATTAAAAATATATATATATATATATAGTCAATACCAATCCTCTCAAGTCTTTATCTAATTTGCTTGGACTATCATACATCATGATGCATGGGTTCCAAAAATAACCAATCAATCATCAAGGAATAAACGTGCAATTCGTCTTCAAAAGTTTAGTCAAATTGTCTTATCATAAATCCCGGAGGCAAAATCAATTAATAGTTTTCGAGAGAAAAAAAAAACTAAATAAGATAATGGATGCTAAGGATTGATTGACTTTGTTTCATGCTAAATGAACAAATAAAAGAAAGAGGGGCGTACGTACTTGTGGAAGAAGAAGATGCTTCCAATTCATGAAGTTGAAGAAGGTTTTATTTGAATGTTAAGAGTCTTATTTGGATAATAAAATGAGAAGATATGAAATAAAAGTTAAATAAAATATTATTATAATATTAAATTAATATTAATATTAATTTAATATTTGAAAAAATTAAATTATTTATTATATTTTATTAACAATTTTGAAAAAAATATAATAATAAAATGAAATAGTTTCTGTATCCAAACGGCCTCCGATGGAAAGCATCCATTCTTTATTACGTCAAAAGTGACTATTTGAATTCTTTAGTCAACTTGCATACATGTATTAAAAAAACAAATCTACTTATAATTTCCACACATCATATACTCCACTTATTTATTTTATTTCTTCATTGATTTTTGCATATCTAGAGATCATATTCACGAAGTCAAAATTGGGGAATATATTGGAAAAATTGAAATGTAGATTATTTATTTAGTTTAAAATATTTTCGAATAAGTACTAATATTTTATGTTTAATCTATTTAATAATATAATGATGAAATACTGTAATATATTTCATTCAATGAAAATGTGGCGGAGAGTATCTTTATAACTTTAAAATCGAAGGATATATCTTAATTTGTTATATAGTTTAAGAAAAATGAAATTATGTCTCTTGAGTTTGCTCCCTTAATTTCATTGCTCATGTATTTTATTTTATTTTTTAATATTTTTTTTTACTTAATAATTAAAGAAGTGACTATAAGTATATTTGTTGTTTTTCTTATACATTTAAGTATAGATTTAGAAAATGTTGAAAATAAAATGTAAAAAAGATCTAGAAAAGAAGAATGCAATTTACATACCCCAAGTGGGCAAACTTGGATGGCATAATATCACTACCATAATTTAATTTATTTTGTAACAATCATGCTTCTCTAGTCTCTCTCTCTCTCTCTCTCTCTCTCTCTCTCTCAATAGAAGTATGGTTGGGAATTAAACGGGATCACAATCAGAGACTCAAAATTGTTGTTAATTTTCCTTAATTATAAATGCAGGGTGTAACAATGGTTACTTAATAGTACTGTTATAATTGATTAAGAAAGTGGGACAGTAACTGAAATTTTTTTAAAAAATATTTATGAGTCATTAATCCTTTTTCAGTTTTTTCTCCTTTTTTGGTTCTTTCACCCTCCAAAATATGTGATCTTTCCTCTGTTCTTAACAGGAAGTGATTGCTGAAACTATATTTATAAGCGCACATATATATATATATATATAATAAAGACAATTATAAACTCTTAATTTATGGCTTTTCTTAAAAAAAAAAAAAAAAAAACTCTTTACGGCCCGGGTTGCTAATGTAATACAATTGGCATTAATCATGAAAAGAAATGGAGTTCGAATTATTGATCACTACTACTTTTTCGAGCTATCATTTAATATTGTGGCTGATAATTCCCTTAATTAGTTTGGGGTAGTCATTTAATTAGAATTTGGATAATCAGACAGTTTGACTGGGTCTGATTCTACGTCGTACGAATGATAGAACGGTTGGATAGTTTCGGTTGTCTGTTAGAGTGTCCCTCGGGGCACTGACAGGTGGATATTATAATATATATATATATATATATATAATATTAATATCCCTTGGAAAATTTAAACTTGAGACATGAATAGAGAGGACTAGTGCGTAGTGGAATGGTTGACTTCCTTGTCCCATACATACATACATACATACATACATTAACTAATATTCCATTTCTAAATTATGATCAATTATGAATTAGGAATATATTATTTTGTAAGAGGTACTAATTATTAATAATAATTAATTAGATCTCGATGGAACCATGACTGAGGTGCATTAATCAACTCTCCCCCCCGCCAATCTTCTCAACCAAGCTGTACTCTAGAATTCCTTTGTTATTTTTTGTATTGGAAAAAAGAAAATTAAGAAATGTCATTATAATGCTTGCTAAAGTCAAATTGTACTGTACCAATAATATCATTTGAAGAAGAGTCGTTATAAACTAACAGACCCCAACAGCACGTACGAAGAAAATTAATACAATATTTCTAATCTGTACTGAGTTCAGTTTCTTGGTTAATTATGAGTAATATAATTCCCAATATTGGGATATTATATATAGATATATATATGTGTGTGTATATACGGAAAACATGACCATGAGTGCAGCGCTGCTAGCATGGAAGCAAGAGGCCGGTTGCTATAAATGCTTAATTCTTACATAAATTATATACGCATAACTTCTACTAAAATTATAACGATATACCGTTATAATTACTAGAATATATATATATATATATATATATATATATATATATATACTTCCATGCATATTGGTGTGTACATCATGTTATGCGCGCTAACATCTCTATATACCATTAAGCTAGCTAGCTCGCTCCTTTCGTATTGATCTCTCTATTTATTTAGTAACAGTACCGTACGTGGTTTAAAATTGAATTACATTAAAGTTTGGTTTGTTTTTTTTAATAGGTTAAGATTAAAATTAAAATTAAAATAAAATATTATTATAATATATTTTTTAATATGATTTTTGTATTGGGATTTGAAAAAGTTAAATTATTTATATTATTATATATTAGTATTTGAAAAATATGTAATGATTAAATGAGATAAAAAATATATATTTTGTAAGCAAACTAGGCTAAGTAGCATATATACGAACTTAAGTGATGTATATGTTATGAGTCCAAATTCACACCACTTGTGGGTTTGAGAAAGAGTGTGTGAGTGTTCAAGAGGGTTTCTTAATCCACAACAATTGTGAATTTCAAAATTTCTTAGAGAGTGAGTGAGAAAGTGTCTTGAAAACAAAAGAAAAAAAAGAGAAGTGTTGGTGAGTTGTGTTGGCCGATCACTTGAAGTTTGGGAGTGAGTGACGTGTTCTTCCTTCTCTTGAGTGTTCATCCATTTTCTTGGATGTTCATTCTCTTTTTTTTTTTTAAGTTTCCTTTGCCTCAAACACAAAATCCTTCAACCCTAAACAGCCCACTCAAAGTCACGGCAACAACATCAAGTCTAGGATTTCATTCGGTGCTTCATGCACTTGGATTTTTTGGGGTGCAATTCATGAATCCCCTTGAAGAGGATTTCTCCTTGTAATTCGTGAATAGGAGTAATCCACATCTATCTTATTTTTCATTTGATTTATAAAAATATTTTGAGATTTATTCATTTGGTGTTTTGGTTTTGGAGTGTTCTTGTTGTTCTTGATGTTTGTTCTTGGTGTTCTTGTGATTGTGAGTTTGTATTCTTGAGTTTGTGTGTTTGTGTTTTTATGAGGCCAAATCCACACCACTTGTAGATTTGAGAAAGAGTGTGTGAGTGTTCAAGAGAGTTTCTTAATCCACAACATCTGTGAATTTCGAAATCTCCTAGAGAGTGAGTGAGAAAGTGTCTTGAAAACAAAAGAAAAGAAAAAGAGAAGTATTGGTGAGTTGTGTTGGCCGATCACTTGAAGTTTGGGAGTGAGTGGCGTGTTCTTCCTTCCCTTGAGTGTTCATTCTCTTTTCTTGAAGTTTCCTTTGCCCCAAACACGAAATCCTTCAACCCCAAACAGCCCACTCAAAGTCACGGCAACAACACCAAGAACTCACCAAGAATATATATATATATATATATTATATATATATATAAAAGCTTGTGCATGCGATTTTCTCATAATTAAAGTAAAAGTTTAATTCATTCTTTAAATATTCTTAAATAATCTTAAGCAGTACTAGTCTCTTTCAAAATGGGTCTATAATTTTGGAATAGTATTACGAAGATATATATGACATTTTAAGAGCCAAAGACCCAAATTAGCGAGACTTAATAAAAAATAATTAGTTCATCAAATTTGTTAATTAATCTAGCTTGTTAAAAATATTGCATCATTATATATATATATGAATAAAATAAAATATTCTCTCAATCGAGCAATTTGCAAGCAAAGCCGATCGATCGATCTACCGTTATTCTTTCGGCGGACTTAATAAATAGAAGATTGTGTGCTACTACAAGAAAAATAATTTAATTTAACTAATCTGATGCATCTAAAAATTGAAGAAATAACTAAATTAGATATATCTATTTTTTTTAAATATATCAAATTAATTATATTAACCCCTTTTTCTTCTGGTGCGCGATTCTTTCCTTTGATTAGCTTTGATGATTTTTCTCACACGAGGGGCACATCCTAAGACTGAGAGACGTTGCAGCCTTTTGGGGTTGAATATATAAAGGTGATTCTCCTGATGATCCAACTTTTAGCGATCGTAGCTCCTCCAATTCTTTCTTTAATCTTGTATTCTCGTCACCTAGACTTTCACACCATTTCTTCCAGAATTCATGCTCTACTTCCTTCTGCTTTAACTTGGTTCTGCAGCATGGATTAACAATTATATATTTTCTTTTTATAAAAAAAAAATAAATGATAAAAACGAGATGCAAAAATTCATGACCGGAGTACATTAATATATATATATACATATATACCTTGCTCTTTTATTTTGGAACCAAACTTCCACCTGTCTGGGCTTCAGATTCGAATGTTGAGCAAGTATCTGTTTCCGTGCCTGCATCATATGCATGTTTTTTCATTCAATATGTATATATCCATCCGTACTAAAGTCTCTCTTGATCAACACATGAATCTAGCTAGATGAATTACTAATATAATACCGATCGATCTGGGCATGATCCGAATGATCTAACTGATGATCAATATTATTCATGAAAATTAAACAAATCCAATAAAGTACAAACAAAAAAATATATATGGCAATTAACAAAATATTATTAAATAAATGAAGTTATATATATAATCTGCATGGGAAAATTAAGTTACCGGATTAAGGGTGCTATGAAGTTTGAAGCTGTCTTCAAGCAAGATGGATTGCTCTTTAGTGAGCCTCAGTTTCCTTCTCCGGCCACCTTCCAGCTTGATCATCTTGTTGTGGTTGTAATTGGAATCATTTTCCATATTCGGGTATTCTTGATCTTCATCGTCCCGGTCGATGTTTTTGAGCGTTGATGATCTGTCAGCTGCCTTATGATCCAAGTCGACGGCGCCTTCCTCTTCTGGGCGAAGAGCAAACGTTAAGCCAAAGCAAACCAGAGACTTTTCGGCCTTATGATCATCATCATGTCTCTCGTTCCTCCGATCAGCAATATGTTCGGCCAAGCCAAGTCCAAGTTGGAGCCTTGTGTTGCATGCTCCATCAATATCTTCCATGGTACAGATCGAAAGATCAAAGATCAAAGAGAAGAGAGAAAGAATTATTTTTTTAAAAAAGAAAAAGAAAGGAAGAGATGAATGAAATATTGGTCAAATGGGAAAGTTGAAGGCAATAAGAAGAGGATGAATTTGCTTATACAGATATCAACTCGGGTAATTTAATATTTTCAATCAGTTATTAGGAGTTAATAGACTTATGTAATATTTTAGAAATCAGTAGTAATGACATCTGGAGACTTTAATACCAGAGAGTAATGGCATGCGTTAGAATTGTGACTCATTTCAGGAAACCAAAGCTTCCAAGCTTGATGACATTAAATTTTTGACTTTACGAATTCCACGGGGATTTTTCATATTTGATGCCATTTTTGAAGTCCACCGTCCACCACATGAGTCCACACCATATCTTTCCAAACTCTTTCCTATATATGATCAATGGTAAAAAAAAAAAAAAAAAAAAAACAAAAAAGTCTTTCTACTTGTAGTACATTTTTCATGTACTTAATTGTTGACTATATGGGATTTTATGTATAAAAAAAATTTAATTTTATACATTAGATTTTATAAATCAACAATGTTTCCAGTTTCCACGTCATTTGCAATTATAATTTTTAAAAATAATTGCAGGTAGCTTAATTAGGGTCCCAATTATACATTATTAGAAGGACAGTGCTACTTACAAGCGATTTTGGGAACCCAATTAGGTACAAATGCTGACGTGGACATTAATTATCAGATCTTTAATTTAAAAAAAAAAAAAAGAACACCAGAAAAGGAAAGAATAGAAAACAGAGGAAGTTCAAAACACATCAGAAAACAACACGAACAAGCAAAAACTTAAAGAAGAGTAACATTAGAAAATTTCAATAAAGACACGTGTCAAACTTCAATCCATCTAACCGTTGTGGCAGACACACGAGAAAGAAAAGAATAGTGATGGTCTGATTGTCTGGTTTTTACAAAAATCATTAGAGAGGATCGATCTGTTTGATTCTGAAACCATTGGTGTATAAATCAGGGAAAAGATAAAGAAAATGGGGGCAAAAGAGAGAGTGGGCACAAAACAATCTAGCCCGTTATTTCAATTATCAGTATGCCATCTCCTACTCAAAGGAAAAAAGGGTAAGTGGATGCAAAAGAAACTTTTTATGTTAAATTTCCTTCCGAATTCTGGAGCAAAGACGTTTATCAAATTCAGAAAAAAAAAGGAAAGGAAAGGAAACTAATAAATCAAGCTTCTGCCGCTTTAAAAATGATAAAAATAGTTGCCGAAACATTACTACGGGTACGGGTACGGAACCATCTGTCGGCAACAAGGGTTACACTAGAAAATGGTTTTTCTGCAAGGGTGAACTTACCTCCGGGAGTGGAAGGAGATAGGACCTCACTGTTATGGTTGGAGGTCGAGTCATCAGATAGAGAGGCTGCAACTGTGGAAGAAGAGGATGTGGGAAACGTGGGGAAAGGGAAAGGGGAAGAAATTTCAAAAATTCAAAATCTTGCGGGTAGCATTTCATTTCATTCGCTAATTGGCTTTTTGACTTAACCACGTCGGATGGGTACATCGAATCCGTACTCAATAATTGTACGTGAAGGCTGCTCCTTTTGAATCCGTACGTTCAAGCACTCGTTGTTCTTCTAATCCCCTGCAATTCAGTAATTTGACCAAAACAATAACTTGGAAAATTTGAAGAACATGCATTATATTCAGCTAGGTAGCTAGAAGAAACAGCAGAATTTATACGATGATGAATGGTTATAATTTTTCGAAACTGCATGTGTTTTTTATCTTCAATTATATTTTGGAGTTACCACGTTTGAAAGGGAATTTATTGCAAAATAAATTAGATAGAAACAGGAGTAATGTTTGATACAATATTTATGATTTGTGTAAGTAGTAGGTACTGCATATATATATATTTTAAATGGAATTAATCATTAAAAAAATTTAGTTTTTTATGAAAACCTTATATTTATTATTATTATTTTTTGAAAAAAAGTATGTAATACGTACTTATGCATTTTATATGTGTAAATATTATTTTGTCTTTAATAAATTACTGCAATTACATTCGTAAATGGTCAAATCATGAGTCGTCGTAAGATATATAATTGAAAAAATGTCGTAATTCTATCAACATCTTTTGTTAAAAATTAAGTGCTAATTTAAGTTATTGGATTGTTGGGGCCGGCTAGGACTGTATTTTGAAAAGAGAAATGATATTTTGAGTTCTAAAATGTGCAAATTCCACACATTTATTTTAAAAATAATAAATAAATATGAGATTCACAATAAAATAAAATAAAATAAAATAAAAAACCTATTTTGTTAATGGTGGATTCCATTATTTTCAAATTAAGTGTGGGGCAACTTCTCACCATATAGTATTACTCAATTATAAAACAGTTGTGAGTTTATCATTACTCTTTACTATTAATATAAACTTTAACATACTATTTTATTGTAAATAACACAGTTTAAATATAACATATTTGATTGAAATTAACTCAAACATCATGACTGATATTGAAGGGGATAAAATATCTCAAATTCAGATAAATTTAACTAGTCCAGCTCGTCAAACGGCTGAGGACAACAAAAGAAGAGATGAACAAAAATCAAAGAGGAAATAAAGAGAGAACAAGGGAGAAGAATATGTCTAAAGGAAAAGAAAACGTTTTGATATTTAGCACTTCTTTGTGCGGTATTAATATATTAGAAATAATAGTTGTAATTATGAATGTGTAAACGTCTTATAATTATTTTAAAAAATAAAATAAATAAATATAAGATTTATATATATAATAAATTTTATTTATTTTAAAATAATTATATAATACTTATGGATTCTACTTAGCATTCCCCTTAATATATACGTATTTAGAATTGATGAGACTTGTGAGCGTTGAATAGTCGTACTTGCCACTCGGTGCTTTGTTCTGTTTTGTTTCTTGTTTTGGACTTTTTTGACATGTGAGAAGACCCAAAGTTGTGTTCTACGTCCCATTAATATTATTACGTGTTTTGCGGTGGATTGTCAAAGGGCCTAGGTCAATCTGCGTGTCTTCCTCTTGTCATAATCATTAATTAACTCGTCAGTATTTTGAAGTCTTGTGACGTCACAATAATTCACATACGCAATATATATATATATATATAATTGAAAAGTTTTACAATTTATCATCTTTACACATTATATATCATATTTATTTATTTTAACTTATTTTAATTTATTTTTTATAAATTAATTAAATTCTTCAACTCATTATATATATATATACTAAACATTTGATAAAAGAATATAAATAAAAAATAAAAAAAATATATATAATATGTGATGTGTGATATGATGAATATAATTTTCCATAATTAGATGGACTTTAGGCTATTATTATAACTCTTTTTTTTGGAGCTATTATTATAACTCAATTTGAATACCTATATTTGACTTTTTTATTTTTATTTTTATTTTTTATGGAAACCAAATAGTGTAAAAGCAATATTAAATTTATAGGTTGAATCCTCAACTTTCGGCAAATCTTAAAATGTCGGACTTAATAATGGTTTTTAAGGAAATCCAGGACACAGCTTGACATCCTGTTTTGCTACTTTGAAGGCCATTTGGATTTCTTGACATCTTGTTACTTGTTTCGTCCATTTTACCCAATGGGCCTACTCTAAATTCCCTTAATGCCCTCATCCACAAAATAGAGCCGACCCTTTTATTGTGGCCAGCAAAGTTCCAGTGCTGGATTCTGGGCTTTGTTCATTGAAGTTTTTGGACTGGATCATTCAGGCCCATAAGGGGCGGCTATTCTGCGGCGTTAAACATTAATAAAGTCTTGTTTATTTTTTAAAATCCTCTCACCTCATATTAAATTTATTATTATATATTTTTTTAAAATTTTATATAAAATAATTTAAATAATTTAATATTTTTAAATTTCAAAATAAAATTAATATTAAAATTTTAGTTTTATAATAATATTTATTTTTTTCTTAATTTTTATCTCATCTCATTTATAAAAATAAATCAAAATTAATTTAATTTTGCAAAAGATAAATAACTATTACTGACTACTAATAGGAATTGCTACGGTCACTGTTGGAAGAGAGTCGACCATCCCAAGAAAGGAAAAGAGTTTCCGGTTTCGTACGTTTGTCACCTCCATCAACTTAATTAACTTAATTAGCTCGTTTTTATAAAGGTTTTAATATGTTGTGTGCATCATTTTTTTTTATTAAATGGGGAATAGTTAACGAAGAAAAATTCAGAATTAGACGATTTACGACAATTTTAGATTAATTATTTTAATGTAAATAAAAAATATTAACAATATATATGATGCGATTTAAGTATTTAAATTGACCATGTAAATTAAAAAGGAGTTTAAAATATGAATTTGTTGACTAGTTTCAACAATAATATTAGTGTGAATATAAATAGTTTCACGTAATTTATGTATTTAAGCTTTATTAAGTTATAAGCATATGACAACAATATCAGTATTTTGTGTATAACCATGAATTTTAGTACTACTAAATACTCATTTCTGTCTTAATTTGTTTTCCATTCAACTAAATAAAGTAAAACACTGGCCTATTTTTATCAGGACCCCATTCCCCCTTCTTATATACGTACCTTTCATCTTTTAATTTGTTATCCATGAAAAAGCTGCTTGCTTAGGAAAGAAATAAATTAGGGCATGCCCCAATGGAGAGAGAGAGAGAGATGACAATATAACCACATATATAGGTAGAGCCCTAATGGATGAGGACAAGCATGGATGAATGATTCAATCGTGAGTGGTTTTGTTTGGCATGGAGACACGCACGTGAACGCAGGTTCTTCCCTTCACTTCCTCAAACAATACCAAGGAGAAAATGACTTCTTCGGCTATAATAGTACAAGCGGGAGTCTTCCCAAAGAGAGTTAATTCGTAAAGAGCATGGGACATAGCTTGTCTTCTGGCCTTAGGGTTTGGGGTCCGTCTTGGGTCTTTCTCATCTAATATTAGCTGCAGAATCATAGGCATGGGCTGAGACATGTTTCCCCCTCCCCTTAATTACGCAATAATAGACTCTCTCTCTCTCTCTCTGCAACGCCACGGCGCCCTTCTATATATACTTGGCCGTTTTCTACCTATTTTTTCGTCGACCCAAAAGAATATATAGCTAGCTAGCGAGCAAGTTTTCATATTTTGGCTATATAAAATATATAAATAATGAGTTCTTCCGGCCGCATCGTTTTCTTATCATGTCTACTTTCAACCGCTTTCTACTTCTTTTTCCCAACTCTAATTACTGCCTCATCTTCCTCTTTTGAGCTCCCTGCAGGCCGTCCGTTCGTGAGGAAACTGAGCATGATGTCAAGTCCCTACGACAACCATAAATATCACAAGGTAAAGGTAAGCTCAAAAGTCCCTCGATCTCATTGTACTGAAGGTTTTTTTCAGAAGACTAAACCAAATTAAATATTGCATTCTGGCATGTTATAATTCTCCCATTAATCTTGATCTAGTTATTTTCTCATAAAAAAACAAGCTAACAAAATGATCTGATAATTAACTTGGGGATACCTTATAATAGTGGATATGCATGTTTCGAAATGCAGATTGGAGAAGATCATGAGATGAAAGGATCAATTATAAGTACCGTCGGAGAAGGCTCAAATATGGGACTCAAACGTACATTAAGAACTAGCGGCGGCCAGTACAACTTAGATGATCGTGAGCTTGTCTACCATATCGATTATCATGGGGTGACAACACATCCGACCCCAACTCCGAGGCACCCTAAACCTTAGCCCTTAGGACTGTTTATAATTCGTTTTTATATGTGAGGATGAATATGCATGCAGTACTAGTATTTTGTATTAGTATATATGTTTTAATAGATGAGAAAATCAAGTCCTGAGACATATATAGGTACTATTTTAAACACACATATATATATATATAGTTTTCTTTATGTCTCAGCTATATATGTCAATTTCTCAACCAAAACGATTGCCAGAAACGCTGATATTAATGAAGGAGAGATCAGTACTTGTTACAAAGAAACAAAAGCCAATCTATGATTGTAAATATAGTAGTAAGAGGTGCTGATTTTCTCTTTTCTCTGTGTTTTTTTGTTCTTTTTTTTTTCCAGTGCAATTACTGGTTCGTTACAAAGTTTCCAAACGAACATCAATAGCCCTTCAAAATTCAAGTAAACGGGATTTATATGTTCGTTTCTGTAGTCTCATACTGCTAAAATTAATATATTCCGATTTAGGCTTTTAGTACTGCTTCAGCTTGCCTGGCTTGCATTCACTACAAGAAAAATCAGTATTAATGATAGATTAATTATTTATAATAAAAATAATTAATTGTAATAAAGATAGATTCATTTTAATAAAAAATAATCATTTTAACAAAAAATAATTAACCACACAATACTTTGGCAAACATACCAAAAAAAAAAAAAAGGATTGGACACAAGTGATCAAAATGAGTTCCTCCTGTCGGCCTAAAGTTCATGGAACGATGAAACTGATCAATATCTCAATAGCAAAAAGGTTTCAAATTAGCACACTCGAATTAAAATTTCCAATAGGATGTGCTACTAAAAGAAATCAAATAATGTCTATATATAAGAGTTTCTGGCTGTGGTTCCACCAACAAAGTCATCATGAAATATGAGCAAAACCCTTCCATGCACCTGCAGCACTTTCAACTTCAATATATATATAAGCTCTCAGATAAACTCCTGTCATGATTTCTTCATGAAACAATATTCTCTGGTGACTTTCTTAAATTTTAAAACAGCTAGCTAGCTCTTAATTAACCACAATATGAGGATCAACGGTACTTTTGTTTTGCAGTCTTTTTATTCTTAATATAATGGTTAATATAGCAACACCAACATGATGAGAATGAGAACACTGTCTAAGATATAATGAAATACTACATATATATTTCGCCATGTCAAACACATGACTAGTCATTGAAATTCACTTGCTTCAATGATCATTTAAATTTTAAAAAAACTGTCTGTAAATGGATATAATGTTACTAATTAATACCACAAGGGGGTTCAAATCACACAATCTCATAGACAGACAACCACAAGGGGGTTCAAATCACACAATGGTTACAATTAATGTAACCATTTTGATGATCTTCTATGTAATTAAAGAGATCGTAGCATGCAATATTTAAAGCTCCAATATTTGGATACATAAACATTCTTATCTCATTTCATCATTATAATTTTTTAAAATTTTTTATATAAAATATAATAAACAATTCAGATTTTTTAATTTTAACATAATAATAATATTATTATTAAAAATAATATTTTATTTAACTTTCAGCTCTCATCTAAAATCATTTCATCTCATCTCATCTCACTGTCCAAAATCTAAATCTACTACATCTAAGATTGTTATCACATCACATCTTAGAGACATTATACAGTGGGTGCAGCTGATCTCCAAGATAATGGGTCCTAAACCCTGTATCATGTCTTAGAGATATAAATGCCTTTACTATATTATTTGGTCAATAAAATGGGTCTGTTGCCCACATGCACTGTTTTTAGCTTTTTAAAGATATATAGCTAGCACTCCAATCATAAAGAAGATCGCTTCGCAATCACTACATAGATTAATATTTTAAGAAAAAATCATTGAAATGAATAATAATATAAATGTTCAGCAATCATGATTTTGAGTAGACTCTTCATGTAATTAAGCAGTACTAGGGCATATTAAGAGTCAAGACTAGGGGCCAAGCTTCTTGTAATTAAGATCCACCACATGACAATATGAATTCACTCGTACGTGACAGTCATATTGTTGATGCATGCAGCTTCTTATTATTAATCAATAGTTTTCTGATTGCAACAGATGGCCAACCCACATGCTAAAAAGACCACCCAAAATCCATGAATTTGTTGACTGACCAATCCAGTTCATGAGTCCCTTTTTAGTGGACCAATGAGCATGGCCGATGCGAATCAATTAAAGATGGCTATTGCATGGGGTCTAATTAAATTTATATAGACATGGAATGAGACAGCTAGTTAGGTTCAAGCAATAGTACTACTACTATTGTTGATTGATTATTTAGAATCCAAGGATGTTCACCAACAGCTACCCTGACCCAATATTATGGTGCAATGACTAGATATATCTTTGAATAACTCATCATTAATATTTGGTAAACTGCTTTTTCCGTCTGGTGATTTAATTGGTCAAGTTTGACTTGCTAATGTGAATAAAGTTGTACCTATGGCCTAGCAATAGGTGCATCTTTTTTAAAAAATAAGTAAATATGTGTCGACCCATATAAAAATTTAAAATTTTTTAATAATAAATCTCACTCTTTTTAAACAGAATGCACGAAGTTTATATAATGCAGATCACTTTGGTATCTTAGGTAACTAACCATGCAAACAAGTCACCAAAGGTAATTTTTCCCCAAAAAGATGTCAATAATTGTTAACAAATCACTGAAATTGTGGAATGTGTCTCTAAGTAGATGACTCCAATCGTGGTTGATAGTACTGGAGTGTTCGGACTTCGGCCCATTTGGGCCACCCACGAAATGGCCCATGGTGGTCACCTCTTAGATTGTCCGATCTGCCAGCACAATGGCCATCCATTATGGTGGGGTTTTTTCTTTTCTTCTATTTTTTGTAATATAGATTTTATTTCTTTGTATTTTTAAGATTATTATTTATATTTAAAATAATTTTTTTAATGATATAGTTAATTTGAAAGTGAAACGTCTGTACAAGTTTCTATTCAGCTCGTGGCATCGACATAAATTTAATTTATTTTTTAATATTATAATTATTTTAAAATTTAAAAAAATGTATTGAGATTTAAAAATAATATATTAAGATTTTAAAAAAATATATGGAAATTTATATTTTATATAAAAAATTAAAAAAATATAATAATAAAATAAAAATAAATTAGGATAAATTTCAAATCTAAATTAGACCTGAGTCGTTAAGAATTTTAACGGGAGATCGACGTAACAGAGTTGAAAGTCTATTCAATTCCGTTAATGATTTCTTTTTGTTTTATTTATTTATTTTTTAATCAACGAAAATGTTTCTTCCGCGTAACATTGCCAGGAATCTCTCAATCCGTCACATACGAACAAATTAACAAACAGGGAGAGAAAGAGAGAGCGCTTCTATGGCAGCGAGAGCGGTAATACTGTCAATTTTAGTCATAACTTTAGCTGCATCTCTCTCATGGGTATCATCATCTTCGCCTGAATCTGCTTCTGCCTTTGTCAAGAAGACCATCTCTTCCCACAAGATCGTCGTCTTTTCCAAGTCCTATTGCCCGTACTCTCTCTTACTTTCTCCTCAATATCGTCGATTTCGATTTCTAGTTTGAAGATCCTAATAGTACTCTATTTTTTTGGGATTTGAACAGTCTGTAGTCTTATGCCTTTGACCTTTTCTTATGTAGAGTTTTATATGCTCTGATTGACATTTTGTGGGATACACTTTCTTCCAATTCCTCATTTGAATGCTTGTAAATCTTATCCGTTTAAAGTTAACTTTTTTTTTAAAAATTTTTTCCTTCCACCTGAACGCACCTGCCGAGCCAGTTTGATTTGCTTGTGTTGGCATATTTTGAGGTATGGACTTGAGCGCACGTATATATGGATCTGATCTGAAGTGGCGCCGCTTGGCCTGTTAAGGATCTGATTAGGCTAAAATCCGTGTATTTTTGTCAATGACTATTATACCTAGATGCTATTTTAGAGGAAGATTTTAGACAAAATATTGCGAGGAAAAAAAAAAAAAACTATCAGAAGTTCCCAATGCATTTTAGCGAAGCTGCCGAGGGAAATACCCAGTTCGTCTCTTTGGGTGCCGTTTATATACGACTATGACGATGCATACATTTGCTTTTTCTCAGTGAGATATTTTTATAAGAGTAATTTATTGCAGGTACTGTAAAAGGGCAAAAAATGTTTTCAAACAGTTAAGCCAAGTACCACATGTTGTTGAACTTGATGAGAGAGGTATGTTCATGAATACCTTACTGATTTTTTATAGTTAGTATAAAAAGGATAGTATCAGGGGATCCTGTTCAGAAGTAACAAAATGCAAAGTAACGTGTATGAGTCTGTTGAATGGACTGGAAAAGTTGCTCCTAAGTAGTTATATCAATATGCATGCTCAATCTAATGTCTTGAGATCCAGTTTTAGGATTAGCATTTCAGCACTATAGACTGCAAATATAATGTAATAGCTCAAACTTGTATTGTGATAAGCGGAGTTGGAAATTTGCATGGCTTGTAGTGGTAGCTCCCATTAGAAGAAAACTATGTGTGGCCGTGTGTGTGCGCGCCTATATATGCCATGGTATGGGTACCGAGAAATATTGATGTGTGTTGGCTTTTTATCTGGCAGATGATGGCTCAGACATTCAGGATGCCGTAAGCGAGATTGTTGGGAGGCGTACTGTACCCCAGGTGTTCATAGATGGAAAGCACATTGGAGGCTCCGATGGTAAGCTCGTATTGACAAACTCGAATAAGAGAACATGTAAAACCCTCAAGTGGTAAAACTTAACATTGCATGAAAGAACTGCACCTAAACCTTTCTAGATGGGTGCATTAACGGGATATGGCTGTACATGTTTGTCATTGTCAATTCATGCTATTTAATATAATGCAATTACAGGTGTTCTGGTGTTTGTTGCATGCATAGGAATCATAGATTGTAGCTATAGATAGCTAAACAGTTTTTATAGTGCTGATCCCGGCTAACAGGTTGACATAACTTCATGTTGGTGCTTGTATAGAATGCCAAAATTCCAATAGAAAGGTTCTCCTAGCAATCATTATATGAAACTCATTAGAATATTGATTCCAGATACTGTTGAAGCATATGAAAGTGGAGAATTGGCTAAGCTTCTTGGCATTGCTGTGAAGGATGAAGATGAGCTCTGAACCAAGTTGCAGATAATAAGAGACGGCCATTCATTGCAGAGTAAATCCAGATGTAATGCTCATATTGTATTTCTTTGCATGAGGGGTACAGTAATGACTCGAAATTTCCTTTCCAATCACATGCTAGTAATTAAAGCCGGATTGCTCAGTGGGAGAATGCTATTCTGATCATTTGCTTTCACCTATCAAACTCTGGGAAAATTGGAGGCAAGTAGCTGATAATAGTAGGGAATGATGGTTATATTTTAATGCCTCTCTCGATTTGTTGGGGTTTCTTTGTCTAAAATACCGGCATTTCAACTGAAATACAAGGGCCTGATGGCTGCTTATCATGAGACATGCTAGGGAGAATCTACATCCAAGAGCACTCACTCACATGAACAGTGATATGAACAGTATATATCACTGTTCATGTGAGTGAGTGCTCTTGGATGTGGCTTCTCCCCATCATTTTTGGCTTATCATAGGGTGTAAGCGCGTTTTCAAGTCTCAGAATCGCTTGTATTCGGTTTTACAACGGGAAAACGGCATAAGCTAGACTTTCCATGTGTAACGTAGGCGGTAGACCTCATCCGAGATGATTCACTAAGTGTTTTTATTTTTATTCTATATTTTAAAAAAGCCGAAAATCTTGTGTAAATACCCAAGGCTTAGCCCACAGGATGTGTAGTTTAAAAAATCTTGTTGAAATACCAAATTTTTTATTCTATATTTTAACAAAGCCAAAAAAAAAAAAAATGAAATGCAAAAAAATGTAAAAAAAATTATACTATGAGGGCGCAAAGGAGCCCCAATGCCGGGGGTCCCTAGCATAGTAAATATATGGAGTGTTGGCATTGGGATTTTTTTGCGCCCCATGGAGATTTTTAAATAAATAAAAAATAAAAAAATCACATATATTTTATCTCAAGACTTTTTTTGTTGTTGTTTTTGTAAAAAAAAAAAAAGAAATGCAAAAAAATATTATAAAGATTTATATTATAAGGGCGCAAAGGGGTTCTAACGCCGGGATCCCATAGCGTTGCCCATTAACTATGAATAAATACTATGAATAAATATATGGGTCTCGGTGTTGAGGCTCTTTTGTGCCCCCATGAGGATTTTTGAATAGAAAAAAAAAATTAAAAAAATCACATATATTTTATTTTCACATGTTTTTTATTTATTTTTGTAAAAAAAAAAATAAATACAAAAAAATATTTAAAAAATTTACATTACGAAAATGCAAAGGAGCCAAATGATATGCAGGCAGGAGAGGATATGCCAAGTCGTGCTCATCTCCTCGCACAGGACCAGGAGTAAAATGATGGTAGTTTCTTTGAATTTCTTCCCATGTGAAACTCAAGTTTATTTCATGTGAAAAAGACTGAATCAACAAAACAAAAATATGTTTCTTATTATAAAATCCACATCGGAACATAATATTTAGGATTAATTTATTTTCGCAGATAAGATGAGCTGAATAGAAATAAAAATTTAAAGTTAAATAAAATATTATTATAAAATATTTATTTCATATTATTTTTATTTTAAAATTTGAAAAAATAAAATTATTTATTTTATTATGTGAAAACTTGAAAAAATTATAATAATTAAATGAAATAAAATGATATAAGAATTGTTATGAAAACAAACTAGGCCTATACTATTGTCACTCGTTGAAAGAATAATGTTTGCATAGAATATTCTCAGCCAATTCTTAACACAAACATTATATAAAATTCAAAAGTTAGCTCGTTCGGAGCCAAATAATAGCAGTTTTTTTCATCTTGCGTCTCAAGAACTATAGCATTTGTTGAACTCAACCTCTGCCTGCCTCCTTTCAAGGTTGAACTAAGGGAGAGTACAAAGAATCATCGGCCACAATTTCTTCCTTCTTCGTGTCATTGGCTTTTGCCCATAGAAGTAGGTAAAGCCCTAGTATAACCAATACTCCTCCCACAATGCTACACAATAAGCAATAACCCTTTAAATCCGAAAGAAAAGAAAGTTATGAGATAAAATTATATATACAGTTGTCCATACCTGCCCACGTGTGCAGAATTTCCCAAGACAAATGTCTGCAGAAGAAACGATAAAACGACCAGAAGTGGGTTAAAAGCCGTTGTGAATACAGGTCCCCTCTTCTTAATGGACCATGTCATTACATAGTACGACAATCCTGTCACCACAACTCCCTGCAATTTACTGGAAATGGTTATCGGTTGTTTGCATGATGAATGTCGTTGGATTTTGATTTTACTTAAAGTCATTTTTACATATTTTTTTGTGCTCTCTACTGATATGATTAGTCAAAACAATTATTTTCTATTAAATCTACTAATATGATTGGTCAAAACAATTATTTTCTATTAAAAAACAGTAACGCAACCGATTAGATCAGTAGAGTACACAAAAAATTCACAAAAATAATTATACATGAAATTTTTGTATAAATTTTGGCTTACTCCTAGTAATACGGTAATCAAGGTAAGTCCTCCTTCCCACTTCAGCTTCCAAGATGAACTTGATGAGACAAATGCAGCGACAATGGCAGCTTGGATCGTGCCGAATAAGCTCATCATCGCGGTTAAGGATAGTTCAGCTGGGTATAACCGAGTGACATGCCCCTGCATAGATTACACGACTAAATCAACAATAAAGCAAGCTTTACTTGTGCTTATAAATTGGATCATCAATTTGCAGAGCCCTTTTTCTGACCACTAAAATGTTCCAAAAACTTGTTGAAAGCACTCCAACCACTATCATTATGCCGCCGATGATGCCGTCACTGATCACTTGAACGTTGAACAACATGGAGGTTAGTACAACCGGCCCATCCCACAACACTAAAGTCAGAGCTCCGGCAGCCGAGAGGGCCAGACCCCATATCTTGGCCTGCCCATTGATGCTCCAACATTTGAGCTTTTCTTGATGGAAGATGAGAGCCAGTGTAAATACAACTGAGGGGACCAAGTTCAATCCAATGCTTTGATACGTCGACGACAAAAATTGCAGCGACACTGCCAATAGAATCTGACAAAGAGTAATCCTACACAACAATGTGCAAAAAATTAATGAAAATACCCAACAGAAAAGTTCCTCTTTTCGGAATAGTCGCTTTGCCCCAAACTTCAAATGCCGAGTTTTGTTGCTGATTAAACAGATTTCTCCAAAGTATGACAAGATTTTGCAAATCCATTTGGAGAAAAGTTCCAATTTAAAAAGCAAGAAAAAGCTTTATACTTAACTGCAATAATCCCATAAGGAATGTATAGCCTAATATCTTGAAGGTGAGAGGAGGCCTCGCGTTCCTGTGAGCAAAAGCAAGTACTCCATGCTTAAAATGTGGATATGGGTCAAACGTTAATAATAAATTTCAGGAAATAATCGGGAGCGAATAGTGACCATTTTACAGTTTTCACCACATTAGCAACAATCTCCAGTTACCTATTTGCCACCATACCTAATTTGGTCTTTTAGAAACGAAGGGATGCCCTCTCTACCATTTCTTGGTTATCAAGGGAAATATGTGGATAAATGACTCATATGGTGTGGCTTATTTACAGTTAAAAAACAGTAGTTCAAACATTGAGAGGCCACCTTTTTTTATTGTCCCCTTTTAACAGAGCATTTTGGGAGGAAACAATAGTAAAGAAGATGAAAGCACTCACTTATCGATGAAGAAAGCGAGAACAGCCAAGACAACGGTAGAGATGGCATGCCCGTAGACTTGGATAATGAGAGCACTGAGGCCAACGGAGGTGAGTGATTGCACCAGAATCATGAAAACTGCAAGGCATAATTCATTCAATGTTAGGAATACGTAGGCCTTGCTCTCCTCTAACCAATACAATACCCTTGTCGTCTCCATCTTCTGCTCTCTGGCTTTCTTTCTTTTCTTTTCTTATTTACTTCTTTTATGAATAGCTTGCTAGCAATAATTTCCCTTTGAATGTTAGGTTGACTGGCAGAAGTAAGAAGTTATAACTGCCACGCCCCACGTGTTGGGTTCGATGAAAGGCCTAAGATCCACGAATTAATAAACTAATGAGATTTTCTTGAGCATTCTTCAAACGTACAAATATTATAAAATTTAAACATGCATGAAACATGTGTATGTATATGCATATATATAAACATTTATATGACTATTAATGCTTTCTTTCAAAAGCCAAGATCTGGGTACAATATGGCCACATTTGTTCCCAACTCGGACTATAAATTACACCATTGTCAAAACACTCTTATGAGCGATGGTCTCGATTGATATTAGTCAATATTGTCTCGGCCTCAGCCAGAACTTTGACAGCGGCCTCCAGGGTCGCCTGGCCATAACAGCTGCTGCCGCCAGTGTGCAAGTTAAAACTATGACCGCATATAGCAGAGGAAGGAACATTGTGCCCACTCAGTGGTTCTGGTCATCCCTTCCCTTCCCCATCTTATAGATGGATTTTCCACAGCCGTTCTTCAAGCAAACCAGAGACTTTGATTCAAGCTGCTCCTTCCAAGCAGCTCGTAGTAGAAAGAGTTGAGTTTTCACACATTAATACAATGATCAGAAGACCACCGGAACTCCAGGAAAGCAAACACCAATCTGAAGGTTCCTTGATGGTGATGGAGACCAAAACATTTTTTTAAGGAAAATGATAGTATCCCAATTTTATTAATACCTTTCACTTATGGCAAATGAACACCGTTTACAAAGGGAGCATGGGGTTACAATAAAATTCCAAAACCAAGCTCCTAAAGAAAATGAAATGAGAATATTAATAAAAGCAATGAGGAGTGGTATAGTTACAAATAGATTACACAAAAATAATCTTACAAATTAATGTATCTTGATATGGTTTGTCATCTTGTAATTTTTTTTATTATAAAATAGATCTGACTAATCACATTAAACTACATCAATTTGTGAGATTATTTTTATAGAATCACTTTATAATTAGAATATTTATCAAAGAAATTACAAACCTGGGTATATATAAAATATGTATACTACCATGGCCAGATACCACCGCAAAGTCTCGTGTGCCTCCCATTTCCACCAGAAAAATAGACCTTTATTAGGTGAAACAAAAATTTGGTATATTGTTTCCAGACCTCTGCCATTTGGAGCAGAAACTACCAACAAATCTTATTCAGGCAATTTTTGAACATGAAATTTTCCTTCTTGCTTTAAGGCAACAGATGATAAGGCGGAGCCAGGATTAAATGACATTAGGTTTAACTTCCTAGTCATTAGTAGGCATATCAGCATCTGATAGATTGTTAGGAATATTTAAAGATAGATTCGATTCTTGAGCAAAGCATAACTTCCCTAGCAATTATTCTAGCAAACATAGCTACCGCTGCACCAGAAAAACAATCTATATACTTCAAAATTAGGCCTAGTTGAATTAGGAGATGAAATGAATTAGGAGATGAAATGAATTAAATTTATTTTTTAATATTATTATTGGTTTAAAATTTTAAAAAATTAAATTAAAATTTAAAAATTATTTATTGAGATTTGTATTTATATAAAAAGTTAAAAAAATATAATAATAAATAAAAATGAGTAGAGTCGAATCCAAACGAAGACTAAATGGCTTTCCTCTCCTAGATTTTCCATAAGCAAATACATAAAAGGAAAACTGCACGTGACAAGAGAAATGATCTCAAGTTACCGGATCAAAGAGACAACAGCAGAAACAAATACAAAATAGAAAAAATGATGACTTTCAGGTAACAAGATTGGTAAAAGTTCAATTCAACAATATCGAGGAAAGGTCTATACAAGAGCAGGAGTCGTGCTTGAACTTTCAGCTTATGGCGCATTATACAGCAGGTATGTTGGAGAAAGAGAAGCCTTTGTATCCCTTATAAGCATAGTATGCAATCCGTGTATAGTAAAACCCCGGGATGAACAAGATCGACCCCAGTATTGCAAAGAAGAGCCCTATTCATTCATCAACAAAACAAAATCAATCTCAGAAAGGCTCTGTTAGTTTTGTCTGTACTACTCTCCCCTGACCCCTCAGCAGCCCAACAGATCAAATTGCACAAGAAACCACCACAGAAAGTATCACTTCGCTTTGTGATCTGTTTGGCTACTAAGAAATCGTAGGAAAATTCAGCCGTAAAAAGATCCCAAAAACCAGAAGAAGCTTAATTGGAAGTGAGAAAGCAGAAAGAGGACAAAAGGAATAGGATAAAATGGTTACCATGAGCACGATCGCCGCCGACGTGGTTGACGGCCATGATGAGGCCGACGATGATGCCGAGGGCACCGAAGACGAGGAGGGAGACGGCGAGAGCGATCTCCTTGATGGGAGGCCTGTTATTCACCGTATATGAGGTCTCCATCATTATGTCATCATCAGTTATCGAGAACGCGTGATCCACGTAAGCCATTTTCTTCCCTTATTGCCCCGCGCTCTCTCTCTCTCTCTCTCTCTCTCTCAGGTGTCTCTGCAAAGTGCAACCTATTTGATTTTTTTTCTTGTTGAGAGAGAGAAGCTGTCTGATATTTGATTAGGCAAGTTAAGGCTTTATTCTTCAGGAGGATTCAAGAAATGGGGTAGGGTCAGGAGTTTGGTTGGAGCTGAGGTTCAAAGTAGGAGACTTATCAAAGGGGGAAGAGATGTGGGTTTTCAAAGTTTGAAGCTTGAACTCTTCTTCCCATGCATTTATCCGAAAGACCAAACTCCGAACCTCAGCACACACGTCAGCAATTTTGGCACCCACGAATTGCATGAGACCAATAGACTGAAATTAAAATTGTCAAATCTTATCAATGATTTTTATCGTGTCAAGACATATATATTTTATTATATAAATCATTATAATCTGATCTGTTAAATTTATCGTATTAAAATCTCGAATTTTTATACGACTTGTTAACATAATGTGTCGTATTGTGTCAACTCATTATAATCTATTAATAAATATTATAAAATAAATTAATACAATAAAATATAATACGTTTCAATTTATTTATGTAAATGTGTTGAATATGTCTAAAATTAATTCGTTTGACTTAATTAAACTTAGCATAAATTGCATAATTTTATACAAATATTAAAATTACAATATTTATAAAAATTATAATATTAATTATAAGTATGAATTATAATATAAATAATAAAAATATTAAATTAAGATTTCAACAATTTCACCTTTAAATGTAAGGATATAGTTATAATTTTAACTTTTTTTAACGTGTCATAATGGATTAAAACAGATTGACCCGCTATCAATTTGTTAAATAATCGTGTCATAACGGGTTAACCTGTTTTGACTCAAAATTTTTTAAAATTAAATTCTAACTCATTATTATTATATTGTATTTGTATTAGATTAATGAGTAATGTGATATATTACCATCTCTAATTAAAATGGATAAACAAACTGAAAGACGAAGGTATCTTTTAACAATACCCCCTTCTCAAATTCAATCAAGTGGGATTGATAGCCAAACAACCCTATCCTTGAACCGGAATAAGAATAGAAGAGTCCCGCAACCTGGTCGATTAACTTGTGTAACCAGACAGCCTCCTTCTTCTACGGAAACTTCAGCCGGGATCATTAAGTACTTGTGCATCAACTAACAAGACATCCTCGTACTCCTACAAACACATTAGATAAACGTCCCGTCCACCACGCAAGGCGCTCCCGACGGCTTCAACCCTCGGGCGTACACCACTGATCCGGACGGCGATGGGACTCCTCTGAAGCGTCCGAAGTATGAAGGAAACAATCCGCTTTATTCTGGAACTATTATACCGAATTCCTCCAAGTGAGTGCTGATATATATTATTTAAATCTTTAGTTTGTCGAAGGTTTTTTTTTACTTTTTTATTTTATTTCATTTCTTTGAGGCTTCGGAAACCCAATTAAGTTACTTAGGGTTTTCTATATTCACACAATTATACTCCTGTGCTTTGTTAGATAGAAATCACAGGAATCGTTAATGAATTTTATCGGAAAAAAGATATCGTTAATGAATTGTTTATGCAGGATCGATCTTTTTTTTTTTAAAGATAAATTCTAGTGCTTCTATTAGTTGCTCTATTTATGCCAAGGTGGGATCCAATTAATTTGCATTCAGAAAAGGAAGGAACGGTTGATCAAACCAAAAAAAAAAAAAAGAAGGGAAAAATCGACATCTTTGAGTTTATGCTGTTTAACTTTTTTTATTAGATTTTCTGGAGCAGGTGTTTGAGAAAGTGCCTCATAGAGGTTTTATTTATAAGAACTGAAATCGTTTGGGGCCACACCCCCTGGTGAAAAACAAGTGATTGAACCAATTCCGTGTAAAGAAACCTCAGAGGGTGCGTCGCACGGGACCGAAATTTATTCTGCAGAGGTGGGTCCGAAGGGCTCTGCCTTGAAGAGGTTCCCGACATTAAAATATATATATATTTTTTTTATAAGTGAGAAAAGAAACATAATTTGATAAATATTGGCGTCGCCCGGAGACCTTCAGTGTGTTAGACTGATGCGATAACCAACTACACCACAGCGCCTAATTATAAGAAGATGTAATATAAGAACTGAAATCTTGATTTTCTATTATAAATGGTACTCAGATGTTCGATGATATCATACCCTATAGATAATATCATGGGCGTATGGTCAGTTGTCACTGCATTGATAGGTTAGGTTGTATATACCTTATAGTAGGATGCATACTATTACATTTTTTAATGCTCTGGAATATTCCAAATGAGTTAGTAAATGTTGGTTCTCTTCTACTGCTATAAAAGAATACTTAGCTTTCGATATTACAAGCGTGACCCCAAAATCGTAAAAATGTGGCTACTGAATTGCTTAGCTAGTTTGTGATTTACTGTTATGATTGTTCAATGCTACAGGATTTTAAGATGGGAATCAGTAAAACAGAAGTGAACTTGAGGAGGTTGCTTGCAGCTGCTCCTCAACAACAAAACCCGGCAAAACTTGCACATGTATGTCCAAAGATCTCTTAAGTGAAATTCCAATTCCGCTATTTTTCTTCTTCCTTGAACTTTTTTTAATATATCTGGGGGTTATAATTTTGGTGAAATACCTTTAATGAATTACATCTAGAGAAATGATTGGGGGCCCCTTTGCGGCATCATGGACTATTTAATTAGAAAAAAAGAAAAACCAAATATGCTTTATCTGCACATCTTTTTTTATCATATCTATGAAAAAAAAATGAACCGTGAAAAAGTGTAAAATAAATTATGCCTACGGGGGTGCAAAAGTGCCCCAACCACAGGGGCCCATATCATTGCTCTTATATCAATCATGTGACTTTGCAGTATGTTGCTACATTACGAGAACAGTTAGAACAACTGGCTGAAGAGAGAACTCCCGAAGGCTTACCTAGGTCAGTATGGTCATTTACTTCCCTTTTCGGTTCTTTTCTTCTGCTCTTAGCTCCTTATAGGTTTTACTTCACTATTATGGGCATTCATTTGTCGCGATTTTGTGATTTCTGCCCAGGTCAGTCTAGGGATCCATTACTTTGAGGGTACCTTTTACCTTAAACTACCTTGATGCCTAGGTTGAAGCTACAAACTTGAATGTTAGTTTTGATTACCTGGAATTTTCCAATGGAATAGAATGTAGATACTTTCTGGCCCATCCAATTAGTCAATATTGTTTGAGATCAGTTTTGGACCATGAACCACTGTGTCGGTGACTTGTACAGGAATACCTAATATATCATTAGTCGTAGACAAGAATTCTGAGGCCAATGGTTCTTGAGATGTAATATTTCTTTGATAGAAATGCTATTTGTAAGATTTAACCTTTCTGTCTGAGATTGTTTGGCTTCCCTTTTATAACGATTAATTGATTCGTCATTGTTAGTACGTAAGATCACCGTTTGTCCCAAAAGGTTAAGTTGGTGTGAATAAGTAGATTTTATTATTTGTTTATATTATTAACACTTCCCCTCACGTGTGGGTCAATCTCTTCCTCAATGAGTAGGCCCAACATGTGGTATATATAATTAAATGCATAGAGTCTAGAATCACGGTTCGAACTCAGAACCCATACTTTGATACCGTGTGAAATTACTACTTGTCCTCAAAGCTGGGGTTTGAAAAAAATCTTTTCTGACTTGCCTTGCTTTTAAATATCTTCACTCTTGATTATTTGGAACTGCTAATTCAGGTGCTCTATTGGCGATGCTACAATTCTTAGGGTTTCCATTTTATTTGTAATAATGTATCTTTGAACACATATGTACAGTTTTTCAAAGGCTATGGTGAATGATTATTCGGAGAAGATCGAAGTGATCGCTTCCAAATT
This sequence comes from Platycarya strobilacea, assembly GCA_036898215.1. Lineage (NCBI taxonomy): Eukaryota > Viridiplantae > Streptophyta > Magnoliopsida > Fagales > Juglandaceae > Platycarya > Platycarya strobilacea. The sequence goes on from CM072555.1 coordinate 4,609,514, forward strand.
AGCCCCATCGGTGGGTGCATATTAATTAGCAATCCTGCATGTTGGTTTCTATATGTCCCTAAGATTATGTTAACGTAATTATGTTTCTGTTTGTACTTTTTTTTTTGTATATAACTAGGTTCGTATATTTGTTGAGTTTAGATGAGACTTTCCTCATAATCTAAATTAAATTATTCTAGGATAATTGGATTCTAAATTGAAGTATATTTTTTCCTGCATGAGCAAAAGATGCCTAGGGTACTTTGCATGCTGATGTCATTTAATTTGAGAGGCAAACCAGAACTATTTTTGGTGAACAAAACCCATATGAGTGGTTGGTTTGTAGTGATGGAAGTCTTGGGCATTTTGGTTGATTCCATATTTTTGAATACTTCTTTTGGTAAGTGGTATATGGAAGTCTAAGGAATGAGGGGGATGGGCATTGAGTATCCAGAGAACCCATGTTGTTTATGGCTTCAATGTGTTTTAATGAATTGGGATTTAGAGGAATAATGATTGGAATTTATATATGTTCATGCAAGGTTCAAGCTCTAAATTCATTTGAACCTAGTGGGCTTTGAACCAAGTACTTTCTAGTGTTTGCTGCTATTTATTTCTTTTCACTGGTACAAAATCATTGCTCTGATTAGTATGATTTGGAACAAGAATGCATGTAGGTTATTAACTTTTGTATTTGTCTCGTCTCTCTACTTCATATGGTTAATCGTAGATCTCTTTCAAAATGTTGTTCCAATTGAGTTATAATATGATCCTTTACCTATAAAAAAAATGTTGTTCCAATTGAGGACACTTGGATAAAGAATGTAATATTCATTTTGGCACATTACTGATTTAGTGATTTTTCCTGCTTTCACACCATGATTTAGTGATACTTGTGTCACGGTGACTCCAACTTTGGCATAGATAGTGCCAATAGTAGTTGTAGAAGCCCTAGTGGGTCAGAGAGGGTCCCCCAGGCAATGAGAAGAGAAGTAGGGGATATTGTCGAGAGTCCCAGAGGTCAAATAGATGTTCTGGTTTTTGTGGGTGTTGACACGAGGATGGTGGAAGAGGGTACTAGCCTATTGCACCTATTGAATTTTGAGGGAAGTAGACAGTGGGAAGTGGATGCAGATTGTCTTTTTGAATCTGGAAACGAACTGTCTGACTTGGAAGAGCAGGGGAGATTAGTTGAAGTAGATACTTAGGAGGAGGAAATGGGTAGTCCATTATTGTTACAAATGATTCCCCCTTAGATTTTGTCTAAAGATGTTTCAGATTGGGTGGGTGTTAAAAAAAGTGGAGATGATTCAAGGGTGGGTGGGTTTATCTTGTGATGGGTATAAGGATCAATTTATGGCTCTTCTAGTAGCCATTGAAGTATATCGCTCTACAGCCATGAAGTCAGCTATTAGAAAGGAGCGTACATTGAAATGATTGCAATGTTCTATCAACTATGACTATAAAGAGGGTACTTTGGTGAGGGACACATCAAAAGGGAGGGATGTTTTATATATTATTGAAGCCTAAAATTCTGTCTTGGATGTAAGGGGGATCAATAATGTCAATAAGCGTTTTCGGATTAGATCTTGCATCCATAGTTGGAAGGTAGATGCAGTTTGCCTCCAAGAAACCAAATTGAAATTCATTGACAGGAGTGCTATTTGCAGCTTTTAGAGAGGCTCTTTCATATGTTGGACTTATTTAGCCTCTTCGAGTGCTTCGGGTGGAGTGCTAGTTATGTGGGATAGTAGAGTTGTCGAGTTGGAACAAGATTGTGTTGGTGATTATTCGGTGGCATTTGTTCTAAGAAATTTGGAAGATAGGTGGACATGGGCATTAGCAAGTGTTTATGGACCCAATAGGGATTAGGATAGGAATTTGTTGTGGGATGAAGTGGCAGGATTTGTGGGGATTTTAATGTAATTCACTTTCCAAGTGAGAGGGAGGGTTTATCATCTATGACCACAACTATGGAGGACTTTTTCAAACTTATCTTTGATTTGGAACTGCTGGATTTGCCACTGGTGGGGGGTGAATACATGTGTTCTAATACTAGAGGTGGCTCAAGACTGGAAAGATTCTTAGTATCCTCAACATGGGAGGGTTGCTATTCAAAGTTATGTCAAAAAAGATAACCTAGGGTACGTTCTGACCATTTTCCCATCCTACTTGATTGTGAGGGCATTCATGAGGGTGAACGGTACTTAAGTTTGAGAATATGTGGCTTGGAGTAAAGGGTTGCATTGACAAGGTAAGAAGTTGGTGGCTTTCGTATAAGTTTGAGGGGACTCCTAGTTTGTTTTGGAAAGTAACTTAAAAAGCTTTGAAAGCTGATTTGAAGATATGAAATAAGGAGGTTTTTGGGAATGTAGTGCAGCAGAAAAAAGCCCTTTGGGATGAGCTTCAAACCTTGAGGTTGAAGGGGGTAGCGAGTCAATTTTGTCAAGAAAGAAAGAAGCAATAACTGAACTTGAGAGGGTTCTTTTGTGAGAAGAAATTTTATGGAGGAATCAAGAGTTTTATGAATTAAAGAGCGGGACAAGTGTAATAGTTTTTTTTCCTTCATAAAATGACTAACTCTCATAGACACAATAATGCCATTGAAGTGTTAAAATCTGGAAATAATCTACTAGGAGTGGTGCAGTTTTATGAAGCTCTCTCCTTGGTGAGACGGAAGCTTGGAGACCCAAACTTGATGGCTTGAACTTCACAGCTGTGGATGATTTTTCAGCAAGCTGCCTTGAGAGGCCTTTTGAAGAGATTTAGGTGTTTCGGGTGGTTTGTGCGATGAGGAGAGACAAAGCTCTGGGACAGGATGGGCTCTCTCTGTCTTTTTTCCAAGATTGTCGGAGACTGTGCAGGAAGAGGTGATGAAGTATTTCAGGAATTTTATGAGTTTCAAAAGTTTGAGAAGTCGTTGAATGCCACTTTTATTGCCTTGATCCCAAAGAGAGTGTGTGCTTCTAAATTGAAGGATTTCGATCCCATTAGTTTGGTAAGCGGTGTTTATAAGATAATTTTGAAGGTCTTAACAAATCGAATGAGCAAAGTGATGGAAAAGATCATTTTTAAACCTCAAAATGCTTTTGTTAGAGGTCAACAAATCATGGATTCTGTGCTGATTGCCAAGGAGTGTTTAGATAGTTGTAAGCAGGAAGGGGTTCCAGGGGTTTTTTGCAAGTTGGACATGGATAAGGCGTACGACCATGTAAACTGAAATTTTCTTCTATACTTGTGTAGAAGATGTGGCTTTGGTAATAAGTGGTATGGCTGGATAAGACATTGTATTTCAACTGTCCAGTTTTCTGTTTTAGTTAAGGGGGGGCAGCCTTGTGGGTATTTTTAGAGTTCAAGAGGTTTGTGGCAGGGGAACCCCTTATCTCCTTTTCTTTTTGTTCTTGTTATGGAGGCATTGAGCTGTATGGCAGAGGCAGTGGTAGGTAGAGGTTTTATCTCAGGTTTTTCGGTGGGTTCTAAATCTATTGGCTTCACTTCAATATCGCACTTGCTTTTTGCTGATGATACCTTTATTTTATGTGTTGCTGTTGGGGAACAAATTCGAACTTTGAATGCTGTGCTGTTATGTTTTCAAGCCATTTCTGGACTGAAAGTAAATTTGAGTAAATTGGAGCTGGTCTCGGTGGGAGATGTTCATAGTATTCACCACTTGGCAGATTTTCTGGGGTGTAAAGTAGCCTATTTGTCCATGAAATACTTGGAACTACCGTTAGGGGCATCTTTGAAGGCCAAACACATTTGAGATGGGGTGGTTGAGAAGATAGAGGAGGTTGGTGGCATGGAAAATAATGTACTTATCTAAAGAAGGTAGAATCAATCTTATAAAGAGTACTCTCTCCAATATCCCAACTTATTTCCTTTCTTTATTCCTTCTACCAGTTGACGTGGCAAATCGTATTGGAAAGTTGTATAGAGCCTTTTTGTGGGGCGGTTTGGGAGAGGAGTCAAAGACTCCCTTAGTGAGCTGGAAAAAAGTTTGTTGTCCGATTGTTGATGGGGGATATGGGTGTTCACAGCTTGTGCAGTTTTAATAAGGCACTGTTGGGGAAGTGGTTATGGAGATATCATGGAGAAGAAGAAGCATTGTGGAGGGGGGTGATTGCTCAAAAATATGGAAGTGATTGGGGATGTTGGTGCACTTAGGAGTGTAAGGGTTCGTATGGAGTGAGTTTATGGAAGTATATTAGGAAAGGTTGGGGCTGTTTCTTGAAACAAGTCAACTTTATGGTTGGTGATGGGTCGAAGATTAGATTCTGGTTTTGATGTATGGTATGGAGATATTACTTTGTCTCAAGCCTATCCAGTTGTCTTCAGATTGGCAATTAATCAGCAAGCTTCAGTTTCAGAGTTGATGGGCTATTCTAATGGAGTGGTGCTTTGGGATGTGAGTTTTTCCAGATCTGTCCAAGTCTGGGAAGTAGAGGAGGTTACTAATTTTTTGAGATTGTTGTACTCAGTGGAAACCAGTAGACAGAACAGGGATGAATTATGTTGGTGTCAAACAGCCTCAGCAACATATATGTTTTCCTTGGAAAAGGATTTGGAAGGCTCATGTTCCATCTAGGGTGGCTTTCTTTGTCTAGACAGCTGCAATAAGGAATGTTTAGACTACAGATAACTTGAGACAGCGTGGAATGGTTGTTATGGATTGGTGCTTTATGTGTAGGAAAGAAGCGGAATCAATGAATCATCTCCTCCTGCATTGTGAGGTGGCCAAAGTGTTGTGGGATGGAGTGTTTTATAGAGTTGGACCGAGTTGGGTCATGCCAAAAGCAGTTGGACCAGCCATCTTGTTCCCAAGTGGCAATCGCATGGAAGATGATTCCTCTGTATAGTTTGTGGTGCATTTGGAATGGGACTGAATACCTCAGAAAAATTCTGACCATTGATAATTTGAGGAAGAGAGGTATTCAGTGACTAAATGGTGCTTCATGTGCAAAAAGGAAGGTGAATCTATTGATCATCTCTTTCTCCATTTTGAGGTGGCAACATTGCTATGAAATGAGATTTCTTCAAAGGCTGGTTTTTTCTAGGCAAAACCTTTGCATGTAATGGATCTTTTTGCACTCTGGCCAAACATAGTGGGGGGAGACATTAATGCTGCTGCTATGAAGATGATCCCTTTGTGTTTATTTTGGTGTTTATGGGCAGAAAGGAATGGGAGATGTTTTGAAATCTGTGAACATTCTATTGGGGATATTAGGGAGTTTTTCATAGCACTTTTAAGTTTTTGGATGAAAAATCTTGTAAGAAATGGAGATAATTGTACTGTTCTGCTATAATTTTTCAGTTTCAGCTTGTAATTAGGTGTTCCCAATTGTATACTCCCTATATACTTGGGTAATACCTCTTTATTTGGATTAAAATTTTCCTTTTTACTTATAAAAAAAAAATTGTGGTGCATTTGGTTGGAAAGAAATGAGAGGTTTTTTTAATGATAGGAACACAATGTAGGGGAATTCTGGAAATTTATTACAAGTACTTTGCTTAGCTGGTTTTCTGCTATTGTACTCAATGGAGGGGCAGTCAATGAGTTTTTGTCTTCATTGTTATAGTCATAGAATGTAACTAGGTGTTTCTTTTATATACCTTTTGTGTACATGGATATTGCCTATTGCATTATGATGAATGAAATTTTTAACTTATAAAAAAAAAGAGTCATAAGTAAATGCTACGTATGGAGGTTCTCATTTCCTAACAACTTATCCCTTGTGCAGGCTACTCAGCCTGGTGTGCAAGTATTTGAGGAGCCCTTTGCAAAGACGGCCATGCATGAAAGCCCCAAAACAGGAGCAGAAAATCATGTTCTCCCTACTCCTGGACTAAGGAGAAGATTCGTGTATGTGAATCTGTGGTAGTTGGAATTAGCTTGATTTGGTTCAACTCCTTTGCTCTTTTCTAGGCCATGATGTTAAACTTTGGATAGTTTGGCTTGTTGACTAGGCCTGGATCAAATACTGAAGATAGAATTCACGAAAATGCTGAGGCTGTTTCATCAGCACCTATCAAACTCGATGCTGCGGCACAAGCACACATTGAAAAACACAGGCAAGTACTTAAGCTTCCCTTGTTTTGCAAAAATGTTTATCTTCATCTGTAAAAGCTAGGTATTGGTTATTTTTTTTCCCAAGCACTGTCCATAAAGCAATTTACTGTTTTAAATCCTTTTTCCCTTCTCTCTTGCCACAGAAAGCTTCAAGAGGACTTGACTGATGAAATGGTTTTCTTGGCTAAGCAACTTAAGGAGAGTAGTCTCGTGATGAGCCAGTCCGTGCAAAACACTGAAAAAGTAAGTGCCCACAATCTAAATAGAAGTCTTACTTCACTTTGATTATTTATAATATAGAATTAGATAAGATGCGTGGTTTTTATAAGCATGTTACTTGTTTAAAGAGAATTCTGGAAGAATTGATCGTACATGTTCTGTAGGAGGTGGGGGTGGACACTTGAACTGTAATGATTGGATTTTTAATATTGGTATATTAATTTTAACTTTTACTTTCTTTGTTTTAGGCCTCTTTGGATAGCGAGATAAGATGAGATGATTTTAGATAAAAGTTGAATAAACTATTAATTGATATTATTTTTTAATATTATGATTATTTTAGGATTTGAAATAAAGGTTAACTTGAGATTTGAAAAAGTTAAATTGTTTATTATATTTTATGTGGGAACATGAGAAAGTTATAATAATGAAATAAGATGAGATGAGTTGAGATGATTTCTTAATCCAAATGGGGCCTTAATGTTTTTGAGTTAGGCTGATGATGACTTAGAGGTGGTTTGGATAGTGAGATGAAATTAGATGATTTTAAATGAAAGTTGAAAGTTAAATAAAATATTGTTAGAATATTATTTTTAATATTATTATTGTTTTGTATTTGAAAAAGTTGAATTGTTTATTGTATTTTGTGTAGAAATTTGTGAAAGTTGTAATGATAAAATGGGTTGAAAGTGTTTCTCAATGCAAACAATCTTGTAGTTTGGGTAGTAATATTTTACTATTATTCATTATTCTATTATTATTTTTCATCTATTTTTCACAACTATTGACTGCTATTTAATATTATATCATTATTTTTTCACTACTATTCACATAATATCTGAGATCACCTTATTATCCAAATGTAACCTTAATCTCCTAACATGATTATGGCTGGGTTCAGATACTTGATTCTACAGAGAAGGCTGTTGAGCAGAGCTTGGCAAGCACCGGCCGTGCCAATACACGAGCAATGAAGATATACTCTGAGACTTCCAAGACCACATGCTTCACATGGCTTGTAATCTTTGTGATGACATGCATTTTTGTCATGGTTGTGCTTCTGATTCGCGTAACCTGAAGTACTTGTTGAGTCAGCCATACTAAAATTTCTTCCTGTGGTAGAAAGTTCTTTCTACCATCTTTGAGGGATGATCATATTGGCAAGTACCACTTCGTATGTGTACGACTGTCCACTGCACACGTGTATGTCAAGTTACAGCGTTCAGATCTAGTATAGTTGCACATCACCTTTACATTTTAATGCACCTTTACTGTGATAAATGGTCACCTACTTCGAATCGATTCTCTTCTCAATTTCTAGAATTGTGTTTCTCCTGTAAAACAATGTTTAATCCGGAAACATTTCAATTTGATTATTATTAAGTTTAATTTTTGTTTATACTTGAGTTGTCTTGGGAGGAAAATGAATTAAACATGCGTCATAAATGTCATTTCCTTGAAAATTTCGCCTAGAATTGCCTCCATAACATGATAACATGATCCTCCACCCTTGGGATTTAGTCTTTTAGATGTTAAGATGAAATCCAACATTCCAGGAAACAAGCAGTGATCCCTATGATAGAGATCCTTCCTTGGACATCAAATTATGAGGGTGAAGCATAACATAATATCATGTAATTATCTAAATTTTAGGCTGCACGAGCGTTACTCGGGTTTATATGTTTGAAATTGTAATAAGAAATATAACTTAAAATTTTAAAACTTATAATTAAATTATAAGTTTTATATTTTAAAAGTTGTTTATTGTTTGATAAATATATATTTAAAGTATTTTTAAAATTAATTATTGTAGTTTTTTAAAAATATACAGTTATATATAAAAGTTTTTTTTATTTTTTATAAAATCTTCAATTTGGTGTTTAAAAAAAAAAGTAGACTTAAGTATTTTTAAGTGATTAAAAAAATTTTTTTATAAATTCATTAAAAAAAATTTTAAAAGTTTTTAAGGAATTAAAAACACTTTTTTTAAACTTCCAAACTCGACCTCAAACAAGATCTAACTTGGTGAGGGATACTGCCAAAGCAAAACGATTGGAAGAAGCATCGTCCCCCCGGTACTGCATGATGCTCACCCAACTTTTAAGCGTCAGGATATAGGCTATGGACTATCTATATAGCTTGCCCTGCAGGTCCCCACCCCCCAAATATTACGTACAGCATACGACAATTATCAGGAAATGGCCAAAAAATACAACCCAGAAGCTGAGTAAAATTGATGATATCGGCTCCTACAAAAATACAAAAAGCATAAGGCATCAGCTCAGAGTCTCAGACCCAACCTCTACCCAGAATGTTGGTCGAGCCTAAAACAAACTGTTAACGTTAAAAGCATATATCTTTAGAAGTTGAAAAAGTTGAACCTTTTGGAACGAGAGGAGAGAATTAATGAGATGCAAAAAAAAAAAAAAAAAACTTTCTGGATCTTATGCTTTTCTGCAATTCACACCTCAATTGAGCTAATTTCAAATAAACGGAGCAGAAATATCTAATTTCTGCCTTACATATACTCGAAACAAATATGTAGATTCACGAGGATAATTTCAATTACATTTACTATTTACATTCCCTAAATTATTCTGTCCTTAAAAATAGAAAGAAGAATACAGACTTAATTATAACAAGAAAGAACACAACGGGTAATAAATATTATATATATATATATATGGACTAGCTACAACATGAATATTATTGCCTTCTAACAGGCTCTGATTTTCTTGGAAGGCTTGTTGTCTAGTGGAATGAATATGGAAGCAAGATCGTGGGGAACTTCGAAAAACCTTAATGGAGTAGGGCTCATTTTTCTTCTTGCCATCCGGGGTTTTTTTGGAGCTGGTGGGCATACCAATGGAGCCTTCAAAGTTATCAGTTCGGATGACTTGGGTGTGCGACACTCTTGATCTTCATCTTCTAGGATCAGCTCCTTTGTTTCGTCTGGATTGACCACCACTACTGCTTCCAATATTGCATGATCGAAGCTTCGAGTTCTTCTAACTGTTCGTATCGGTGTAACTGGCCGAAATTCTTCTACAATTTCGAGACCCATTAGCCAACAAGAGAGGATCGAAGTGCTATAACTCGGGGAGAGATTTCTCAGGTGATATTTGATATATATATAGCAAAATGCAGCAATATAATTGAGAGAAAGAGAGATGTGTGTGTGTGTGTGTGTGTGTGTGAGAGAGAGAGAGAGAGAGAGAGAGAGAGAGAGAATGTGAGGATGAATGTGGGGGAGGCAGATAGGGGAATGATGAAGACGTATAACCGGGATGTTGGCAAAGAGCGAAGAAGGAGACAAAAAAGAAACATTTAAAAGTAAAGTAAAATTAATTGCGTGTGCGGCGTGGGAGTGAGTGTTACTACATACATATTATTAGAAAAATAAATTACTTTTATATTATAAAAAAAAAAAAAAAGGAAGCGACGCAGTCTTTAAGCAAGCAAGAAAGTGACAAGGAAGATGGGATGCATGAGATCATGGCTGAAGAGCTGATCTCTTCATGTGGTCTCCCGCAAGAGTTCCGGGGTCTTGGGGTGGGCTCTCCTACTTTTCCACAACTCTTCAGTTTCAACTTTCACCCTCCATTAATTCCCATTTTGCTTCTCTCTTTCCAAGTACTACGTACATCTGTCTCAAACTAAGGGTAAATTTCTTTTTCTTTTTTATTTTTAGTCATTTTTGGCTTTTATGTTGTTTGTTTGTTCTTGATCTTGCAATTTGCCCTTTTTTTCTTTTTAATTTTGAAAATGAGTAATAATAAAACAAATCAACTGATCTTAGCTAGGTACGTAAGAGGACTCACATATCTATTTCTCAAAATTTTCTTTAAATTTTAACTAAAAATATCACTTTCTATATATTTTTTTAAAAATTTTTATTCATCTTTAAAAAATTTCTTACATCTCATTCTCTATATTTTTTTTAATCTATTAAAATAATATTATTTTTTATTATTTTTTTACTATTTTATTTCACATCATAATACTATTTTTAATAAGATATAATAAATATTTGATATATAGGTAAATAGTGACCTCCCAAATATATGAAGTAGTGTCCATCCCCCAAATCCTCCCTCATTTATGTGGGACTCAAATGGGATTAAACCTTATTTAAAATTTCAAATAATAAGAGACTTTATATTATAAAGAGTCCAATAATATTATGAGGGTTAATTATGATCAATCTATATAATATTGATCGTCTGTATGTATTACTCTAAATAATTAAAGTAGGTCAAAGGGTACAATAATATTACACGGACAGCTGCTTGCCATTATATGCTTAAAATTGATGCCAACAAAATAATTATTATTCTAGAAATCCCGCGACCGATCTTTCTACTGCATGAAGAAAAAAATGCAAATTATTGGGCAGATTGACAGCTGGATTAATGTCACTTCAATGGTGAATCCCCCCACAACCCGATTTAGAAAGATAGATAAAATTAAAGGTTTGTTTGTCTCTTCTTCTTGTATACATTATATACAATTAAGGACAAAACAATACAAGATTACTTCCTCTTCCTCGTTTTCTCTGGTATACGTGGAAGAAGAAGTTAAATATTTATTTTGATAATATATATATATATTGAGGCCAAAAACTGATTTTCCCAAAAACGATGGAGCTGGATTTTAAATATTAATTTATTGAGCATGGGTAGCATGCATGTCTACTAGTAGAGTACCGGGCGATCCAATATCATCATCGATCCCACATAGAGTTAGGGGAAAAGTAGTGGGAAATGGGAATGAATCATGAGCTTATTGGTCTTAATTAATAATTAGTATAATCCAAATTATAATGAAGGTAAGGTACGATTGCTTAGGATCCAAACCTAATTATATATTTTCTAAGTTGAGAGGCAAAAGCTGCCGACCTCACATGATTTTTGGGCCAAGTATTTATTTTGTTCTCTCTCTCATGTACTGGTCATGTGTAATCTGGTGATTCATTCACGTACCAACAGCAGATAGGGGAACATAAAAAAGTAAGTATTGGAAGGTAATGAAGTGGATGGCATGTGGTTGCTTTTGCCAGATTAAGAGGATTGGTATTGTAATTATTATTAGACTCATCAAATATAAATTTAATAATTTTATTTAAAATAATTTTATATTAGATTCATCAAAATTTATCAACTTAAAAAAAATGAGAAAGAGCCGGCTAGGAATTTTGCTTTTGTGCCATGCTCATTTTTTTTATTTTTATAATTTTTTTTGTTGCTTAATGATTAAGAAAATATCATTTAATAATATTATAATTTTTTTAAGATATTTAAGAGTATTAAAAGATGATGTAAAAAAGACAAAATAAAATAAAATAAAAAACCTAACACTAACATGACATTCTAAGGAGGCACACTAATGGGCCCCTAGCAATGCCCTCAACTTAAACTTTAAATTATAGCATTTGAGTATTATTCTTCGTATTTGAAGAGTTATTATTTAGTTGTCAAAATATTTTTTTATTACTTTTTAATATGTTTGTTAGATGAGAAAATTATAGATGAGTTTGTTGGTTTTATAATTTATATATTATATTATTATTTTGATAAATCCAATAATTAATCAAATGTGGAGTTATGAATGTAAATGTGATGACTTTTCATCAAACTTATACTTTCCATTAAATTTTAAAGAAAATTTTGATGTAGTTAATGCCAATGCTCTAAGATTGTGTTTAGACAATGAAATGATTTTAGATATTCTGTGAATAATAAAAAAATATTAAATAATAAAAAAAAGTAAATAAATAATAATAATAAATTAGAGTATTATGATAATACTATCACCCAAACCTGATATTCTTAGACCTTGCTAGCTGCTTGCGGAGGAGCTAGGAAATTAAAAAGGAGAATTAATTGGCGGGTGGATCGGATCTAGGCCTAGTCATCCAGCATAAATATTTTACATGGGAATATACAGGAATGTGTGAAACATTTAAGTTAATTATTGAGTTTGGACTGACTGCCAGATTCATGATCATGATTCGACTCACCACTCTATGTATGGGTTTTTGTTCCCTTCGCTCCTAGCTGGTCTATTCCCCCGCATTATCATGACCATAACCTTAAAACAATGAAAAATGTACAATAATTTTCATGCTTGGTTCGATTCAAATTAAGTTTCCTTTGTCACATGAGTACCACATGATATAATAGGAAAACTATAGTATAATAGAAAAAATGATCTTGTTTCTTGGGCCTGTATTGATCATCTGATATTCCATACTATAATTTTCGTAGCTGCTGATCTCCCTAGCTAGTTCTCTCCGTATAAATACAGTACTAGACTTGTGCTAAATCCATTAAAATGATGAGTTCTAATTATTTGTTCTCTTGTATAAATCGGCTCATATTCAAAGCAGCCATGCAATATTGTCAATAGAATAGTACTATATATACTTACATTTTTACTTATAAAACTCATACATATTAAAGACTGACATCATATCAAGAAGTAAGTTTTTTCTTAAGTATATTTAGTATTTTTCATCGCGAATATATAAAATAAAAAAATAAAAGATGATCGTCAAATGGAAGCTAGCATTGATGGACATTGTGAATGATCAGGAATTAATTGAGAAGGTTAATATAATATATATACATATATATATATATATTATATATATGTATATTTCAAGCAATTATGTATGTATATGAATGGGAAAGATAAAAAGTCAATAAAAGTTGGCTCTTTCTATGGTAACCACTAACCAAATTAAAGTCATCATAACTTGGTAATTAGAGATTCTTATTCGAAGTTACTGAAGTCAACAAAATTAATGGGCACTAGGCGCCTTTATTTATTGACAAATAAATATAATTATCGCCAATGCGTAAAACTTGTTAGTAATTACTTGAATATCACTTGAAATCAAGTTCATGAATAATGATCATGCATGCACAAGCAAATATTTATTTATGGCGTCAGAAAATAAATAAATAATTATAAACATAGAAAAAATTATTTATAAGAGGTGATCAGATCGAGTTTTTAATATGTATTATAAATTCTTTATTTGCGATCAATTATTTATAATTAAATGACGCTTTCCAGCCAAAATGAATCACAAATCATTATTTTAAATTTCGTTCCTGCCAAAATTTTCATTTCAATTTAGTGTCCAATACACTATACCCCTATGTTCTGTTTCGCTCCAAATTTCAATCCGTTCCAAACATTCTAGTCAGAATTGGCATTCCGGTAGCTATTTTATTTTGGACTATTTTTATAATTTTTTTGTATTTTAATGATATTTTATAAGATTAAACCCAAATTATATTTAATTAATCTTAGAATATAAAATATATTTACATAGTTTTACTTTTTTGTAACTTTAAATATGTCTCCTCATTTTATTTTTTTAAAATATCATTAATATTAATAATTTATCTATTCTTTTATTGTTTTTCTTTATTTTTGTTTCTCAACTTAAATTTGTATTTTATTTTAATATATATTTATTTTATAAATTTTCAATTCATTCATATATGTATACATATACATGTGATACACACTTACATATATGTATTTATTTTATTAGTTGTTAATTTATATATATATATATATGTATGTATGTAAATATTAATATACAATATATAATTAGTCTTAAAACGGTGCACCAGAATATACTGGAATTGAAATATTCCATTCTAGTACTGAAATCGGAATGATCACTTAAACAGAATTCAAAACATTGTTACAAATAATTTTTTGGTTGCAAATATTTAGTCACAAAAGTCAGACTTTCTTGTGATATATATACCAAGTTAGGTAATTAAATCATAGTTTTGAATTTCGTTCCGTTCCAACCGGAACGGCTGGAATGTTCCGTTTCGGTGCCTCAACTGGAACACTATACCTCCTTATTCTGTTCCGGTCCAAATTTCGGCCCGTTCCAGTCATTCCGGTCAAATTTTAGTCGTTTCGGTCAAATTCCGACCGTTCCGGTCCAAATTCCGGCCGTTCTAGTCCCTATTCCGGTTTAGATTATTTTTCTGATTTTTTTGTATTTGAATGATATTTTTTTTTAATTTTAAATTTAGATGGTATTTAATTAATTTTAGAATATAAAATATATTTATATACTTTGTAATTTTAAATACGTCTTTTTTTAAATATCATTATTTTTAATATTTTATCTATTTATTTATTTTTGTATCTCAACTTAAATTTGTATTTTTTCAACTTACAATCATTTTATAAATCTTCAATTCTTCTAATATGTATACATATATATATGATACATATTTACATATATATGTCTTTATTCTATTAGTTGTTAGTTTATATATATATATATATATATTATAATATATAATTAATCCTAAAACGGCACACCGAAACAAACCGATATCGAAATATTCCGTTTTAGTACCTCAATCGGAACGATCACCGAAACGAAATTTAAAATTTTGAATTAAATATCAATCTTGCTAGCTGTAACGTCTTAATGGAAGACAAAAATCACCATAACTTATATTCTAAAAGAACTAATCAATGATATAATTAGAACTCCATTAGAATTTTATAAAGAACGATAAATTTTCATTCTCAAACAGTGTAGGATCTCATAGTACTCCACCAACCATAATCCTTATCATATAAAGTATTACAATCTATTTTCTTAAATTTTGATGTCTTCATCAAGCATATCCATTGTATATAGCATGATTTAAGTCCCATATTTTTAGTTGGGATAGACTAATCTATGCTAGCTGCATCGATCTCAATATATCATAGAATTTTTACAACAAAATTAAACTAGGAAAAAATTGCTGCCACAAATTAACTCAATGCATGATGTAATTAATGACCTCTATATATGTATTGAAAAAACAAACAAAAATAAGCAAAGACAAACACACACACATGCATGATACCTCCATGGTTGGTTGTTGACTTGTACTTAGAAGAGAATCCTATGTAAATCATTTAACACATGAGAAATGGTAAGCTAGGCAGGCCACATTATTCAACCGTTGGAGCAACCCTTAGGGCTCATGAGAACTCTCTGGATTGAGAGATGTGAACTCATGTTGTGTAGGAGAATTATACATTCTAAAATTGTATATATCATTAATACTCAAGATTTTAAAAAAATAGATGAGATTTAATAGAGAAAGAGTAGGGCCGTTTTTGTTTACTTGCAGCACTAAATTATAACAATAGAAGACGATGATGATGTAGACTTTCAAGGCATCCGATGAACTTTACAAATATCAAGATAGATTAAACAAAGAGATTGATGGTTGTTGCTTGAAACCCATCACATGCTTTCCCACATGGATATTGTCATCGCCCACATGAAACGGACATATATATATATATATATATATAGATGGTCCCATGCATGGTCATAAATTATTCTTCCAACTAATATCACTCGGCCTTTAATTTTGTATATAGAGATCACCTTTCATCGTCTTTAATTTTCCATTAATTAATGTTACAATCTTTTAGAAATATTATGATTCTTCATAAATGTTTCTATATAAAGTAACTTAGGCAAAAAATCTACAATAGGATTTCAAGGTTCAAACGTCGATGCAGGGGTATAAAAAGACCGAATCGGACCGGTGGACCGGACCGGACCGGTTGTCCCGGACTGGGACCGGACCGGACCGGTTGGAGTTCGGTCCGGTCCGGTCCAAAAAATATATGGACCGGAAAATTCCGGTCCGGTCCCGGTCCAGGGAGTTCATCCCCCTGGATCAGACCGGACCGGACCGAATCCCTATTTTTTTTAAAATATAAGTATATATAAATAATAATATATAAATTTTAATATTAATATCAATATATAATATATACTCTTATAATATTAACATATAAATAATAAGTGTATTATTATTATTTAATATATTATTATTAATTTATTAATATTTACTAACATATAAATATATAATATACTAATATAAATTGTAATAATGTTATTACTTATTAGTTATAATTTATTAACATATACTAATGTAATAATATTATTAGACTATTAGATTATTAATTATAGTTTACTAATATACTTAATATTTAATATTAACTAATATATTAATAGATAATATATACTCTTATATATTAATATATAAATAATAAGTGTATTATTATTATTTAATATATTATTAATAATTTATCACTATTTACTAACATATAAATATATAATATACTAATGTAAATTGTAATAATGTTATTACTTATTAGTTATAGTTTATTAACATATACTAATGTGAAAGTGTTATTAGACTATTAGACTATTAGTTATAATTTACTAACATATTTAATATATAATATATACTAACATATTAATATATAATATATACTTTATAATATTAACATATTATAATTTATAGTAATTAAATTTGGACCAAAAAAATATTTGATTATTGTAGAATTATATATTAAATTTAGCCCATTAAATCATATGGGACACCCCTGGACCGAACCGAACCGCCCCTGAACCGAATTGGACCGGACCGGTATGGACCGAACTCATGTTCGGTCCGGTCCAGGGTGAGAGAATTCTTTGACCGAATGAAATCGGTCCACAAATTTCCCGGACCGGACCGGATCATTTACACCCCTACGTCGATGCACTAGATCATTATTATATTTTTAAAATATATATATTTTTGTCAATACGATCTTGATCTTTATATTATTTTTGTTTGAAGGCTACAGTACTTTGAATGTACAATTATTATTTATCATTATAAAAAAAAATTGTTTATTTATAACTAATTACTTTCCCTTAAATAATTATTTTCAACAAAAATGAGAGATAAATAATTTTTTTATCACAAATAATTAATTATAAAAGCCCAATTTTCATATAATGAGTATAACATGTGTTGTCACGAGCTCACAAAGTAATTAACTCTATATTATATACACACACATATATATATATATATATATATATAATCTCACCACTTTGAACAGTACTACTACTTCTATATATCTCATTTATATATTATTTAAACATTAATTATAAACGAGAAAGATGATGATCATCCAGTTGCTTTAGATTATTGGACCATCCTATTAACTTTTTTACTTCAAAAAAATGCACTTAAAAACTTAAAACAAAAAAAGTTCAAAAAGTTAAACAAATTAATAAACGTTTTCATTCCCAATTCAGGCCTACAAAACAGAGGTGCAATCGGCTCAAACTAGCTAGCCAGCCAGTGTGACCTCACCATATTTATTATATACCTCTCCACCCAAAATTAATTAATGAGTCGTCTTGTGACTATATATATATATATATATATATATATTATGACATTAAGTACGTCCTTTTATGCCATTGTTTTTGTAAGTATAAAACTGCAGTAGTTCTCTCTCTCCCTCACAGAATATTCTTATCCATAAACTTAGCCAGAGTAACCTCACCCCATATATATATATATATATATATATATATATATATATCTTGTTTTGTGTTACTCATTTTGTTGACTAATTTGTCACCTTCTCGGCCAATATATTGAATTAGGGATGTAAATTTAAATTAAAAAATCAGAGAATTGACTTGGACTGAATCAAAGCGGATTGGAAATTTCGATTTCGAATCGATTCGGTCTGGTACCGATTTTAGAAATTGTGGAACCAGATATAACCGGTCCGGTTTCGATCATTTTAAGATTGAACCAGACCAGACAGATCCTATTTACTTTTATTTATTTTTATATTTTTATGTATAATTATATAATATGTTTTATATTATATATAAATTATAAATTATAATTAGATATAAAATATAAAATAATGTTATAACAAATAAAAATGTAATCTTAGACTTTAGACTTTAATTTGTGTGATTCTTAAACTTGTAAAAGTATATTTTTATAGCAATTTTTTTTTATAAAACAGTTTTTATTTTATAATAGTTTTTTTATTGTAAATTTTTTTTTATATATAGTAGATTTTTTTATTAAAATAGATTTTTGTAATGGATTACAATTTTTTTACTAAACAGATTTTTAAATCAGATTTTTTTTTTAAAGAAAAAAGACTTGGTTTTTATAAATTTACATTTTATTAAAATTAAATCGAAACTGATAAAATTGATGCTACTGATTTTGTGAGTTAATCAGGCATAATCTATGATTCAATTTTAAAAAATACAAAAACAATAATATGGATTCGATTATTAATTTTATTTAAAATTAGACCGATTACTCCTATTGAATGAACAAATATTAAGTGAGAGGACGAGAATCTTTTGGAGAATTATGTTGGGATGCACGAGCCCTACAACATGAGCTGTACAAAACCAACATGCGCTGCAAAACAAAGGAAAAATAATTTACCCGCTCGTATTTTATGGACAACACATAAAGTGGATTCTTGTACTCGTTAATCTTACAGTACACATTATTTGACGTGGATCGAGCAACGCTTTTCTTCTTTTAATTTCTCATCGGTTTCAGTCACATGTATTGTTATAGCATATTTGTATAAGAGAAATATTTTAATTACAAAATAATTATATAAAAATAATGCAATCGGTAATTGAACTTCGTTGCCTAAGTTTGATGGATGCTAAATTTGCTAGCTTCTTTAAAAGAACTCGTAAGCTAAGTGGGTCATTAAATTATGGCGTCGCTATAATTGGGCCCTTGTCCAGTCATTAAAGGCCCATTTCTTATTCAATTTCATTGATTACACAACACTTATTTTTATTTAGTTTTTATTCTCACGCCATACACCATATACCATATATTTTATAAGAGAATATATATATATATATATTTAAAGTTATATATTGTGTGGTGTGAGAATGATATGTAGAATTTTTTTTAAATAAATATTTTGCATTTTATAGATATCAAAATATTATTTTATCATAATTAAATATCAAAAGTTATAACCCATTTTATATCTCTTATCATTTCTCACTGAGAGAGGGCACCTTAAAAACTAAAATTAAATATCAACAAACCTCTTTGCCAGTTTGGGCTAGACTTTGCTATTAGCCCTACAAGTCAAAGTCCAACAAGTTTCAACTAAGTCCAAGCCCATAGTATATCAAATTTTATTTTATTTTTCGAACAGCACATTGTATATCATTAGTATTGTAATTTGCACGTAATCATTATTTCGGGAGTCCAACTATTTATGAGTTGTTTTAATTTAGCAATTTAAAATTCGAGAATTGTTATAATTATAAAGAGATTACATAAATAAAAGTTCATAATCATTTCATAGTATCTATTAGATTTATTTTATAATAAAAGTAATTTTACAATCTGACATAACGCATTAAATCACATCAATTTATAAATTTATTTTTATATAATCTTTTTATGTTAAGTATTTTCCTTAAACTATAGAGAAAAAAAAAATCAAAACCCTTAGAGTATAAACCATTATTAGAAGTATTCAAAAATTTCGATTTCCAAACTTAGTCCGACTTTCGCTTTGATTCTGATTCCGATCGGAGTCGAAAGTTAGAATTCGGAATTAGAGTCGAAATTACTCCAAAATTAGAGTTCAAAATCAGAAATGGAGTCTAGGTTAGTTCCGAACTCCGACTATTTATACTTTATATATTATATATTGTAAGATAAATATCAATTGCGTAAATGGCTCAGTGGTAAAACACGTTTTTCATCTACCTCCATTCCTGGGTTCAAGTTATGAGTTTTACTTGTGGCTCTTTATTTTTATTTTTTCAGAGAACCTTAAACGACGTTGTTTTAAGGAAGTATATATTCATTTCTTTTAATCTTGAAAAACCCTAACCCTACATTTAATCTCTTCTCTCTTCACCCCCCCCCCCCCTTCCCCCCACTTGGTGCCTCTAGAGTCCAGCCATCACCATTTTTGTAAGTCTATTAGACCAGCAATTGGAAACCCATCTCGACTTCGTTCGTTCATCAGATGTCAACTTCATTTTGTTTCGAGTCTTCAACTTTGCCTTCGAAACCCATTGGAGCCCAGCTATTCATGACTTCGTTTCCATCTTGGTTCAACTTTGTTTCCCTAGTTGGTCGTCAAATGCCGACTTTGTTCGTGATTATGGGTTTTTGATTTTGACTTTGCCGACGACAGATTAAGGATTTGTTCATTTTTTTGATCATTTTGTTTACAACTTTTTATTTTATCGTTGATTATTGTTAACAAGGAGTATTAATTATTTAATTAGTAAAGTGAAGAATCTCATATTCTCAAATTTATGATTTTTTTAAGTACTCATAGGTTTCTATTTTGAACAAAAAAATTTCGATGAAATTCGATTAGAGTTTGGAACTCCAAACTCTAACTCCATTTCCAAATGGGAAGTGATTTTCGACTCTAACCAAGGTTGGAGTCAAAAACTTTAAACTACAACTCCGTCAGAGTCGGCGCCCAACCCTAACCATCATCATATTTCAATTAGAAAATGATAGCATGTCCACTCATTTTGACATCTCATATATTTTAATTTTTTTTTACTTAATAATTAAGAAAGTGGTTGCTAGTATATTGATTTTTTTATATTTTTTAAAAATATTCTAAAATGATAAAAAAATGATAATAATAAAAAGAATTTACTATCATTTGAGAGTGGATAGCACCAACCATTTAAATTTGTTTAAATTAATAATCATGACTTCGTTTATTTTCTCTATTATAATGTACAAAATAATCATTAAAAATTAAATATTTTTAAGAACTGAAATTAAGAAATTTACTTTTTTCCACTAATTTCATATTGTTTAATCTTGGGTCCGTCGAGAAAAAAAATTAAAAAAACGAAATTGAGATAATAAGAATAATAAGAATATTAATAATAATAATAAAGGACAGGTTATGGAGGAGTGTAGATCATACGCGAGAAACAGGAAAACCACAAAGGATAAATCTACTTTCCCGCATCAAGTATACTGTTTTATTTTATCGCTCTTCAAATTATTCATTTTTTATTTAATCATTAAGAAAGTAATTGGTAATATGTTAATACTTTTTTATTTTTTAAAAATATTAAAATATATTAAAAATGTATATAAATAAAAAAATAAAATAACAATTTTACTCTAGCGGCACGACTAGCATCACCCAGCACGCACAAAAATCTCAGAGTCAACGGAACAAACTTAAGGTGAAATAGCTGGCATGGGACCCACCGGCAGCCACAATGGCTCCATTGACTCGATGCACGTGAAACCGCGCCACTACAGAAATTTTGATTCCCCTTGCCCCCTAAGATCACGCTTTGGGCCCCCACCACACTCTCCAACCGAAGAGTCCAAATTTTATGCATTTTGATTTTATTTATCACCGCGTTGGTATGAGTCACGCGTGAATTTGAAGTTTTTTTTTTTTTCGAATTTTATTCACATGTGAGTGATGAGATCAAAAAACAAATACTAGTATTTCATTTCATTTTGTAGGTCCGTAATTTTAAGCAACTTTACAAAAATAAATAAATAAAAGCCCTCCAATCCAGTACAGTTGACTTCTTCCTTCGAATCTTTTGACCATTTCAACTCACAAAATCACCGACAACCGTCTCCGCCGACAGGCTGGCCTGCCGTTCGATAAAGGAGGATGAGCATTTCATTTTCAGGTCCTGATGGCTGATTCCCAACGTCCATTTTACGCCGTCGACTGAGGGGCGAAACTCGGAGCCGGAATAGGAGGGTGCTGGTGATGGTGCTCTCCTTCATATGTTACGATCAACATATTTGGATCGTCTTGTGCTCTTTCCACGTGCTTTCTCGCTGGGCACCCTTTCACGCTACTGCATCTATAATACCCTCTGCACAATTTAAAAATAAAAAATAATTAGCAAATTACTTTAAAGTCTCGCGTGTGCTACGAGATTCGTCATTTGACTTCTACACATCCCAACATGATCTACGATTTTTCGGTGAAAGAAAAGATATGAACCGTGATAATACCTTGGGTAAGGTGAGCCCTTTATCGGCTTTTGACCGTATTTTCTCCACGAGAACTCGTCCGACGGTATATCGGCGATCTTCGAGCTTATTGCTGCAACTCTGACGGCCCTCTTCACTCTGGATTTCCTAAAATCGCAGAAGAAATTGTAGATTAATAAACGAATTATTTGTAGATTACTAAAATTAATTTTCAATATCAAAATTATTGGTGAAGCATATATTTCCGGTACCTACCTTTTCTTGGAGCAATGGCAATGGTCAGACGAGGAGATATTCGCAGCAGATAGAGAATGATTCACGCTGCACTTTTTACGCTGAGATGAAGAAAGAGGCGGTTTCCCGGCCGACATGGTGGTGGTCGGAGCTATTAGGAGCGAGGAACCTTGTTTACCATTCGAAACGCTGCCGTCTCCGGTAACAGATGACATAAACGACGAGGTTGTGGAGGAAACGGGTGGAGATGTGCTGAAGCTCTCCTTCGACTGCTGATTTACCGAAAACACCGGTCGCGACCCGGAAGCAGTTCTAGGTTTCGAGAAATCAAGCGTGAAGGTCTGGGGCTGTTGGGACTGTATCTCAGGCCGGAACGGCTCTGGAACTGAACGGCGTTCGACGGGATTTGTCGGTCCGCTATAAGAAGGAGAGTTCGAAGGTCCACGGCGGAATCGGGCATGGCCGGTCCGGTTTAGGATGGAGATTACCTTTTTGAATTTGGAAACGGTGAAGTCGGTGATTTCTCGGCAGTCAAGGTGGGTGAGGTGGTTCTCGCGAGGGGCTTGATCGGAGAGCAGGGAGATCAGGTGCGCCATACTCTTCAATCCAGCCGATGCTTCTTCTTGTAAAGCCATCGGATCCTCCATCTTGGAGTAAGGGACCAGATCTATCGCCATAGCAGAAGATCGGAAAGAACCAGAGCAAAAGCAGAGAATCGAGAAGAAGAAGAAGAAGAAGACAAAGAGGAATATGGAGTAAAGAGATGGTGTGAGGAAGAGAGAGTGGGGGGCGAGGGGGTGGTTATAAAAGAGACGGAGGATGCAAAGTCAAAAGGGATTTCGTCAATCTCAGGATGGATGGAGATTAGTTGGACTTTTAATTATTTAATCTTTTATTTTTAGGAAAAAAGAAAAGTAAAGGACAGGACGAATCAGGTTACTGTAAAGGTCAAAGAGGGGAGTTGGTGGTGGGTCCCTCCCGAGTTTTGAAAAACGAATGGGGGAGGAAGATAAATTATTATAAAATAAATAAATAGGCGCTGGCCTTTGATTATTTCACAGTAAAATTGAGTTGGCTTTTGAAAAGTCGTCGATGAATTGTCATACATGAGATGACATTGACCCGTAATTTCGTCGATGGAATCAATGCAATTTAATAAATAAAAAAATAAAAATAAAAACGAATAAAGTTGGGTATCGTATAATCAACGGCATATCTCTTCTATGATCTATCTATCTATCTATCTCTTTATTTCTCGAGATCTATGTATGCGTATTAAATGTAGCAGAAGGTCAACATGTTTGGATTCCCAGAGTTAACCTAGACGCGTCTTTTGGCAAATGTTTTAACGTGAAAATCATGTCAAACCATGATTTTCTATAATGGGACCATGTCAAACCATGGTTCCAAGTTCCAACTCCTAAATATTCAAAGGTTTATACGGTCAAAAGCAATTTCCTTTAATTTTTACAATTGCTTGTTCTTTTTGGTTTTTGGGTTAATCCAAGATTCGTACTACTCCTTGGAAGTTGGGGGCTTTGATACCTTGCTTTTAAAAAAAGAAAAATAGTTAGATTCAGATTAAATAATAAAATGAGATAAAATTAAATATTTGTAAATGAAAGTTGAAATTTATAAAATATTATTATTATATTATTTTTTTAATATTATTATTAATTGATATTTAAAATTTTTAAATCATTTATAGTATTTTATATAAGAATTTAAAATTTTATAATAAAAAAATAAAATAAAATAAAGACGAAACTATTTCTTGATCCAACTGAGTTTACTAGAAATTACAGTGGAAATGTTTTATGGATCAAAGAGCTTGCAATTTGCTTGTGTTGTTGATGGTCTAGGTTGCTGCAACAACGAAAATGTTTATGTAATATTTTTATCTAGAAATTGACTGGTGGTTAAAACATTAATGCCGGACGCATATTAAATAAAATTACATTTTTATTTTGTTTGAGGTACAAAATAAACAATAAAAATCAGTGAAACTGTTGACCGACTTTGTATATTTCCTTTCCCTTATGATCATCCTCATTGCCTCAACTTGACGTTACCGGGAGCCATTTGTGGCTGTTGGATGAGTCTCCACTGATCCCACCATCTCTACATGGAGAGTTCGTGGAAGTTGACCTCAGAATAACAAAAATTAGAGAAACCAAAATAAAAATAAAATTCTTTAGGGCTAAGTAATGTCAAATGGGTTGACGTGTGTTATCTATTTCCGGACACGTGGGGGTTATCTAATGTTCAATGAGTGGGAAAACAACTGATCCGGATTAAGTCAAAAGGCCCAATAAGTTGAACCGATCCTCATTGGGTATACTAATTACTAATCGACCGAACCGGCTTACATTTTTAATTCAACAACACTTGAGTAGCTCAAAATAAAAGAGAAATCAATTTTCTTGAGAAGAGAGGAATATAAGAAATGAATGAGAAGTGGGGAAAAAGGTGTTTGCTTTGCTCCACCCAAGGCTTTGGATCTTTGAGATCTTTGGGATCTCTAAAGAGATTGATCATATTCCATGAAGGTAGTGGACCAATATAGAACTTATAATTAAAATATCAGCCATATCAATCTATTTTGATTTAGTTTTAAAGATATTATATTATATATATATATATATAATTATATAATATATGCATATGTGTGCGTGACAACAAGTTTGAGAAAAGATAATCTCAGTGGAGGCCGGCTTCCGAATCCTAATAGTTTCGCACTTACTCTTAGGAAACCATGGTAAAATTATCCCCATGAATATATTCTTTTCAAATATGCAATGTATGGGTGATCATAGGTCGACTCCCCCCCACTTTCCCGGCTGCTACCCGAAAAGTCTCTGCATTAGTTGTACATCAAAAAACCTCTACGGAACAGCCCCGAGTGCATGAGTTCCGGACTGCCCTTGACTTGATCATGACCGCGTTAGGTTTGAACTTTGAAGTCAAAACGTCACTTCACTTGTGGAGATCACTTAGGAGTATTTTTTAAATAAAGAATTAAAAATTTAAAAATTATTTTAAAAGGGAAAATTATTTTTAAGAAATAATTAATAATTATTTTACAAACAAGATTCTCCAAACAATCACCCTCCCTTATCTATATAAAAAAAATGATATCCACGTAACAAATTTCATAATATATGCTCATGTAAATTAATAGAGAAATGATTTATATAAATTTCTCATCAATTAGTCTTGCGTGCAAAACTATCGTATAAAAATAAACTTTAGAATATTGATATTGGATTAGTCAAATATTAATACTTTTCAAATTTTGAAAAAAATTAATAAAAATGTCCATACATTGAATTAGTTATCTACTTTTCAAAATTAGTCTACAATTTCTTTATTTTATTTTTTTATATATGAAAAGAACTATTTACATTTCAATCCATTGAAAATAATTATATAACTATGTATTTGCAGGTATGATGCTGCCATCTCACTACAACATGTGGATATTTGCTGCATTTTTTTATTCGGCGTTTGTTATTGGCAAGTGTTTTTATAGCTCTTTCATTTCATCCGCGTGCGAATCCATAACTCTTGGACGACTGATGGGGCCGCCATTAATTAAAGTGAAATTTGCAGTGAAAATTGACAGAAGCGTCGTCTTAGAAATATTGATATCCTGTTAAATGAGTGCCTGTGGCATTTACTCATCTATAATGGCAACTTTTTTCGTCGTTAAAGCATCTTGGAATCCGGCATTAACAAATTGCAGTTAATAGGCAATTTTAATGGCGTTTTGTGCTATTGTCGTAACAAGTAAAGACTTAAAAACTTAAAAATTTTACCTTTTCGCATCTCACATTTTAGACCCATGTATCTCGATCTGAAGCCCCTTCGCTCCCGAGAGAAAACCCCATTCAATCTCTCGATCTGTCGTCGACCTGGCCCTTCGCTCTCGAGAGAACCCTCGATTTGTCGCCCTTTCTCTCGATCTGTCACCCCCTCCTTCGATTTTCGTTAATTGCAGTTTTTCTTTTTCAGGTTTAGCTCGGATGTGGTTGGGGTCGTGTTTTTCTGGTGACTTGTGGCCTACATGCGCATCACAGATGAGATCTTCAGGCGCCGATCCACCAACACCTCGAAGGACTTCCCTTCAGGCTCAACGCATAGCTCCCTAAGAGTCATTAGCGGGATTCACGCGCCATCTCCAAACGTGTGGGGTTCGTCGGTTCGACCACCATTTTTGAAATCTTTAATTGCTATATGTATGAAATCATGTATATTTAATCAATAAAATTGAGAAAGAGAACCATCATTTTCTTTATGATCTCTGTGTCTCCTTACGTCGACACAACTAAGAATGCTTACTTTCTTCAAATATTTGGGAGAAGTGAACATTATTAAGCTTGCAGTGAATATGAAATCGCAGAACCCGATACCCCATTTGTGAAGAATATTTTCCCGCAGATGTAATGATCCACTAACGGCACTTAGATGCGATTGGGTGGACAGCAATAGTGGCGGTCAACTTGGATGTTTATCGGCGTGAAAATCGTCGAGAGGGGCATAAATATTTTGGCGGATCCCTAGAAGCGAGATAAAGAGCAGATGTCACGCTTGTTTACCGGTATTTTATCTGAGAGCTAAAAAATACATCTGATCACTATTAACTACGTTATTCTAAGTTCTTGTTGCGCCTTTAGCTCACAGCAAAAACTAGCAAATGTTGTAGTGTTTGCACGATCGATCGTGTATCAAATAATTGATCATTCATGTTTAGCGACTTAATTAATTTGTAAGAATTATTTAGACATAACTCGATCAGCACTTTTCTTATTATCAAATGACGAATTAATTATGTTTAGTTCGTGAAAACAAGTTATCGTCAGTACTCCGGCAATAAAAACATGAGTGGCGATATATATATATATATATATATAGCTATGGATCTTGGAATTAGGAATATTAACAAGATTTTAACTCCCATCTAGATAAACAAGTAGATGAGATAATATAAGATGAAATTAAATATTTTAAATAAAAATTAAAAGTTGAATAAAATTTTATTAGAATATTAATTTTTAATATTTTTATTATTTTGATATTTGAAAAAGTTTAATTATTTATTATATTTTATGTAAAAATTTAAAAATTATAATAATAATCAGATGAGATAATTTCTCGACGTAGGTTTAGTACTTGTATGGGTTCAATACTAAATGCAGCTAGCATGCCTCCCTCAGTACTTGTAGTAAAGAGGCTTGAACTACTTCGTGAATTCTTGCTTACTACTACTGTTTGCATGGGGGCCGGGAAGCTTAAAATATTTAAGAAACCCCCAACACCTATTAATCAAGAGTTTTGGGCTTAATATTTACATGTTTGTTCCATCGTATATAGCATCAGCGTTCAACTATATTTCTGACTCCTGTCGCATCAGGTCAGTCACCAAATGAAGAGAGTAAGGATCCCCTTAATTTCAATTGACCTTTGGATGTTAAATTGAATTGAGATGAGTTGAATTTTTTTTTTTTTATGAATAATATTGAATTAATATGGTAAAGTTAGTTTTAAGGGATTAAACTAAAATAAATTTAGATGTATTTAGATGTTAAAATGAGTTTAGCTATAATTATGAGGAGTTGAAAATAATTGTTAGTCATGCGTATAAATAGGTGTTAAATTGTAAAAGATGGTGAGTCACACGTATAAAGAATTTTTTAGTTAAGATGAGTTTAATAATTTAAGAGTTAGATATTTAGGTGCTAAACTCAATTTAAAATTAGACTGATTTGAATTGATCTGATTTTAGTTTAATTTAACTACCAAATGGGCCTGAGATTATTTCTTGAATGGTATGGTGGTACATACGGACTTCATTTAAAAATATCTGCGTACTAACATTGAGTGGTTTTTTTGGACCAATATTCCCTTTTAATTAGAGTTAGAGACAAAGCAGGGAATGTACTAATGGCTGCCTCAAAATAAGAATGGGAAGTGGCTGAACCAGAAATGATACAATTTCTTGCGGTACTTTCAACTTATTATGCCTCCGGGGATTACTCAGTTAGTGATTGAATCCGATTGTCTCTTGGTAGTTTCACAACTCAATGAGGCCGATTCTGTCACTTTGTCACCTTGGGGCTCCATCATTGCTGAAATTAGAAGTTTATTGAGTTCGTGTTTGGATGTGAAAATATGCCATGTAAATAGACTAGAAAACGGGGTAGCTCATGAACTAGCTAGACATGCGTGAGAAGTTGAGTCCATTTAGCTGTGGTGGGAGGGATTTCCAAACTTTATCTCTCAAGCTATTTGGCTTGACAGTCGTTTGTAATTGTTGATTCTCTCATGAATGCAAAACTCGTTATCAAAAAATACAAACATTACTAATAATACCATGAATGATCATACGCCATTGTAAAATTAAAAATGAACATTTATGAAGTGTTATTTGTGATAATAATGATTATTTGTGATGATAATAGACTTATTTTGACAGAAAATAATTATTTTAATGAAAAATAATTGACTATAAATATACAATTTTCTTCAAGTGCATAAGGAATTACAAATAAGAATGAAGACGATCATCCGTTAATTCTGGTTTTTTCCCCTTCTTTTTTCTGCAGAGTTATATCTTTAATTAGTATGCTGCTTGCCGTGCCAATAAAAACTTTAAGAATAATGTTATACAGATTTATATATAGGTCGTGCAAGAACATTAAATGCATGGATGCAATGCCATTGGATTAGATTACACGAGGATACGAATTATGTACTCATATAGGTATTTTTGGATCATTAATTAGTTATTATATGCTCCTCTCTACATGATCATGATCGTGGCTATCTACAAGTGACCATAAAATGTTTTTTACTGACTATATATTGGCTCTATTACCATGTGATCATTGTGTCATGATCGAATCAAGATTTCTTAAGTTTATATTCATATATAGATTTATTTTTTATTTATTTTTTAAATGGAACATGATTTTCAAATTAAATAGTTGAGATTTTGTTGCTTGCTCTTGTCACTTTTAAAATATATGCTAGATATGATCAATATATATAAATATTATCTTGGTAGAAGTATTAAATGCTGATGTGATAAATCTTTAACATTTAATTTGTATTAAATCACTTTTAAGATTAATTCTGAATAATAAATTAATATATAGATAGAAACAAATCTAATAGAAAATGTAAAAAATTAATAATTTGGTCTCGTTTGGATTTGGAAGTGGGTTGAGCTCATCTTAACCCACTTTCATTTCATCATTACATTTTTATAATTTTTTATACAAAACACAAATTCCTATACACCTTTTTTAAATCCCAATACACATTTTTCAAATCCTAAAATAATAATAATATTAAAAAATAAATTAAACTCATCTCAATTCATCTCATTTTTAAATCTAAGCGGGCTGAGAGTGATTCTTCGTACTTAATATTTGAGAAAGTTTTGATAGTACTTAATTAAAATCAATCTATAAATTCAAGAAATATATATATATATAAATAAAATTAAGCTTACCGCGTTCTTATTGATATAGATGACTTATCTACAGTAACCTGGATTTTCGTCGAGACCATGCCTATATATAGAATTATAGAAATGATACTATTCTTATAATTTTTTTTACAACTTTCTTTTATTAAATTTTTAATTTTACTTAGTGATTAAGAATGTGAATATTAATAAAATTATATTTTATTTTATTTTCTTAATAATCAAAAATATTAAAAAATTCTTAAAAGAAAATGATAATTTTTTTTAAAAAAAACACTGTTACACTATTAAGTTATAAAAAAACCATAAAAATAGTCTTACGTGTATCATCACTTATAGAATTAAGCAACAATTAAATTCCTATAAGAAAAATGATAATTTATAATGAGTTATTTGTAATGAAAATAGAGTACCGATCAATATTTTGTAGTGAAATTAGTTAATTGGTGGTTTAATTATGGGATACATGAGGAAAAATATAAAAAAAAAGGCCTTCATTCTGACATTGTCTTTCTTTGTTTCCCATTTGCTGAATATGTTTCTGCAATTAAGACTATATAATGAAGGAAATAAATAAATAAATAAAAAATAAAAAAATCTCAAGTCAGGCGCAAGTTCCCGCAAGCGAGAGAATCTTGCTGCCAGAACTGATCAACTCACGTGCATAAAACGAGTAGAGTGGCGAGGAATAAGGTTTACCCAAGTCATGTACGTAAGATCTAAGGCATAATATATAATCCATGCTTAACCCAAAATCTAATCTCCGATCCATTACTTTTATTTACCTGCCATTTTCTTTCTTTTTTAATTTTCCTTTTCTTTCTCACGACAGCTTCTCATTTGAAAATCATTTTCTCTCTGCTTTGTTGTCGAGGCTGCTAGCTAGCTTCTCCTGCATCAATCCCATTTCGTCATTCACATAAAAGCCATTCAATTTAAATTATTTATAACGAAGCTCTTGCCGATCGAACACCAATATTAATAGATCATCAAAATAATGTTAAAAAAAAAAAAGAAAAAAAAAGAATACAGAATTCCCTTCTATATAAGATAGGATGTAACCATCTCACTCTTTCTTCTCTCTTCCCTCTTTCTCTCTGAGTGTGTGTGCGCTTCTTTTATCCAGTTAACCATGATTACCGGTAAAGACATGTACGATGTGTTTGCGGCCATCGTGCCTTTGTATGTTGCAATGCTATTAGCATATGGCTCCGTCAAGTGGTGGAAAATCTTTACACCCGACCAATGCTCCGGCATCAACCGCTTTGTGGCTGTGTTCGCAGTTCCTTTGCTTTCTTTCCATTTCATTTCTTCCAATGACCCTTATGCCATGAACTATCGATTCATTGCAGCTGATTCCCTCCAGAAAATCGTCGTTCTTATTGCTCTCTTTCTGTGGCAAACCTTCAGCAAAAATGGCAATCTTGAGTGGATGATCACGCTCTTCTCACTTTCCACCCTCCCAAACACACTTGTAATGGGAATCCCACTTTTGAAAGCCATGTATGGAGATTTCTCCGGCGATCTTATGGTCCAGATTGTGGTTTTGCAGAGTATAATTTGGTATACTCTCATGCTCTTCCTGTTTGAGTTCAGAGGTGCAAAGCTCCTCATTGCCGAGCAATTCCCTGAAACTGCTGGATCCATCACCTCCTTCAAAGTTGATTCCGACGTTGTGTCATTAAACGGTCGGGAGCCATTGCAGGCTGATGCTGAGATCGGCGACGATGGAAAGCTTCACGTAGTGGTAAGAAGATCGGCGACAGCATCTATGATTTCTTCTTTCAACAAATCCAATGGACTAAACTCGTTAACTTCGATGACCCCACGTGCATCGAACCTCACCGGCGTTGAGATCTATTCCGTACAATCTTCTCGAGAACCCACTCCGAGGGCTTCGAGCTTTAACCAGACAGATTTTTATGCCATGTTTGCTAGCAAAGCACCCAGTCCAAAACATGGATACACAAATAGTTTCCAAGGCGGCGATGTTTACTCATTGCAGTCTTCGAAAGGAGCAACGCCAAGGGCTTCGAATTTTGACGAGGAGATGTTTAAGATTGGGAAGAAGAGGCCTGGAGGGCGGAGCATGAGCGGTGAGTTGTTTAATGGCGGTTTCGTTTCATCGTACCCGCCTCCAAACCCTATGTTGTCGGGTTCTACTAGTGGTGGCCTAAGGAAGAAGGAAAGTAATTTTGGCGGTGGTGCAGTGCCTAACAAGGAGCTTCACATGTTTGTTTGGAGCTCGAGTGCGTCTCCAGTTTCGGAAGGGAACCTGAGACATGCAGTTAATGCAGCTTCCTCCACGGACTTTAATGGTGTCATCGATCCTTCCAAGGGCGCTGCTCCTCATCAACATGAAAATGCTGCTTCAAGAGGTAATCGAGTTTTTACATTTTATTTGGATATTAAGCTATTGAGATGAATTGAGTTTTTTTAAAAATAGAGATGGTGGGTTAGTTTTTGTAGAATCCATTTAAAATGATGTTAGATGATTTATATGTTAAAATACGAGTAGATATATTTATAAAAATTTGAAAAATGTTGTATATTCTACATATAAAAAAGTGTTAAGTTATTAAAAAAAATTGTGAATTTTACGTGTAAAGAAATTTTGAATTAAGATAAATTTAATGGTTTAAAAATTAAATATTTGGTTATTAGATTTAACTTAAATTAAACTAAAACGAGTTGATCTCAATATAATTTGACAACCAAATAGATTCTTAATCTCATAACCAAGAGTAGTATGTACCAATATTTTGAATACTGTATCGATGGACGTATCGGTCAAGATATTTGAAATATTTCGATATCGGTATAATTTCATCAACTATTTAAAAATAATCTATACATAAAAAAATTATATATAAATACATATATAAATTATATTTTAAAATAATAGTTAATATATAAATAAATAAATTATATATAATATATGTAAATAGTCTAAGTTAAATTAAAAAATTAAATTAAATTAAAAAAAAAATTCAAAATCTAGTACAACTAATACATATATAACCAATATGACTAATATTCGAGCTGGTATGAATACTGGTCATTATTCCAGTACAGCATATACCGAACGTATCGACCAATACGATACAGAATTCAAAACACTCATGATACGTAATACTTGTCTCTATGTGATTTTCATGGAAATTATTTGATAATATCCAACTTTTCTTCATGACGTCATAACCAACGGTACGCCAAGTTCTTACAGCATTATTACTTCGTGTCACATTGTCAAGATAAGTGTCAGTATA
This sequence comes from Platycarya strobilacea, assembly GCA_036898215.1. Lineage (NCBI taxonomy): Eukaryota > Viridiplantae > Streptophyta > Magnoliopsida > Fagales > Juglandaceae > Platycarya > Platycarya strobilacea. Next base: position 4,642,661 of record CM072555.1, read on the forward strand.
TTTTGTAATTGTATTAGCTGCTGTCTCTCTGTGATGTTTGAGCTAACAGCTTTCATGTACAGGAATGCACGATTTAGATGAAAATTTGAGCGCAGCAAGAAAAATGAATGGGGATAGGGAGCTTGATATGGGTGAAGCTGGTTTGAAGTTCCCGACAAGCGGGTCTCCTTACACGTGCCAGAAAAAAATGGAGATGGAAGATGAAGGAGATACTAATATTGGAGCAAAGAAGCACCAAATGCCTCCGGCGAGTGTAATGACTAGGCTTGTACTTATCATGGTTTGGAGGAAGCTTATCAGAAATCCCAACACCTACTCAAGTCTTTTTGGCCTTACATGGTCTCTCGTTTCATTCAGGTACGTACGTATACGTAGCTACCCCACTAATTAATTAATTACGTACTCATCATGCTGTTCATGTACTTGTGAATATATTTCCTATGCATCTGTTGGTTTTCTGTCCATATTAATGAACACTTTTTATTGCATGCATGATGCCACACTTGGATTATAAAGATATATATTTTCTCGAGTAGTGTTATATATAAATAATATTGTGCATCCATATGCACACATGTATATACTTATTAGTTGTATTCATATATTTCATTTTAAATATTAAATTTTTATTAAAATCTACCTTCTCATTTTAATATTGGTATACATATAAGTGTGTGCTGTATTGCTTGTATTTAGATTTTTTTTATTATAAAGTATATTTAATATATTATATAAAATTACGTTAATTTATAAATTTATTTTTATGAAATCTTTTATATAATTGTACGTAGCACTAATCTAAATATAAACATTCAATGACAATGGTAATTAATCGATCGATGGTTTAATTAATTTGATGACTATGGTTTGTCCTTAGATATCACATCCAAATGCCGTCCATTATCAAAGGATCCATTTCAATATTATCCGATGCGGGTTTGGGAATGGCTATGTTCAGTCTAGGTACGTTTTAACCAAGACACAAAAAATTGATTTTCTATTCATGTACTATCAGTAAATTTACTACATATTAAGATAGCAGTACTTGGGCCCCATGTTTCTTGGAAATGAAAATGATGGCTGATATGTAAAATGTTTGGTCAATTAGGACTGTTCATGGCTTTACAACCGAAGATAATTGCTTGTGGAAAATCGGTGGCAACATTTTCAATGGCTGTTAGGTTCTTGACTGGCCCCGCAGTAATTGCTGCTACCTCCATTGCTGTCGGTCTTCGCGGTGTTCTTCTGCATGTTGCAATTGTTCAGGTATTGCATGATGCAGTACCATTCATAAATTTCAAGAAATATAACTAAAGCCATCCATGCATGCTCAAAATTTAATGAGAAAGCTAGCTCATGCGCTTAAAGCGCATTTACCTAATTCATGGTTTCGTTTAGGAATTTTTAAGAACTAATTAAACGAGCAAAATAGTTTACATTAATGAAACTCTTATGTACTTCCTCATGTCCGCAGGCTGCTCTTCCCCAAGGGATTGTTCCCTTTGTATTTGCCAAGGAGTACAACGTCCATGCCAACGTACTTAGCACTGCGTAAGTATTTTAAAATTTCCCAATTAGTTAAGATCAACTACTACGTCGTACTACAGATCGAGGATGTTAACCAAAAAAAAGGTTAACATAATTTGATCATGTGGCGTTACATTTCTTTTTCCTTTCTTTTTTTCCCCATTTTGCAGAGTTATATTTGGAATGCTGGTCGCCTTGCCCATAACAATTCTTTACTACATACTTCTCGGGCTCTGACTTCTGAAGTACAACAAAGGCAAGAATCAAGATATATCAAGGGAAAGCGCCAATCATACTACTTTAATTTACATGTAAATCCTTCCAAATTAGGTTTAGGTGGATGGATATGGCATATGCAATGTCCAGGAAATATTAAAATGCTAGCTACTGGCCGGTTTTGTTTAATTTCCTTCAATCAGCTCAAAGATCTTCAATGATCAATGTCATTAATTTGTGTACGTTGGGTGGATACCGATCATAGGCAAAGTCAAATTTGTTTGATGTAGTTGCTTGGGTTTTTGCGCTTCACCAATTTCAAACTAGAAGCTCTTTAATTTCTTTAAGTTGACTAAAAAAAAGCCAGTTCATTTTGCTCCAAACCTAATTGCGCGCATCCATGCTGTAATATTCAGCTTACTGTAAGCTACCTTATTCATTATAAGAAACTTTTTTATCTACAGTCAATTAAATCGAATAAAATGACTATTTATAATTAAAATTAGTCACAAATAATCTTTTTGTTGCATTTAATTGACCACAAAATCCTTTTTTTTTTATAGTAATTGATTTTTCGATGCATGTTCGGGTGCAACATATTTAGAGAATCTTCGGCCTCTACGTCCAAATTAAATCATGTATCACTAGTAGTACTGATGCATGAATATGATTGAATCATATGACAAACATGTAGAGATCATATATATATATATATATATATAAAGACAACGCGCGCAAATGCGTAACATGTCGCTCAAAACGTCGACACTGGCGCCATTAGCATGCAGAAACTTGGATCATGATGAGATCTCATCTTAAGAAGTCGGATAAATAAAATTATCATCAAACACGCGCGTACGTACAGCCTTGAATTTGTCGGTTTCATTTCATCAAATTATTATTAAAATTAATCTGCATGTGAATGGTTTGGGTTTGCAAGTAATTCATTAATAGAATGAGTACTGGCCGCGCGGTTCAAAGTAAAGGGCAGCTTCAACGTATTGTTCCAGACCTTAAGCCTTTTTAAAGTATTAATGGCTTTACGTACTGATCATAATACTCGATCTATGCATTAAATATATTTTGTGCTGTTAAAACGCTGAAACATGCATGTGACCTACTGATCATGCATGGGATCATATGTATTAGGACGGCCTGTTTTGATCTTCAAGTTTAAATATGGATTTTAAGGCCCATATATATTGAATACAGAAAGCATCTTATCTTATCATATTTCATTTTATAATTATAATTTTTTTTATAATTTTATATAAAATATAATAAATAATTTAAAAAAAAATTCAAACTTAAAATTAAAAAAATAATATATAATATTCTAAAAATATTTCTTTGAACTTTCAATTAAAATCATACATCTTATCTCGTTTCAGATACGGGCATAAATATCATTTCACCTACTCTTTCAGATCATTATATATATATATATATATATAGTGGCGTTGACGACAAACTTGGTTTCTATCTCCACTGCATGAATGGTCAGTAGACAAAAGTATTTTGTCTAATACTCAACAGGCAACAATAATATTAAGAGCACACAGTTTTTCTTCGGGCATATGCAAATGACATGAGAACGCACGTTACTGTTCCAATGCCTTCTTTTTTCAATATCTCGATCTTGGAGTTGGCTTATTGACATTATCAGAATTATAAGATCTAATTAAGTTAATGAAATTATAGTCTATAGATTCATGAGATCGTGAATGGCTAGCTGTAATCAAGCCTTAATTCAGTTGAACACATTTAAAGAACGAATGATACCATCATTTTCCATCCCAAATTTAGAATCATCAACAACATTAATTAAGGCGCTATTTAAGAATTTGTATAATTTTTCAGACCATTACAGCGTAATAGTACTGCAGTAGTCTCTCCCACGCGGGCGGCCAAAAGTTTTGGGGGAGTCTGGCGTTGCACATGATCAAGGGCTGGCTTGATTGATCTGATTGCCATCTCTCAGACATCTCTGCAATAAACAAACAACAAAACTGAACAATTCCTGTTTTAAACCTTGGACCGACACCACCATGGCGCGCATCTACCGACAGCAACAACTCTTTCACACCACACGTGACTTCACTCTCTTTCTCTGCGTGGCTGTGAGTCTTATATATGTGTGTGTGTGTGTGTGTGTGTGTGAATCAATCCAAGGTACCGCAGGTCTACCTTTAGACAAGTCTGGTTCGCTCCAGTCAAAAAGATTGACAATATAGTACCATGAATTTGATTTTGATTCGATCTCAACAGTTACAAACATATCATCTTGAGAGCGATTGTTGAAAACCAATTATATATGCAGAATCCACATCGAGAATACATTCTTTTAATTCCATGTTATTTTGTTATTTACAATTGAATTAAGTCAAAACGGTTTCAGTAACTGTTCCAAATTAAATCACAAATGATATATACAAATTTCAAATTCATGCACAAATCTTTTATAAAAAGATAGATCCCATCATAAAAATATACGAAAAACTTACTTTTTCTTGATGAAATTTATATTATTACAAAGAATTTACACAAAATTTATTCATTTAAAACATATTATCACTCTGAATAACCTACGAGGAGCATCGTAATATAAATCAGAGAAACGTTGGATGCATATTAAAATTTTGTTTATATTCAAAATTCACTTTAATTCATCTTTATTTTATTATTATACCTTTTTAAATTTATATATAAATATAATTTTTTATACACAGTTTTTAAATTTTAATATATATTTTTTAAATTTTTAAATAATAATAAATATTCAAAAATAAATTAAACTCTTCTTATTATCTCAACTCATAACTCATGAATTCAATCGGGCCTAACTTCTCCAAGCTTTGGTTTCAGAAGCGAAACTGCCAAGTGCCAACATATAGTATAAAAAACTAAATTATATTTTTGGCTCATCCAAGACAAAAAATCAACATCACCTGGCACGCCTTTCAATTTCAATTGATTTGACCAATACGCAACACTAAACATATAAATATATATATATATTATATCGAGAAAGAAAGCCAAATAAAATTGTATTCAAGTAAAAGAATTCTCAAGTCAAGTCATTCATATATACAGTGTTCAGTCAGAAGATTAGCAAATTACTCCACATGATCCGCACAGACCCCTGGAGAAAGTATTACAAGCCAATGGTAAGTGTATCATTTCTCATATTTTAATATTAACTGTAGCAACCCAGTCGTTAAACAATGACAGGTGACCGAGAGAGCTAGCTCTACTTCTCTCAACTCAGAAAAATTGTTGAAATTGGAGAAGTTATGTCAAGTTGAATTGAATTAATGTAACTCAAGTTTGCCAAGAATTTCATCTTTTCATTAATCTTTATATCAATAGTTTAGGTATCTTGTTTGACTGATTCCCCACCATAGTTTCCATCATTTCCGCTGCCATTTTCTTTGCTCAGCCTGGATATAGGTAAGGAGGAGGCTTGTCGAGGAGATGTTTTGCTTGATTTCTGCTGCAGGTTAAGGTAAGTGTAATAAGACATACCAGCAATTGCCGTGAATGCTCCACAAATACTAGTTTTTCCTTGATTTGAACCAAAGAGATAGTAGTTTCCTAGAAGAAGAACACATGTTTTGAACTGCCCAAGAACAACATGGGTGATGGCAGATGTAGCCCTGTGAGTTCAGAGAAAAAAAATAATGAAAGCAGAATGAGGACCAAAGAGCAGACCAACCAAAATCAAACAAGATACTATTCTTAAAGTCACACGCTGGCAAAACCAAAATGTTATTACTGATAGTACCAAACTTCAAGCATGGGACCCTAAAAACTTAAAGTACATGCTCCAAAAAAATCCTAGAATCTGATTCTCTTAATCATATATTCCAGTACCAAACAACTGTCATGATCTAATCCATTAAAGTTTATATCCATACCCGATGTGGATTTATTTTTATTGACACCGTGTGTCCAGAACAACATCCCAACAAATCCGAAGGTACACAGACCCTTGACAAGAAGTTTTCCGCAAATGCACATCAGGTAATTCAAGGAAAAAATCTCCTAGTCCGATGGCCCCGGTAGATTGTTGAACCCCAAAGAGATTTGAATCTTAGACCTATGGAGAGCATACTCCTAAGCTCAAGGCCTTCACCACTTGAGCCAACCCCTAAGGGTTGATATGTAATTATTTATTGTTGTTCTATGTCAATATGGCACAAAAAAGGACATTCTTGATATGTCAAATTTGGTAAAAGCGATCCCAGTGGAAGAATGCTAACTTCCATCCTATGTCATTTTCGCATAAGGGCAAAACGCTCCACAGGCGTGATGCCTTCCGAATTCTAGGAGTACTTAAGAAAAACAATTTACCACTATAAGGCTACATGTCCTACAAACTTTACTCTCTAGAATGAGGATGATGAAAAGTAAAAAAGTAAGAGACTGAACTAAATATTTCAAGCCATGGGACCAAACAGGCCATGGCACGAATAGAGGTTACCTACCCAAGCGCTAAAGCACCTGACCATTGAAGCAAGAAGCCAAGGACAGCTGATGTGAGAATAGCCAATGTGCTATTAAAACTCCAATCAAATGAGAGAGCACCGGGTGGATCTAACAGAGGAATCAAAGCAACCAGAAATAACAGGGTGATCGGTGTTGTCTTCCACATCAAGCTGTTCAATGATTTCAGACTCTTGGTAAAGATGCAAACTGTGAATTTTCTCGAAGCATATAAAAATAAATAAAAGTTATAGAGAGAGAGAGAGAGAGAGATTTGAAAATTATTGAAACTTACGCCAAGGCTGTCCAATTCTCCTGCTGCTGCAAACTGGACCAGAGGATCTTGTTGACTGCACTAGGTATTATCCATGCCAATGCTATACAAGCACCGAAGAGGTCAAATTGGAGATCAGTGACCGTAGCCACAGCAACACCAATAGATACAACTGTAAGTGCAAGTACCTAGAAGATTTCATTGGCAACATTTTAATCCCATCAGAATGTAACATACATTGGCAGATCAAATAAATTCTCATACGGTCAGAGATCGATTCAACAAGAAATTACATCTCTAACAAGAAAGACAAACTTGACACTCAATGTACCCAGAACTTTATAAGCACCTACTGAGTAATGTGCACACAAAGCTTATGAATGGCTGAAGAAACAGAAAAATTCAAGAAGAGAGACTACAAGCAGCTACCTTGAAGCAAGAAACTCTCTTCTTATACAAAATGAATTCTGCCAGAACAATTGACGGCGTTACAGCGATCTTAGACATCTGATAAAATCCCACACTGAAAAAATGGGTAACAAACTCAGTCAGAAACGGAATACTTGATTGTGGAAATAGAAAATAACATATCTCACCTATTGTATTTTAAACTGACATTAGCAAGCCCAGTAGATAGAGACATAACGGTGCCCAGAGCAATTAAAGTAGACGAACGTGTCAGTTTTGAGGAAGGAGATGCAGGGAGGATAGAAAAGGCTTTTAGCACAGCCATTAATAACCAGCTTATAACATAGTGAATAAAAGTGAGAAAGATAGGGAACTTGAATTTAACTTGATTAAGCACCTGAAAAAACAAATTATGCTGGATAAGACACAGCTGGAAAGTAGTGACTACAAATTCAATATGGCACTATATAGCTGGAAATGATATACAGGAAGGTTCTACACCAACCAATTTATTCATGAAAATAATGCCAACAGCAACCACAAAATTGAAGGTAAGGGCAGCAATGGGACCACATCTACATTGCCGTTGACGCCTTGCTCCTTCAGAGAAGCGAAATTCATTAACAAGAGACGCTCGCAACTCTTCCAGAGCTTTTCCTGTGTTGAGGATAACGGAAAAACGAGAAAATTAAAATCATATCTTCGGGACAAATGTTTTCAAATCGCAAAAATCATTATCTACATTGCACATTCTATATCCACATATTAATCATTATGTCCAATACTAGAAAGTCTACAGAAAAACTTATTGTTAAGCACTTAAAAGTGCAAATTAAACAAGTAATTGAATAATGACATCAAAGAAAACTCCATTATTGCAAATAAGACTGAAAAGAGTACATGGGAAGATGACGGTAACGACAATAATAGTAGTAAAAAAGTTAAAAACCCATCTCCAATAGTAAATATATGGTAAAGACAACGACGACAATGGTCTTGCTGTCTTTACAGATTGAAGCACGGATTTCTTCTCCGATTATACCATCACTCAAGAGTAAAAATATAGGAAAAAGATCATGGTAAAAATAATAATATTAGTAAAACACCAAACAGTAGAACAAAGCAACAGGTTGAAGTCGGTTTAGATATAAGTAAATGAATAAAACCATGTATTAGAGAATGCAACAGCCAACAAGAACTAAGACTGCGCACGATTATATTATTCGCAATACTCGTTACCCAAAAGTTTCAGTGAGAACCAGATCAAAAAACCTAAGAAACCCTTCGTAGCCGAGGCAGAGTAGTTTAAAAAATTACAGTTCCAATTGTACTAAAAATAGTGGAAGGCTGAGGAAAAAAACACAAGAACCGTATCAAATGTCGACGAATTTTTAATAGAGTAGTTACCTTTTTCGCCAGCATCACTATCCTTGCGCTTAAGAATCTTCCTGACATCTTTCCTCACTAAGAAATTGAACATTTTACAGCTACACTGTATTCACTCTATCTATCTCACTGTGAGAAATCGAAATGGGGTTCGCTTCTCAAAAACCCTAGAGAAGAGAAGAACGAGAGAAGCGCTGCATCAGAAGATGAAAGGGACGCTAAAAAGTGAGAGAGGGGAAGCAGACACTAGACAGGCTCAGTTTTTAGTTCAGAATTCAAAAGGAAGACTTGGAGAGACAAGGCAAAAAGACATAAAGAATACATCAGCCCATTAACCAAAGCCAAACCGCACCTGTGAAAGACGGGGAAAGAGGAAAGAGGGGGGAACATGTAGAACGAGGAGAGCGATGATGACGGAAAGGAAAAGCTGTCGGGTGGATAGTTCGAGCAAATCACGGAAGAACCAACCGACAGCTGGGAGAGGCGAAGTACAAAGCCTCGTTTGATTATGAGATGAAATAAATTTATTTTAATTTTTAATATTATTATTATTTTAAAATTTAAAAAAAATATGTTTTAGATTTTGAAAAAGATATATAAAAATTTATATTTTAAATAAAAAAATATAATAATAAAATAAAAATAAGTTGAGATAGATTTAATTAATTTTTGAATTTAAACGAAATCTAAATTTTTATTTGTTTTCAAATGAGATAAAGATAAAAATTATAAAATATTTTTTAATATTAATTTTCTATAAAATTTTAAAAAGATAATTTAAAATTTTAAAAATATTAATATTTTATTATATTTTATAGAAAAATTTAAAAATATATAATAATAAATTTAAAAAAAAACTAAAAATTTTAATTTCATTTTCTAAAACAGGCGGACTCTAAGTTTGTAACATGGTGTTACTGTTCTTATTCATCGGGTACATATTATATTATATACAATTTTAATTTTAGTAATAATATAGTATAATTGAGTATGGGGACCATGATGGACGTCGGATGCGTGCCGCAATTACTCCCCAAAATAAATGCCTTTGATGTGTCCCTATAGCAACCATGTCATATTAAAAAGTATTATATGTTATAAAACTAAAGAAAACAAAAATTACTATTGTAAAAGAGAAATAAGAAATTCTCTCTGAAATTTTTAAGAATTGAAACTTTTTTTCTCTCTCTATATTTTCTTATAAATTTCATTATAACTGAAACCCCTATTTATAAGTTTTGAAATTACTATACAAGTTACTATACAAGTCACTATGCAAGTCACTATATGGAATTTAAAATAATAGTGGTGGGGTCATTCACATAATTTTAGTGGTAGGACAGGGGGGCGGCTGCCGACATTCGTTCATTACACTCCCCCTTAAATGACTGTCAATAAAGAATCTGCCTCGTTAAAACCTTGCCAAGTAAAAACCCAGCGGGAAGAAAAATCAATAGCGAAGGAAAAAGAGTACAGTCTTCTTATGTATCCACAAGTGCTTTAAGATTGCCTCATTAAAACCTTGCAGAGGAAAACCCAGTGGGACAAAACCTCAGCGAAGGAAAAAGAGTACAATCAGCACATTTACTCCTCCTGAAAAGTGCATGACAAAAAATTTTTGAGTTTTCGCATTCCAATGTTATGCACAATCTTCTTGAATATGGAAGTTGGTAACGCCTTTGTGAATAAATCTGCCAGATTATCACTAGATCGTATCTGCTTGACATTAATTTCACCTTTCTCTTGAAGTTCATGAGTATAAAAGAATTTATGTGAAATATGTTTGGTTCTGTCACCTTTGATATATCCTCCTTTGATTTGAGTGATACAAGCAGTATTATCTTCATATAAGATTGTTGGGCTATTATTGATCATAGGAAGTCCACACTTTTTCTGGATATGTTGAATAACTGATCTCAACCAAATACACTTTCGACTTGCTTCATGAATAGCAATGATCTCTGAGTGATTTGAAAAAGTAGCAGATAGTATCTACTTAACAGATCTCCATGATATGACAGTATCTCCATAAGTAAATAAATATCCAGTTTGAGATCTACCTCTGTGTGGGTCTGAAAGATAACCTGCATCTGCATACCCAATCAATTCTAGACTTGAACCACGTTGATAAAATAATCTCATATCAACCGTACCATGAAGGTAACGAATGACATATTTAATACCATTCCAATGCCTTCGAGTTGGTGCAGAACTATATCTTACAAGCAGATTAACTGAGAATGTAATATCTGGTCGAGTGCAATTTGCAAGATACATCAAAGCTTCAATTGCACTGAGATATGGTACTTCAGGACCAAGAATTTCTTCATCGTCATCACAAGAACAGAATGAATCTTTCTTCACATCAAGTGTTCGAACAATCATTAGAGTACTCAGGGGATGAGATTTGTCCATATAAAAATGCTTTAGGACTTTCTCAGTATACATGGACTGATGAATAAAAATTCCATTTGGCAAGTGTTCAAACTGCAGGCCGAGACAAAGTTTTGTTTTGCCAAGATCTTTCATTTCAAATTCATTCTTTAAATATATAGCGGTTTTTGAGATCTCTTTAGGAGTTCACACAATATTTAAATCATCAACATAAACCGCAATAATGACAAATCCGGATTCTGATTTCTTAATAAAAACACATGGGCATATAGGATTATTCTCAAATCCTTCTTTCAATAGATATTCGCTTAAGCGATTATACCACATGCGTCCGGATTGCTTCAACCCATATAAAGATCTTTGTAGTCTGATTGAGTACATATTTCTAGATGTACTTGTAGATGCTTCAGGCATCTTATATCCTTCAGGGATTTTCATATATATGTCATGGTCTAAGGATCCATATAAATATGCAGTGACCACATCCATCAACCGCATTTCTAATCCTTTTGTAACAATCAGACTAATCAAAAATCTAAATGTGATTGCATCCATAACGGGAAAGTATGTTTCTTCATAATCAATCCCGGATTTCTGCAGGAAACCTTGTGCAACAAGCCGTGCTTTGTATCGCACAATTTCATTTTTCTCATTACGTTTTCGTACAAATACCCACTTATATCCAACAGGCATTACACCCTTTGGTGTTTGGACAACAGGTCCAAATACTTCTCATTTTGCTAGCGAATTTAATTCAGTTTCAATAGCTGTTTTCCATTTTGGCCAATCATTTATACGTTGACATTCTTCGACGCTTTTTGGCTCACTTTCTTCATTACTTCTGGTAATGTCAAGGGCCATTTTATATGAAAATATGTTGTCGACAACAGTTTTATTTCTATCCATAATTTCTCCAGTTTTCATGAAATGTATTGAGATCTCATTATTTTCAGGTACCTGTTCCTCTTCAGGGGAAAACATTTCATGACACACCTCTTCAGGAGGTCCCTTTTTAGGAGATTTATACTCTTCAAGAGTTTCCTCTTCAGGAGGTTCTGGAATAGAAGATTTAAGCTTTTTAGGAGTACCAATTATATTTGTGGCCTATATTGTGGGTATGTGTTCTTCAGGAACACCAAATTCATTTTGTATTCTTTTCCTTCTGGGAATTTTGTCTTTTGCACCAATAGGTCTTCCACGCTTCAGGCGTGTTTTAGATTCACCTATTGCTGTTTTGACAATTTGTCCTTCAGGGACTTCAATCCTTGCTGGAGTATTAACAGCAGGAATATAAGATTTTACTACACCTTTAGTGTCAGTAAATACATCCGGTAACTGATTTGCAACATTTTACAAATGAATAATCCTTTGAACTTCCCGTTTACATTCATTTGTAGGAGGATCAAAATGAGACAAGGTCTTATTATCCAAAATAATATCTTGTCGTGCTTCAGGCACCGACTTTTTTTTACCCATTAACGGAAAATTTGATTCGTCAAAATGACAATCCTCAAAACGTGCTTTAAATGTATCCCCTGTAAGGGGTTCAAGGTATCTAATAATGGATGGAGAATCAAAACCAACATATATCCCAAGTCTACGTTGAAGGCCTATTTTTGTACGTTGTGGAGATGCAATTGGAACATATACAGCACATTCAAAAGTACGAAGATGAGAAATATTTGGTTGTTGACCAAATGCAAGTTATAATGGAGAATATTTATGATATGCAGATGGTCTAATGCGAATTAGAGATGTTGCAAGAAGTATAGCATGTCCCCAAGCAGAAACAGGTATTCTTGATTTCATAAGTAAAGGTCTAGCGATTAGTTGAAGCTTTTTGATCAAAGACTCAGCTAAACTGTTTTGTGTGTGTGTATGGGCAACAGGATGTTCAACATCTATTCCTATTGACATGCAATAATCATCAAAAACTTGAGATGAAAATTCACTTGCATTATCCAATCAAATGGTCTTAATTGGATATTCAGGAAATTGTACTCGTAGTTTAATTATCTGAGTAAGAAGTCTAGCAAATGCAACATTTCTAGTGGAAAGAAGACAAACATGTGACCATCGACTAGATGCATCAATTAGAACCATAAAATATCTAAATGGTCCACTTGATGGATGAATAGGCCCACATATATCTCCGTGAATCATTTGTAAAAAGGATGGAGATTCAACAATAACTTTTGAGAGAGATGGTCTGATAATTAACTTACCTTGAGAACATGCAGAGCACGGAGATTCATTGGGTAGAAATATCTTTTGATTCTTTAAGGGATGTCCATGCGAATTTTCAATAATTCGTCTCATCATTATAGAACCCAGATGTCCAAGGCGATCATGCCAAGTCATAAATACTTTAGGATCAATGCACTTCTGGTGCATTACCACATATGATTCAATTGTTCTCATTTTTGTATAATATAATCCAGAACATAGAGCAGGCAGTTTTTCTAATACGAGCTTCTGGCCCGATATTGTTTTAGTAATAAGAAGATGCTCTTTACTGCCTTCATTGGTCGTTTTAATATGGTAATCATTACGACGTATATCTTTGAAACTCAATAAATTTCTTCTGGATTGTAAAGAGAATAGAGTATCATCAATACAAAATTTGGTGTCATTAGACAACACAATATAAGCTCTTCCGGAGCTCTCAATTAAATCCGATGAACCTGATATGGTATGGATATAGGCTTTACTTAGTGTTAGATTTTGAAAATATTTCTTTTCTTTGAGAATTGTGTGAGTTGTAACACTGTCAGCCAGACATATATCTTTATCATTTAACTCAGAGATAAAAAGCTCATCAATGTGATTAATGATTCTATAAAATATACAAAAACTTTTATTACTAATAAAAAGAAAATACATTAATTGAGTGGAACACTTCCATCTTCAATTAAGTGTTCAATACTACCTTCAGGATGATTAAAGAAATCAGATACATCAAGATGAGTAACGTCTACATCTACTGAATCTAATAAATCATCTGATGGTTCTACTAAATTTGTTTCATACACTTTATTCTTTCATTTAATATAAACTTGATATAAATCAGATAAGTACCTAGCCGTACAACAGGTACGTAACTACTGTTTAGTCATATTACATCTATGACAAACATCTTCATCTTTTTATTAAAAATTATTCTGAGGGCCTTTACCCTTTTTTGAGTTGGATCACTTCTGGTGATACGATATATTTTTATCATTTTTAGTGTTGTCACTTTTGAGACCAACACTTCTATAATTTTTCTACCACGTCTACGCCCTTAATTCCTTTAAAATAATGCACCGTTCATTTCTAGGAATTGTGTAAATTCGATATTATTAATAGGACGTAACCGGTGTAACAAAAACTCATTATTTAGCTCAATCACTGGAAGACAAAACAAAAGTTCAGAATATTTGTTGAACTTTCACTCTCGATATTGCTACTGCAGGAGCACATTCGAGATATGAAAAATAATATATTCTTTTATATATCATCATCAGTGACATTTTCACTGTATAATTTTAATATTGAACTGATTTTAAAGAGTGCAGAATATTCAATACCACTCTTAAAATCTTGCAACTTCAGGTGCAATAAATCATAATGATCTTTTGAGAGGATTACATCTTCTGGTGCTTATATCATTCTCTTAATTCATTTCACACAGTAAGATGATTTTTCATCATGAGATACACAGCACGGTCCTTCAGGGACACATGGTTTTCTTCTAAAATCTTTCAAGTTCATCATCATATCCAAATAGATCTCATCAAGGATCTTGGATAAATAACATTTTTCAGAAATGTCAATAGTAATAAATCTCAATATTTGACATTATATTACAAAAATAAATTTGTGAATTTAAGAAATATATTTACATTATCATGATAATAAAAATAAAATTTTATCAAATAATATTTAGCAATATTACCTTTAATATTTATCTCAAGGACTGTAAATAATATATTGAAAAACTTACTTGAAGTAGAAGACCACTAGTTTCAGTATCGGTAGAATCTCGTGCTGATAACGTGTTATAAAACTAAAGAAAAAAAACTACTATTGCAAAAGAGAAATAAGAAATTCTCTCTGAAACTCTTAAGAACTGAAACTTTCTTTCTCTTTCTATATTTTATTATGGATTTCATTACAACTGAAGCCCATATTTATAGGTTTTGAAATTACTATGCAAGTTACTATACAAGTCACTATGCAAGTCACTATACAGAATTTAAAATAATAGTGGTGGGGTCATTCACATAATTTTAGTGGTGGGATAGGGGGGCGGCTGCCGACGTTCGTTCATTATAGTATAAGAAATTTAAGATTATAGTTTTCTTAATATTTTTAGAAGTTGATTTAAATATATAGTTTTAAGAGATTTTCTGACCGACTCCTTCACTAAAAGCAGCTCCCACCTCTAGTGGCGGTGCGCGACACCGAACTTATCCCTTCAAAGACAATCTCCGATATGTCCTATGGAGGCTTAAACTCGACATGGATTTGATATCGTCTACCGAAGGCGACAGGCTGCAGTCAAGACTGAATGTCCTTAAAATTCATCTCTATTTTATTTTTTATTGTGTTTTTTATTATATTTTTATTTTTTATTGTATTTTTTTATTTTATTTTCTTCATTTTATTTTTTGTTATATTTTTTATTGTGTTTTTTTATTTACTTTTATTTTTTATTAAATTTTATTTTATTTTAATGTATTTATCATTAAAAAGTAATCCAACTATCATTAAACTGCTTTTGACGCTGGGAGTAATCCGACCGGCCAGCATCACTATAGTTTTAAATGTTTTTTAATAAGTCACGTGATGTGATATCTATGGTTGATATAACAAATATAATCCCGCTTTATATTTTTTAATAATCCCAGAAAAATATATGAAGTATGTTATTTATTTATTATTATTTGACGTAGTGGATAATAATAAATATGATTAGTTTTTTTTTTTTTATAATTTAGTTCACTTTAAATACTAAGTGAGCTTCGAAGGATTTCAATCTTTTATGTTCCTTCACGTACAAAAGTTATTGGACAAAAGTGTCAAACAATTCCAGTTTTATTTTATGATATAAAAAACACTTTTCTTTATATTTTTATTTGATAATTATTATCAAGTTTTAAGGATAAAAAATAATTATAGTATTCACATTCATCATATTCATTATATTATTATTCATTTGAAGATGAATATGATAAATATAGATATTCTCTAACAATATTTTTAAAAAATATTTTATCCATTCAACTTAAGAAAAGATAATACTTTTTTTTTTAATTTCTCGATTTCGTTTAATTTTTGTTTACTAGCTGAAGATATTTCAAGAGTATATACCGTTTTATTAAACAAAATAAAGAAAAATAATTATTGTTTATGTTTATATATAAATAAATCAATAATTTATATTAGATGCTTAGAAATAATCCGAACATAAAAATCAAGATTCGTATCCATTCATCTTCGAATGTGATTTTAGTAAAGTTCATAAAAATTCGAAATTTATGTCCATCATATTAAGAATAAAACCAAGATATTTATTCATATATTCTATTTTCTCTCTGCATTTTTAATTCTTATACCAAACGTTTTAGAATTCTATTAATATTTATTCTCTCTTGGATGAGATAAAGCGGAAGTGGCATAGCACCGTCCTAACCAAAAACTGTGGCATCCTTCTTCCTATAACCAAACGCCCATACTTAACTTGAGTCAACCAAACCCAAACGGCCCAAACTCTACACAGCAACATATGCCAACGGCCACGCTTCGTCCCGAAATCTGAGATTCCATTCGTCTGCAGCTCTGCTCAACCCAACCCACCCACCTAAAATGCGCTCCAAACCCGAAACCCAAACCTCTAGCGCTTCGATGGAGTCGCTGTCATCCGGCTCGGTGGATCCGATCTTTCACCTCCTCCGGATCGTCCCCTTCAGTTTCCTCCGCCTGCCCAAGCTCCGCCTCAAGCTCCCAACCCTAACCCTACCCTCCCCGATGACCGTCTACGCCCTTGTCCTTCTTACCTACTTCATGGTGGTCTCCGGAATTGTATACGACGTCATCGTCGAGCCCCCCGGCATAGGATCCACCCAGGACCGCAACACCGGCGCTGTACGACCCGTCGTGTTCCTTCCCGGACGCGTTAACGGCCAGTACATCGTCGAGGGCCTCTCTTCTGGGTTCATGTTCGTGCTTGGAGGCGTCGGCATCATCCTCATGGACCTCGCGCTCGACCGCAACCGCTCCAAATCCGTCAAGGTCTCCTACGCCACCGCAGGGATCTCTTCCGTCGTAATTGCTTACATGATGAGTATGCTATTTATTCGGATCAAGATCCCGGCTTATCTTAGTTGAACTTTTTGCAATTCAGTTTGGAATCGTATGTGCTTCTTCTATGTTCCGCGGGATTCTATTCTAGGTCGATTTCTTGAGATGAATTTTTATATGGATCATGGATATCTTCTTAACTCAATAGCTCTACTTGTTAGGTTTACCATTATTGTGGTTGTGTTGGATGTTGCGGTTATCTATTAGCACGTGATCTGCTTGAGTAGAACATCTCTGCATATTCGGATGACAGTATCTGTATTTCTGCTTGCCCAAATATAATATAAAGTTTGAGCATGAGTTACCATGCTTCGTTCTTATTTTCATACTTTTATGGTCTATGAATGGCTAGTTTGTGAATGTGCGTGTGAGTTTCCTCAGGATTCAATGGCAGTCCCTCGGGGCCAACAAGGCATAATGTAAGTCATAAATAATAGAGGCAAGCATACTCTGTACTAATGAACAGATTAAAACATAAAACTCTAATTTTAATTGGGTGGGAATTACTTTATACTAGTATTCGTGAATTTTAAAAGCTGTCTTGATCGGAAAATGGGGATTGTGACAATGTTGCAGAGTTAGGTCTGCATTCTTGTGTGTGCATGTGTGCGTGCGTTAATGGAAGCCATTGTGGGTAATTCTTGAGCTTTGATTGAATTGGTGACTGGTGAAGGGGTGGGCTGAGGACACCAAAAGCAAGCATGAAAGGAGTATACTCTTTTGAACCAAAACACATAGTGATATTTGACTGCATTTATGGTAATTTGCTTGATTCTTCATTCTGATATTGTGAACTATCGAAAACTAAATATAGTTGTTGTTTTGATATAATATTTAGGAATTTAGGCAGCTGTTTTAACACCAAAATGGTAGAATGTGATGTGTGACCAGGAATTGAATTTTGAGTGTATTTATGTGTGCATGGGTGAATGCGAATGTTGATGGGGTGCTTCGTGCTGATTTTATTACCACTTGTCTGCTCCAGAGCTTGTCATGCATTCATGATTTTGCATTTGCTTCCTCTTGATCACCATTCATTCTTTTAAGCTTTCCTGAACAGACATCACTTTCTTATTTCATGGTTAATTACTTGCCCCATCTTTTTCAATATATCTATAGCGCACATTAGACCCACCAGTGCTCTGCTCATTCAAGGTTCTATTAAGGCTTTTATTCTTTGGACTTAAACCCTGCTCTTTAGTTTCAAATTGCTGAAATCATTTTATTGTGAGAGCTGCTTAGCAATTTTTACAGCAGCGGTATCTTATTGCTATTAATACTTCTATACTGACAGTTTGGAAAAGCATGGGTTCAACCCCTTGTACCTGCCATTCTGATGATTGTTATTTATCCAAATTTGACAGTCTGAGGGTGTAAGTGCTAGTTTTGATATTATGGGAGGAAAAATTAATATCTTCATTTCTTAGAAAAGGGCTTAATATTCATAGGAACAGCACTCAAAGGGAAACTAATAATCATGATGTTTATTTGGTGTCCCAACATGATAACCGTCTTGCATAGCAGCGTAGTAGATGATACAGTGAGAGCAGCCCCACCCATCTTTCCAATCCATATGCGTATTATACCTAGGAGTAGGAGACATCTTCGGAAGGGCTCATATACCCACAACCCCCCACCATATCTCACTTTACAATACAAAAAAACTACATCACAATGCCTACAATCAAACCCCAAATAAAACATTTACAGTGAAACTTAACTCACAAATTAAGAGTTTTGTGTGTTCCAAAGATACTGTTGATTGCACCTCATCTAGTAAAGTATGTACGGGGAGAGAAGAGGCGACGTGGGGAAAACATCCCCATATACCTTGGCGAAGCAAGGCCATCAATGGACCGATAGTCGGACATGATGAAGCCATCACGGTCTTCGCGAGGGCCATGATGTCTTGTGTTCCCACTGAAGGTCCCATACTTGACCAACTTGCCAACCCAAGATGATTTCTTCTTTTGCGGGCTCTTGTGGCCGGCATTCATCTTCTCACTCAGATACTCTCTAACGGCATGCATTCCTTGTTCCACCACATCGGTAGGAGGCGAAGTGAGCGGGTTCCCATCGACACTGAGCTTCTGGAGCTTCTTGAGACAACCCATGGAGTCCGGCAGTGTTGAAATCTTGTTATAGCTGACATCCAGCTCGACAAGGTTGATGAGAAGGCCTATGGAATAAGGTAAGGTGTCGAGGTACTGGAAGTTTTGGCTTACATTAAGGACTTCGAGGTTGATGAGGTTCTCGAGGTCTTTGGGGAGGGATCTGAGGCAATTGAGACGAGCATCCAAGACGCGCAGGGAGGTCAGGTGGGAGGTGGAGCTTGGGAGAAAGACCAACTTGTTTGAGTTGACTGAGAGCTTCTTCATGTTAATAAGCTCAAATCCAATGGTGTCTGGCAGTTTCATCAACTTGTTAAAGTTGGCATTCAGTTCTTCCAAGGATCTGCTAGGTAAAAATAAATTAAATTAAATTAAAAATTATAAAAATCAGATAAATTTAATGAAAATTATACTGATCGACTTTTAACCAATCGGAAGGCTCCCAAAAAAATATATGCATCCAAGAATTAGAAACATATTTTCAACATCAAGATTTCTATTAACCAATTATGTTCTGAATTTTAAATAAAAAATTTAGGTTGGAAATTCCTTTTATAAATAATAATGTTATATATAATTGTGAAGTATGTTAATGTTATACAATTATTTAAAAAAAGAGTGAGATATGTTATTAAAAATGATTTTTTTCATACAAATTCCGTATTTATTATATTTTTTAAAATGATTGCTTAGTATTTAAATATCATTTCTTCTAGGGGTGTCAAAACGTGTTAACGGGTCGTATTCGTGTCGTGTTAGGACGTGTACATAATATTTAAAGGGTCAATATGAACACGACTCGTTAAAAACTGTGTTAAAAACTTCAATCCTAACATGACCCGTTAAGTTAATGAGTTGATACGACACGACCCATTAAGACTCTTGACATTATATGATACGACACGATATAACACGATTTGACTCGTTTTAATCTGCAAACCTGTTAGTAACCTGTTTGAGTTTAAATTAATTGATTTTATACAAATATTAAAACTTAAATAATAGCTATAAAATATAAAAAATTAATTATAAACTACAATTTTAAAATTATAATTCAATAAGTAATATACTATAAAATATGATAAACATACAAATATGATATACACATTTTAAAATATTAAAATTATAACCCAAATATATTAAATAACAATGAGTTAACTCATTAAAAACTTTTTAATGGGTATTTAAATAGAATAGTTAATAAGGATATAAAACTAATTTTAAATTATGATTTTTTAAAATTTAGGCCAGGAATATAAAAATAAATTTAAACTTCTTTACGTATCTTAACAGATCGTAACGGATTTTCATTATAATTCGATATCAAATCGTGTCTTAACATGTTAATACTACTTAATCCAAAATCTTTTAAGATTAAATATTAATTCACTTTAATACTACTTAATCCAAAATCTTTTAAGATTAAATATTAATTCACTTTATTCATTTCGTGCTCGTGTTAAATACTAACCAAGGCTATTCGGTTGTCACATCTTTAAACAAGTCTAATCTTATCCCGTGTTCGTTGCAGATGGGAAGATATCAAGACGCTATATCTAGAAAGATAAGCCAGCTGTTAATGGCTAGATATTCATACAACAATAAATATTATGTTTTGACTTTCTTAGTAGTCCTGAAAGTGATGAGATTCGTAAGAGTCATATATATGTACCGTTTTTCACAACCAAAACGAAGAATTTTCAACAATAAATGCTAGGATATGTTTTGTAGTTCACACGATAAAAATCATGAAAGCAAACCCATATATGTTCTCTAAGAAAAATAACCTACTCTTGGTACATGAGTCTCTAGAAAATCTTGTTTCCCTATGAGAACTAAGCTGTTAATTAAGAAGCTTAGAACATATATATTTTACAAAAAAATTATGTGTTGTCATACTCTTTTCCAGACTCTATTAATGTGATTGATTGTATTAAATTTTTTAATATAAAATTATTATTTTGATGACATGGTCAATAAGATACAAAAAAATATATATATAAAAATGAACGTACGTAGATATAACTTCGATCATGCTAATTTGTACGTATGTGAGACGAATGCTGACTTTAATTAATATAAAAAAAAATTTTAAATGCAAGTAATATTATGCATCTGCACTAATATTAAAATAAAAAATAAAAATTTTCGTAAAATATTTATTTTTAAAATGAAATCTATAAAGGTAATTAATAAATATATATAAATGTGTATATATATATATATATATATGAGTGCACAATATTTATTTATGGAGCATTAATAACTGGTCGCCGTGCATCCCTGTCGTCGTTAATGACTACTTTATTCAATGGAGCAGAACTCCAGCAAAATCAGGTTTTGTAAAAGTCTACAGAAGCCCCATCCAAATATTTTTTCACAGCCATTAATTTCATTCATCTAACTGCATGTCGTTGAGCCTGCTCAGGAAAAAAAAAAATATTGTCCTGATATATTATTATTATTATTATTATTTATCATGAGTTTCTTTTCTTATATATGAGTCCTTATCCATGAAAAATCTTAGAGACAACTTTGCAGATGTCATTTCTGCAACTTGTTTTTTTCAGTCTTTAATCTTTATTGTTCATTAATATTTACAAAATATTTCTTATTTAATAAAACTTAATGATGTGCCGCATGTTAAAAACTGACGAGGAAAGGACAAACCTGCAGTTTTCAATGGTTTTTGGTAGGGAATCAATAAGGTTGCCGGAGACATTCAGAACCTTGAGCTTAGAAAGACAGCCAATCGAATTTGGGAGGGACTTAAGCTGATTTGAGTGCACGTCCAATATCATCAGATTAAGTAGTCTCGCAATTAAGGACTCCGGTATGCTCTGTATAATATACAACAATATAGAAATTAGCTCATAGATTGATAAAATATACAATCGAGAGAGAGAGAGAGAGAGAGAGAGAGAGAGAGCGCTTATAAACATGACATAGTATTGCTAAAGGGAATTAAAGGATGCCAAAACAAGAATATCAAAGAGAAGATGGAATTCATGAGTCTCGTACGAGTTAAGGGAGGAAATCTCTATGGTTGAAGCCATATATATATATATATATATTATACTACTTGCTTCTTCAGATGAAAAGAGATCGAAATTTCTATGGTTGATTATTTCCAGAAACTGGATGGCTTGTCATATATACTAAAATTTGTCTACTTCGAAACACACATGAGAAGCATAATCTTCAAGTAGTACTGTAAGTTGTAACTGATCCTCATGTACCGTCGACTCTACCGTACTTATATATAAAAGGTAAATTAGAATAAAGAATAGAATATTTGGTGAAGGAAAATTTGTAGAACTTGGGCCAAAAAATAGGTGCCGAAAATGAAAATACCTGAAGATTGTTGTTGGAAAGGTTGAGATTGCAAATAGTGCCTAAACTAAGGGAAGGAGTAGGGAGAGACTCCAAGGACATGCCACTCAAATCCACTATTTCCGACCTCTCTTCCTCCATTGATTTCCTTCGACTCTCCATCCTGTTCCTCGTCATCTGCTGCTGCTGTTCGTACATCATCCTTATAACCCACCCACCAAGATTTTCTTCTCTTTTCTTTTCTTTTCTTTTCTTTCCCACTAGAAACGACTCAAAATTCTTACACAGAGAGACAGAGAGAAGATCAAATGGTGCGTTTGTTTGGGAAGGATCAAAGAAGGTGATCATATAAATAATATATATATTGAAACAAAGGGAAGGACTGTAAGGACGTACGGGATTGAGATCCGCCACGTAAGGCCGACGTTTGTTTTGGAGAGAGTTTGAAAGTACAAGGCCGTATAACAAGGGAGTTGCGTGGCCATGTTTCCCACTTTTGATTAAGTCAACCCCTCCTTTTGTGTCGAAAAGCTGAAACCCCCGGCCCACCACCACCCGTCGCCCGCACGCGAATCTCGCCCCGCCCTATTTTTCTGCTCTCTGATATTATTGTGTGTCCAGAGTCAGACGAAATCCAACTTGTAATTCTTTTCCTTTAATTCATTAACTTTGGCAACAAGACAAGGCCGGAGTACTTGTAAGCAGACAAAATGACAAGAGAAGAGGGTCCTCTTTAATTAGTCTTTTTCTTTCTTTCCTCAAGGGAGTAATTGTATGTACATACGTAACAGTCAAATGATTGTAAGTACATACTCACATCATACGTACATACATACATACAATTATTTTTTATGTATTTTTATATATACTTCATTACTAATATATTATTAATTGCATCACTTTTTTTAATATAAAATAATTATTTTGACCTATCAATTAGTGGAATACTACTGTATTTAGCAAAATTTTAATTATAATAAAGATAATGGCCGACATTATCTTTTTGCGTAATATTTTTGAAGCTTTTAATTAAGTGAAGTAACATGAAGAAGGAATATTCATGGCAATTTCCCTTTTGCATTAATGTATATATATTTGGACGGACACTATATATTTTTCTTTGAAAAAATAAAGTGAAGTAACATGATTCATCAGTACGAACTTGGGGGTGAACAAAAAATCCGCTAACTCAACCCGTCCGATATATTGACTCGCTACCGACCCAAAAAACCCAACCCTATAAGTTTTAAACGGAATTAACCCATTTCGATATCGTTATTGTTCCACCATTTTCAAATCGGGTAATACCCGATACGTTGATTTCACACATTAAGTCAAATAGACCTTTGATTTCTGCGCCTCTCTGGTTGGACGATTGATCCTCTCTCTCTACTTCAACTTTAAGCCACAAGTTGGAACCGCTGGACAAAAGATCTCTTCTAACCTCTCTCTCCTTCTCTCGTGATCTCTTCTGCTACATGGGACGGTCCACGCTACCATCTTTGAGGTGGACGAAATCTACACGAGCGATGGCAAAAACATTTTCGACAAGGTATATATATTTATTTTTCATTTTATTATTATTTTTCTATACAAGCTAGTTTGTATATAATATATATTATGATTAGCCTTGATCCGAGTCAACCATGGCAATTTCTTTTTTAAATAGCAAAAATCCACTAAATAAGTGGAAAAACAAGAGAGCAGAGAGTCATGTGTCACTACCTGGATTTTTCTAGAGAACCCTACTACCTTCTAGAGTCTCTTTCCCTTGTAGATTATTCTAGAATGTAGTAGAATGTTGTAAAGTTGTATAGTAAACCCTAGGATGGTTCTTTAAGATTGTGACACTTGTCACAATCTTAGCTATACTTCTAGAAGTAGTCTAGAATGTTCCATACCGTTAAGATTGTGACACTTGTCACAATCCTAGCCATTCTTTGTACCAAGAGTTCCCTATAAATAGAGGGGCTCTCATTTGTATAAATCACCAAGTAATAAGAGGAACAAGTTCTCTAGAGCTTCTCTCTCTACTCTCTCCCTCTCTCTCTAGAGTTGTTCTCTCTTGTCTTGAGTCGCTTAGAAGGCTTACTTGGGAGCTTTGTCCGGGACAAAACCTCCTAAGGCCGCACGGGACGTGTGAAGAATTTCCAAATCCGTGACACATGGCTCTCCAATCCCACTAGGGTTTCCGTCTGCAGCTTGTTCGTATCGGCCCTGACCTCCTGCTGCGAAAATGCCATCACATAAGACCTTCATGATCAAGAAGAAGCTGGCCAAAAAGATGAGGCAGAACCGACCCATTCCCCACTAGATCCGTATGCGGACCAATAACACAAACAGGTACAACACAAAGCACTGGGCAAGACTTCAATTTGATTCAAGAACGACATAAATTCTTCACAACAAGTCTTGTTTTTATCTTTAATTGATCTACCATAAGTCGATCTCTCACTACTATAATTCTCCGATTAAAATATCTCGTTGGATTCAAAGTTTCGGAATACCGAATACTGATAAGGGTATTGGGGTTGGCTAATCGGTCAAATGGTCAAACGGCCTATCGGAACTTGTTACAGTCGAGTCGGTTCAGGTCGAAAGCTCACTTGACGGGTCGGATTGGATCAGAAGTTCACCCCTAAAAACAAATATATATATATATATATATATATATATAGGTGGTCACATGAAAGTTTCGAAAGGTCATCATATGATTCTAGTCCTCACAATTAATTTCCACGGCCACTTAAAAAAAAAAAAGATACTGCTTTTCCACCAGATTGAAAAAGGAGCTAGCTGCATTAGAATCATCAAACCCTATTCGACAAAGTAAAAGATATGAACATTATGAACATGCTAATTAATTTAAGGTTGATATATAAAAGAGATCATAGCTTATGAATTAAATACGGTCGAGATGCATGCGCTTAATTCCATTGTACTATATATATAATTTATTCAGATCATGATCTTCCAGTTCCAGCTTGCAGGTTATACGAACACGTACGTACAGAGTAGCGTACGTTTTGAGTAATAACAATATCAGGATTAACAAAAGAGAAATAAATATCGAGAAGGAATTAGAGGTAGAGCAGACAAATAATGTTGGAAGTGGTCGGCCGGGGCCCAGGGCTAGATTTCATCACTGAGAACGAGAAGGACCCTTCTTCATGCATATATCACGGACATGATCATGAAGATCATATGCTTTGCTTGTCGAAATTGAAAAGGAATAATATTGAGAATATAATATATATATATATATATATATATATATATATATATATATGAGAGCTGCAAATTTTGACTAATTAAAAAGGCTTCGCATGTTCATGAAGATTATAATTATCTTCTCATTTCAAATTAAATTGTTTTTCTTTGGACATTCGTAATTAATTAGCTAGCATGCTTCAGCCATCTAAATTAATTTGGTTCTGATTCAACACCTTACCAAAGAATACATATAAATTATATAATATCCCCCACACCTAATCATGCAATACTAGAAATTATCTGAATGTACGTAGCAACACATATACATGCACTGCCGCGCATGAGATCAACAAAAGCTAGCAAATTAAGAACATGCAGGACAAACAGGTCGAAATATTTGATGATTTTTATTTTTGATTTTTATTTAAAATGGTTTTCTATATGATAATGATATATATTAGGTCCCTTAAAATAAAATTAAAAAATTAAAAAAAAAAAGAAAAAAGAAAAAAGATATATATATTAGGTCAAAATCACCCATTTTATTTTCCGTCGACCCTCGACAAAAACGTCCATTTCAGGCATCAGAATTTGGTGTAATTGTGGAGCCCATTTTGACAATTAGGATATTGCTCATCATGATCTCATCTTCTGCATCTGCAGGGATAAGTTTAGGATTAATATTGTTAATGTCTAAGCTGGAGCGAGCTAGCTGATGAAATAATATATGTAATTAAGGATTTATATAAGTACAGAAAAATTATTTATAAAAAAAAATATTAATTATCAACCTAGAGCTTAAATTGTATAAAATAAAATTGAAGACGACATATTTTCATATAAAAAAAAATATATAAAATGATTCATACTAATTAACTATATATAATATTAATAATTTTATTTAGCAATATTGTCATGACAATATTCACATGCATGCATACGGACAAATTAACTCATTCACCAGATAATATCAAACAATATCGTCTCCACTTACTTCTGTCTGCAGCTGTGGGCCTGTATTAGGGGTTGCGTAATATGTTTTCTTTTTTAAGCCATCATGTATTTCGGGAAAATATTGGAATAATTGAGAAATACTCCCCCTCGATGGAAAAGACTTTTGAAAGTCCACGTCACTCGTTACTTCACTTTAACATCCAAGTACCCCCCTTAATTTGGTTACTAATGAGATAACATATATGAAGTAAAAGTTAAAATTTAAATAAAATATAATTAGAATAATTTTTTAATTTAATTGTTATTTTATAATTGAGAACATTGTATTTATTTATTGTATTTTATATAAGAATGAAAAAATTATAATGATTAAATTACATCGAGTATAAGATAAAATGACACAGATTTATATATAATGAAACAAGTCTTGACTCATAGTTGGTAAAAAAATGGATATTTACTAATAAACTTAAGGCTAGGGGCAGATACAAAACATCTAGACAAAAAAAAAAAAAACAATGATATAGGTGCATAGAGGAAGAAAAAAGTGAAAAAAAAAAATGAACCTCCAACCCTTTTTTTATTATTCATATATTGTTAGTCAAGGTCTTTTTTTTTTTTTTAAATTGTTTTCCTAAAGAATTAGGGTCTTAGATTTAAAAGTGGTCTCTCCTTAAATTTATTGATAAAACCTTCACTTATAACGAAAAAATATCATAATTACACCTGCCATTTGATGATTACAATAAAATATAATCTAAAAAGTTTTAGGGGAGAGATTTGGCCGGTCTGAATTGAAAAAATTGACTGGCTAGAATCAAAATTGAATTTAGTCAATCTCAATCAAAATATTATAGAATTGAAAGACATTCAGTCTAGTCTTGGTCCAAGAATTTTTCACTCGGACCAGACCGAATGAATAATACAATATTTATTTTTATTATTTATATAATTGTTGTTGTATATAATTAATTATATAATGTATATAATTTATATATTATTTAGTTTCAAAGTATTTGAAAGGGGGTCAAACTTGCCCGGGCCCGGGCCCACGAGGTCGGCAGGCCCACGGCCCGTTATCCGCACCCACCTCGACGCGACGTCCGAATTCAACTGGGAAGACCGAAACCGGGGACGAGCCAAGTCCCTGGTTACCCCGATCTGGGCAGGAGATGGCAAAATCGGTCTCAAAAACACGCTAAGAGCAGAACGGCGGCTCACGTACCGATATGTCTCTTGGGTCCGTCTCCCATCGAGACACTCCCTCATTTATGACCGACAGACAGCCGCCGGTCTACAGACCCCCTCCCATTTAATGCAGAGACGCCACAAACACACGGTATTAATTACTAAATTGACAAAAGATACCGCTGCATTTAATGCCCCTGTCCAAAAGGGGCTAATCGAGCATTAAATGGGAGGATACTCAATTAATGCGATGAGACCAACCAAATCAGACCGGGTTTCCTTATCGAAGATGACGGACGAGTGATGCCCCGATTTCGGCGCCCTCGTCACACGGACCCTCTTCCCGGGGGAAGCACCTATAAATAACACCCAACCAACGACGGAGGGACGGTACGCTCACAAACTCTCTTATTCCCTCTATCATATATCTTCTCCCATGCGCTAACTTGATCGTCGGAGCGGTCCCGGATCCCGACCTCCCTTGTCCTTGTTTTGCAGGTTACAGCCCCGCGGGATCGGTAAACAAGACAGTAGAATACGTCCCCAACAGTGGCGCCGTCTGTGGGATTCGATCGTTTCTGATCAACGTACTTTCTGCATGTCTACCCTACCGTTATCCCAAACGACCAAGCACGACCAGCGGACAGACCCGTCGATGGAAGAAAGACTGGAAGCGTTGGAAGAAATGGTGAGGAGGTTGAAGGAGGAGAATGCAGCCCTTCGGCAGCCGCGCGAAGAGGCATCGGCCCGCGGCGAAACCAATCTGGGAGAGAATGCGAGCTCCCGACTCCCTGAGGAGAGCGAAGCCTCTGAAGGAGAACGACGCCGAATGCACACCGAGCTAAAGGAGTTGGGAGACAAGTATGCTGAAATGGCAAAACTGATCAGCCCAGCAGCAGGGCATCTCTCCTCACAGGGAAGCATAGGAACACCCTACAGCGCGGACGTCCTGGCCGTCCCTCTCCCGCCCAAGTTCAAGGTCCCACAAGTAGAACTGTATGACGGGTCTCAGGATCCTGTGGAACACATAGAAGCTTTTAAAGCCCATATCAGCCTACATGGCTATCCCGGCGAGGTAGCATGCCGAGCATTCCCTCTCACATTGAAGGGGATGGCTAGGACGTGGTTCGGAACCATTCCTCCGGGATCCGTCAGTAGCTTCGAGGCGTTGGCCCGACTCTTCATCACCCAGTTCATGGCTAGTAGGAAACGAAGGCGCCCCGCGGCGTACCTATTGACCGTCAAGCAAGGAGAGAAGGAAAGCCTCAAAGAGTACCTGTCCAGATTCAACAAAGAAAGGATGACCACCGACAACCAGGACGAAAAGATCACCCTAGCGGCCCTCTTGGGCGGCATATGGCCCAGGAGCCCCTTCATGGCGGAGATAGCCCGCAAGACTCCCACCACTTTGAACGGATTCATGGATCAGGCTGACGGGTTCATCAACGCCGAGGATACGCTCGAAGCCCTAGTAGCCCCGCGGCGTGGAGAGCTCCGACAGCACGATCGAAACACAACTAGTGCCGGGGAAGGATCCAGCAAGCATCGGGGAGGTAGGAAGTTCCCAGATGAGACAAGGAGAAGGGACCCCCCACGGGAACACAGACTGTCGTCGTGGCCTCAGTCCAGCCTGGCGGTGGAAGATCAGAGTCGGGCAGAAACAAGGCAAGAGTCCATTAGAAGAAGAAGAGGGGAAATGTATTGCGAATATCACAAGTCCAAGGGCCACAACACTGAAGACTGCCAGGCCTTGAAAAATAGTCAGAGGGATGAACGGATGAACGACCGAAGAGACAGAACTCGATCGAGGACCCCTCGTCGGGAACGGGAATCAAGTAAACGCCAAGGCGAACCTGCGTCCGGCCATCCAGCAGGAGAAATCAGAACCATCGTCGGGGGACCATCCCGAGGAGGGACTACGTCCTCCTCTCAGAGGGCACACGCGCGGAGAGCCAGATATGGGGAAGTCTACTCACTGGGGCAGGCACCGAGACAGGGCTACCCGGGTCCCAGAGGGGAATCGATAGTGTTCAACGAGCAGGATGCGAAGGGGATCGCCTTTCCGCACGATGACGCCTTGGTGATATCAGCATTGGTGGCCAACTTCACAGTTAAAAGGATGCTGATTGACAACGGGAGTTCGGCCGATATCTTGTTCTGGGAGGCCTTCGTGCAGATGGGGATCGACCCCGGCCAACTTCAGCCTATCCGAGCCCCCCTTAAGGGATTTACAGGCGAGGCAGTACACCCCGAGGGCCTAATAACTCTCCCGGTTTTGATGGGCTCCGCGCCCAGGACCGCGTCCATCATGACTGAATTCCTGGTCGTGAAAGCTCCCTCCTCCTACAACGCCATCCTAGGGAGGCCGACCCTAAACAACTTGAGGGCAGTCACTTCCACCTACTACCTCAAGATGAAGTTCCCGACCGACAGAGGAGTGGGCGAAATCAGAGGAGAACAGGTAACCTCCAGGGAATGCTACGCCCGGGAATTGAAACACAAGGATAGTTCCGTGGCTACGATCTCCCTGGAGGACGAGCATGTTGAGATTCCGCCGGCACCTCCCCGAGCAGTATGGGACGACGAGATCAGAGACGAAGCGACACTGCGCCAAGCGGAACCCAACGAGCCTCTGGAATTGATCCCGGTCGATAGCGACAACCCGGATCGGACAGTACGAGTCGGAACCAGAATGGACCCGGGAGTACATGCAGAACTCAAGGCTCTCCTCACCGAGCACAAAGATGTATTTGCCTGGACACACGCAGATATGCCCGGGATCGATAGGTCTGTAATAGAACACCGACTATGTGTCAACCCGACTGCCCGCGCAGTTAGGCAAAAAAGAAGGAGTTTCTGTGCTGAGAAATACGCCGCCATTGCTGAGGAGGTGGACAGACTCCTGTCCGCTGGCCTCATCCGAGAGGCTCACTACCCGGAATGGCTGTCCAACGTAGTACTGGTAAAGAAGACCAGCGGGAAATGGCGTATGTGCGTGGATTTCACCGATTTGAACAAGGCCTGCCCTAAAGATAGTTTCCCTCTACCGCGCATCGACCTCATTGTGGACTCGACCGCTGGGCACTCTCTCCTCAGCTTCATGGACGCCTATTCGGGTTACAATCAGATCAGAATGAGCACAGCCGACGAAGAAAAAACGGCATTCATTACAGACCGAGGGCTCTATTGTTACACCGCCATGCCGTTTGGACTCAAGAACGCGGGGGCCACTTATCAACGGTTGGTTAACCGTATGTTCAAAAAGCAAATCGGGAGAAACATGGAGGTTTATGTCGACGACCTCCTGGTCAAGAGCCGCTCTCCTAACGATCATATGGCAGACCTGAGAGAGGCCTTTTCTACCCTGCGACACTATCAGATGAAGCTCAACCCCGCCAAGTGCACCTTCGGGGTCGAGTCCGGCAAGTTCTTAGGGTACATGGTCTCCGAACGAGGAATCGAGGCCAACCCCGAGAAGATACAGGCTATCCTCGGAATGGCACCACCGAGGAACCTGAATGAAGTCCAGCGATTGGCTGGCCGAATTGCTGCTCTCAGCCGGTTCATAGCGAGGTTGACCGATCGGTGCCTTCCCTTCCTCCAGGTCCTCCGAAAAGCACGCGAGTGGGACACATCGTGCGGGCAGGCATTCGAGCAACTCAAAGATTACCTAACTTGTCCTCCGTTACTTAGCCAGACAGCTCCCGGAGAGACCCTTGTGGCTTATTTGGCAGTCTCGCCTCATGCAACATCTGCAGTTTTAGTAAGAGAAACCGATCGGGGACAGAAGCCTGTGTACTATGTCAGCAGGGCACTCCAAGGAGCAGAGGCCAGGTACCCCCGTACGGAGATGATGGTATTCGCCCTACTGACGGCTGCGCGCCGACTGCGTCCATACTTCCAAGCCCACACCATAAGAGTAATGACCGATCAGCCCCTCGGAACCATTCTTCAGAAGCCCGACACGTCCGGACGGTTAGCCAAATGGGCAATCGAGCTGAGCGAATTTGACCTAACGTTCCAGCCCCGAACAGCGATGAAAGCGCAAACATTGGCAGATTTTGTCGCGGAATACACGGGGTTTCCAGAAGAGATCCCCAGTGAACCTCGGGAGCAGGCGTGGCAGCTGTACGTTGACGGGTCCTCATGCCGAGCCGGGGGTGGAGCAGGTGTGCACATCGTCACCGATCAGGGCGTCCAACACAACTACGGTATAGGCCTAACCTTCAAGGTAACCAACAATGAGGCTGAATACGAGGCCCTCATAGCCGGAATGACAATTGCTAGGGCCCTCGGGGCGACTGAGCTGGAGGCCCGAACTGATTCTCAAATAGTTTTTCACCAAGTACTCGGCCAGTGCACCACCAAGAGCGAGAAATTGAAAAGATATCTGGAGCTCGTATGCATCGAGAGAGACCGATTCAGTTACTTCCGTTTACTGCAGATTCCAAGGGAAGAGAACCATATAGCGGATCGGTTGGCAAAAGTTGCATCGGGAAAGGATGAGCATCCTCCCCCAGAGAACACCGAGATCAGAACGATAGATACTCCCTCCACGGGCAGCGGAGTCGGAGTAGTGGCTGTCGCAGATCCCGACTGGGCAACCGATATCACAGCATACCTCCGTACAGGCACATTACCTCCCGACCTGGGCCAGGCCCGCAAGATAAAGAACAGATCATCCAGATTCACACTGATTGACGGGTCGCTGTACAGGAAGGGCTTCTCTGAACCATTGCTCAGGTGTGTAACAAAAGAAGAAGGACAATATATACTGGCCGAGATCCATGAAGGAATCTGCGGGGCCCACACGGGGTCTAAAACGCTAGCCGCCCGCACCACCCGTGCAGGGTACTACTGGCCGTGCTTGTTTCAGGAAGCGAAAGATTTCGTTAAAAGGTGCCCGAAGTGCCAAGAGTACAGCCCAGTGTTGCACTCCCCATCGGAAGAACTCACTTCGATAACATCCCCCTGGCCCTTTGACCAATGGGGACTCGACCTCATAGGACCATTCCCAGTGGGGAGGGGTGGGACTAAATTCATAATAGTTGCAGTGGATTATTTTACGAAGTGGGTAGAGGCTGAAGCCCTTGCCAGTATCACTTCCCAAGCCATCACAAAGTTCTTATGGAAGTCAATTGTTTGCCGGTTCGGGATACCTCAGAGCTTCATATCAGACAACGGAAAACAGTTCGATTGCAGTCATTACCGAGAATGGTGTTCCGAGTTGAAAATCAAGGTGAAGTACTCTTCTCCCGGCCACCCGCAGGCTAACGGACAAGCCGAGACAACCAACAAAACCATCCTCAATGCGCTAAAGAAAAGGCTCGGAATGCACAAAGGCGCGTGGGCCGATGAACTTCCAGGGGTCCTGTGGGCATATCGCACAACGGTCCGAACCCCCACGGGTGAAACACCGTTTGCCCTGACCTACGGCTGCGAGGCCGTGATTCCAGTCGAGGTCAGGATGCCCACTCTACGAATCCAGCACTATGACACTGCTTCCAATAATGCCAAGATGATGGAGCGTTTGGACTCTTTAGAAGAACTTAGGGAAGAGGCCAGCATCCGACTTGCCAACAACAAACGCAAAGCAGAACAATACTTCAACAAAAGAGTAAAGCCGCGCCGCTTCAAAGTCGGGGACTTAGTGTTAAGAAAAACGGGCGTCACGACTCCAGCACAAGGAAAACTGGGACCGAAATGGGAAGGGCCTTACGTAGTGACGGCAACGAACAGGCCTGGGTCTTACCGACTCAAAGACAGCTCCGGAGCCGACCTACCCCACCCCTGGAATAGTGAGAGCCTTAAGAGGTATTACGCGTAACAATTACTAATATAATTTATTCCCGCTGATGTAATTTGCTCCTTGAAATTATAAAAAGACCGATGTTATTCATAACCAATGCATTGTGAAGTTCTCGATTAGCCCCGTTTGTGAAGTTCTCGACAAACGCCTCGGAATCCACCCACGCGATGTGTCCGACTCGGAGTCCCGCGGGGTCGGTCAATCAATCCACCCACGCGATGTGTCCGACTCGGAGTCCCGCGGGGTCGGTCAATCAATCCACCCGCGCGATGTGTCCGACTCGGAGTCCCGCGGGGTCGGTCAATCAATCCACCCGCGCGATGTGTCCGACTCGGAGTCCCGCGGGGTCGGTCAATCAATCCACCCGCGCGATGTGTCCGACTCGGAGTCCCGCGGGGTCGGCCAATCAATCCACCCGCGCGATGTGTCCGACTCGGAGTCCCGCGGGGTCGGTCAATCAATCCACCCCCGCGATGTGTCCGACTCGGAGTCCCGCGGGGTCGGTCAATCAATCCACCCACGCGATGTGTCCGACTCGGAGTCCCGCGGGGTCGGCCAATCAATCCACCCACGCGATGTGTCCGACTCGGAGTCCCGCGGGGTCGGCCAATCAATCCACCCACGCGATGTGTCCGACTCGGAGTCCCGCGGGGTCGGTCAATCAATCCACCCACGCGATGTGTCCGACTCGGAGTCCCGCGGGGTCGGCCAATCAATCCACCCACGCGATGTGTCCGACTCGGAGTCCCGCGGGGTCGGCCAATCAATCCACCCACGCGATGTGTCCGACTCGGAGTCCCGCGGGGTCGGCCAATCCCTGAATCCCGATCTTAAGCACATCCACCGGGTACGTTTGAGAAAATTTTCTTTTAAGTTTACACTTATCCAAAAAATTTCGCAGGGTAAAGGCAAGAAAGAAGTTATGAACAAAACGCCAGAAGAAGATTAAGTCAAAATTCATATGTATTATCAGTCATACAGACTCGCTCGAATCGAGCTCGAGCATCATTACAAAAAAAAAAAAAAAAAAAAAAAAAAAAACAACTTGTACAAAAATCAGGTCAAGCCTCAGGAGGGGGCGGAGGAGGATTGAGGTCGTCAAAGGGAGGGTAACCGCGCTTCCCGATCTTCTTGACGAACCTCTTCGCGGCCCGGTCTGGACGAAGAGACCTCACACTTATCCTCTGAGGATCGAGCTGGGGATCCACCAAGAGCTGGGATCCTAGTCGGCGTAGGCCCTCGGCGTAGCCATGCCCCCAGGCGGAGTTGCGGATCGCCACAACTCGGGATACCTGCGGCTCGAGATCGGCAATCTTAGAGTGGGCCTCTTCTAGAGCACTCCGAGCACCCGCAAGCTCGGACTCCCGAGCAGCCTGGACCTCCTCAGACCGCGCCAACTCCGCTTGCAGGATCTCCCGGGCGCGCCTCGAATCAGCCAGTTCCTCCTCCAGAGCAACCCGAGCCCGCTCGGACATTGCTAACTCCTCTTCCCTCAGAGATAGAATCTGAGAAGAAGCCGCCAGCTCCGCTGTCCGAGCGGTTAGCTCGGACTGAAGGAGGATCTTGTCCTGCTCGGTGGACGATCGTGCGTCCACGAGACGGGCATTCCTCCGATGGGCCACTGCCAGCGATTCCCGAACCGCCTCCAGTTCGGCTCGAAGGGAAGAGTTGGCTCTCTCCAGCCTGCTCTTCTCCACCCCCAGCTCCTCGACCGATCTTATCAGCCCTCTGCAAGTTTCCTCCGACTGCTCGAACTGGTCCCGAGCCTGCCGCAACCTGTAGAGCCCGAACTTGCAGACAGTTCCGAGCTCACTGTTGAACTCGGCAAGCTCGGCCAGCTCGGATCCCACTGTCCGGGATATCTCCATAGCAACCTAGAACACCGAACGTGCAAAAAAGAGAGAAAAACTTAGCAAAACTAAAAGAGAAGACCACCCGAAATTCGACAAGGCCTACCGAACAAACCTGAGTCAGCAGAGGCTCCAGCATTGAGGCCACCCGGGCTGTAGCATCCGCCTTCGCCTGGTCGAATCGGGAAGGCCGCTCCGAACCGGTCTCATCGGCCTGACGAGTTCCTTCCTCTGAGCCCGACCCGAAGAGCTGCCCGAGCACAGCGACCCCACTTCGGAGCCGAAAGGGAGATGGGGGCCGGGGAGGAACTTCCGAGTCCGGAGATGGGCCTGCGTCCTCAGAATGAACCCCCGAGGTAGACCCCCTCTCGAAGGTCGGAGGTGGGCGCTCAGGGGATTCCTCGGACCCAGTGGCCGCCCGACCGCTCTCGCCTCCGGCCTCCGTCTGGCCCCCTTCCTCGGGATGGTCGGACCCCCTCGACCTCTCTGAGGTGGCCTCGTCCCGACCTTCTTGGGCAGGAGCCCCTTGCTGCTCGGCCCCCTCGCGAGCGCCCTGGGAATGGGCCTCCCCGCCAGATACTTCATCTTCCCCCTCGGAGGCATCTGAATGGCGCTCGGAAGATGAAGGGGGGGGAGTGGGCAACTGATTCGCCCTAGCGGCCTGCTCCTCCGACTCCTGTCGAAAGACCTGCGCAAAGGGGGTAGCCCCAGGAGTCAGATCGGCAGCATGTTCCAGAGCCTCCTGGAAGGCGCGCTCTATCTCCTCTCCGTCTGAGGAGTCGACCCCGGCCCGTTCCATTGCCTCGATCTGGGCTTCCATGACCGTCCTCCCAGCCTCGGCCCTCCGTTCCTCGGTCTGCAGGAACCGGATCTCGTCCGAGGATGACAACGAGGAGGTCGCCTCGGGACATCCTGCAGGAGAGTCTGCGGGGGGGGCGCCTCCGCCCGGACCCTCGGCCCGTGGACCCTTCCCCCTCCTCTGTTTCTTGGGTCGGGCGCCACGGCTCGAGGTAGCCTCACCAGCCCGACTCTTGGCGCGCCTCTCTTGTTCCACCTCCTGATCAGAGGCTCGCTTACGGGAGGAGACAGGAGGCCCTTCCGGGGCAGCAAAGAAATCTTGACCCTCGGCGTAGGACCGATCCGGTCGGGTCAAGAACTCCTCGACGTTCTCCTCGGTGAGGAGATTATCGGACCATAGCCGATCAGGATCCTCTGCCCCCCAGGAAAGCACCGCCTTCACCCTCTCCGCCTCCTGGGCCGAGAGGGTGACCTCCATGTGTGTCTGGGAGGGGAGGAAACCCCAGTCTTTCTGAACGGGGAAGTCGCTCCCCTCTCCCTCCGGGAACTCCCACTCCCTGCCCGAGACGAAGAAGAACCTCTTATGGTAGTCCCGGGCGCTCGAATGCCTCTCCTCCATTCTGATCAGCCGACATTTCGGCTTTATCTGGAAGCCGGCCACGTTCCCGTCCCGACGGAGGAGCCGGTACAGTGAGAAGAACTCTCGAGCGGTGAGATCGGGGTAAGGATCGTTCTTCCCGGACAGAACGATCCTAAATGCCACGCAGGTGGCCAGCAGGATACGCCACCCGTTCGGCATAAGTTGGGCAGGGGCCAAACCCAGGAAGTGCAGGACTTCCCGAACCGGCCGGATGAAGGGAAGGCGCAGTCCCTTCGAGAACATGAGGGAGAAGAGCACGACCTTCTGAGCCCTCCCGTCACGTTCGCAGGCCCTAACTCCATCCCCCGGGGCCTCCAAAGTGTGCCGCCAGGAAACATGATGCTTCTTCCTAAGCGTGTCCACATCGGAGGATTGCATGGTGGACACCCAGCCGTTGCCGGCGAAGAAGGGGCATGGGTCAGAGGAAGCCATGGGAGCTAAAGCAGGGAGCGGCAAGACAGCAACAGGAAAAGAATGAAAAGTGAAGAAAAGCAGGGGCAAGGGAGAACGACAGCAGGATGGCAAGAAAGCAAACAGTGAAACGAGGACAGTGACAAGACCGCTGGGTGATTTATACCCAGAAGCCGAATTTAATGCGAGCGGGAAACGAGGCCGCGCCGAAACCGTCACCTCAGACGTGGCTTTGGGAACAGAAAGCACGCCCCGAACTGACCAATCAAAGGAAAGAGGCGTGCGCCGAAATGACAGGACAGTTAATGATGGCCACGCGCGTGCGCCCCGCCATTTAATAACGGATCACTGACGGTTCGGGAATCGGAACGACGGCATAACTGAATTTCAAAACTGCATTAAATGCCCGATACGGAATATGACAGGTCACGAGTCAGCATTAATTGGTCAGAATTCAAATCGTCCCTCTGAAGTCCGAACGGCAAACGAAACGACACGTCAGCAGGTACCGCCCGAACACGTCCGACCTCGTGTTACCGCTCGGGAGGGGAGATAGGGGAACACTGCCCTGTGTCAGAAGACAGTACAATCGAAGGAAAGGAGGACCCTAGCTCTGGAACATTCGGAATTTTCCATCGAAGTACCTTCGATGAAAACTCGCGGGGTACTGAAAGGGGGTCAAACTTGCCCGGGCCCGGGCCCACGAGGTCGGCAGGCCCACGGCCCGTTATCCGCACCCACCTCGACGCGACGTCCGAATTCAACTGGGAAGACCGAAACCGGGGACGAGCCAAGTCCCTGGTTACCCCGATCTGGGCAGGAGATGGCAAAATCGGTCTCAAAAACACGCTAAGAGCAGAACGGCGGCTCACGTACCGATATGTCTCTTGGGTCCGTCTCCCATCGAGACACTCCCTCATTTATGACCGACAGACAGCCGCCGGTCTACAGACCCCCTCCCATTTAATGCAGAGACGCCACAAACACACGGTATTAATTACTAAATTGACAAAAGATACCGCTGCATTTAATGCCCCTGTCCAAAAGGGGCTAATCGAGCATTAAATGGGAGGATACTCAATTAATGCGATGAGACCAACCAAATCAGACCGGGTTTCCTTATCGAAGATGACGGACGGGTGATGCCCCGATTTCGGCGCCCTCGTCACACGGACCCTCTTCCCGGGGGAAGCACCTATAAATAACACCCAACCAACGACGGAGGGACGGTACGCTCACAAACTCTCTTATTCCCTCTATCATATATCTTCTCCCATGCGCTAACTTGATCGTCGGAGCGGTCCCGGATCCCGACCTCCCTTGTCCTTGTTTTGCAGGTTACAGCCCCGCGGGATCGGTAAACAAGACAGTAGAATACGTCCCCAACAGTATTATTGGACTTTTTAATGTAAAAATATTAACTATAATATATAATATTAGTATATATTAATATCTTAACATATTATAAGAGTTATAGTATAAAGATAGTATATATATAAAAAGTTATTGTATAAAGATCAAGTAAATTGACTGGACTGGACCAAAAGAGACCGATTGGTCCGGTCCTATAGAGTACTTGGCCCAATCCAAGTTGAAAAAAATCTTCAACCGAATAAGTTTGGTTCAATTCATAAAACTCTCATAAGATCGATCAGATCAGACCGAATTCCCCCTACTAAAAACCTAGCCCAAGCATCCAAAAACAAGACTCAACCCAACTTTCTAATCGCAATCCAACAATAAAATCCCAAAAAAATAACCTTTATGTAATTACTCAAGACTCATGCTCCATCTTGCCCCCAAAATTAGAAAACCAAAAAATCCTCATATATGACATTTGTAAATTATGGTTTTTCAAGATATGAAAGAACTTCAAATCAGAATCAAGAATGCAAATCACAGCATGCAAATCAACAATATAAAATAAAAAACTAATAAAAAGAAATAGAGAACACACGGATTATGTGGTTTGGTTTTAATGGCCTACATCCACAATAGGAACAGTCTTAGAAATTCTCTTTATTGATGAATCAACTAAAACCTCAACGTTTATACAGATGACACTAGCTTTTGAGAATAATGAAAGCCAGTATCCCTCTCCTTTTACTCTTATTAGAAAACTCTAGCACACCTCATGCCTCTCTGATTTCTCTTTATCTTGATCTCTTTCTGTGAGCAAAATTGAAGTGATCTCTCTCTCTCAGCATTACAAACTATGTATATATATCATTACAAGATGTTAACACATGTTTCTTATCACACAGCTTAGAATCTTCAACATTGATCTGCCCCAGTGATATTAATAAGTTGGAAAAGACTTCTTTGTCCTCACTAGTATCTCAATGCTTCAAGTTGTTCCTGTGACCCATCACATGTCATTTAATGTAATTTTCCTGCATAATTAAAATACAAATGTACGTACCAATATATATATATATATATATATATATACATATATACATATATATAGAAATCAACACAGGTTTGACACCTATGCTTAACACTTTACATGCACCATGACCAAAATAAACATGAACAAGAATTCCAATTCGTGTAAACAATAGAACGAAAACTTAAAACCTGAAACAGAAACTTAAAACAATATTATTTTTTTCTAAAGTAAGGAAAAACCCTTTTCTCTATTATTCTAATAGAGCCTCTGACAGAACTTGGTAACTCCCTTATAATGGAAAATCACATTCCAACAAAACCACGAGTACCTTAACCATCAGCCACATAATTTATCTTTCTGAAAGCATAATACTAATAAATTTATGAAAAATTTATGAGTAGTATGAAGATTTCTAAATACTAATGAATTGACTTTAGTTAATAATTTTATAGAATTTTGAAAAATGTAAGAGAAAAGTTTAATAAAAAGTTATAAAGTTAAAAGAGAGTTAAAATATAAAATTTTATTTTTATTTTTAAATTTGAAAATTTTGAATTATTTGTTATATTTAATTAAAATTTATAATGATTAGTTGTAAAAGTTAAAAAGTTAAAAATTTAAATTAAAAAATGTTTATTTTTAAATTAATTTTGACGATGAAATGAGATAAAATAATTTAAAATTTTGTAAAATCAAACTAGACTTAAGAGTACGTAAACAATGAGGAATACATGAATAATAACAATCATTAATGGTACGTTAATGGTAACGAATGGTCAAATTTTTCTTTCGCTTTCTTTTCCATACATGTAGCATATATAACTCATAAAAAAAAAAGTAATGTTATATACTACACTTTCATTTATTTTTTTTATTATATATGTAATATATGACATATTAATTACAATTGAATGATAAAGAACATTTATTAAAAATCATTCAATAATAATGACTATATTATATCTTATCTAGCTTGAAGACTTTCGATATTTCTTCTAACAAAGATAGAGCAACAACAGTCCCATAACATTTTTCTTTAAATAAAGTTGAAGGGTTTTGAGAAGTTCTCTAATACTGGAATTGCTTCAAAAATCCCTTTCGGTCCCTTAAAAATGCCAAAAAAAAAAAAAAAATTCATCCCATGTATATGATTATGATTGGCTACATGCATAATTAATTACCAATTTTGATCAATCGTTTTTTTTAGTAATATCAATCGTTTTATTTATTCAAAATTAGAGTCGATATGTGATTTAATAGAAGTTAGGAGCCAGGATTCCGAGGAAGTTCCTCTCCGGATTCATAAATTCTGACCGGTTGAAACGATGGTGGGAATTAGTTTATTAATATATACATCCAAAACAAACGTGAAAAGATATCGTACATCGACTTAGAAAAAACCAAGAGAAAGGGAGAAAAAATAATCATTTGCTTGTAAATTAGTCCTGCCTTGACTCGCCAGTGACGACGAAGACGAAGATGGCGATGATCCTCAAACCCATCAGCACACACCTCATTCTCCGGCGACCCAGTTCATCCAAATACCCAAATCCCAATATCCACTACTGTGAACACAAACATCATCATCGGCCTCTCACCGCAGCCTCCTGCTCTATACACGGACCAAACTCTTCTTCTGAGGATATCTCACTTCACCAAGCTCAAAAAATGGTCAATCAGTTCGACCCCAAAGTTCCTATAGAAGAGGCCGTAACCCCGCCCAGCTCATGGTACACACACCCTTCCTTTCTCGATCTCGAACTCCACCGCGTCTTCTACAGGGGCTGGCAGGCTGTAGGTTCGTCTGTATTTTCAGTTTTTTCATGACTGTAATTTGATGCAATTAGCAGATTCTTATGTTAGCTTGTCTAATTTGAACACTGCTTTAATGGAAGTTTTTTCTCTCCTATTGGGGAGTGGGGGGAAGGATGTCAAATAGTGAGAAACTTTAGGGTAAATTCTGCCACCTATATTTGTTTGGTGGATAAAAGGACTGGATGTAGTAAAAGGGAGTCAGAAAAGAAAACGAATTTGAAGGTTTTCAAAACAAAATCCATTTTGTTTATAAGAAATTAAAGCGAGGGTAAGTAAACCTTTACTTACGGTATGGACATTCACAATGCTTCTTGTATTACATCTCCAAGTTTTATCATGTATAGGGTGTTGTTTGTCACCGATATTAATCATCTGCTTTGCTTTGGCTCTTGTTTTTAGGATATATTCAACAAATAAAAGACCCCCACGACTTTTTCACTGGCAGGTACACACTATTATTTGTCAACATTTTTCTATCATGTATCCGCTATAATTAAGATTCTCCTCCTTTTCATCCTCTATTTCTCGAATGTGTTGCCACTAGGAGTTTGCTGATTACTTAGCCTCCATTTGGTTCTTGGAAGAGGAAAGGAATATGCTTAAGAGTAGCTTTCTTTTGTGAAGATTTTATCATTTTCCTTTCCTTTCTTCATTGTTTCCGATAACCAAATGGAGGAATTAATATTAGCAGATTGGGAGATATAGAATTTGTGGTATGTCGAGATGATAGTGGGAAGATTCATGCTTTTCACAATGTTTGTCGTCATCATGCCTCTCTGCTTGCATCAGGAAGTGGGAAGAAGTCGTGCTTTGTGTGCCCTTATCATGTAAGTTTCATGTATTTATATATTTATTTTACTTATCAAAAAAAAAGTTTCATGTATTTATGAGGAAAGTCCTATTTTCCTCTTGTTATCATCTTGGATTCTCTATTAAAGAAAAACTAGTGACACTCACAGCTACAACACCACTGGGACGGGAAACAATCATTTGATCATATCTGATTGACAGTTGGAGAATTTTGGTTACCAAAATTTAGCACATCATTCTTGATTTCTGTGTTGAGAGACTCCATTGAGATGATTATTGCTAAAAGCTTGCATAAGCTCGCTTAAAGTGCAAAGGCAAGCACAAGAGATAAACATTTCTTTATACCTATAGCAAAGTACAAGAAAGGACACCTAAAGCACAAAAGGTTATGGGTGAAATGGCAAGCCTAAGACTAAAACAATTCCGCCCACACACATGCAAGCCTTTTGAGTCTCACCAAGGCTTCTAGGAGTATTACCTAGAAGTCACAGACCATCCCACTTTGAATAAGCATAGAAGATTCCAACAATTCATCTAGGTTCTTTGTTTTTTTATGTTGTCTTAGCTCCAAATCCTTAATCTCCATATTGAAGGGCTTCATGTAAGTAGGAAGAGACAACAAGAACATCAGATTAAAAGGATTCATTTATAATCAAGGCCCGAACTTGTAGGCCTACCATGTGAATGGTATGAAGAGTCTTTTGCGACACTGGTATGCAGTCTTCATCACCGAAAATAAATTTCGAACTGTTAGCCTTTCTTACGTCTCTTGGAACCCAAAAACTCATACTAAGACTTCAATCCCTTTGCAGTCTTTCTTTTAACCCAGAAACTCATGCTGCCAATGTAATTCACGTTGGAGTATTTTGTTTATTCTATATTTTATTGGCTAATTTTAACAGGAAACCCTAATGTTTTTTACAGGCATGGACGTATGGGTTAGATGGACACCTTGTCAAGGCAACAAGGATATTGGGAATTCAGAATTTCAATGTAAATGTATGCTGTGAAACTCCTGTTGTAGTTATTGCAATCCAATTCTTGTTATTGATCTTCCAAACTGGGGTAATTTGTTCATTTCTCTGGCTGTGGAGGGTAGGAGTTTGGCCTTATACCAATAAAAGTAGCCACTTGGGGGCCATTTGTTCTTCTCAACTTGGACAAACGGACATCTCCTCTGAGAGAAGCTGATAGTGATACTGTGGCAGATGAATGGCTTGGTAACGGTTCAGAGATACTGAGCACTAATGGAGTTGATTCTTTACTAAGTTATGTTTGTAGACGTGAATACACCATTGATTGTAACTGGAAGGTCTGTTCCTATATCAGTATTACTTTGAAATTAGGCTCC
Organism: Platycarya strobilacea; assembly: GCA_036898215.1. Taxonomy (NCBI): domain Eukaryota; kingdom Viridiplantae; phylum Streptophyta; class Magnoliopsida; order Fagales; family Juglandaceae; genus Platycarya; species Platycarya strobilacea. The sequence continues at coordinate 4,686,371 of CM072555.1, forward strand.
AAAAACATCAGTGTCTTTTGGAAACTTGGCCCTCTTATGATCTCTACAACAGTCCAACTTCTAATGCATGGTAGATGCTCTTAGTGTTAAGAAACCATTTTCAATTTTAATTCTTTGATGTGGTGGTTAATTTTTGTTCTAGACTCTTGGCAAAGGTTTAGTCTTTCCAATATTGAGATTCTAAAATTAAATGGTTCATAGATTATAAGGGATATATATCTACTCTGTTCAGTTTGATGACATTTTACACACTATAGTATTTTTTATACAGACTGTATTTTTTATTGGTTCATTATTGTAGGTATTTTGTGACAACTACTTAGATGGTGGATATCATGTGCCATATGCGCATAAAGACCTAGCATTTGGTCTTCAGCTTCAATCCTACTCCACTACAGTATGATTCATCATTTATTGCCTTCTGGAAATTGCACTCATGTTTAAAAAATATGGCAGCATGCTTTTCAAAGTCATGAAGACCTTCGCATGCTCTCTGAATTATTTATTTGAAGCTTCTAGCAATGGTTGTTTAATTACTCAAGCATATTGATGGTAGTCCTTTTATCTAATGGTTTGCTGTTGATGAGATAGCTTTTCAAAAATGTTAGCATCCAAAGTTGCGAAGGTGGCACAATGGAGAGGAAAGATGAGTATGATAGGCTTGGATCAAAAGCTCTATATGCTTTCATTTATCCAAATTTTATGATCAATAGGTACCGTATTTATAAGTAATGGTCAATCTATTTGTTACTTCCATGGATTGGTTCAGGTAGACTGTTTTCTCTTATAATTTGGGCTCTATCTGTGATATTAGATATGGACCTTGGATGGATACCAATCTAGTTCTTCCACTAGGACCCAGGAAATGTAAAGTGGTATTTGACTACTTTATTGAAGCTTCTCGTAAGGTAACTCTCTTAAATCTTCAAATAGACTGTTGCCTATCCATAATTCGCGCTAGTATGTATAGATTGAAGAAAGTTACATCTAAAATCCATGATGGCATGTTGTAAGTTGGTTCTTCCCAGCCCATAGATGTTTATCTCTTCATAGTTATTGGCTCTGCTGTGTCCTTTATTATATCGGATACTGAGTTTTTTCTTTTTTGCATGTGCTTTTTTCTCTTTTCTTTTGGGGGAGGGCTCTCATTTATTGGGATAGTCTTGACTCTTAAATTTTATTTTTCAGACAAATCTTTAATTTTCGAGGCATGATATGTTTTAATGTATCTGAGTCCATGTTGCCCGCTGTGTTTCACACATCAGATTGAGTTCAATCATCAATGTGTTCAGGTTTCCCAGTTGAAACACTACATATAAAAATAGTCTGCTTTGACATTGAAGTTTCAGGCACACTGTAGTCTAAGGTGTCACTTATGTATCATTATAATGTACATGCTTTATACATTTTACCTACCAATAATGTTATACTGGCACGCATTTATGTTCTCCAAAAGGCAACTTCGTATACTTTGATGTTCTAAAAAAGCTTAGATAGTGTCTGGCATAGCCGTCTTCTGGGGATGGATTGCAGAGTATGAGCTTAGTCTGTTCAAACAGAGACCACACTGAGATAAGTGTGAAATATTTATTCTGTTGCGTGTGGCTTTTGCCAGGGGATAGTCAGTGCTTATAACCTTTTTATAAACGTTGGCCAAAACCAAGAAAAGAAAAGAAAAGAAAAGGTTGCTAGTCTGTTTTATATACAAAAAGTATTGCAATGTACCCTAATGAGCTATACCCTTTTTTCCTCCCCCACCTCAGGAAGACAAAGCTTTCATAGAGAAAAGTTTAGAAGATAGTGAAAGGGTACAGGTACAAACAATATGTTAAGTCCATCAAATTGGATATCATTTCTGGTGCAACAATGTTTTAGCCTAATGCAGTTATTTGAAAAAAAAACGTGCAGATAGAAGATATTGTGCTATGCGAAGGTGTTCAAAAGGGCCTCGAGTCACCCGCATATTCTACTGGAAGATTTGCTCCTACGGTTGAGAAGGCCATGTACCATTTTCATGGTCTACTTCATAAAAACTTGACAAATGACTGCCTGGTTTAGTAGACATATATCATCATGTAAGGACTTTTATTTATTTTTTCAAAATCTTCCCGGTTAACTTAAGCACGCGGCTGCATGCCAATTGTTTACCCTCTTTATTTTCACGGTTCTTTCATGGAAATTATGTGCATACATTATTGTAGAGGTTATAGTCAATGTAATAGAAAAGTCCTGGGGGGTAGGGGAGGAATAAAAAGGGAAGCCATGAATTTACTAGCAAGTAGCAAACCATGAAAAAGAAATATGCCCTATTTTGATAGTAAGATGAAATGATTTTGGAAAAAGCTCTCAGCTGGATTGGTGAAAATTTCGGTTTCCACTCCGGCCAATAGAATGTTGCCACATAGGACATACAATAAATTTTCGCAACGAGGAGACATGCTCTGTTTGTGCGTGTATGTGGATGGAAAAGGGTTGCTTTCTATTTCTTTTGCAAGTGTCTGCTCTGCTTGGTTGTCGAGAAAAGTGAAAGAAAGGCAAAAGAACAAAAAACACAACTTGGTATTTTATATAGACAGTGCGTGCTGGTTTTTGTGTTTGCTTTCCTTTTTTTTTTCATCCCTTTTACAATCTCTGTTCGGATTTTAAGAAAATTGTAGCAAACGTTATGGTGAAAATGAGTGAATTTTGAAGTTTTGTTTTTGTGTTATTTCTAATAAAATTACTGGTTAAGGCATGGATATTTTAGAGAGAGGTGCAGCGGGCTGGGGGAGGGAGAAAGAGAGAGAAGGGGGAAAGATGGAAGAAAAGAAATCTACTGTAGATAGTGTAGATGTATATTTACTATTATCTCCTATGTGGCAACATTCTATTGGCCGGTGTGAAAATTGAGTTTTCACTAATTCGTCTAAGCTTTTCAATAATTTTAGATAAAGTTGAAAATTAAATAAAATATAATAATATTATTTTTTAACATTATTATTATTTTAAAATTTAAAAAAATTAAATTATTTATTACATCTGAAAATTTTAAAAAGTTAGAAAAAACTGCTTCTATCCAAACGGGACAAATCAGTTGACAAAGGAAAATAAATTACAATGCTATCCATCCAAGTATATGGTGTAATGACACCTATAGCAATCAACAGGAAGCAACAACACGGCCGGATGGTTTGACCAGCTAAGCACAAATGCACGTTTGCCAAGCTAATAAGCAAAGGGCAATGGAATAATAACAATAATAATTTGTAACAGTTATGTACTTCAAGAATTACACTTTAAAATAAAAAAAAGTTCCAATCATGTATAAAGATTAACTAGTCCCAAAACATCTCACCAGGGGAAGTGACCTTTTCATTCAGAAACACAATTACAGGTGTCGATCCAAGTCAGCAAAAGTAGAAAAAGCATTTTACGCTCATTCTTGTTAGAGAAGACAATTCCGGTAAAAGAAGCGGATGGCTCATTAGCAACACTATGTTCCGTCAAACGTATATCATTGTCATCCTAGAAGCCAAAAGAGAAAAGAATCCCACAAAGCAAATCCTCTACCAACTAACACTAGCCTGCAAGAGGAGAAACAGTTTTTTTTTTTGTTGTCCCAAATATAAGTAACAAAAAAGAGAATTAACCAAATCTAAAAAGCCGTTACTATTTGAATGCATACCATTAAGGCGATAAAGATGACTACTCGAGCTTTCTTACTTCAAGAAGTTTGTCCTCGTCGGAATCTTGGAAAAAACTTGTTGAACGGAGCTTCTGGAACAGGTATCAGTTTCCCAAGAACAGCTAGGGGCCAACTGAAGAGAGAGAGAGAGAGAGAGAGAGAGAGAGAGAGAGAGAGTTCCATTAGTTTTAAGGGGAAAGATGAAGGTTAGCTCTTTAACCAGTAACGATGCATGCCTATCTATAATTTTCACAAGGATGAATCTTCTCGAAGTAATCAGATAGACCTTCCAAGATTTTTTTAGTTCGGTAGATAGGCCTCCAAGATAGCTAATGACCGTGAAAATCATCTTAAAAAACTCAGTTTGAAGGAAAATTTCCCAATATGGTTGGGATCCAAGATGCACCAAAACATCTTGGAAGTACAACATCCTAAACGAATTCATACAAGTACCAACTCACCTTATAAAACCAATAATGATGGATATCAGCCACTGTGACCAATTCAACTTCACCGTCGAAGTAAACTTCCCTAGAAACTCAATGATAATAACCTAAACAACAAGAAATGCTCAGTCCAAGGAAGATAATAAAGTGAACAAAGCTAATATAAAAAGCCTATATGAGTATCACCTGAAGAATAACTTCAATTCCTACTATCCCCATGAAAAGATAGTTTTTCGTAATTCCTTTGAAGATATTATATTCATCTGGCTTCCGAGCATTAAATTCATTAAAAACCTGCAGTTGGACCAATCATATCGTGCGCATGCTTAATCTCTGAAAACTTTATGGGCACAAATGAAACACAATGGAAAACATTTTGACAAGCAAGATAAATTTTTATTAATGATCAAAAGGGCACTATCCAAGTGCACAAGGAGCACATATACACCTACTTAAAAAACGTCAAAAATGATCAAACAAATTCAAAACAAATTTAAAAAGCTGAGGCTAGGGAAACATAAATGGGCAGCCATCCAATAGTAGTGTATTGAAAGAAAGAAAGCTTTGAGTTCCTCCATTGTCTTTGCACTACCTTCAAAGCTACGACCATATCCTTTTTCTTTTCATAAAAAGGAGTACACATGAAGTATACAAAGAAATTATCTAACAACAACTTAGAACTAGAATTTTTTTTTTTTTTTGCACCGGGTGTCCGAGAACACAGTACAGACTAATCCCAAGGGTGCACAGGCTCTAGGTAAGGAGTTTCCTGCAGTGCACCTCGGGTAATTCAAGAAAAAATTCCTAGAGTCTGATGGCTCCTTCGACTCGTATGTAATAAAACCTAGATTGTAGATTTTTTTTTTTTTTATAAGTAATAATCTTTAGAAAAAGTCTATATATAAAGCCTATACACCACACACCATATGTTTTTTTAATTTTTTTGATTTTCTTTCTTTTAGAACATATCTAGTTTATAAATAATGAGTAGAGAATTCAATTATTTTAAAAAGAATAAATTCAAAAATAATTTGTAAAAAATTAAAAAATTAAAAAAAAAATGTGGTGTGTGAAGTGTGGGCTTATGTGTAGCAAAGCTCTAAACTTTATTGATCAAATGCAACTAGGCGAAACCCATGTACAGAAGGAGTATACAAAATAGACCTAGTTACACTTTAACAAGCTGAAAAGTAGTAAAAAAATAATGCATTTCGTCCCTTTAGTACAATAGCAGAAAACCATTGAACTAAAGATGGTAAAAAAAAGTCCCATATTTCCCCCATGGCTCTCTCCTTATTGTTGAAACATCTCTCGTTCCTTTCCATCCATAGACACCACAGTAGACACGAAAGAATTATCCTCCACGTCGCAGCCAGTTGTTTGCACTGATGATGTCGATTCCAGCACTAAGAGATCCACTACATTTTTGGGCATTACCCAATTCAGTCCAGCCTTACTAATGATGCTATCCCATAAATACCTCACCACATCGCAATGCAGGAAAATATGGTCTATTGACTCCCCAGTCTTCTTACACAAGTAGCACCATTCCACAACTATCATCCCTCTTTTTCTGAAGTTTTCAATTGTCAAAATCTTACCCAATGCCGTTGTCTACACGAAAAAGGAAATTTTAGGTGGCGCTAGAACTTTCCAAATACCCTTCTAAGGAAACCCATTTGGCTGATCGGCATGTAACCCCTTATAGTATGATCTGACAGTGAATTTTTTGTTTCCGAAGTGGTTTCACAGCATACCATCCCTCCCAATTCCTCCTAGCTGTTGGGAATAAAGAAAGCTGTAAAAATCAGCCATCTCCTCAACTTTTCAATCTTGCAAGTGTCTGGAGAGAGATAAATTCCAATACACCATGCCATTGTTTCTACACAAGACATCAGAGACAGCAACTTATTGGTCTTCAACTAAATCGAAAACTCTTGGAAAGGCAGAAAAAAGGGCACTATCCCTACACCATTTATCAAACCAAAAGCTTATTCTCGTACCCTCACCAACCTTAAAATTAATGTGTTGAAAATCCATTCCACCATTTCCTAATAAACTTTCAGAGGCTCACTCCATAAGTCCCCCTACTCCTTGGTGCTCCAACCCCAACCCCCCCCCCCCCCCCCCCACCCCCACCCCAACCCAAAAAAATCACATCCATATTTCTCCTCCACCACCATTCTCCACAATGACTCTTCTAATTGGAATCGCCACAACCACTTACCTAATAAGGCATTATTGAAAGTGGTCAAATTTTGCACCCCCAAGCAACCCACCCAAGCCACCCAACACCTTTGGATTGCACACTTTTGGCCAGCCCACTAAATGGAATTTATGTTCCTCCCCCAAGCCCCTCCACAAGAAGTCTCTAAATAATTTTTCAATCCGATTCACTACCCCCATCGGTAAAGGAAACAGAGAGAGATAATAGGTAGGTAGATTTGAGAGAGTGCTTTGAATGAGAGTTAATCTCCCACCTTTTGAAAGATAAAGGTGCTTCCAACCTGCCAATATTTTTTCAACCTTCTCTACAACCCCATCCCATATTGATTTTGCATTAAAAGTAGCACCCAAAGGGAGTTCGAGATACCTCATAGAAAGTGCAGCCACCATACAACCCATCAAGTCAACTAAATGGTTGATGTTCACCACTTCCCCAACCGAGACCAATTCTGACTTTGCCAAGTTGACTTTGAGGCCCGAGACTGCCTCAAAACATAGAAGTACAGCCCTTAGCACTTGAATTTGATCGCTGTCTGCATCACAAAAACGTGTCATCCGCATAGAGTAAATGGGTGATAGAAAGCCCATTACCCAATGCAAAATCTGTCAAAAAACCATCCTGGACGGCAGCGTCCAACATTCGGCTCAACGCCTCCATTACTATAACAAATAGGAACAAAGAGAGTGGATCCCCTTGTCTCAACCCCCTCGAACTCAAGAAGAAGCCACATGGTTTGCCATTGACTAGCACGGAAAAAGGGGCGGTCGAAATGCAATGATTAATCCAACCACACCACCTTTCTCCAAATCCGCATCTCTTTAACATTTAGAGTAAAAAATCCCAACTCACATGGTCATAAGTCTTCTCCATGTCAAGCTTGCAAAGTACTCTCGGAATACCATCCCTCAACCGGCTATCCAAACACTCGTTGGCTATCAAGACTGAGTCCAAGATTTGTCGACCCCGAACAAAGGCATTTTGAGGTTCAGAAATTATCTTGTCCATCACAAGACTCATATGACTCGCAAGTACCTTCGAAATGATTTTGTATATCCCGTTGACCAAGCTTATAGGACGGAAATCCTTCAACTCCGTGGCTCCTGTGATATTTGGAATTAAAGCAATAAAGGTAGCATTGAGAGATCTCTCAAATTTTTGACCGAGGTGAAACTCCTGGAGAACCCGCATCACATCATCCTTCACCACCTCCCAACACTCTTGACAGAAAGCCAATGAAAAGCCGTCGAGGCCCGGGACTTTATCTTTCCCATATGACACCCCACATTATGTACTTCGGCTTCCTCAAAAGGCCTCCCCAACCAAATTGCAACACAATCATCCAGCTGGTCAAAGGATAATCCATCCAATTTAGGACGCCAATCTGTAGATTCTTTAAGAAGCTCTTCATAGTAGCTCACTATGTGATCTTGGATCTCTTCTTGGACTCGATACACTGTGTTACCCGAGTAAATAACCTCAATAGCATTGTTCCGCCTCTAGAAGTTTGCCATTTATGAAAGAACTTGGTGCATTTGTTACCCTCCTTCAACCAAGTCTACCGAGATTTTTGTCTCCAAGAAATTTCCTCCAACAACAAAACTCGCTCTAATGCTGCCACCAGCTCCACCTTCCTCCTTAAGGACTCTTCATCACCCCCTCCATCTTCAATAGAGTTCAACTCTTCCCAAAGAAGTCTCTTTTGCTCATCTCTGTGTCTAAACTCGTCACAATTCCACTTCTTTAAATCAAATTTGAGTGCTTTAAACTTACTAGCCACGATGAAATTGGAAATGCCATAAAATGTATATGTGGTCCACCAATCTCGCTCCCTTTCTTTGAAGTCAACCACTTGTAGCCATATGTTCTCAAATTTAAAATAATTTTTACCTCCATGAATGTCCCCGCAGTCTAACAATATGGGAAAATGATCGAAACAAACCCGAGACAATTTCTTCTGACACAAATCTGGAAACTATGACTCCCATGATGTAGAAATTACGAATCTATCTAACCTAGAACCCCTTTTACTATTAGACCAAGTGAAGGGCCCCCCGACCAAGGGAAGATCAATCAAATCTAGATCAAAAATTAATTCTAAGAAGTCCTCCATTGCCCTTGTCAAAGAAGAGGCCCGCTCCCTCTCACTAAGGAAGCGAACCACATTGAGTCCCCACACATGACCCAAGGAAATTCCCATAAATAGTATAAGCCCGCCAGCTCCTCCCATAGATAGCGTCTTTCACAATCAACATTAGGCCCATAGACTCCCGCAAGAGCCCATTCCCACCCATACTCAACATTCTTGAATGAACCAGCAATACTAAAGTTCCCAACACACACATCAACTATCTCAATCATTCTCCTATCCCACATTAATAACACCCCACCCGAAGCTCCCAAGGAGGCTAGATAACTCCACCCCACAAATGCATTATCCCACAAACTGCTAATGATGCTTCTATCAACCAACTTTAGTTTAGTCTCTTGAAAACATACAACATCGACTTTCCAACTACGAAGAAGGGATCGGATTCGAAGTCTCTTATTAACATCATTGATCCCCCTCACATTCTACGATAAGATTCTAGGTTTCATAGGAAACACACCTCCCCCGACCTTTCATCCTTTCCCTTCCAACTCTTCCCTTAGTATCATAATTAACTGTGCACATTAATCTTTTTAGCTCCCTATCTTTCTTCAAGGCCTTTGGTCTATTTGCTTCCAATGCCACCAACAAAATCTTAAATTGCTCCTCATACCCCAAACAGGAAATTCCTAAGAAATCTTGTAAACCTGCCACCTTTTGCAGCACCAAATCCTCTGAGATTGCGGCTGTGTTTGATGGAATGGCGCATAGTGGAGTAGGACTGCCCTCCTCACTCAAAACATCAGCCCCTTTCTTGTCCATCATAAGTTAGTAACCCTCTATATTTGATACCTAAACCCCCTGTTGCCCTGCATTCAACTATGTTGAAGTTCCGAGATGCTCCTCCCCTTCAAAAGCCTCAACCCCACCGCCCTTCCATGTTACCAGTTCCCACAAGTGTTGCACCTCCTCTGGCGACCTTAGAACCACCACCGAAAGCATACAATCTTCCTCCGAGTCATCATTAGCGACGCAAACCTCCACTAACTGAGGATCCTCGAGCTCCTCTTGCCTGGATGAATTTTCCAGCACACCATAGTGTTCGCCGGCTACTGGCGGCAGTTTCTGTGCTGGAAGGATGACCGGAAGACTTGTTGGCACGACTGGTGGAGGGCTCAAACCCTGAACCAAAATCGAAATATCGGTATCGGTAATAGCCCGAGCCTTCTCTTTAGGCTTTCAGACGCCTGCTGGGCCCAGCCCAGGGCCCATCCTTTCCTTAGGCCTTCTCTCTGAATTTGGCAAATCCTGGCCCGAACCTGTTGGAACCAAGTCTGGGCCCAATCCTGCATACATAATTCCCTTTCCCTTAACGCAGCGTTTAAGCATCAAAACATCTTCCAATAAAGCCCCGATTTTCTCCTTCATTTTGGATAGCACTTGCAAACACGTTACCTCATTCGACCCCAACAGCACCCTATCATCCTCATTGTTCTGACCTCCTTCCGAAAAGAATACTGCAGGTTTCGCGGCTCGAGTCTGATCCCTCCGTTGGAGTGCCTCACTGTACGAAAGTTTTCCGTCTACTCCTCCATCACCTCCAACCTCCTTCGTTGTCTATTTTCTGTTGCCACCACCCTCTATCATCTTGTTACCACCATCTACTCTGTTTATGAGTCCCAAAACAAGGGGGGTTGCGGAAATATCCTTCAATGTTTCCCCAAAATTCCTTCACCCCTCCCCCCTCCAACCTTCCGGCACCACAATCATACCTCTCTTCTTCATTTGACCAAATTATGATATAGAGAAGAACCTGCCATTATGGTTACTGCCCCTTTGAACCAATAGTACCCGACCCCCTTGTCTGCGAGTTCTAATGAACTCTGGTTGACCCAATAACCCCATGTATTCACGTACCGCAGAAACTAACCATCCCAGAGCCTCAGGATCAACGGAGATAAATTTTACCACCCTATGACTTCACTCAGTGATTATCCACCACCTCTCATTTTCTTTTTTGAATGCGAACACCTTCTGGTCAATGTACAGTTCACTATGCAGCCCCATCTTGTACATAGTTGCATTAGACACCACTTGGTTTCAAATCCATGAACAAATCACCACCAACACTCACCGCCGACATGATGAAGAAAACCAAAAAGAAAAGTGTATGGAGAGGAACTTTGTAGATCTATGAGAACTTAGCTATTATATTGTAATGATGTTTCCATGGAGTAACCAAATACCAATAAAAACTTAAGATAGTCAAAGATACAGATGCTTAAATTATTTAACTTACTTGTCCTATAAATTTTGGGAGTTAAAGGTTACCTGACAAAGGACAAAGGAATTGAATATTAAACTATTCTTCACTTTGTTGGCACGGTCTGGGGTGGAATCCTCCAAATTCAGTAGACTTCTACCTTGGAAATGGAGAACAAGCAAGACAGTCACTTGATATAGAGCCTGCAATTTTCCAATCAACATTTTTTTATAAGTAATTTCCCGATCAACATTTTTTTTATCAGTAAATAACCAAAGACATTAACACTGCAGACAGCTGAAACACACGACGAGTAAACTACAGCCACAAAAGGCAAAAAAAAAAAAAACAGAATTACCTGTACCAGCAAATTCCTCCACATGATATTTGTTATAAGAGGTTCTCTGGAAATTTAAAAAAAAAAAAAAAAAAAACAAACAAGATAAATCATCGAAGTATTTCAGAAAACCATCAAAGCAAATAAATCGTACCTAATTGATTGCTTTCGTATAAAAGCTGAAAATGAAGGAGACATGCCAGCCAATAGAAAAAGCTACGAATAACATTATCAGAGAAGATAAATGAAAAAGAGAGCACTTCTAGGCTGGTCCTGAAAAGCTATGGGTCCATATTGGCACCACAGAATTTTCATATACCATTAAAAAGGAATTAATAAAGTCATAAATTAATGGAATTATAACTTCAAAATTTCTTACTCCAAGGAAACTTTCCCAAGTTGGCCAGCTTGGCATATAGCATGGCACCACCTCAGAAAAGCTTCTCAGGAGTAAGAAGTGATCATGAAGTTGCAATGCAATTTAATTTATGAGTTTACAATTAGTTTAAAGATAACCAGAATAAAATTAAAGCTCCCATAACCAAAAAATTACCTTCGGCCTACTGGTGACCGCTGCATCAGGTGATCAGTTGGTGGTTCTGTAGCTAATGCTAGAGCTCCAAGAGTATCCATGATAAGATTAACCCAGAGAAGCTATACAAAGAGGAAGGACTGTCAAGCCATCAGAGAGAGAGAGAGAGAGAGACAGAGACAGAGAGCACAAACCTGCACAGCATTTAGTGGGACAGCACCAGAGGAAACAGCTGCCACAACATTTATAATCAGAGCTGCTACGTTCACTGTAAGTTGGAACTGAATGAATTTTTGAATATTTGCATATACGGATCGGCCCCATCTGACAACCTACATTCAGTAGATATGAAAAATAAAAAAAAATCATTCGCAAGGAGAAACCATGCCCTGAAATATGGGGCACAAAATAAATCCACTTGTTTTCAGACTTGGTGCAACCCAAGATCATCGTTCTCTTTGGTTTGCACAAACACAAAATAACATTTTGCTTTTTGAGAATAACAAATTTGGAAATAATGATCTTGTGGCCTAGTGGGTTCCAGTTCCATTCAAGTGACTTTTAACAGACATATTGCAGAATCTTATTGTTTAATTACAAGAACCTTCAAACAGAACAAAAGTCACTGATCACGAACACAAACTAATACAACATCATTTACCCCAAGAAAGGAACTTGGAGGACAAAACTAACCTTAACAACAGAAGCAAAATTGTCATCCAAGATGATGATATCTGAGCTCTCTTTCGCAACCTCTGTCCCTGAAATGCCCATTGCAAGACCAATGTCTGCCTAAACTCCATAATAATAGAACTCCAATCAAGACCAATAAGATAGAAAATTAACTTCTTCAAATTGAAACGATATTATTTTCATGTCTAACACATTTCAAAGTTACAGGCAACCACAACAGGGCTCAAACAAGAAACCAAAACAGGTTTTCAGACAAACTGCTGTTGCATGAGGGAAACAGCCACAATCCACAGTTACTTTGTTCCATCTGAAATTTAGATGGTCAACATTTCTAAGGACCCCGCTCTGCATACATCAGATGGCCATTCCACTACTATAACACATTCTCTGATTACTCAAAGTCAATCTCTTCCCTAAGGCTTTTGTCTATATGTGTGTGTGTATGTGACTCTACCTCCAATTAGTTCTCCAAAGACTTCCAGGTAATTGAAGAGCCTATGAGGTGAGCACATGACAAGGCATGAACAAGATTTGACCACGAGAATTTATTCTCACCACTTCCTCTCACTCAGAAAATACAAAAGATGAAAGAACGAAGAAATTTATTCCATCCCCAAATCATGCACTGGTATAATAAAGGAGACATTCTACTTTATATAATATATATATATATATATATTTAATAGTTAATAACAGATTTTATTCCAAGTAGGCATAGCCCAAATACATAGGATATATACAAATGAGACACACACCTACTTAGAAGCTAAAGCTTTGCCGATAAACAGCATAAGCTTTGCTACCAAATCCTCCTGATAGCAAGAGATAGTAAACAACACTAGGAAAACTGTTATCAAATACTGATCCCCACAAATCATACCAAAATATGCTATTGGATCCATCATCCACCACATATCCCATTATTGATAATACTACTTGTAGTAGAAACAGCTATATCAAAGGACAAATACAAGACAAGATAAGAAAGATATAGAAGACGTTGTCAAACCTCATGTAGAGCAGGGGCATCATTAGTGCCATCCCCAGTTACAGCAACTACATGCCCCTTCTTTCTCAATGCTTGCACAAGCAAAAGCTTGTCATTTGGAGAAGATCGCCCCATCACCTATATATTACACAAGAAGGTTAATCTTTAAACCACCTTGCCTTAAAGAAGTTAAACCAACAATTCTGAACATGTAGTAGAACATACAGAAATCATATCTGCAATTTTTTCTCTTTCTGTATCTGACAAGGCACGGAATGTCCTTCCTTCAATGAGATTGGGCTCAGTGGCATCTGCATCAGAACCCAGTATTCCAGCTTCCAAGGCAATTGCTTTCGCAGTTTGAAGATTGTCACCGGTGACCATGCGCACCTGTAGGTCAGAAGAAAAAGTTACTTCTTTCACAACATGTATCACAGTACACTCATACCACCATGATCAACCTAGAACTGTCAACAAAATGGAAACCATAGACAGCACCAACATGGGAAACAAAGGTTTTTAACGAACCTCTTGAAAAGTGCTCAGCAACAAATTCACATTATGATAAAGCTAGTAGCATTTTAACATATTAGCTGTTACAGCAAGCAATCTTTAGACCAGAACTTTAACATTATATTATGAAATGTTCCGGATACAAAATACAAATAAAGCACTACATGAAGCAATGCTTAAGACATTGAGTATTATACTATTGAAATGTAATATGTTCATAGACAGAGGATGTATTCTATGTACTTATTTATGCGTGAGTATTATGTTAATCAAGTTTCACCAATTACCACAGAAAAAAAAAGATAGAAAAGTAAGCGAGTGCATAATTCTTATATAGAAGAATAAGGCAATTGAAAGAGAGTATTGAATCATGATTCAAGCCTTCATTGGAGATATTGGTACTAAGGGTTTGAGACTTTGATCCATTTGGAATTTGAACCCAGTAGGAGTTAAGGTCCAAATGGACGGTGCAACGTAGTAATTCTATCATGAAGAGGTTAGTATTCACTAGTGTTGCTAATTGTAAGGGGGTTTGTGGCTGAGAGAGTTTCTGGGGTTTTGGTATTGTACAGCTTCTTTAAAGAGGAATAAACTTGCATCTCAAAAAAATGATTGATTGCGTTAACAGGTCTTTAACATTACAAGCAACTTAAATTTTAAAACACAGAAAGTACCTTAACACCAGCATTTTGGCATAGTTGCACAGCATCTTTCACACCAGGTCGACAAGGATCCTGCATTGCATTCTCTACATTAAGTACAGAAACTAAGAAGGGATTAACATTCGAAAAGACAATAATAGAGTAATATTTTCTCCAGAAATTTTCGATGATGTCCCAAAGACAAGCTCTCTAAATAGAAAAACTGAGTCAAAATTGTTGTTGGACTTTGAGAGCCATTAAATACACTGCAACAAAGCTATGTGGACAAATTAAAAAAGAAAATGTATTAAACATGGGAAAGAGGTGAAATACATTTAGACAAGAATTCTACAGAAGATACACAGAGCAAAAGGCATTACAGCACAATGGCATGTCCATATCTCAGGCCCAAAAAATGATACAATTTTTTTTTTCTGTTTTGCTCCCATAGCCCCAGTGGATCCCGAACCAACAAATTTGCCCTCACCCCATAATTATAGGGGAGAAGGTGCCAATTGAGTTAAAGCTCAACGTCCAACAAGAACGTAAAACTACACAAATGGAGAATTTAGAAGGAACTGTGACCAACTCAATTACGGAAATTATTCACAAGGTCAAATTATTTCACGAACAAGCAAATGGCACCAAATACAAACCTTGCAATATGTGAGTGTGCATGATTTTCTGTGAAAATTTATACCTTGATGCCTACAAGAGCCAGCAATACAAGATCATTCTCAGGTAATGCCCACTGATCTAGTTGGTCTTCACCAGATGGAACCTCTTCCAATTTATATGTTCTATATGCTATGGCAACACAACGCAAACTACGAGCCGCCATATTCTCAATTGCTTTCTTAAAAAACATCACCTGCAAACCAAATTGAATTTCACTAAAAGGATCAAAGCTATAACAGAAACATGCAAGAAACTTGTGCTACCTGCTAAAAAACAGGTTTATACACTTCATAGTATATATGTTAAGAAAAGCAAAGTTGCAACTATATTTCTAGGTAAAATTCTTCACGTAACAGCATATCTTTCAAGCGTAGATTCTATAAGACACCCAACTATTACCCAAGCTGAAAAGGAAAAAAGGAAAAAGAAAGCAAATTCACTCTTAAACCTTATCTTCATCCATCGGTACCAACCGATCAGTTGCATCAACATACTGTGTGCACGATGCTAAAACTATTTCAGCAGCCCCTTTCCAGTGAATATGAACTTGAGCATCAGGCTGCAAAGAGACGAAGAAAATGATAAGTCACTACTAATTATATTTCATCGTAGATGCAACAAATGTGACTTTACACAAAGATTCCCTGAATGACCATTTTTTGGACCAAGAGTGTATTTTACAGGTTCAATTCTAAACATTCCTCATGAAGCAAGGCCTAGATTGTGATACCACTTTCGCAAGTAGAGGTTATCCAGAACACAATTCTGAGACACATTTCTTATCCAGCATAAGTAAAGTTATCGAGTCTTCTCCATTGCACTACCTTTCGTAACCCAATTACTTATTGTAATCTTCAAGACTTTTTATAAGAAAGCATGCATCAAGCATGTTAGGAATTACAAAGTTGTATATTCACTACTTTCACTAATGATGCTTGATATCACTATATCTAAGTTGTATAGACAACTTAGTTGTATAACTAAGATGTATAAAATATAAAGTCAAGCTACCCTAAACAATTCTCATCCAGAAATGGGATGAAAATGGTAGACATACATTTTCTCTAGGGAAATGTAGTAATAAGCAACCACAAAAGGTGAAATGACAATAAATGTCAGAGGAAATGGGCTTAGTCGGGACGCTGTTCTCGAACACCCGGTGCCAATAAAAAAAAATGTCAAAGGGAATTACTCATCAAGCCCACAGATTAAACACGAGATAAATATTGTTAAACAGAATAAATAATATAGGATTTTACCAGTAAAAAGAATAATATAGTATTTTGTTTCAGGGATCTTATTAGTATAAATAGTGTTGAAGAGAATTACACTGGTTTATAAGATAGTAGTTAACTAGTTATAGGATAAAACAGAAAGAAAGCCAACTACTACTATTTTTTCTACTGACATGCGCCCATATGCAAGCACAAACACACACGCACAGAATTGCGTAACCAGTAATCAACTTCCCAAGATGACACATCTCAAACTGAAAGTGGTAAGGACCGTGGAAATAAGTTTGGAAAGATAATTTTTGGATGTGTGGGCAGGGTCAACTGAAACCATGCTAGGGAAGACAACTTTTGTGAGACGTATTTTTTGGGTTTTTGTGAATTGTTTTTTGTCCTGGATATCAAGGCTAATAAATAATATTTTAGTGCTTTAAAGATGCTTGGATGGAAATGAAAATCTTCCCTAGCGATATAAGAATTGTAATGAACCCAAACAAGGTCCTATATTGAGTTCTTGGGACTCTTTCTTCTACTTACGGATTAATTGGTGCCTAAATCTGTAAATTTCTCAAACAGCCAACATAACTTATCACGCAGGCGGTAATATTCATCCAAATCTTACAAGATTTACACTCAAGAGATCTGAAAATAGAATATAGATGAGCAATTAATTTTCTTAGCATCATAACCTTGATTTCTCAAGGTCATAACTCAAAAGATATTGGCGAGGAAAAAAGTTTATAAATCCTGAATTATTTTTTTTATATTGGGGTAAACAAAAACTTGATGATATTGATAGGCATAGGCCAAGTATAAAGGACACATAATAGAGGGACACCTACGCATTAGTGAACACAAATCCGTAAATCTACTCCTGGTGTAACTCAATAATGCTTGGTGCACTTTCTTGATTATTACCACAACTTATTTGTTAGCAAAAATTTAATCATCCCTAAAAAAAATCAAAACCCAAAGTCAGAGCTTAGAATGCAAGTTAATGAGGGTAATGAGAAAAAGAGCTTTACTTCCAAAATGATAAGATCCAAATCACAGTTTTTTTTTTTTTAATTAATAAAAGAAATTTTATTTCAAGTAAATAGGCATAGCCTAAATACACAGGATGTACACAAATTAGAACACCTGCTTACAAGCTAAGACAGAATACAACTAAAGCAAAACATTACAATCATTCCCATTCCTTACCAGATTCTTCACCCAAAAGTTTAAAGTAATAAGGAGAAATTCTCTAAGTTCTCCTATAGAATGTTCACAATTATCAAAGCACTCCCGTTCCTCTCTAACCAATAAACATCAAAGTAAACACAGGGGGGGGGGGGTCATCTTCAACACTGGAGTGTTGTTACTTCTCCCCTCAATACCTTGCCAACATGCAAAGAAATCCACCACATGCATGGGCATCACCCAGAAAATGCCAACCTCTGCAAAAAAAAATGTATTCAACAACGATGTCACCACCTCACAATGAAGGAAAAGATGATCATAGATTCACCATTCTTCTTACACATAAATGCCATTCAGACACCTGAAAACCTCTCTTCTTCAAGTTGTCTATGGTTAACATTTTCCCAAGGGACAGTAGCCAGCAAAAGAAAGCAACCTGAATAGGCACCTTGGTTCTCCAAATACATTTCCAAGGAAACTCTTTGACCCCATAACTGGTTAATGCCCTTGTAAACAGAACTCACTGAAAATCTGGAATTAACTGTATGCGCCCACAGCAAACTGTCCTCCCTATTCTGATCAAGCTTCATCTCATATAATCTTCCTAACAAATCTGAAACTTCATATACTTCCAATCCTACACATGTCTAGTAAATTTCACAATCCAGCAAATCAGATTGTTAGAAAAGTGATAGGAATCAATCACTGTAGCCCCTTTATCTCTATAAATCCTGAAAAGATTTGGGAAAACAACCTTAAGAGGTGAATCCCCACACCAAGTGGCATGCCAGAAATAGATCTTTGCCCCATCCCCCACCTTAAATTTAGTATTCTTGGCAAGCTCATCCCAGCCGAATAGACTTCCACAAACCCATCCCAAATATCCTCTTACTTCATTCGTACACCAACTTCCCCACAGCCTCCCATGTTTAACATCCACAATATTTCTCCAAAATGCATTACTCTCATTATGATACCTCCGAAGCCATTTCCCAAGGAGAGCTTTGTTGAAAAGTCTTAAATTTCGCACTCCCAACCCTCCACAGGAAACCGGAAGACAAACATTATTCCAACTGAGCAAATGAAACTTTCTTTCCTCCCCATTACCATCCCATAGAAAATTACTATAAATCTCTCAATTCTTTTATCAACCCCAACTGGTAAAGGAAAGAGCGGGATGAAACAAGTGGGGAAATTCGTCAATGTGCTCTTAATCAAGGTATCTCTTCCACCTATAGACAAGTATAATTTTTTCCAGCCAGCTAACCTCCTCCTGATCTTCTCAATCACCCTACCCCAAATAGAAACTGATTTGTGAGGAGCACCAAAAGGTAGTCCAAT
This sequence comes from Platycarya strobilacea, assembly GCA_036898215.1. Taxonomy (NCBI): domain Eukaryota; kingdom Viridiplantae; phylum Streptophyta; class Magnoliopsida; order Fagales; family Juglandaceae; genus Platycarya; species Platycarya strobilacea. The sequence continues at coordinate 4,705,194 of CM072555.1, forward strand.
GTATCCCATAGGTACGAAGCTACCTTACATCACAAAATATTGGCCAGATCCAAAATATGTCTGACCATATCCACTGGAACAATTTCAGACTTGAAAAGATTTAACTCTTAATCCAGAAACAGCTTCGAAGTATAACAGTAAGGCTCTCAAAACATGAAGGTGATCCCGATTGTTATCACATAGAATCAAAGTGTCATTTGCAAAAAGCAAATGTGATACTGAAATACTATACCAAGTCTCATCACCCACCACAAAACCCGACATAAATCTTCCTTCAACAGTCAATTCAAGCATACAACTCAATACATCCATAACTATTATAAAAAGGAAAGGAGACAAGGGGTCTCCTAGCCTCAAACCCCGAGAGCTGTTAAAAAAGCCAGCCGGATTGCCATTTACTAATATAAAAAATCTAGCCATTGAAATACAATGTTTAATCCATGAACACCACTTCTCACTAAAACCAAATCTCCCAAGAATGTAAAGAACCCAATTGGCATGATCAAAAGCCTTTTCCAAGTCCAATTAAACTAAAACTCCAGAATTACCCATTCTTAGTTTACTTTCCAAGCATTCGTTCGCAATTAGAATTGAGTCAAGAATGTCTTCGCCTAACAAATGTGTTCTGAGACTTTGATATAATATTGTCCATAACCACACTAATACGATTAGCTAACACCTTAGCAATGATTTTATACACCCATTTACCAAGCTAATCGGGCGAGAATCCCTCATCTCCATTACACCCGTTTTTTTAGGGATGAGAGCAATGAATGTAGTATTTAGGGATGAGCAAAAATCCGATTCACTGACTTCAATACTAGTTCCTACTCGACTCCGCTCCGATTCCAACAAATCGGAGTCGGAGTCGGAGTTTTTCCCCCTCCTGATGTCGGAGTTGGAGTCGGAGGCGGAGGCGGGACCTCCACCGCCTCCGACTCCGCCTCCGATATTTTGCATATAAATATATAAATATATATATCATATCTATATAAAAAAAATATAGATATATAATTAAAATAACTTATAAAATAATTTACTAATATATAATGACATAAACTAATGTTATAATAAGTTATAATATGTTATAAGTTGTAATATTCATCTAATATATGTTATAAGTTATAAACATCTAGATGACTATATCTACTTATAATATATGTTTTAATTAGTTATATTGCTAATGTATAATAAGTTTTAATATGTTATAAGTTACTAATGTATAAGTGTTATAAAATTATGTAAAGTTACTAATATAATAATTTATAATATAGTAGACATTTTAAGTATAGTAGACATTTATAATAAAGTAGACATTTTAAGGTACTAATGTATAAGTGATATAAATTAATGTAACTGTTATATACTAATTACTATTACAATTTAATAATTAATCTACTAAAATAATTAATCTACTTATAAGCTATATATTAATGTGTAAGTAGAAGTGTTATATACTATTACACTTGTGTTACTGTAAGCTATATATAATAAAATAATATAAAGAGACATCTATTAATAATTAATCTACTTATAAACTATATAATATAATTAATTTATAAGCTACATAATCTAATTAAGTAGAAGTGTTATATACTATTACAATTTACACTCATGTTACTATAAGCTATATGATATAAACTACTTATAAAATAATATAAAGATACATCTATTAAAAATTAATCTACATAAGCTATACAATATAATTAATCTACTAATATAATTAATCTACTTATATACTATATACTGATGTATAAATGTAAGTGTTATATATTATTACACTAGTATTAAAATATAATTAATCTACTAATATAATTCATTTTATTGGTTCCCTTATTTTAAATAATTGTATTATTGGATCTCTTATTCTAAGTGTATTATTAATATTAGAGCTATTAGTTGCTATTATTATTTTTTAAATTATTTCTATGTTTAGATAGTGAGTTAAGTTATTTTCTCTCATTATCTTATTGTGATGCATTTATTTTAATACTTGAATTTAATCTCTTTATTTTATTAGTGTGTTAGCATTAAATTTAATGTGTTGTATTTTATTTTATTTAATGTAATTTTGGAATGAACTGGTTTGTGCTTTGTTATTTAATTTCGGTTTGGGCTTGGTATTATGGGTTCCTCTTTTTGGTGTGCTTTTTATTGGGCCGAGTAGGATGCCAAACGGGCCCAGCCCGAGTACGCAATGACCCAACCCAGCCCCTTTTTATCTTCATGGAGTCGTTTTGGCTGGAATAGGGTAAAACCCTAATATCTTCTTCTTCCTATCTCATTTCTTCTCTTGATAGTTGATGTGTCGTAGCCTTCCCTTCTCTTCATCCTTTCTTCTTCTTCTTCCCGCAATACGGAGCCTTGCCGCTGGTCATCACCGAACATCCATCTCTGTCGTCACTGGTCATCACCGAACTTAGCCTTGTAGATTTCATTTCTCAGTTCGTTGAAACCCTAGCAGTCGAGACCCCTGCAGACTTGCAGTCGCCTCCTCCTCGCTTCACAGTCGCCTCCATCCCTCCTCGTCTTCTCACTTTCGCCGGCCGCTGCCTCAGACGTTGAAGCCCAAGGTATCAACGCTCTCCCATTTCCCTTTTCTCTCCGGCCGCTGCCTCAAGGCGTTGAAGACCAAATTGCGATGCTTGTAACAGTTTGGTATACTTATTCTTTTTTAAATGGTTATATTTGTGTGAAATCTTGTAAATTATGGATTGGGATGCACTAATTTGGATCGTGTAGGGGCTCGTTTTTGGATCGTGTAGAGAACTGAAACTACCGACTTAAACCACCGACTCTGCTCCGACAAGTTGGAGGCGGAGCGGTGGTTCGAAACTTCGGAGGCGGAGGCGGAGATCATTTTAGTGACTTAGTCAGAGTCGGTATATGCCCTCTCCGACTTTGACTAAGTCATCATTTTCTAAAATTTTAGGAACAAGTGGAATTCACCAACAAGAGCTTCACGATGTCATCTTCACGATGTCCTAACATGCCAGGAAACAGGCCATGGAAAAACCATCCAGGCCCGGAGCCTTGTCCTTAATCATGCCTCTAACCACATCAAGAGCTTCTTCTTCCTCGAAAGTTCTCTCCAACCAATCTGCACTCAATTGATCAATGGGCTCAAACACCAATGCATCTAACTTTGGTCTCCATGAATGTATTATATCAAAATCAAAAACAGAAAAGTTCATGCATTAGTAATACAATCACCATTGAGTTGCACTACTACTATGATTCCTAGACACAAAAGACTGTGCATTCAATTACCATTTTAAGTGCAACGCCACCTCGTTTTTTCTCTGAGTTGAATGGGAAGACATGCATAACTGAAGACTTGGATCTGATGACCCCAAAATTCATCCCCAGCTGTGAAGAAAGATATCCATCATTAGTCTAAAAAGTAAAAAAAAATTACCTGCAAAGTGGCAAAAGTACATAGTTAGAAAAACGAACCTTGATTCCCCAGAAAAGAATGGCCTTTTCAGTCGGTGATCCAGAAACCTCCACATCTCCACCACTCTGCAAGGTGCCATTGACAGCATTATCATACTGTTGACAGATTTCCTACTATAGTTTCTGCAGAATTATTAAAAAAAGAAAACATACCTCAGGCACATACACACTGCCATTAGTATTCTGTGCAATGCCTTCCATAAGTAAAGAAGATAGCATGGGAGACAACTCTGAGTTCTCAGCAGAATCAATTTTTTTCTCACCAACATAAGCCTCAACCACAGTCATCTATTAATAAAAGGAGAGTTTGGAATTAAAGAAATGAAAACAATTACTACCCACCGCCCAAAAAAAGAGGGGGGCTACTTGGAGAAAAGAAAAGATCAAGCAGAGTTTTCCTCCCAAAACATCCAGCCGGCGCTCACAATAGTTTCCTTGTTTTTTTTTTTTTTTTATGAGTAAGATATAATTATTATTAAAGTGAATGAAATAGGCGGATCCCAAGTACACAGAAAGCATACAAAAGAGCACCTAAATACATTCTAGGAACTGGAAATTAAAGACAAAAAATATGAACATTGTTCCCATTTAATTCGCTAGCTGAAAACCACTACAATAGTGTAAATGAAAAAATCATGCAGCTCCGCCAGTGTACACTCAAAAGTAAATTTCTTATCTCCACACCACTCAGCATTAACATATATCTTTCTTTGGCCTTGTAATTGAAGTATTTAGACGTTCCCCCTCTCAAGGTATTTCGACGTTTCAACTCTGTCTGATCCCACAGATCCAGTGCGCTCCAAAAGTCTATAATTAACTATAACCAAAACAATTCTACCACCAAAAGGCACTTCTAAGCAGTAATAGATGAAATCACACAACTTGATAATTCTTATTTAATAGGTACCGACAACTTAAGAATTCACCTGATTCAAAGTTAAGGTTCCCGTCTTATCACTGCAAATAGTTGTGGCAGAGCCCATGGTCTCACATGCAGAAAGCCTTCGCACCTGAAACATGACTTCTGTTATGAAAATACCAACAATCACAAAACAGGTGTTTCGTGAAAAATATAACGTCAGCACTAGCATGGAAAATTCCATCATTGCATACCAAGGCTTTATCCGCCATCATTTTTCTCATGGAATAGGCAAGGCTGTGTCATAGTCAAATAAAACAATACGTAAGTTGCAAAATTTGGGAAGGGGAAAAGAACGGCTTAACTTTTGATATGTTGAAAAGGGAGGTTTAGTTCTGCAAAGAGTGAAGGATTGTGGAAGATGATCTCATATTGTTTGTCGTATATGGAAAAACACTAGTTGAAGTATATTTGTAAGGCCAAAGTGCTTCAGTCACCAAAAGTGTGCAAAGCACAAAATTTTTAGTGTGCAAAAAGGGCAATGATTAGAGATGAGGAACTAGATAAATATGAGGCATTCTGGGCTGAAAGTGATATAACTCCCAAAAATATGGGAAAACAAACGGAACCAGGTTACACATAAATGAAGGCCAGGCAGATTTACGTTAACGTAACAGCTAACGGAAGCCCTTCAGGCACTGCAACCACTACGATGGTGACCTGCAACATTGAAACATATGTCTAGATCAATAAATTTCTCTATACATTTTTATAAGTACATATTTACCCATGAAACACTAAAAATTGGAAAAATAGAAAAACACATACAGCAACAGTAACAATCTTAATGGCCTCATCTATTGCATCACCAAATTTTGTTTTGCCTGCTTGAAATTGAACCGTTCCACTTGTGGTTTTGGTGTTGCCAGTAAAATATCTGCATACATTTAATTTAAGAGGTCATCCCTTATACTTCACTATCAGAGAGATATATATATATATATACATATAGAGACAGAGAGAGAAAGAAATCTGTCCCAATGTTTACCTGACTAAAAGTACAACCAGGACAGAAACAGCTACCGAAAGGCCAATCATACCAATGAAAGTCGCAACACCATTTAGGCGTACCTATAACAAGTCATTTAAAAGTAAACATAACAAGCAAAGGATGCAGTTATAAGAAGAAAAAAAATGAGATAAAATAGCAGACCTGCAATGGCGTCTCTTCACCAGTGTCTTCTGAAATACTGGCCATGAGCAATCCCCACTCAGTATTGATCCCAACGCTAGTTACCTAAAACATATAAAAATAGCTAAATAAAAAGGAAAGTATAAAATATGTAGGCGGTAAAGCAAGCTGACAGAAAAAGAGAGAATGAAAAGATATTTGGAATGGCAAGTATAACTAGATATTTAATTTTAGAAGAAAGTGGTTTCTAAAATGAACACCCATGCCCTTTTTTAAGAGAATAAGAACAATCATGTAAAATAAAGAGAAGCTAAAACCGACTCATCCATGTGAGATCATGATATATGTATGGCTTCATAAAAAAAAGAACGTATGTAGCCATCCAAACATAGAGGTGATTGATAGAACAGCTTTTAATTGTCAGAATTTTTAGGGAACTGAAGACTTTTATTTTTCTACAAATGATTTGATCTGGATATTGTATCATTGTTCCACATCAAACTATCTTCTTGTGGTCCTAAAATTTAATAGGACATTTTTCTTCTTGATAAGTAAAATTATATTAATAGCCGTAGCCAAGTATACTAGAAAAAAATGTTATTTGGGACATACAGCATAAACTAATTAAAAGAGCACGATGTCACTTCACATATGGCTTGAGAAGATTAACACAACACACAATTAAGAATATCATGATAGCAATAAACAAATAAAATGAAAGAGCTAAGTAAAGCTTATCTTACTAGCATGCTGCCACTACCATCTGCAATTTTGCAGCCAGACATCATAAATGGATGTCCAGAATTCTTGTGAACCTGCAAAAAAGTATGCTTGAAAAAAGAAAAAAATAGATTTATAAATTAAAACTATAGGATCGGTAGGAATGCTCACAATCTTGCTCTCTCCAGTCATACTTGATTCATCAACTGCGAGAGAGTGACCAGAAATTAATACTCCATCAGCAGGGACCTAGAGAAAGTTAGAAGGTCACATCGACTAAAACTTCAAAGCACAATTGTAACACAACAAAAAGAACAAAAGAGAAACATACCTGATCACCAATGTTGAGAGGCAAGACGTCGCCTACAACAATATCATATATAGATATCTCAATTCTTCGGCCACCCCTAATAACCTATAATAGCAATTTTTCAAATATAAATCCAAAACAAGAACCACCAAAAAAGGTAAAAGTGAAGCCAAGTATAAAGCACACCAAACTATAAAAAAAAATACCTCCAGATGGATATTTCTCTTCTCTTCATTTAGGTTTTGGAACTGAAGAGATTGTTTGTAATCACTTATGGCTGTGTAACAGAGAACCAAGAAAAAAATGGGCCAAAGATTAAAATACTAAAAAGTGAATGCAGAGAAGGCCCATGGTGATTCTTAATCCCACCAGGTGGTAAAGAATTAATACAATGTGAATGCAGGAGACGGCCACTATGGTGATTCTTAATCCCACAAGGTAGTAAAGAACAAAGAAATGACACAGAATAATTGATTGGGATTATAGACTCTGTTGGTAACTGTTTCTTGCTTTGAACCAGTTACTAGAAAAGCAGTTTTTGCAGACAGTTTTAAAATATTCATGGAAAATTTAAGACACGGCATCACAGAGTAAAGGAGTAAGATTTATAACTCAATTATAAAAGGTACCAGACATTTGGACAAGTTTTCAAAACAGCAATTTTATTTTATCATTTGACAAGTAAAATTTATTAATGTGCAAAAGGCACTACCCAAGCACAAAGGAAGAATACAAGTGAAACACCTATCAAGAAAGAAGAAAAACTTTATTTGATAAGTGAAGAAAGAAGAAAAACTTACAACAGAAATTATCATATTTTTATGATAAGTAATTGAAATTCATTATAAATCAAAAGCACACCAACTATAAAGAATTCTGATTGGCACCGGGCGCCCAGAACAGCACCAAATACACAGATTTATACAATAGAACCAAACACCTAGGCAGAAAAAGGACAAGAAACACAACTTGAAAAATAAATTCCCCTGCACACTATTTATCCACCATCCAATCCCAAAAAGCTAAAACCACCCGAAGCCCATCAAGAAAACACCAGTCAAAATGTTCTAGCATCAAGACCAATCCACACAAAACCATCCCCACAAACCAGAACTTCAAGACATAACCACCAGCTTAGGCTCCATTAAATTTTTTGGTAAGTAATAAACCTCTTTTTATTAATGAAAATATAACAAGGCATAGCTTGAGTACACGGGAAGTATACAAAGAAAGCACCTAGTTACATTCTATAAGTTTGAACTAAAAGACAAGAAATCATGCACATTGCTACCAGAGGATATAATGGCTGAGAACCATAATAAAAGAGTATGTAGAAAAAACTCTTTGAGCTCCTCTATAGTTCGCTCTCTGTCTTCAAAACAACGCTCATTTCTCTCCGACCAAATGTACCACATAATATACAATGAAATCATCTTCCATGCAGTTTTCACCTGCGGACAGCCTTTGATCCCTTCCAGCAAGCAAGCAAATCAATTATCTTTTCCGGCATCACCCACCCAACATGCACACAATTGAAAACAACATTCCACAAAGCCCGTGTCATCTCACAATGCAATAATAGATAATCCACTGATTCACCGTGAGCCTTACACAAACAACACCAATCCATCACGATAATGTCCATCTTCTTCAAGTTATTTGTGGTAAGAATTTTTCTAAGAATAGCAGTTCATACAAAAAAAACCACTTTGGTGGGTGCACCAACCCCCCCCCCCCCCCCCCCCCAATGCACTGTCATGCCTAGAATCAATAACTTCCTTCCATAAAAACCCTCCTTATTATGGTATCTCCATAACCATTTCCCCAATAACGCTTTGTTGAAAGTCTTCAAATTGTGCACCCCCAACCCTCATCCGGTGATTGGAGAGCAAACTTTATTCCAGTTTACAAGATGAAATTTAGTTTCCTCCCCCAATCCGCCCCATATGAACATCTGAAAAAGTTTCTCCAGTTTGTTTGTCACCCCCACAGGCAAAAGAAATAGAGATAAAAAATAAGTCGGAATGTTCGATAGAGTGCTCTTGATCAAAGTGACCCTCCCCCCCTTAGAAAGGTACAGTCATTTCCATCCCGCCAACCTCTTTTCTACCTTCTCAACGACCTCATCCCATATTGCTTTAGCTCTAAAGGTGGCACCTAAAGGAAGCCCCAAATATTGCATTGGCAAAGAAAACACTTTGCATCCCAAAAGGACTGCCAGGATATCAATGTGAGGCACCACCCCCACTGCCACCATCTCAGATTTGCCAAGGTTGACCTTGAGTCCCAAAGCAACTTCAAAGCATGCTAGGAAGGCACATAAAACTTGAAGATGGCCCTAATTTGCTACACAAAAAAGTAGCGTATCATTTACAAACAAAAGATGTGAGATCATAATAGAACCATTAACCCCATTACCTACTGAGAATCCAACCAGGAGATCTATTTCCACAACTGTCTTCAACATCCGTCCAAGTGCTTCCATCACAATGATAAAAAGAAAATGTGATAGTGAGTCCCCTTGTCGCAACTCACGAGAACTACTAAAAAAACCTGCTAGGGTGCCATTAATTAACACTGAGAAACGGGCTGTATTAACACAGTGTCAAATCCATGAGATTCACCTATCTCCAAAACCACATCTCCCAAGCATGTAGAGAAGAAATTCCCAGTTCACGTGATCATAAGCTTTCTCCATATCGAAGCTTACAAAGAATACCGATAAGCCCTCCTTAAACCTATGATCCACACATTCATTGGCAATGAGTGCTGAATCAAGGATCTGTCTCCCCCGAATAAAGGCATTCTGCGGTTTTGAAATGATTTGCCCCATGACCAAACTCAGTCAGTTAGCAAGCACCTTTGAAATAATCTTATACATCCCGCTTACCAGGCTAATAGGGTGGAAATCCTCAATCACCATTGCACCCTGTTTCTTCGGTATGAGTGCCAAGAATGTCGCATTGAGGCTTCTTTCAAACATTTTGAATTTGTGAAACTCCATAAATACCTGCATAACATCCATTTTCACCACCTCCCAACAGTGTTGAAAGAAGCCCATGGAGAAACCATCTGGCCCGGGTACTTTGTCTTTTGCCGTACCGTTTATAACCTTGCGGACCTTAGGCTCCATTAAATATCCAGCAAGAACGTCAATGTCAAAACCAATACGAATGCAAATGGGAGAATTTTAAATCTCAATAAATTTAAAAATAAAAAACTTATACCAATCTTATAGGAGCAATTAAAGAAGGAAATGTCTAATTTTTTTTTTTTATCACTAAACGAATGTCTAAATTCAATAAGGAAGAAGAAATAATAAAAACCTGCTACAGTTGAGAAAACATTATGTTCAATGTAAACCACAAGTGTACCCCTCCAACAAAATAAAAGTTATCTATTGAAAATGGAACAACAATTCAAGGAAATACTTTTACTGAAGCATTCAATTCAATACCTGTAACAACAATCACAAGAACCACGGCAAAAGCAATACTCCCTCCATCATACCACCCTTCCTTAATACCCTACAATAGAAAAATGAAAAATTGATATATTATCTTGAGATAAATAAAGATAGAGATGTCTAATATATTTGAGAAGAGAAAACTAGTATCAGAACAAAACGCTTCAAAAGAAAGGGAAAGCAAATCTGAAAGAAAATAAAACCAGAGAGTGAGTTTCAGAAACAAACAGTGGTCAAAAGCACAGCAGACATAGCCATCTAGCAACTCTTAAAATGAATCTCAACCTATTCTATGAATACACACTATTAAAAATAGTAAAGGAGCACAACCCATCAGTACAGAAGGAATTATAGAACAGCATCAGGCAGGGAGGTTGGCTTTCAACTATACTTTTATGCCTCCAAACCTCTCATGTCAAAATCTCATCCTGACATCCAAACCTTTTTTTATAAGTATCCTGACATCCAACCTAAATCATATAAACCATCAAAGAAAGTGAAAGCCACAAGATTCAAATTGTAATTGGAGTTTATCATTTCCGGTTCACAAAACAAGACCATAGTCTAAATTGCATAAATCATCAAACACAAACTGCAATCTGACTTGAGCATAAAAAGTATCCCTAAGCCATTTATAACTCATTGAGTTGTAGAAATGCTTCAGCTCATACAAAAATTATAACTTAAAACATCTAAACATATTTATGATGAAAGACAGCATTCATCCTAAAATTGTAATGTCTTTGTGAGTGTCACGTAGCACGGAGATGTCTTGGGTTTCCTTAGAAAAAAAAAATTACTTTGTTTTCATAAAATTGTAATATCTTCGCCAGCATTGTAGTTAAGTAGCCAACTCTCTGCTTCTATAAAACAAAAATGCTCAGTTTCGTTGGAAAGAAAATGTTATGTGGCTCAAACAAAGTTTAAGCTGATCATATAGATCCAACTATATGCTTTTATGAAAAACACTTGGTCTGTTTACAAAGGAAAAAGGATATAGCTAAAAAAAGCAAGTCTTTCATTTTTCTGAAGACTATCATCTTGCAAGGAAAGAAGATCACCACAAGTTACAGAAGGTAATGATTCAGATCCTCATCACTTTCTCCTGCAATGCAAAGACCAGAAGGTATAATTTATCATGTCCCAGCTGAAGCTCACCTCAGTCTTTATACCCAGTGCTAAAGAGGCCACTGCTGCTATCATCAATATGATTAATGTGAGGTCTTGCCAAGCTTCCCAAAGAAACATCTAAGAGAAACAATAAATAAGGATAAGTGATGCTTGCTTCTTCACAAAGGAAAGGTAATAATAGTCTTTTTTTATAAGTGGAAAGGTAATAATAGCAAGTTTTACAAGATCAAATTTCTGATGAACTTTACCCAAAAACTCCTCCCTTTTTTCCGGGGATATGTGTTTGATCCAAATGCATTCCTCCGCTTCAGTAAATCAGGCTCATCTCCTTGAATCCCCTTCTCTAAGCTTGTTTTTAGCAAATCAGATAGCCCACTAACCTGGTGTAAAGGTAGAGACAAAAGATACATAAGAAACTACACATATTGAGAACCAACAAAACAGAAATCAGAGCAAAAAAAAAATAATGGAAAACTTGCCCCTCCATATTGTTCCAGAATTGAAACATCATGATCCCTTGACAATAAACCAAGTTGTTCTTGTCCAATTGCAAAATGACCATTGGGGGGTAAAGGTGGTTTCAATGTTCCTGACAGTTGAATGCAGGATGTAAATCATCACAAGTACAAACAGCACATATAACATTTTTAGATGAATGACCACACCGGAAGAATGCAATTAAAAAGCCATTCTGTACCACAAATCACAATTCACAAACAGGTAAAATGGTAAAAAGATTAAAAAGGATGAGAGCATAAACAATGAATTAAAAGTTCAAAGAACGTGTACAACATAGATGATACTTAAGCTTAAACTTCAACCCTGCAACAGTACATGATCAGGCGGCAACTAAAACATCTCCAACCAGCAAAGATAGAGGAAGCAAGACCAACAGAATCAAGATAGTTATTAGGAAATAGTCATGGAAGAATACGTTTAATATCATATATGATACAAACAAAACCCCAAAAGAAGATTGAATTCCAAATGAAAGAAATGCCGAAAGCAATACAGCTAACAAGGACCTCAATAGCACAGACTACAAGGAAAATGGACAAAAGTAGGGGAAAATTTTGGGTAGGATTTGTAAAGCCAAATCCAAGCAATGGAAGCAGAGATCTGTCTATTGAGAAAAGAAAAAAATGAAGCAAGGTTTGTCTGCTCAAAACCATTTTTCAGTTTCAATAATCGCATAGGCTCAGCTGCCGAGCAGACTCTACCTGTTACTCCACATTAAATTGTTTGCAGTGTTGTGTAATTTTGTAACTTTGTGAAGAATCAACAATGCTAAAGCAGAACGATCTGGGCTCACATATTAAGAGTAATCTAAGACAAGATACAAAACCAACAAGAACAATAACAATAACGATGGAAATTTTATAATTATTGTAACAGGTTATGAGTCGGTAAATATTTCAAAAGGAATAACAGAAGTAAACTGCTGATAAAAACCAAAAAGTACATCATAGTAGAAGACATGAAACTGTAAAATTTTGTGTAAGCAAAGCTCAAACATGATGAATATCATAATGTCATGGACACGAGCACAAATCTAGTGACAAGAGAAAACAACAAAATGAGCTCGCTTTCAGATTTCGTTAACAATTATAAAGATAAAGGACAAGCAATAAAGATGTACAAGTACCATTTTCTTGAGACAAACCCTTCTTGAAACGATATGCAGCCTGATATAGCAAATTTCATAGATTCAGAGATATATTCCAAGAATAAAAAGAGCACAAGAAAATGAGGTCTAAGAAATTCTATTACTCGTATGGCTTGAATATTTGCTTTAACAGTCCTTATTATTTTCGTCTTCTCTTCTTCCCTTTTCAAATCCAACGTGTAACGAAATCGACGAGAAGCATTTAGAACAAGTGCCGCTTGCTACAGATGACAAAGTTGAGTTAGTCCAAGCATTACAAAAGCAATGATGTCTTCAGATTACAACAGAGGGAATTGAGTAATACTGAGAAAATTCTCAGTTAACAACCATTGAACATTAGAAAAAATATGATAACTGCAGCACTAGACTTGTCATTATGCCCAACACAGCTAGATTACATAATGAGATTTAGGCTGAATTTATCTTGGGAGTAAAATATTTTTCTCTAATTCCAAATATTGTGCCCATCATTACCATCCAATTGCAACCCTTGGAACACTGACCCAGCCAAGCATCTCAATTTTTGACCGAATCCAACAGCTACATCTACATCGCTGAATCCAATCGGGATTTCCCTACATCCGAGCAAACCGTAAGCTTCGGCAGCCATGTTAAGCCCATCTTGGAATGCAAGTCAACAAGATGGTTGACTTCATTTTCATCAATTGTCTATTTGTGGCATCTAATGGTGGTTTTGTGTACAGTTTTGTATCTGAAGTGGGTCTGTGTAGGAAGGTTTTTTTCTTTTATGAATATAAATTTTATTGAGACAAGCAACCAGACAAAAGCCAAGTACACAGAAAGTATACAAAAATGAACCTATTACAAGTCAGGCACTAGAAAAAGAAAGAAGAAAATCATGGACAGTAGTTCCATTAAATACCTTGTGTGGTGTATTTGGATTAAGAGGAATGGTTGATGCTTGCAAGATAAGGAACAATCAGTTGATGAACTTAGATGTTTTTTCTTTAATTCCTTATTTCGGTGAACCTCTAGCAAGGAAAAAGGTCCACCACGCTCCTAAGCATCACCCAAGCCAAACCACACCTATTGAACACTTCATACCATAACAACCTGGTCACATCACTAACAGATGATTCACTTATTCACCATATTTCTTGCAAAAGAAATAACAATCGAAAATAATTATTCCACGCTTCCTGAGATTATCCGAAGTCAAAATCTTCCCTAAAGAAGCAGACTAGCCAAAGAACGCAACCTTTGAATGCACCTTCCTCTTCTAAATACTCTTCCATGGAAAAGTTCGACCTATACAGCGTCTTATACCAAGAATGAACTGAAAACTTCTAGTTACAAGTTGGCATAGAGACCATCTTATCCCTCACATCCCTCTCAATCTAAGTAGCATACGATAAACCAAACAATTCAGGAACAGCCCCCATTTCCCAATCATTCACATCTCTAGCAAATAGAACATTCCAATGAGAATAGTCACTAGAACACTCCAAAAAGTCGGCCACAAGAGCATCCGGATTCTGAGAAATATAAAAAGGATCTGGAAAAACAGCACAAAGAGCCCTACCACCACACCATGGATCAGCCAAAAATGAATTCTAGAACTGCTCCAACCACAAAAAATAACATGTTTAACAGAAGCACCCAACCTCTTCTAATATTTTTCCACACACCCACACCATAAGTACCTCTTGCCTCCTTAAAACTTCATCCTCGCCAAGCACTCTCATATTTAGAATCAATCACAGCTCTCCACAATGAATCACACTCCTGACGATATCTCGACAACCATTTTCCTAGTAAAGTCTTATTAAAAATACTCAACCTCCGAAACCCCAACCCACCGCACGACAAAGGAGTACAAATCTTATCCCAACTAAACAAATGAAACTTAACTTCCATCCCTACACCTCCCCACAAAAAGTCTCAAAATAATTTCTTTGTGAAGATTTCTTTGGCAATAAATTTTTTTGTGAAGATTGTGGAATTGAAACAACATTTGGGTGTGTACTAAGAAGAAATTTCTAGCTTTTGTTTGAAGATCTTATTATGGCGGTTGGTTTTGCTTTGTGAGGGTCAGAGTTGGTCAAATATGGTGTTTGTACTAGTTTAAAATTGCTGATGTGGTGGTGAGTTAAATTTTTTTTTCTTTTTAGTTTTCCGCTGCAGGATACAGCAATTTCCAGTCATTTTCATGTGGCTCCCAGTTCAAATATCATATTCTTTAGTAACTAAAACCCAAATAAATAAGAACAGAAGAGAGGAAAACACCCACCTGGAGGGGAATGTTTGCAAATTTCTCAAACATGATGCCAAAATTAGACAACCTTTCTTTTAAATTTTTAATGCTAGGGCAATACAACCTTTCCAAACAAAGAAAAATTATAGTTTCCAATGTTTATCATTGTCGGTAAAAAAAATTATTGATATATAGAAAAGGTTTAGTTTGCCGCACACACAACCATCTGATGATAGAACACTTTGTTAATAGACTTGGGCATTGTTTGGATTAAGACAGTATCTCAATTTATTTCATCTTATCTCATCTAATCATTACAATTTTCTCAAATTCCTACACAAAATATAATAAACAATTCAGCTTTTTCAAATTCTAAAACAAACATACTATTAAAAAATAATATTTTAACAATGTTTTGTTCAACTTTCCGTTGGGTTGTATGTGGAACCTGATTTGTGAGCTAACAATTAAAAAAAAAAAAAAAAGAGTTCGCTCAATTGTCGAGGTGCGCTCAACAATGGGCTTGAGTGAAGGCTTGAAGCCCAACCCAAGAATTTACTCAGGTTTCATGCTACAGTGGGCTCAAATGAGACAAAAATGCAAGACGAAACTAATTTTGGGTACTAGAAAATACAAATCTATGACTCTATGGAAAGAGGCTCTATTTTTCACTGTTGGAAAAAAATTTGGAGAACATGAATGATGCTGAGTGGATCCTGTTAGATCGACAAATTCTGGAGATTATATGGCTAACCTTATCCAGAACAGTAGCAGACAATGTCAATAAGGAGAAAACCACAACAGATCTCATGATGGCTTTGTCAAATATGTATGAAAAGCTATCATCGAATAATAAAATGCACCTGATGAAGAAATTCAATCTAAGAATCTCAGTATCAAAGGAAGATTAGAATTTTCCTTGATACTTAAAAGGTATGTTTATAGCCCAACACTTGAATAAATTCAAAACGGTCACAAATCAATTGTCTTTTGCAGAGATTGAATTTGATAATGAAATCAAAGCATTGATTTTGTTGGCATCGTTGCCAAATAGTTGGATGGTTGTGAGTAATTCAGTCAGTAAGATGAAACTGAACTACGTCGACACACGTGACATGATCATTGCTAAAGAGGTAAATAGAAGAGACTTGAGTGAGTTCTCAAATTCGGGATTGGCACTAAATGTTGACAATCGGGACAAAGGACGTGACAGGTCAAGCTCTAAAAGCAAAGGGAAGAGCAAGATTTGGGTAGCAGATCATGTACTGGAATTGTGACAAACCGGGCCACATCTAAAGAAACTGCAAATATCAAGAAAGTGCTAAGCATAATGCGGTAAATCTAGTGGCTAAAGAAATAAATGATGTCCTAACTCTTGCAGTGCACAATCCGACTGACGATTGAGTGTTGGACTCGAGGGCTTCATTCCATTGCACCTCACATCGAGAGATCATGCAAAACTATATTGCTAGTGATCTTGGAAAGATGTACGCGGTTGGTGGAGAGGCACTAAATGTAGTGGGAGTGAGTAATATTCACATCACACTTCCAAACTAGGGTGTGTCAAGTTTACAACAAGTAAGACACGTTCCAAATCTGAAGAAAAACTTGATTTCTTTAGGACAGTTTGATAAAAATGGTGCACGGGACCAGAGTTTACTCTGCAAGGGTGGGTCCGAAGGGTCTTTCCTTGGAGAGGTTTCCCGGCATTAAAAAAAAAAATAGTTATGCAGTAGTGTTCTCTAGAGGATCTTGGGAGATTATCAAAGGTGCACTGGTTTTAGCGCATGGTAAGAGATATAACTCTTTGTATTTAATATCAGGATCTAGTGATATGCAGGGAAATACAAGTGTGCAAAAAGACAGGCTTGATTGTACGAAATATATGAGGAAGCCTGGGGAAGATAGCTGAAGTTACCAAGATCGATTCGAGGCTGGATACTCCTATGCAGTGAAGTTGTGAATTGCCTAGTAAATGTGTTGAATAAAGGCAATGTATGTAAGAGATTGAAGTCTGGCTCAACTTTAGTGCATCTTCTGGCTTGAAGACACGATCTGTGAGCTACAAAGGGGGTAGGGCTTGGGCTGGAAACAGTGAATGGCATATGGAGAACCATCCTCCAAGTGGGAGATTGTTGGGCTATCTGGAGCCTAGTTTATGTCGAGCACAACTCGACCGAGTGCTCAAGCGAAACTCAACCCGTGAATTCACTCGAGGTGCACTCAAAAGTGAACTCGAACGAAACTCAATCCGAGAATTCGCTTGATTCTCACGCGACAGTGGGCTCCAGCAAGACACAAAGTCTAGTATTTACTCAAAGCAATGTTGATTAGTTATTCGCTCGAGACCTGCTCGACAAGCTGCTCGCGAGCGAAGGACCCAGTTTTTTTCCAATTAGGATTTCCAGCTATATGTAATATTTGACTTATTGTGGACGATTTGCAACATATTTGTTAGATAGAACAATAGTCAAGAAAGTGCATATTGTCTGACAGAGTAAAAGCCCTAGAAAGATTAAGTCTTAGAGAGAGCGAGTTGAAATTGAGCAATTGTAATCTCCTCTAATTAATAAGATTTCTACAAATCTGCGGATGCAAGCAAGTTGTCAAACCACGTACATTGTGTATATTGTGTTTGCTTGATCGTGTCCTTGTTTACTTTGATTGCCATTGTTGATGTGTATATGTGTTTGTATAACACTTTCATCTTATCTTACTTCAATTCATTATCCAAAGGACCAAACCTCCCCTAGATGCTAGCATGGCATCACAATATTGAAATATTTGTTTATACGCACTTTATTGGACCGATCAAAAAAAGAAAATACATATATTTATTGGATTACTAAATTGAGAAACCAAAAGTTTTGTCACTACAAGTCAAACAAAAATAATATAGATGCAATTATTTTACATGTTCTGCATAAATTCAACAAAATATATTATTTTTAATATATTTGAATCATTTGACTTTGATGGAACTGAATTAAAAATAATTATTCCGCTATATGTGAACAATTATGAAAAAAAGAACAAATTACTGTTAGTGACACACCCACACAATCTACATTTCTTGATTCCAAGTATAATGTTTTAGGAATCATTTGATATTGAGATGAGATTACAAATTTATAAATAATATTAAAATAGTATGTAAATAGTAGTGAAAAATCATTTAAAATGTTTTATGAGATTTTAAGAAAGGTGAGAAAATTTTGAATAATTATAAAGTTAAAATATTATAAGATAATTTTTTAATATTATTTTTATTTGAAAATTTGAATTATTTTTTGTATTTTATTTAAAATATTTGTAAAGTTGTAATTATTAGATAATTATTAGATGAAAATGTTGACATTCTAAAATGATTTTTTTTTTTTGTGTTGAGTGGTGTTTAAGGTGTTTAGTTGTTAAATCAAACTCAACTTATCTCAAATATCATTATCAAACTTTTTTTTTTTAATTTTTCATA
Organism: Platycarya strobilacea; assembly: GCA_036898215.1. Taxonomy (NCBI): domain Eukaryota; kingdom Viridiplantae; phylum Streptophyta; class Magnoliopsida; order Fagales; family Juglandaceae; genus Platycarya; species Platycarya strobilacea. The sequence continues at coordinate 4,723,681 of CM072555.1, forward strand.
AAAAAAAGTTAATTTATCCCAACCTACTTTATACATTTTAACTTAAAAGTTAAATTCATCTCAAGTTAAAAAAGTTAAATCCATCTTAATAGGACTCACAAAATGTTACCATTCACAATTACCTTATTGAGACCATCTAAGCGTCCAAATGGGACCGAGGCATTTCGGTTTAAAAAAGAATCGATTGACAAAAGGAATTTCTTAGGGGGGGTCGAACCGACCCCCGCACTAAAAGCAGCCCGTTGCCTCATGTGGGCGGTGGGCGACACCGCCCATACCATCAGAACCGGCGGGTTCCAACAAGTTTACCCCTTCAACGGCGACCTCCGATGTGCCCCACGAAGGTTTAAACCCAATACTCCTTAAAATTCATCTTTATTTTATTTTTTTATTGTGTTCTTTATTATTTTTTTTTATTATATTTTTTATTGTATTTTTTATTATATTTTCTTCATTTTATTTTTTTATTATGTTTTTTATTATATTTTTTTATTTTTTCCTATTTTTTATTATATTTTTTATTTTATTTTATTTTATTTTAATATATTTTTTATCAAAAAACAGTTGAACTGTTTTGACTTTGGGAACAGTCCAACCGCCCCCAGCGCTCTCTTGACAAAACCCAAAATGGAAACCCAGCAAAAGCAGTCAAATGTCAACAATAAACCGATAAGGTAAACAACAGTAGGCAAAACATCTTGATCGAAAGGCAAATCAGAGAAGAATAATGGGAAATACACAGAGGACTGAGATGCAAAAACGTACCCTCCACCGGCGGAGACGCTCGATTGAGGCATTCTTAGTGCTGGTAATATCGAAAGGACCCGAAGACGACTCCTCGTCGTGGTGTCGGTGGCCTCCGGAGCGGCTTCCCCCGGCCTCCAAATCGGTGTTAGGTGGGCCAGGAGACGAGCTCTTGAGAGAACTCATTTCTGTCGCAGGAGAGATGGTACAGTCAGTCTAATCTGTCTACAATGAATACGCATAAGAAATCAACAAACAAGTCCCTCTCTTTCCCAAGCTCTCAATCTCAACGGTCTCTTCAGCACGCTCCAGTACCAACAATCCCTCTCTCTTTTTCAAAAAAAAAAAAAAGTCGTAGGGGTTTAAAAAAATTGTTACAAGTAAAAAAAAAAAAATTGGTCGTTCCCGCTGCCGGTAGTTTTTTTGTTGTTTTGGGACACGAGAGCCAACACATCCCTTTCTGCGTTTGAAAAATTACACTTTATTCAAGTTTCTTCAGTTCTTGCCGACCTTTTTGCCTCAAGACATTTTTTTCCTCCCAAACTGACATCACAGTTTATTTACCGCTTTAAAAAAATCCAAGATTCATAGTTGATTCCCTCTCAATGAAGACAAAAATCTTCAAATTTTGTCATTATCTCGTTCGCCAGAAACGAAGCCCAGATACATATTAATTAGGGTTTTGCAGTAAAAGGTCCAAGAAAGACAAAATTAGAAACACAATAAAAAATTGCTAGGTCAAGACTCGAGTTACGAGTAGTAGTAGCTATACCTTTGTCCGTAGTTGAAAGAGCAATGTACCACAGTATTGAATTAAACCCCGTGCGGGAGTAAACTAAAATTCTACTTCCGGCCCTACAGAGTCTCACTCCGTCTTCCTCAGTCTTCTTTTTGTTTTCCTCTACCTTCAGTTATCTTGCAAGATCCTGCTGAAATTAATTAGCTAATAAAAGTAAAAGAAACTGGCGATTCACTAGTCTACACGTCTCAACCACCGATTGGTTTGGAATAACGTGCGTTTGATTCAGTTGATCTCCTTAACGTGGTTTCGTCTTTATTCTTTTTTTTATTAATTTTCAAAGAAAGCATCACGTGGATATTTGATATTTCTTCTTTCTGTCGTCCCCATCAAGCTAAGTGAAGCTTCCTTCTCCTGAGACTTTTCACAAACACAAGGAATGCAATCTAGATAATATTGCGGTAACCTAAATGACTGAAGTATCCCTTCTCACATTGTATAGCACCGTTCACAAGTGTCTTCTAGAAACATCACAGTAGAGAAAGTCGTTACTCTTTTCTCTCAAGTTGTTTGTTACAAATCAATTATTATTTTATTTCATCTTTTGTGTATAAATACATACAAACAAATCAATGAAAATCATAGAAGTTTCTCCATTCCTCATTTTTGTTATCATGGCATCAAAGCCACACGACTAACCATCTGTTGTATCTATGGCTTCCTCCCTTTTCTACCTTTTCCTCCTCCTCTCATATTGTCACCACAAAATTAATCAATGATAATTACTTCTCTAAAAGATTCAAATCTCTCCTTACTTTTATGATCAAGACCTCTTTAATCATGTTGATGGATCCGTTCCAACTCCTTCAAAATTTCTCACTGCATCTTCAAATGCTCAACCCAAACCCAACCTTGCTTTTGCTTCTTGGCAGAAAACAAATCAGCTTGTTCTTAGCGTGCTGTTTTCCTCTCTATTAGACTCAGTCCTAAGTCATGTTTTCTCTTCGACCACGGTGAGCTCTCTTTGGTCATCCTTGGTGTCGATGTTCGCGTCTCACTCCAATGCTAAGGAATTTCATATCCGTTTTCAACTCACTAATCTCTCCAAAGGTGAGCAAACTATATTTGATTATTTTGGGAAGGTTCGTTCCCTTGTTGATTCTCTGGCCTGGAAACACCCTTCTTGATAAGGAAGTTGTTATTTATCTCTTCAATGGGCTGGGACCCACTTATGAGATTTTTATTAACTGCAAGGGCTGATCCTCTCTTTTCTTATGAATTGTTTCAACTCTTACTCATTAATGAGAGCCAAATTTCTCACCAAAATAGGAGCATTGTCTCTTTCGAGCCCTCTGTTAATTTCAGTGTTTATGGGCAACGTGACCAATGAGGACGTGTTCGTGGAAGCCAAGGCTGAGGTAGGGGTCATTCCTGGCATAACTCTCGTGGTGGCTGTTCCCCTTCATCCAATCAAGCACCTCAGCAAGGCTACAATTATCAACGTCCCACTTGCCAGGTCTATAACAAATTTGGCCATGTTGCTCGGCAATGCAAGTATAGGTTCGATCATACTTACCAGTACGAGCCTCTGTCATCCTTCTCTGCCAACTACACTGCTCATGCTACTCCCAACTCCATGGTTGACACAACATGATATCCTGACTCAAGAGCCACACACCACCTCACTAATGTGCTCAGTAACTTGAATGTTTTCTCAGAACCTTACACTGGTAGTGACTCAATACGTGTGGGTGATGGCACTGGTATTCCAATTCAACACTTCGATGACTCTTATCTCTCAACTCATAATTATTTCTTTTATCTTAAAAATCTCCTACATGTTCCCTCCATAACCAAAAATCTCGTATCCGTCCTTCGTTTTTGCATTGATAATGCTTGTTATTATGAATTTTACTCCTCACATTTTTTTGTGAAGGACAATCAGACGGGGAAGGTGCTCCTTACAGGGCCCACGCATAACAGGCTTTATGTTTTTCCCTCAACTTCATCTTTAGTTTCCAACCAATCCAGTCACTCAATGAAAGAACTACTCAGGCCCAATGGCATAAACGACTTGGTCACCCAGCGTTACGTCTTGTATCTTGTATCTTACAACAACATAACTTACCCACAGTTCCTGATTCACTATAGAGCTACGTGTACATTGCCACGTCGAGACACCTTCTTTTGTAATGAATGTCCATTAGCTAAAGTTCATCAATTACCCTTTAGTGTTTCTAGGACTACTTACACAAAACCTCTTCAGTTACTATGTGCAGATGTTTGGGGTCCAGCACCTCATTTATCTCGTCTTGGTTTTAAATATTACATCTCATTTGTTGATCAATTTACAAGATATACGTGGTTCTTTCCTATCAAATTGAAGTCAGATGTTGCTCAAATTTTCATCTCATTTTTACCTTACATTAAACGATTCTTTAATACTAAATTAATCACACTTCAAACTGACGATGGTGGAGAATTCAAACCTCTCACCAACATTTGTCCCAAGTTTATGTCTGCCCACTTCTTCATGCGCTTTGAGGCTTTCTTAAGATAAGCTCGAGCAATGTCTGCATTTTGCCTCCACTCCTTGGTGAAATTGAAGGCCTGGGAACATCATTTATCTTGTCCTCATACCCATCAACAAATAGGTTAGTTGAAAGAAAACATCGACACATTGTCGACACTGGGCTAGTTGTTTTAGCCCAAGCATCCTTACACTTTTCTTTTTGGGTCGATGCCTTTGAAACGGCGACTTAGTTAATCAACCTTCTTCCCTCACCCATTACTCAAAATAAATCACCTCATTTTATTGTACATCAAAATGAACTTGATTACAACTTTCTAACAAATTTTGAATGTGAATGCTGGCCCAATCTTAGGCCCTATCTCAACAACAAACCTAACTTCAGATCTGTTTCTTGCTTGTTCTTGGGCTACAACCCATCTCACAAAGGATATAAGTGCCTAGACAAAACCAAAAACCAACTTTACATCTCAAGGGAAGTCATCTTCAATTAGGACTCATTTCCTTTTCACAAAACTCGGCCCACCTCTCTCATTCAATCCACTTCTCCACCTATGGCTCACTTGCCAATCCTCCCACCTTTTATTCTTGGGCCTGGCCCAAGCCCAATCCTCTCACGTACTCATCTTATTCCTACGTCGTCTTCCACCTCCCGCACTGGCCCTGTCTCAAATTTAAGTGTCTCTACTAAGTCATCCCCTATGCCCTCCGTTCCACCTCCCGCATTGGCCTTGTCTCAAATTTAAGTGTCTCTACTAAGTTATCCCCTATGCCCTCCGTTGCACCTTCATCCTCTCCTTCCCCACCACCACTTCCTCCTCCTTCATCTTCGTCTCCGCTCATTCCCCATCGTTCACCTATCATCACTCGCGCACAAACCAACTCCTTTCGGCCTCATGTCTTCACCGAGGGAACCATGCTTTATAACTCTCGGCATTGCTTCACTACCTCTGTATATGTGCCTAACAAACCTTTTAGTTTATCTGCAGCTTCCATTCCCTGAATGGTCGGATATGATGCATCAAGAGTTTGCAGCTCTCAAATAGAATTAGACGTGGAGCCTTGTTCCTCCTCCTTCCTCAGCCAACATCCTTGGTTGTCAATAGATTTTTCGTACCAAAACTAAAGTTGACGAATCCTTTGAGAGATGGAAAGCGCGTCTAGTAGCTAAAGGCTACCATCAGTTTTATGGCTTAGATTACACTGAGACTTTCAATCCAATGGTTAAGCCCTCAACAATTCGCATAGTTCTATCTATTGTCGTGACACGAGCCTGGCCTCTTAGACAACTTGATATACAAAATGCTTTCTTACATGGCTTTTAACAGATGATGTGTATATGCAACAACCTCAGGGCTTTGTCGATTCAGCTCACCCTCATTATATTTGTAAGCTTCATAAGGCTATATATGGCCTCAAACAGGCTCCAAAAACATGGTTTGTCATCCAAAGTTGATCATTCCCTGTTTATACTAATTAAAGCTAATGTGCAGATATATTTTCTTGTGTATGTAGATGACATTGTTATCACATCATTGCACACCTCTGCTATTGGTGGTCTGGTCTCAGCCTTGGGAAATGCCTTTCCAGTAAAGGATCTTGGTCCACTCTCTTTCTTCCTTAGTGTTGAAGTCGATCATACGGCCAATGGTTTAATCCTATCTCCGCGAAAATATATCAAACAATTGTTAATCAGAAGCAAGATGCTATCTGCGAAAGCTATAACATCACCAATGATTGCCAATCTAAAACTTTCAAAATTTGACTCCCCAAAATTTGAAGATCTCACATTATACAGGAGCATTGTTGGGGGTCTTCAGTATCTATATCTCAAAAGATCGAATCTCTCTTATACAATCAATAAAGTGTACCAGTTCATGCACACTCCAAAAATTGCACACTGGACTGCAGAAAAATGAATCTTGCGATACCTAAAGGCAACCATAAATCACGGTCTCATCTTCAAATCTCAACACGTTCTAAATCTTCAAGCTTACTCCGATGCTGACTGAGGAGGATGTCCTGACAACCGTCAATCAACGGGAGGCTTCTGTATTTACCTGGGTCAGCATTTAATCTCAACGAATTCAAAGAAACAGAGCACTGTGGCTCGATCTTCTACCGAAGCAGAGTATAAATCTTTGGCGTGTGCAGCAACTAAGGTCATTTGGTTACAAACCGTGCTTCGTGAATGGGGTGTCTTTCTTCCCACAGCTCCCACAATGTGGTGCGATAATATCGGAGCTACATATCTATCTATTAATTCAGTGTATCACTCCAAAATCAAACATATGGACATCGATTTCCACTTCGTAAGAGATCGGATTGAGGCAAAAGTTCTCCAAGTCAAATACTGCAGCTCACAAGATCAGTTGGCTGATCTCCTTACAAAACCAATTGTTGTTGATCGTTCTATTCACTTCAGATTGAGTCTTAACATGGTTGACACCCCACTCAATTCAAGGGGGCGTATCAAGCTAAGTGAAGCTTCTTCTGAGATTTTTCACAAACACAAAGAATGCACTCTAGATAATATAGCAGTAACATAAATGACCGAAGTATCCTTTCTCAAATTGTACAGCACCGTTCACAAGTATCTTCTAGAAACATCACAATAGAGAAAGTCGTTACTCTTTTCTCTCAAGTTGTTTGTTACAAATCAATTATTATTTTATTTCATTTTTTGTGTATAAATACATACAAACAAATCAATGAAAATCAGAGAAGTTTCTCCATTCCTTAATTAGTCCCAAGCATAACTGCATAACGTATATTTCTTAATCAATTGGTTGGCAATGCGTTTTTTAGTTCCCTTTCTTTCTTTATTTATTGTGAATCACACGCACGATGGCGTTATCAAATCCGTCTCCGCGTGAAGGTTTGCCCCATTCACATTGATGAGAAATGCTATTAACTAGTATTATAATCCCATATCGTCTAAAAATATAACTGATTAGTAGTTTATAAGTTCTTAGACATCCTCTTTTTGTAAATTGGTTTTCAAGTATGAATTATACCTAGTGAGTTTATAATAAATAATATCAAAGCCGCCCTCACATTTAAAGTTATGTTACGATGGCTGCAATCGTGCAGTACAGGGGGTGACACTAACATAGCAGTGCTCACTCGGGGTTAGGAAAGACCTAGCACACAGTCAGCCTATACGAGCGTTGGAACCACCATGAACATCAATTGTGAAGTACAGAGGTTCTTATGATCTTATATCAATTAAGTATGAGATTAGTTGGTGGTTTACAAACTCCTAAACACCCTCCCCTTATACGCTAGTTTTTAGGGATAAGTTCTATTTAGTGTATTCATATTAAATAATTTTAGATAATAAATTGATATGAGATAAGTTACAAATTGAATATTTATCAATAAAAATTCAAAAAAAAAACTATAATAATTAAATAAAATAAGATGAAATTTTTTTTATATTTAAACCTAACCTTAGTTATAGGTTAGTTGTCGTTCAACTTGTTTCATTCATGTGATGTGGTGTCAAGTGATTTTTAAAAAATCCAAAACATAAACATAAAAGAGGTAAAAAAAAATCTAACAATTCAGTCTACTTCTTTTTATATTTTTTTACTCTATTTTATTTAAAATTTATTCTTATTTTTTTTAATAAACCACTGCATGACCTTGTAATGGTGTGGCGTCAATGGAACAAAATTGAATGACATGACTGGGATGACATAATAATAATACTCATATACCATGTGTGATCAGGCTAACTGCTTGGAAAATAAATAAGTTTACAAGTGTGTAAGTTTAATGCAGTATTTTTCTTTTTCTTTTTTCAAAATAAAAAAAGTGGAACTTATAATAAAATAAATAAATTATTTTGGGTTGTTCTCAACTTTTATAATGAGTTTCATATTTAAAAGAGTAATATTATATATAATTATAGAGTATGTATGTATCACGTAAATTTGTTAAAAGATAATAGAATTTATTATTAAAAAATTAATTTTTTATTATGTAGATTTCTACTCATTTTTTTAAGTGATTACATAATAATTGTATATTCCACCTCTGTAAATCATTTATCCTTTAAAAATAATAATAATAATAACTTTTTTTCTAACGTGTCTATAATTATTTTTGTTTTCTAATTGTTTTCCTGACAATGGAAAATTAAAGAATGCAATTATGGTAGAGTTTTGAATCTTGTTTTGTTTGTGTCAAATTAGTATGTAGATATTTAAACCTAGTTTATTTTTATAGATAAGATAAGATAAGATAAGATATATTGTTATAATATATTTTTTTAATATTAATTTTATTTTGTGATTTGAAAAAATTATTTTGAAATTTAAAAAAGTTAAATTATTTCTTTTATTTTATATAAAAATTTGAAAAAATATAATTATAAGTTTACAATGAGATAAAATAAAATGAAATAATTTGATAAAATAAAGCAGGCCTTAGTTTAAGAGGACGGGTAATTGAGTTTTGAGTTTTTTGGTTCAACCTCGTCACTAGGTCTTGTTTGTTTTAAGATATGAGATTAAAATGAGTTAAAATTAAAGTAAAAAATTAAATAAAAAATTGTTATAATGTTTTTTTAATATGTTTTTTGTATTGAAATTTAAAAAAGTTAAATTATTCATATTATTTTGTATTAAAATTTGAAAAAAGTACAATGATTAGATGATATGTTTTTAGATGAGATGTTTTTAAAAACAAATGGAATTTAAAATGTTAAGAGTATTATCATTAGTCTTATAAAAATAAATCATCAAAATTTAATAAAAAGTACAAATTTAATGATTTATTATTTAAAAGTTAAATAAAAAATATTTTTATGTTATTCTTCATATTTTTTTAAATTTTATTAAGTGAGGGAGTTCCCTCGCGTTGTACGGATGGATAATATAAAAGGGAGAGAGGAGTACGAAAGTAGTACCTTCACAGTCGAAGGAATCCTCTCGACATCTACGATCTCTATCTCTGATTCTCTAGTACTACTTCCACGTCAAAGCCGTATCTTCGCAACCAGTCGCCGCATATGCTGTGTGTATAGAAGCTCAAGTCACTTTTCGAATTAATAAAATAATATATAAGCCTAATGAATGACTTGGAAAGGAGATAAAAGTGTGCGCGATGTGAGCTTTGAATAAAATTATGAACCGACAAGCGGGGGCCGGCAGAATGGTGAGTCAAATACATGGCATGTCTAGATTATACATTGAAGTACAACCAACCGCAAGCAACAACCCATGATGATTCCAATATTATCCCACGACACATTCTATGCCTACAAGTAAAGTTTTGAAAAAATAGAATATTTGAAGAAGAGGTACAAAAGAAGAGCTTGTTAATTTGTTTGACATCAATTAGGGGTGTTGTTTATTCTTCTATATATTATAAAGATACACATATAGAAAAGCATTTGACATGTTCATCCGAATAGGATTTTAATCCAACTCAATTTTCAAATTCGAATAAATAGACCTAATATATGTTATATATATAGTACACATATACCTATCTAAACTGAGGTACAGATTAAGTTTTCATCTTTTATTTCTTCCATCTTAAATGTTCTTTATGTAATATTACAACAGCTAGTTGTGAGATCACTTATAGTTATTAAAAAAATTAAAGTATTGTGAATACTTTTTTTGTGGTAACTAAATGTTATGCATAAATAATCATGTGTAAATTGTTGATCGATATTTAACTATCTAGATACCTATAGATAGATTTTTTTTCATTGCAAATTTCTATGTCAATAATGGCATGGGCGTTAAACTAGTACCCTAATATTGAAGAAGAAGAAAAATGCATAGGCTTTTGGTTTCTTTTTTGACCTTGTTGTTCTCTTTGAGTACCAAAAAAACGCATGCCTTAGGACCTTCCCTGACCAGCCACTTGATCTTTCTGTTTATAAGGTGGACACGCTACAAGTGCTTACGCAAACTAGATACATGAATGTATAAGTCATCATGATGATTATGTAGGTCTATTTATTCGAGTAATGTTATTCATCATCTCATTTTTTATCATCTTTTTATTATATTATGATATGATATTAGATAATTAGAGAGTATTTATTATAAGAAAATGCTAGCATGCCGCCTAATTTTGCCCACTCATTTTGACCGTTTATATATTTAATGTTTTCAAAATTTTGTTTTTGTTTAATGGTCAAGGAAGCGAATAATAATGTATCGGTATTTCTTTATAGTTTTTAAAAATGATTAAAAATGTTTAAAAAATATTTGAAATAAAAAGTAAAAAGATAAAAAAGTACAAATTGCATTAGGAGGCCCACTAAGAGATTTTTGAGATTGCATTTTGAAGTTTAAAAAAAACTTCTAACTACTTAAAAACTCTTTAAAAAAATGACATATTTTACAACTCAATAAAAATTATTTTAATCAGTTAAGAAAATTAAAAGTCTGTTTTTTTTTTTAAATCAAATTAGATTGGTTGTTAAAAAGCTCTAGTAAATACCTATATATTTAAAAAAAATTAATGTAACTAAATTTAAAAGTACTTTGGGTATATATTTGTCAAACAATAAACAGCTTTTGAAATATATAACTTATTATTTAAGTTATAAGATATAAACTCTAAAAATATACGTTATATTTTCCACCGCAATTTCAAACATGTACTAAATGGACAAATTGAAAAAGCATAGTAGCACCACTCTTTATTATATCACAATTGTGAACTATTAATCTAATACCATATCATGGAATGATAACTAAAAGAAATAAGAAAAAAGATGACAAATAAATTTGTTGATGTGCACAAAATTGAACTAGACCGTGGAAAATCACGAAGCATGTCCTACAATATATAGTTTGAGATAATCTTCCCATCGGTCGAGTTGACTCTACTAAAAAAAAAAAATCTTCCAATAATTTGATTCCACGCAAAGCTTCCCATTTTACACTACATTGGAATCATAGGCATGGAAAAATATGTCTCCCACACTCAGATCTCGCCCACCTCTCGCCTAGCCCTCTTGGATCCTTCATTGGCGAGCTTTCCACTTAATATCACCCAAGTCCTCATTGGAGAAATGTGGTGCCGAGAGACAATGTTGCATTTGGGCTCATTGTCTTTCAGCACTCCCTTATCTTTAATTTTCTTTTTCTTCCATTTCATTTATTAAGTGTGTTTGGTTTTTTTTGTAATCTGTTTGGTTTTTGATAAAGTTGTAGGAAAAAATAAAACTAGAAAGAGAAACCAAATGTTCCAACATTGAGAATCGAGGAGGATGAAATACACACACTCAAACAAGCAGGGGGGTTGTTCAACCTGAGCTACTGAACATGATGAAGGGCTATAATTCCTCTACTCTAGTTAGTCTAATATTGAGGAAAGTAAATTTTGAACAACCGCTGATACATTGACTCATCACGAGCCCAATTCGATGCTCGCCACGATGTTTAGCAATTGTCACACCGTGTGCGAGGACCCCATAAAGGGATATGTTTTCGTTGACCGGGATGGAAAGCATTTTCGACATATTCTCAATTGGTTAAGGGATGGGGTTGTTCCCATGCTCACAAGCTAGGAAAGCTTCTAGCTGAAAGTGGTACCTGCGCACATGCTAACGGGCTCTAATAGATGGGATTAAAGTGATCTTATTGCGATGAGGACGACGATGATGGACAACAATGATAATGAGGACGAAACGTCTCAAAGATATGGTTGATGAGGTTCATGATGCTTTTGGTAGAATTACTGATGTGGAAAATTATAATTGAGGGTTGTTAAAGCCTAAATACCAGCTCGAGCGCTCCTATGCGATTCTCATATCGTTTCAGTAGCTTTTCCTCCGAGCTAGCTAGCACAAGATTCATCTATCTAACAAAAATTATGAGCCTAACTTATCTCATAAAATCGGTTCAACATGAGAAGATTGTTTATTCTTTATAAGCATGTCCAAATCTTGTTCACAGACAATGTAAAGATTATTCTTTAACAATTCCTCATGTGCATACCATTATTTTTTTTTAGTACTTATTACGAGATAAGTAGTGTGGACCCCCATTCATCTTGTGGTAGACTCTGATATCATAAAAAAACCTTAATTTCCCTTGTTAAAATGCATATTAGGAGGAGTGAGGTAACTAATCCTTATAAAGACTAGGATGATTTTATTTTTAAGTCGTATGAGACTTCTCAACACGACCCCTCACGTGTGGGCCGGTATTTCTACTACCATCATCGTAGATAGGTCGTAGAAGCCCATCATCGGTCATAAATTAACCTGTTTTGATATCATAATAAAATTTATAGACTTACTCATCTCATAAAACCAATTCAATAAGAGATGTTGCTCATTTTTTATAAACATGTCTAAGATTTTATCTATAGGTAATATGATATTATTTTTCAGTATTATCAAAGAAAGAAATATATGTGCATTTTGACAATTACTTTCCCTTTTCATTAATACTCATCATGTCAACCCTAATTATTGGGCCTTGATAATTTGGGAAGGAAGAAAAGAATAAAGAAAAAAGTCCATAAAGGTACGTACCAAGAGACTTCGGGCCGGTACTTGAGTTGATTATCCTGATGGTTGTGAAACACTCGAATGAGCTAGATTGATAGGAAATTAGAATAGCTGCCTCTGCATCAAAAAGAATTCATGCGATCATGTCATAAGATGGTTCTTCCTGATCTCTAATGATCACTACTTACATATATATATATAAATATCCACCACATATCATGATATATAGTTAGTTAATGTTCTTTACATATATATATATATATAATATTTGCAAAGACGCGTGCAATATCATGCCGACGATAGAGCAGAAAAAAGTAATACATTATAATATAGATCACAAAATATATCAATGAGAGATCAAAACTATAATATACGTGATCAATGCACGCATGATCTACGCGGGCGCGCCGTATGTAAACGCATGCGCGCAGCTAGCTATATGACACAGCTTACAAGTTTACAACAAGAAAGCTGCCGACCGAGGAGGTAATTCCATCGAAACTTACAACATATAGACAGCACATGACACACAATGCACAGAGAGTATCTTTTGGTCGACCCGGCCTCTCTCCCAAAACAATCGCCCCCTCCTTCTGGCAGACTGTTTCTAAAGCTAGCTTCGAGCAACTATTCTCTGTTTCCAAAACAGAGAAGATATGCGGCTCGCAATAGCTACTATTTTCATTCGGCCTTAAATAAATTAATATTGTTTTATTAATTAGTATATAATATACATGGGAAATCTCCTGACTACATCTGGCATCTGCCGTCCTAGCTAGCTAGAGGCCCAGATGCCTAGAGCTGTACGTCGTCCCACCTTCTGGCGTCTTTTTTGTTTTCATTTTTTGTTTTTGGCCGCTTCTTGCCTACAATTTATCAGTACTCTAGCTTGTTAATTATTCCGTACAAGCTTCGAGAAAAAACATAAAATAGGTCAAAAGCAATGCGTGGGAATATTACCGTTGGCAAACAGGCATTGATTAGTTCTAATGACACATCTTTCAACTTTTCTTAAACTTGTTTTTTTTTTAACAATAATGAAGTGAGCAGCTAGCATAATATATATGATTGTATCCTTTTTGACCCGTTAAGACAACGACTTGTTACCTTTACAGCTTGCTAGAATGGATTCGTTGACGATTGTCTTCGGCCGGAGGAAAATAAATTAAAACCATATATATGATGTGTATACGAAGCTGCCTTTTCGGCGTGGTATCCACGTTTATTGGGATATTAAAGGTTATGATATCCCAATATTTAGTCGTGGACCAATTACTCGTGTAATGCGCGGTGGAAGCTGAGTTTTTAATGAAGAGAAAATTACGAAGCATTCTTTTGTAAAGTTATTATATAAAAATAATTTGTCATACTGTATATCTGTATATATATAAGAAACAATCTTGCCACAAACTAATGTACTGAGTTAATATAATTTATCACAAATTATGTGAAACCATATTAATATCACTCACGAGCCCAAGTTCCAACTGTGATAATTAGGATTGGGCGGCGTGCCACCACCCCGTCCTGACCATCCCACCCCTATCTGAGCAGACGAGGCACCCAACCCTGCTTCTTAGGGCACAGCACATGTGGGGGGCAGACAAGGGTGACTCCCGTCTGGGTTTTCCCCCACTTTGTATATGCATATAATATTTTTATATATATTATATGTAAAAAATTCCTAATAAAAATATTATATGTAAAAAATTCCTAATAGGCAAAAAGACGTTGTTTTGTCTTAGTGATATATTTTTTTAAACTAACCCAAGCAAAATGGCGAGATTTTAAACTAAAACCAAGTCCCCTACTCCCATGACTCAATACCTCAAAGCAGCCTCTCTCTCTCTCTCTCTCTCTCTCTCTCTCTCTCAAGTTCCCAATCCTAAACGGTGACCATCCTCACTTTTTGCCAAGCATTTGTGATTGTCATGAAGCTCGCCGAAAAGTGGAAACATTCTTTTCGCCATCGCACCTCCTAAAAACTCCCCTCCTTCCTTAAGCTCTATTCGGCATCGGCGAAGTGTATTGTGAGTTAGGTAAATTCAAAACTCACCATTTGCAATTTTTAAATTTTTATTTTTGTGGTTGGTAACTTGGTTGAGTTGAGTTATGGAGATTGAAAGTTGGTTGTGATGAAAAAGAAATAGACGATAAAAATTTAGTTACTGTGTGCTATGGATTTTGCCATGTGCATATGTTTGAAGCTTTAATAATAGATTTGTTTGATAATAGAATATGTAGTTTTTCTCGGATTGGAATCCTAAATTAATTTAGGATTCCAATCCTTAATTCTCTATTAATTAGAGTTTCGAATCCAAAAGCTCTAAATTAATTTAGGGTTTGAAACATGCAATGTTTTAACAAATCCTATCTCATATAATTTTAGTAAAAAGTTAAAAAACAAAACATGCTTCAAATTTTCAACAAATCTTGCATGCTTGGAGAAATAAATAATTGATTTAAAAGCTGAAACTAAAAGTAAAATGTAATTAATATATATGCTATTTTTGAAATTTGGTTGTTGGTTGATTTACTTGCAATTTTTGTGACTTAAACTTGCGAGTCAAGAACGTCTTCTACTCCATCGGGTTTTGGTGACTCGTGTCCTACGAGTAGAGGGTGGTGACCCCGATAACCCCCAAGCTAAATATATGTATTGAGGTAAATTGTTTAGATATTACTACAGAAGACGTGGTACCTCATAACTGAAAGTGCATTTAGAAGAGCAATGCAAAAAAAAGTTTCATTTTAAAATCATTACAACAAAAGAGCCAATCTAGGTTAGAGATTGGACTCAGGAAAATGGTTGATGGTAGTAGTGAGGGTGCTACTTTGGAAGGGTATATGAAATATGACCTTGAAGAGTGTAAGTGACATTTGTCAAGAATGGTCGTTATGGATGAGATGCCATTCCAAGTTACTGATGGAGAATGGTTCCAAGCATAATCTCATTACTTCGAACCTAGGTTCAATATTCATTTTGCCATACTGACAAAAAATGATAAGAAGACATACCAAAAAGAAAATGATGCATTGAGGAGACAGTTGGAGGGTCTGGTTGTTTGTCTCACTACCAGCACTTGGACATCAATGATTCATAATTATAACTATATATATTTGACCGTGCACTTCATTACTTTTAATTAAAAATTGCACACAAAAAAATTATGAAAGTTTGTCAGGTAACCGATCACAAAGATGAGACACTTAAGAAAGCCTTGGACCAGAACTCAACAAAGAAGGGAGGTTTGGCAATAGTCCTTATAGTTACAATTAATAATATGAGCAATAATAAATTAGTAACTTACTTTTGTAGTCTCATTATAAATTTGTATTATTGTAAATTGGAATAGTTTAAGGCGACCTATTATTTTGTCTAGTTTGATAGTTTGTTATATATATTTTTTCTTCTATTTTCTTTTCTTAATTGTGCTAATTTAAAATCTCTTATATATTTTTTGATTGGCCATACTATTTATGGACCAAAATTGACCTAGAAGCACTAGAAGTAGAATGGGCCCAAAGTATTTCGGGCTATTTAGGACCTATAAATACATGCTCGACCATGGGCCTAGCACTAGGCAGGGGACGAATGGATGCCCCCTAAATTTGCCCCCCTTTGGCAGAGCCAGATACCCCGCCTCCGCACATGGGAGGCAAGAGGCAGAGGAAATTCCTCCTCCCCCCTCCCCGACAGGGTGTGGGATAAGGGTGATTCCACCTCTGCATATGTGGGAAGTACCTCTACTCTAATGATAATTTAATTTGGTTCTGATAATAGACCAGTACTATTGCCTAACCGTCTGCATAACTTCGAATAAACATGTGTCATTCATTTGTAACTAAAGAAAAGACCTTGCATATATATTTTTAATTGTACCATCTGAACGTGGCCATCCTTGCTCCAAACCATTAGAACTGTAAAAAATTTACTATCGCGAGATTTCCTTTGGGACTTGACGCTTTAGATGGTCATAACTTTTTGAACTACTCTTTAACTTCAGCTTAACATCTGGAAAAAAAAATCCTCATGTTTGATTTCTATCTTTATACTTATTCTCTTTGTTGCCTCACTCTAAAGCAGTTGTAGATTGAGTCCTGGAAGTCATCTCCTCGAGGCTCACTACGTTGATATTTGAGGAAGTAGCTCTCAACACGAGGGATATACAAGAAACACCTGCTCTAGATCTCCAGGTTTATCAGAAGCTTGGGAGACGACCTCCTGTTGTGGTAGTATGAGTCTTCCATTTTCTTGATGTTACATAGAATGCGCAATGGAGAGTAGTACGAGGTGACTAAGAGCATTATATTAGAAAAAATAGAAGCTTGCATGTTGGAATATAGAAAACCATTTCAGAGAATTGGAATTAAAATCACAAGCAGCCAACACACACGGTACACTTTGTACGTCTTTTCATTTCAAGCAATTCTGTTAATGAAAAGTAATTCATTTTAGTTCTCTTTGCACGTGCTCTGTTTTTCCCAATTTACAAGTTCTTAACAAATTCACATTGCACGTTCGCGTAGTACATGCATGGCTTGGTTCAAGAGATAAAAAAAAAATTTAAAAAAAAAACGAAAAGAAGATTGAAGTATATATATAGCATATAATTGATACGACTGCAATAATTAAATGAAGCTAACCTTTTTTTTTCCAGAGAATGAACGATCGAGGTCGATCGACGGGTCAGACTCTTCTCTTTTTCTTGTCGAAAGTCTTAAATTTTAACAATCAAGGAACTTACGACGTACGTGCATGAGCAGAAACGCAGCTGATCAGGAAGAAGAATTAGATAGCTGAAGAGCTAGCCATCGGCCGCCATCAACGAGTTTTTCACTAACTAGCTAGACTTAAAAATATGTATTCTGAATTCTCGATCGTCCGGGCATTGAAATTAACAGATCGCGCGTCGAACGAATTACTTGTACAATTGACAACCCAAATGTAGTAAAAAAAAAAAGTTGAAGCTAATTGCGTGTTGTACTGTAAGTCTCTATCTGAAAAACACGTTTTAGAAAATAAAAACATAAAAAGAACACATAAAGTAAATTGGGATGAGAAAAGCTATTTCGACTGACAGTGTCCACCGAAAATTTCCACTGACTTCATTTTTTTCTTTTAATTTAATGATTAAGAAAATGTTTTTTTAATAATGATGTGAATTTTTTTTTTTTTTTTAAAAAATTATTTAAAACCACCAAAAAAATATATTAAAAATAAATCTAAAAATATATATATATTTTTTCCTTCGTTCGGCATGAATTCGGCCTACATTCCCCACCGGCCATGACTTCTGGATTAATTGACGGAGAGATTGCCTATTAAGGCCGACAAAATCCGTGCTGTGATTGTGGACCACGTGTTGCCCTACCGGCCATGACTTCTGGGATTTTGAGTCTTTGACCGCACGCGAAATCCCGCAAATTTGATCTAAAATATAAAATTATATATATATATATATAGCTCGGCGTAGAAAACTAGAAACTTTTTAAACCAATGGAATTATATCATTTAAGTTCTCAAAAAATTAAAAAAACTAAATCTTATAAATTAGTAAAGAAGCATCAAGCAGTAAATTAACACCTGGAACGGAAAGAATTAATGACACAAGCTGATAGTATCGAAACTAATGATAAAATATAATGGAAGTGATAATGAAAAGACTACACGATAGATTGCAGTGCGTATTGCACGGCCGACTGGCGACTATTACTGGCCGTCTGAGACCATTATTACCAACGCGTATGGGCACTTTTAGGCACTACTTGAATTTGTAAATGGGATAAATTAATATGTGTATGTTTTATTTTTTAATATTATTATTATTTTAAGATTTAAAAAAGGTGTATTGAAATTTAAAAAATGTGTATTAGGATTTGAAAAAGGTGTATAGAAATTTATATTTTGTATAAAAAATTATAAAAATATAATGATAAAATGAAAATGAGTTGAGATGAGTTCAATCCACTTTCCAATTCAAGCAACCCCTACTAGATCTAAATGGAGAGTCGACACACGTCTATTACAGCATGGTGCATGACCGGCTAGTGGGGGGCTAAAATTGATTTTGAGTCTCCTTGTCTATTTTTTTTTACTTGCTTTAATTTTCTTCTTGACGTACCTTCGATCTGACACTCATTGAAAATATGCATTCACCAAAGGAAAATGATTTTAGAAAGGATATATACCGACAAAAGTCTATGGATTGTATTATTTTATTTAATGATTGAAAAATATTTTCAATAAGTTTATAATTTTTTTTAATATTATTTAGGATCTAAGTTTAAAAAAATATCTACGCTATCGATAGAAATTTCAATTGTTTTTATCGGTGACTATAGTCTATAGCGCCATTACGTGTATATATATATACCCTTCATCGAAAGACCCTTCAAACAAACTGATTGATCAAAAAAAGGAATCCATGCGGTTCACTGAACATTTTTCTTCACTAAAATCCATCGTACTCGAATGCTTACTGTGAATAATCTTTTTAAAAAGCTTTGTTAGTTAAATCCGAGTGAAGAATGAACGTACCATATATATACTGTTAACACACGGACATACGTAGAATTTGAATTATTTGAGGGATTTCAATTAGGTCTACAAGAATTGTAGGCTTCCCCGGTGCTCTTATTGTTGTAGCTAATGGTTTTGCCGCTATAAGAGTAGTAAGTCCAACGTTGACTCTTTCGCCATAGAAGAATTTGAGCCAAATCAATTCGAAAACGTGCATCAACATTGATTTCGTCACTGTAGCAAGCACATAACTTATGACGATGACTTTATTATCGCAACATGTTATTTGGCAATGGCGGTGAATTTATTCCTCGTGGTAGGTCATTCTCTTATGGCAACTACTAACTAGCCACCACTACAAGTCGAAACTGATACTTCTTAGTTTTGGTGTCTTATTTCACGTAACAACCTCATTTGGTGCTTCTGTACTGTTGCCTAGCGCGAATGAATTTCGTACTGTAACCTTCCAATTAAGGAATTTCCAAAATTGATTTCCAACTTGTAGGCTGAACTCCAAAAAATCTCAATGTTGGGTTTCCACCCAAACCAAAGTAAATTGAAGTCCAGTTACTTAAAAAAGATTGAAGTCCCATTTCTTCTCTCTACATAAATGTAGGGTTATCACTTTTGGGAAATATAAATTTTAGTTGTTAATTCTAATCTTGCTATGCCACTCTCACTCATATTAGTATCTGGATACCCCAATTGAACTCGAAAATCATTTTGGCTATCGTCTATTCTCATTTTGTTTGGGAAATTCTTGTAAGATTGTCAACAGCTTCTCCACATGGAGTAGCTTTTAGGGTTGAAGCTAGGGTCCTTTTATAAGGAATAAAAAAATGTGAACAAGGGGAGTTTGTAAGAAGTTTTTGGGGTCAGCCATGGCATGTCTGATGGTCATTACTTAGTTGCAACAAAAATTTTGGGAGAAGTTAATATATTTGGCTATATGCTTGTCGAAACAATTGGAGCACTTGTGTTATGGTTTATGTTGTATGTTCCCCATTCACCCATTCACTACAATGACAACAATAGCACACAGTGTACGTGTGAGGGGAGAATCTGCTAGTGGGTCCCTAGGCCAGCCATTGATTGCACTAGGAACAAGAAGAGAGGCATGATGGAACAAAAAAAAAGGGCTGGCAGGTACAAGAGTAGGTGCTTAGGGTAGGGTGCAGGAAAGGGAGAAAATGATTGAAAGGCAAATGGTCGAGGATAGGAGCAAGAATCCAGTTGACACACGCAAGAGGAAGGTCATATCACCCCAAGTCAAAAACCTTGTATAATAGGGCCTCGGATAGATGAAAAGGATTAGACTTTCTCTATCTCTCTTAGACCAGCCAACGATCACTTCTCCAGTATTGTTTTCTTCGTCTTTTCAGGTAGACTCGAGAGATCCAACCAATGAATATTATTCAGAGATTTTTGTATATTTTTCATTGTACAGTGAGTCACGAGAGACTGCAAAATACTCATTATAGTGGATTCTCCTCTCCAAACACCCTTGGATGTAGGCCTTACGTCGAACCACATAAGTCCTGCATATATTTCTATTTATTTTATCTACTATCAACGTATGCACTAGCCGCACCAAAATCTCGCCAAGGGCCCCAAACAACACTGAGCGAAACTCGAATCAACCAGGTAGTTTGGACGTTGCGAGCATCCTGGATCGCAGAACACAACATCATTAGTGGCGCCATTTGTGGGATGGTATAGCGTGTACTCTATATGCCGACTATGATGTGATCCCAAACTACCCGTCGAGAAGAACCCCATAGCCGCGTGGTGGAATCGAAACACTTTCTAAACTGGAGGTGGGAGAAAGTTATATCTCGGCACACTGAATAAATCACCAGACGAGCAAAAAATGCCCCCCCAGATAAGTACCATTTGCCTTTATTTTTAAGCATTCGTATTCGTAAAAATGAGAGTAGGTGGACAACGAGAAAACATTATTTTCTCACGTCCAGGGACGAGATCGAGTCCCACATTCTCGAGCACACAACTTTCGTACATGGTAATACAAAAAGAAGGTCCAATGAACAATAGCACAGGTGCACAGTGCCACGCATGCACGTACTGTGCATGTGCACCTAATGCACACATGCACAGTACCACTCGGGGGCACGTCATGGTGCCTCCGTGACTTACGGCACAACGCCGTGAGTCCTGTGCACTTATTGGCAATTTCTGTTCTCGGTAGGCAAACAGCCGGTCGGTCATTCCATCGGGAACGATCACACTGGACGAGCGGGTGATTCACCTCCGCGAGGCTTCATCTCACCGGAGAGGGGGGAAGATGCCAGCACCCACCAGAAGGGTTGCCGGCATTTTGTGCCGCCATCGAGAGGGTCACTGGACACGGGGTTCTCCAATGGCATCCCTACAGTAACATGAGGTTGAGAAGGGCTTGGCTCCGATATGGACTCAGCCTGGCCAATTTGTGACTTGGGGACAACATTGGTGGCCACCAGCTTGGCCACCGGCAAATTCTATCCCGGCGACCATGGCCTCGTTCCCGAGAGCGGCAGTCAAGAGTGCTACCTAGGGCACGCCAATGTGCCCCTTCCCCCAAGCTCGCGGCACCTCGTCGCGAGCCCTTGGGTTTTGCCAGCTATCACCACTTTGACCGCCGGCAGTTTGTCTCCGACAGCGGATGACGCATCAGGATTCCCGTCGGAGACAGCTCCCCCTCCATGCCTCATGAACGGCGAGCTTGGGACCTTTTCAAAGTGACTCCACTTTGCATAGAGGCTCCACCTAGGCCGACGACCACCATGAAGGTGGTGCCCTACCTTATCATAGTCATGGGCGAAACCCAGCTCTTGGGGTCTCGGGATCACGGAGCTCAGTTCCAGGAGCTTGGAATGTAAGAGCTCAAACGGAGCGTAGCTTCGAAACTGTGAAAGCTCGACTCAGGACATGGGATGCTAGGACACTGTGTCCCACATCTCAGGATCACTCTGTTCATACGCTCGGGACCCACCCTCAGATCGCACAGGACATCACTCCCTGCACTCAAGAACGTTACTCAGGAGCCACTTCACCCACTCGGGCTATTCACCTCACCTAGACCACCTCTCAGTACCTCCATGAGTTCGAGCATCACACTTGGACATCACGCCTTGGACACCACCACTCGGGAACTCGCCCTCAAGGGACCAACTGATCAACACACTCAGGAATCTTTTATGGTATTTGGGACCCCTACTCGGGAAACACTCAGCTCACCACCGCACGACTTACCTCACTCACTCGGGAAGCCCATAATCGGGACTCACTCCTAAGCCTAGGATCACACGCACTCGAGACTCACCATCGACACCACCTAGGAACCCCACTTGGGATCATAAACATTCGAACACCTCATTATGCGTACACTTGGTAGGAACACGCACACATTCCCATTCCAAAAATACTTCTGAGCCCAGGACGACTCTCGAGACTCTCCCTCTACTTCCTCAACCCACTCCTTTGTTCACTAAGTCTCTCTCCATTCGGGATTTGTTTGTTTCCCTTTTTTTTTATTTGCTTGGATAGGCCGCTCACCACCTCGGATCACGGGAAATCAAACTCGGTAGCTCTATAGGCTTGGTTTTAATAAACCTTACGCTCCAACTACGGATGCACGAACTCGGGATAACAACGCACTCAACTCGGACTCAGCATTCACCGGCTTGGAAGCAACACCCATAAGTTTACTAAAATCAACTACGGCCACACAAAATCTCCGGTTGGTATCACTCACAACATGTGGATTTATTTTTCTAATAATAAAATTATTTTCTGCAACATGAAGCGAGAACACATCTCCCGCGACGGTACAAGCTCCACGCTCTCGTCGTACTCAATCAAGCCATCTCCCGCAACGGTACAAGTTTCGCGCTCTCGTTGTACGTGGATGAGTCATCTCCTGCGATGATACAAGCTCCGCATTCTCATCGTATGTGGTTGACACATCTCTTGCGACAGTATGAGCTTCGCGCTCTTGTCGACAGTACAAGCTCCGCACTCTCTTCATACGTGGTCGAGCCATCTCCCACAATGGTACGAGCTCTGCGCTCTCGTTATACGCGAACAAGCCATCTCCTGCAACGGTATGAGCTTCGCGCTCTCGTCGTATGCGGTCGATCCATCTCCCCCGTTAGCCTGGGACACCACGAATCCCGAGGTCGAGTCTATGGCCCTCACCCGCTCGTAAAACTCTCGCACGCCAGCACATCTCCATCGCCAGCCCCAAGCTCCATCAAATCACATCGTAAGTAGGGGTGTAAAAAGACCGAACCGGACCGGCGGACCGGACCGGACCGGTTGTCCCGGACCGGGACCGGACCGGACCGATTGGAGTTCGGTCCGGTCCGGTCCAAAAAATATATGGACCGGAAAATTTCGGTCCGGTCCCGGTCCAGGGAGTTCATCCTCCTGGACCGGACCGGACCGGACCGAATCTTTTTTTTTTTTAATTTTTTTTTTAAATATATGTATATAAAAATAATAATATATAAATTTTAATATTAATATTAATATATATTAATATATAATATATACTCTTATAATATTAACATATAAATAATAAGTGTATTATTATTATTTAATATATTATTACTAATTTATTACTATTTACTAATATATAAATATATAATATACTAATGTAAATTGTAATAATGTTATTACTTATTAGTTATAGTTTATTAACATATACTAATGTAATAATATTATTAGACTATTAGATTTTTAGTTATAGTTTACTAATATACTTAATATTTAATATTAACTAATATATTAATAGATAATATATACTCTTATATATTAATATATAAATAATAAGTGTATTATTATTATTTAATATATTATTAATAATTTATCACTATTTACTAACATATAAATATATAATATACTAATGTAAATTGTAATAATGTTATTACTTATTAGTTATAGTTTATTAACATATACTAATGTGAAAGTGTTATTAGACTATTAGACTATTAGTTATAATTTACTAACATACTTAATATATAATATATACTAACATATTAATATATAATATATATACTTTTATAATATTAACATATTATAATTTATAGTAATTAAATTTGGACCAAAAAAATATTTGATTATTGTAGAATTATATATTAAATTTAGCCCATTAAATTATATGGAGCACCCCTGGACCGGACCGGACCGCCCCTGGACCGAATTGAACCGGACCGGTATGGACCGAACTCCTGTTCGGTCCGGTCCAGGGTGAGAGAATTCTTGGACCGAATGAAATCGGTCCACAAATTTCCCGGACTGGACCGGACCGGACCGGACCATTTACACCCCTAATTGTAAGTATTTGGAATATCAACATATGATGACACTTCACTGACAATCGTTTGTTGTAGGTTCTTATCACTTGGGGCCTAAGACACGAACCACCACCTCCTTAGAGTTAGAGGTACCAAAAGCACCAAAGGAGGGAAAAGAAGATAACGATGGAATAAAACAAAAACACCAAAAACAATCGTTAGCGGTCGAGTCAATTTTCCACCACCCTCGAGCTCTGCGCTCCCACGATCGCGGTCGAGTCCATCTCCCACTACCTTTAAGCACTATGTTCCCATGTTCACAGTCGAGCCTATCTCCCGCCACCTCGGAGCCCTATGGTTGCACTTTATGCCAACAAAAGTCTTGGAATATCAACACATCACAAACACTCTCTTGATAGTTATCTGTTGCATGTTTTTATTTCTTTTTTATATTGAGCTTAGGAGTTAAACCATCGCCTTCTCAGAGCTTGGATAGTAGGTGTCTCAAGAAAACTCTCATCAAATTATATTTGCTAAGAATTTGCGGAGTTCTATGAGAAATAATCTGCCAGTGGACCCTCAGGCCAACCATTAATTGCACTAGAGATAAGAAGAGAGGCATGATGGGACAAAGAAGATGATTGGTAGGAATAAGAGTAGGTGCTTGGGATAGCGTGCAGGAAAGGAAGGAAATGCATGAAAGGCAAACGACTGAGGATAGTACAAGAATCAGCCTAACACATGCAAGAGGAAGGTTATATCACCCCAAGTTAAAAATCTTGTATAAAAAGGCCTCGAACAGACGAAAAGGATAAGACTCTCTCTCTCTCTCTCAGACCAGCCCATGGTCTCCTCTCTGGTATCCTCTTCTTTGTCTTTTCAGAGGGACTTGAGAACTCCAACTAATGGATCTTTTTTATAAATTTTTGTATATTTTTCCTTGTACATGAGTCATGAGAGATTGTAAAATACTCATTATAATAGATTTTTCTCCCAAATGTCCATAGATGTAGGTTTTACGCCGAACCACGTAAATTATAGTATATTTCTATTTATTTTATTCGCTATCAATGTATGCACTAGCTGCACCAAAATCTAGTCGGAGGCCCCAAACGACACTGAGCGAAGCTCGAATCAACCAAATAGTTTGGATATTGTCGAGCAGCTCATGTCGCAGAACACGACATCAACAGTACAATCCCTATGGACTCTTAGTAAAGCTTATGCATCTGTTGCCATGAACATCATGACCATGGACCTCAAAATAATTTAAGTTATTTTGGGGTCTCTAGCCATGAAGTTCAAATTATAAGTGGGGTACCTACAATAAAACCTACAATAATTTAAGTTATTTTGGGGTCCCTAGCCATGAAGGACTTTTTTCTCTGATTGAGTTCCTGCAATAAGTGGGGTACCTACAATAAAACCTACAATAATACCAAAATATTAAAAATATATATAGGTGGTGTTAATTGCGGCATTTTATTAATGCCGTAATTAACAAGTGAAAATGCCTAATATTGTATACTGGTCGAAAAATAAACTATTGGAGATGAGCATTACCGGCAAGAACATGCCTGAAACTGTAGTCGAAAAATGGGCTTTATTGGCACATTTATCTGTCGTGGATAAACATATAAGAGTTTGCTTTGGAACTGTTATGGTGAGACACTAACTTGTAAAGACAACACAAAAGGGTAGGGTCAAACTTATTATGGCAAAAATATGTACTGCCGCTACAAGTTTCAAGTATTATTGCAATGTTTTCTTGACTTGTAACGGCGGACACTGCACGCCACTATAAGTTTTTAACTGCATTTTATGTATCGAGATTGGGTGGATATTGCCGACGATTTATGACCATTTGTTGTGGCATCAATTTGCCGCAAATAATAAAGCAACATCGACGTATTAGAAGGTTGCATGCGACAAAGGAGTAGCGTGCATACTATAGCGATGAATTTTTGACGCCACTACATTCGTCGAAGATGCCTAATTTTAGCTGAAAATCATGCTTTAGGGACTAATATCTTGCCGCCAGTAAAACCAATGGTTCTTGTAGTGAATTTGTTTTTCAGATCAATGCTATATAGTATATACTTAATATATTTATATATATTACATAAATCTATATAGTTATCATATATACTAGTCTAGTTATATAATTAATATTTATGTAGTTAAGTTCAATATATAATATACTAGTATGAGTTAGCTATCATACATAATCAAGTATAGGAATAAGTTAGTCGTACCCTAGTATTTAAATAAGTCTAATATAATAAGTTAATAACATACATTCTAATTTATTGAAATATAATAACATCTAATTAGACACTATCACACTAAAAGGTTCAGTATATATTCAAGTTAGAAATAAGTTAGACATTAATATAATTAGGAGTGACAATATGTTACACGATTCGTTAATTCAACACGACACGATACTAACAGTTTAGGGTTTAGTTTTAATGGATTGAGATCTAAAATAAGTTGACCCATTAAGACACGATTGCTTAACGGTGTTAATAACAGGTCCACTTGTTTTAACCCATTTTGATAAAAGTTAAAATTATAATTGTAATTATACCCTAATATCTAAAAGTAAAATTGTTAGAATTTTAATTTTAATATTCTCATTGCTTAGATTGTAATTTCAAACTTGTAGTTAGTGTTATAATTTTTTATAGATATTGTGATTTTAACATTTATATAAAATTATGTTAAATTTAATCAAGTTAAACTGATTAATTTCAGGCATATTCAACAAATTTACATAAACATATTGAAGCATATCTTTTGTGTCGTGTTAACCTATTTCTTAATATTCACTAATATATAAATCCAAACAGGTTGACACGGCACGTTATATTAACAGGTTGTGTTAGAGTTTGAGATTTTGATACCATAAGGTTAACGGGTCAGGTTAGGGTTGACCTATATAATATAACATATATGTTTTGACACGACACAAACATGACTTGTTGACACGATTTGACACTCATAACTGTATAATAACGTGTAATACTAATGTATGATAACATGTAATTAGACATTATAATATAAGTCCTGCGTAAAATAATTTAGGCCTTGTTTGTTTTGGAGGATGAGATCAAAAATCCAAAGCATATCTTAAACTCATCATTATACTTTTTCAAATTCTCATACAAAATATAATAAAAAATTCAACATTTTCAAATTCTTATACCATTTTTTCAAATTTCTATATAAAACTAATATTAGAAAAATATCTTACAATAATATTTTTTTTTACTTTTATCTCATTTAATCTCATTTCTGAAAACAAATAAGACCTTAGACATTGGTATAATAACCTGTTGTCCGACACTATAAATGAGTATAGTGTAGAAATAAGTTATAAATATGTTAAGCACTAATATAATATAATAACATATAATGCTATAATATAATAACATGCAATTAGACCTGAAAAATAATATGTAATACTATAATATGATAATATGCAATTAGACAATATAGTATAAATCTAATATACAAATAAGTTAGATATTAGTACATGCATAAACTAGCAATGAATGATTTAGTTTTAATTTTAAAATCTTAGAAAAATTTGAAACTTGAAAGTCCACAACCCTTTTTATAACTAGGTTTAATATGAAGCTAAAAAAATCTAAAGACAGTCAAATCTAACTCCACTTCGATAAGTTGTACAGTCAGATCAAAGCCTACACAAGTCGGATTTAGGAAATTTGACTCCAACTAAGTCGACGCTCATCCCTATTGGTTGGTAACAAGAAAGTCGAGAAATTGTGTATGTTTTATTTTTCTTAGTTTTGAAAAAATGATTATATATAAATGAAAAAAAATTGGAGAAAACCAGTTATATTTTTTTGGACTGCTAGGTACAGTTGGCGTATGCAAATGACAAGTAAACAAGAAATAAAAAAGAATAAAAAGTACACGAGCAAATCATACCTATACTTTCTCTTTCTTCTTTCGAAAACTTCTCTTTCATTTTTGTTTCTTCTTTCTATATATATATTATTGAAAAAATAAAACTCAATATAAGCGGCGATGAGCACATCTTGGAGAGAAAAGCAGAAGAAAAACATTATTCTTTGGTTTTTGTCGTCTTCGTGGGAGGAGAAAAACACAATTTTTCCTCTCTGAAGAAAAAATGCTAGCAAGCAAGCAATTGTAGCAATGGAAGATGCTAGTTTCAGTTTTAAAGTTGTGAGTTTGTTTGTACAACCGAAAACAAAATCTCCTATGTTCAAGTTTGGACTGAATATGAGTCATTATATACATAGATTCTTGAATGAATAAAAAAGAAGAAAAAAAAAGATCGGAAAAGATGATAAGGGCTGTTATGAGTGAGACCGTGAGAGACCCAAAAAAAAAAAAGAAAAAGAAATAGGAGAGAAATTGAAAGGTTAATGAAAGGGGGTCAAACTTGCCCGGGCCCGGGCCCGCGAGGTCAGCAGGCCCACGGCCCGTTATCCGCACCCACCACGACACGACGTCCGAATTCAACTGGGAAGACCGAAACCGGGGACGAGCCAAGTCCCTGGTTACCCCGATCTGGGCAGGAGATGGCAAAATCGGTCTCAAGAACACGCTAAGAGCAGAACGGCGGCTCACGTATCGATATGTCTCCTGGGTCCATCTCCCATCGAGACACTCCCTCATTTATGACCGACAGACGGCCGCCGGTCTACAGACCCCCCTCCCATTTAATGCAGAGACGCCACAAACACACGGTATTAATTACTAAATTGACAAAAGATACCGCTGCATTTAATGCTCCCGTCCAAAAGGGTCTAATTGAGCATTAATTGAGAGGATACTCAATTAATGCGATGGGACCAACCGAATCAGACCAGGTTTTCTTATCGAGGATGACGGACGAGTGATGCCCCGATTTCGGCGCTCTCGGACCCTCCTCCCAGGGGGGACACCTATAAATAACACTCAACCAACGACGGAAAGGGGGTACGCTCACAAACTCTCTTATTCCCTCTATCATATATCTTCTCCCATACGCTAACTTGATCGTCGGAGCGGTCCCGGACCCCGACCTCCCTTGTCCTTGTTTTGCAGGTTACAGCCACGCGGGATCGGTAAACAAGACAGCAGAATACGTCCTTAACAGTGGCGCCGTCTGTGAGATTCGAACCCACGACCACATGGTGGGTTGATGGACATTGGGAGTAGAGGAGAAGAAAAGCACACGCAAGATAAAGATCTGCCCAGATATTTCACTTGGCTATAAAAGGACTGGTCGGCTGGAACGCAGGGGGGCTCTCTCTTCTTCTTCTTCAACCTGGGCTTCCCCAGACTTCGCCAAAAGCACAAGGCGAATTCATCTAGATGTTCATTTATATTTTTCTGTACAGTGAGCTATGAGAGACTGTAAAAATCTCCATTATACTGGATTCTCATCCCCAAATACCCGTGGACGTAGGCATTCGCCGAACCACGTAAAACTGTGTGTCCATCTCTTTTTATTTCATCTGTTATCACGTACGTACAGCCACGCCGGGATCTCGCCGGGAGCCCCAAACGACCTCAAACGAAGCCCAACTCGCACCGGTGGGTTGGAAATAATCATTTCTCTCACACCGACCCGTTGGCCGATTTTTATGGCCTTAACAGTGGCGCCGTCTGTGGGATGCATTATCATCGGTAGTGAGAAAATAATAATTTTCTAACCCACTGGATAAGTGTATTCGACCGACCGACTCAACAAAAATTTTCTCCAGATAAGTGTGTTCGACCACCTCATTCTTATTTTTTATATTTATTTCTTTTCTTCTTTGTCGTTGTCACGACCAGAAGAGTGTTGGCACTAGCCCGGTCGGATTTTTCTCTGCTCGGATTTCTCAGTCAGCTCGGATTTTTCTCAGTCTCAGCCAAACTCGGATTTTTCTCAGTCTCAGCCAAACTCGGATTTTTCTCAGCTCGCTCACCTCGGTCGGATTTTCCTCAGCTAGCTCGGTCGGATTTTCCTCAGCTAGCTCGGTCGGATTTTTCCCAGCTCGCTCAGCTCAGTCGGATTTTTCTCAGCCATCTAATTTTTTCCAGCCAGGATTTCTCTCAGCTCGGACCAGATTCCCTCATCTCGGAATCCCACTGGCTCAGTTGTCCTCCACGGCAACGCCAGTTCCGTGCTCGTCATACGGGATCAGGTTTTGTCGCGGGGTCGTCCGGCCACCCATGACCAACCCAACGATTCGTTCGTCAAGGGCTCGAGACTTGAGGTCCCGCACCCAAGTTTACTCGCCAAGTCCTTACATCCATGATAGGCTCGAGGCTTGCGATCGCCTACCAAGCTCACTCGACAAGCCTCATCTCGGATGCTTGCGAATCGCGGGGTTGAATCTCGGGTCCAGGCTTGCACGTAAACCCTCGCACACCTGGTTTCCCGCCAATGACCGCTTGTGGATTGCGGGATCGTAACCTCACACCTTACGGCATTTTCTTGATAACACATATATATTGCATGTTTTTATTACCTCAGGTACGGAAGACGGACCACCACTTTCTCAATCAACCGGATCAAGGGGTCGCCTGGCCTCCACGCCTCGCCCCTCAGACCGCGGGGTCGCCTGGGCTCCACGCCTCGCCCCTCGGTCCGCTCAAGGGGTCACCTGGCCTCCACGCCTCGCCCCTCAGACCGTGGGGTCGCCTGGGCTCCACGCCTCGCCCCTCGGTCCGCTCAAGGGGTCGCCTGGGCTCCACGCCTCGCCCCTCGGTCCGCTCAAGGGGTCGCCTGGGCTCCACGCCTCGCCCCTCGGTCCGCTCAAGGGGTCGCCTGGGCTCCACGCCTCGCCCCTCGGTCCGCTCAAGGGGTCGCCTGGCCTCTACGCCTCGGCCCTCGATCCGCTCAAGGGGTCGCTTGGGCTCCATGCCTCGGCCCTCGGTTCGCATGCCTTCAGACAACTCCATCACCACCCGGCGGATCATCTGAATGAGAACTTTCAATAACAAGATGGCAAAACCCGAGCCCCACCAGCTCGCTGATTCCAAGCACTCTTCTCAGATGGCGAAATCCGAGCGTCCTCCTCGGACATCGCAGTTCGGGTTCCACCCATTCGGGACCCTTCACCCCATGCTCGGGACTCCCAACTCGAATGCCTTCGGCCCAAGCTCTCCCGGCTCCGAGATCCTCCAGTCCAGGATCCCAGCTTGGGAATCCTCCAATCCCAGCTCTCTTAGCTCAGTGGTCCACCACCTCGGGTCCAGTAAATACATGGACTACACCGCTCGAAATTCAGGATACAAGACAACAAGACAGAATTCCCATCAAAATATCTTTTGCTAAGAATTCGCGGGGTACTGAAAGGGATGAAATTAATCACACCTGCCAAGCATTTATGACAAAGGGGACAAAAGGACAAATGATGGGACTGAAAGGTGAGTTGATGGACATTGGGAGTAGAGGAGAAGAAAAGCACACGCAAGATAAAGATCTGCCCAGATATTTCACTTGGCTATAAAAGGACTGGTCGGCTGGAACGCAGGGGGGCTCTCACTTCTTCTTCTTCAACCTGGGCTTCCCCAGACTTCGCCAAAAGCACAAGGCGAATTCATCTAGATGTTCATTTATATTTTTCTGTACAGTGAGCTATGAGAGACTGTAAAAATCTCCATTATACTGGATTCTCATCCCCAAATACCCGTGGACGTAGGCATTCGCCGAACCACGTAAAACTGTGTGTCCATCTCTTTTTATTTCATCTGTTATCACGTACGTACAGCCACGCCGGGATCTCGCCGGGAGCCCCAAACGACCTCAAACGAAGCCCAACTCGCACCGGTGGGTTGGAAATAATCATTTCTCTCACACCGACCCGTTGGCCGATTTTTATGGCCTTAACAGTGGCGCCGTCTGTGGGATTCGATCGTTTCTGATCAACGTACTTTCTGCATGTCTACCCTACCGTTATCCCAAACGACCAAGCACGACCAGCGGACAGACCCGTCAATGGAAGAAAGACTGGAAGCGTTGGAAGAAATGGTGAGGAGGTTGAAGGAGGAGAACGCAGCCCTTTGGCAGCCACGCGAAGAGGCATCGGCCCGCGGCGAAACCAATCTGGGAGAGAATGCGAGCTCCCGACTCCCTGAGGAGAGCGAAGCCTCTGAAGGAGAACGACACCGAATGCACACCGAGCTAAAGGAGTTGGGAGACAAGTACGCTGAAATGGCAAAACTGATCAGCCCAGCAGCAGGGCATCTCTCCTCACAGGGAAGCATAGGAACACCCTACAGCGCGGACGTCCTGGCCGTCCCTCTCCCGCCCAAGTTCAAGGTCCCACAAGTAGAACTGTATGACGGGTCTCAGGATCCTGTGGAGCACATAGAAGCTTTTAAAGCCCATATCAGCCTACATGGCTATCCCGGCGAGGTAGCATGCCGAGCATTCCCTCTCACATTGAAGGGGATGGCTAGGACGTGGTTCGGAACCATTCCTCCGGGATCCGTCAGTAGCTTCGAGGCGTTGGCCCGACTCTTCATCACCCAGTTCATGGCTAGTAGGAAACGAAGGCGCCCCGCGGCGTACCTATTGACCGTCAAGCAAGGAGAGAAGGAAAGCCTGAAAGAGTACCTGTCCAGATTCAACAAAGAAAGGATGACCACCGACAACCAGGACGAAAAGATCACCCTAGCGGCCCTCTTGGGCGGCATATGGCCCAGGAGCCCCTTCATGGCGGAGATAGCCCGCAAGACTCCCACCACTTTGAACGGATTCATGGATCAGGCTGACGGATTCATCAACGCCGAGGATACGCTCGAAGCCCTAGTAGCCCCGCGGCGTGGAGAGCTCCGACAGCACGATCGAAAGACAACTAGTGCCGGGGAAGGTTCCAGCAAGCATCGGGGAGGTAGGAAGTTCCCAGATGAGACGAGGAGAAGGGACCCCCCACGGGAACACAGACTGTCGTCGTGGCCTCAGTCCAGCCTGGCGGTGGAAGATCAGAGTCGGGCAGAAACAAGGCAAGAGTCCATTAGAAGAAGAAGAGGGGAAATGTATTGCGAATATCACAAGTCCAAGGGCCACAACACTGAAGACTGCCAGGCCTTGAAAAATAGTCAGAGGGATGAACGGATGAACGACCGAAGAGACAGAACTCGATCGAGGACCCCTCGTCGGGAACGGGAATCAAGTAAACGCCAAGGCGAACCTGCGTCCGGCCACCCAGCAGGAGAAATCAGAACCATCGTCGGGGGACCATCCCGAGGAGGGACTACGTCCTCCTCTCAGAGGGCACACGCGCGGAGAGCCAGATATGGGGAAGTCTACTCACTGGGGCAGGCACCGAGACAGGGCTACCCGGGTCCCAGAGGGGAATCGATAGTGTTCAACGAGCAGGATGCGAAGGGGATCGCCTTTCCGCACGATGACGCCTTGGTGATATCAGCATTGGTGGCCAATTTCACAGTTAAAAGGATGCTGATTGACAACGGGAGTTCGGCCGATATCTTGTTCTGGGAGGCCTTCGTGCAGATGGGGATCGACCCCGGCCAACTTCAGCCTATCCGAGCCCCCCTTAAGGGATTTACAGGCGAGGCAGTACACCCTGAGGGCCTAATAACTCTCCCGGTTTTGATGGGCTCCGCGCCCAGGACCGCGTCCATCATGACTGAATTCCTGGTCGTGAAAGCTCCCTCCTCCTACAACGCCATCCTAGGGAGGCCGACCCTAAACAACTTGAGGGCAGTCACTTCCACCTACTACCTCAAGATGAAGTTCCCGACCGATAGAGGAGTGGGCGAAGTCAGAGGAGAACAGGTAACCTCCAGGGAATGCTACGCCCGGGAATTGAAACACAAGGATAGTTCCGTGGCTACGATCTCCCTGGAAGACGAGCATGTTGAGATTCCGCCGGCGCCTCCCCGAGCAGTATGGGACGACGAGATCAGAGACGAAGCGACACTGCGACAAGCGGAACCCAACGAGCCTCTGGAATTGATCCCGGTCGATAGCGACAACCCGGATCGGACAGTACGAGTCGGAACCAGAATGGACCCGGGAGTACATACAGAACTCAAGGCTCTCCTCACCGAGCACAAAGATGTATTTGCCTGGACACACGCAGATATGCCCGGGATCGATAGGTCTGTAATAGAACACCGACTATGTGTCAACCCGACTGCCCGCGCAGTTAGGCAAAAAAGAAGGAGCTTCTGTGCTGAGAAATACGCCGCCATTGCTGAAGAGGTGGACAGACTCCTGTCCGCTGGCCTCATCCGAGAGGCTCACTACCCGGAATGGCTGTCCAACGTAGTACTGGTAAAGAAGACCAGCGGGAAATGGCGTATGTGCGTGGATTTCACCGATTTGAACAAGGCCTGCCCTAAAGATAGTTTCCCTCTACCGCGCATCGACCTCATTGTAGACTCGACTGCTGGGCACTCTCTCCTCAGCTTCATGGACGCCTATTCGGGTTACAATCAGATCAGAATGAGCACAGCCGACGAAGAAAAAACGGCATTCATTACAGACCGCGGGCTCTATTGTTACACTGCCATGCCGTTTGGACTCAAGAACGCGGGGGCCACTTATCAACGGTTGGTTAACCGCATGTTCAAAAAGCAAATCGGGAGAAACATGGAGGTTTACGTCGATGACCTCCTGGTCAAGAGCCGCTCTCCTAACGATCATATGACAGACCTGAGAGAGGCCTTTTCTATCCTGCGACACTATCAGATGAAGCTCAACCCCGCCAAGTGCACCTTCGGGGTCGAGTCCGGCAAGTTCTTAGGGTACATGGTCTCTGAACGAGGAATCGAGGCCAACCCTGAGAAGATACAGGCTATCCTCGGAATGGCACCACCGAGGAACCTGAATGAAGTCCAGCGATTGGCTGGCCGAATTGCTGCTCTCAGCCGGTTCATAGCAAGGTCGACCGATCGATGCCTTCCCTTCTTCCAGGTCCTCCGAAAAGCACGCGAGTGGGACACATCGTGCGGGCAGGCATTCGAGCAACTCAAAGATTACCTAACTTGTCCCCCGTTACTTAGCCAGACAGCTCCCGGAGAGACCCTTGTGGCTTATTTGGCAGTCTCGCCTCATGCAACATCTGCGGTTCTAGTAAGAGAAACCGATCGGGGTCAGAAGCCTGTGTACTATGTCAGCAGGGCACTCCAAGGAGCAGAGGCCAGGTACCCCCGTACGGAGATGATGGTATTCGCCCTACTGACGGCTGCGCGCCGGCTGCGTCCATACTTCCAAGCCCACACCATAAGAGTAATGACCGATCAGCCCCTCGGAACCATTCTTCAGAAGCCCGACACGTCCGGACGGTTAGCCAAATGGGCAATCGAGCTGAGCGAATTTGACCTAACGTTCCAACCCCGAACAGCGATGAAAGCGCAAACATTGGCAGATTTTGTCGCGGAATACACGGGGTTTCCAGAAGAGATCCCCAGTGAACCTCGGGAGCAGGCGTGGCAGCTGTACGTTGACGGGTCCTCATGCCGAGCCGGGGGTGGAGCAGGTGTGCACATCGTCACCGATCAGGGCGTCCAACACAACTACGGTATAGGCCTAACCTTCAAGGTAACCAACAATGAGGCTGAATACGAGGCCCTCATAGCCGGAATGACAATTGCTAGGGCCCTCGGGGCGACTGAGCTGGAGGCCCGAACTGATTCTCAAATAGTTTTTCACCAAGTACTCGGCCAGTGCACCACCAAGAGCGAGAAATTGAAAAAATATCTGGAGCTCGTATGCATCGAGAGAGACCGATTCAGTTACTTCCGTTTACTGCAGATTCCAAGGGAAGAGAACCATATAGCGGATCGGTTGGCAAAAGTTGCATCGGGAAAGGATGAGCATCCTCCCCCAGAGAACACCGAGATCAGAACGATAGATACTCCCTCCACGGGCAGCGGAGTCGGAGTAGTGGCTGTCGCAGATCCCGACTGGGCAACCGATATCACAGCATACCTCCGTACAGGCACATTACCTCCCGACCTGGGCCAGGCCCGCAAGATAAAGAACAGATCATCCAGATTCACACTGATTGACGGGTCGCTGTACAGGAAGGGCTTCTCTGAACCATTGCTCAGGTGTGTAACAAAAGAAGAAGGGCAATATATACTGGCCGAGATCCATGAAGGAATCTGCGGGGCCCACACGGGGTCTAAAACGCTAGCCGCCCGCACCACCCGTGCAGGGTACTACTGGCCGTGTTTGTTTCAGGAAGCGAAAGATTTCGTTAAAAGGTGCCCGAAGTGCCAAGAATACAGCCCAGTGTTGCACTCCCCATCGGAAGAACTCACTTCGATAACATCCCCCTGGCCCTTTGACCAATGGGGACTCGACCTCATAGGACCATTCCCAGTGGGGAGGGGTGGGACTAAATTCATAATAGTTGCAGTGGATTATTTTACGAAGTGGGTAGAGGCTGAAGCCCTTGCCAGTATCACTTCCCAAGCCATCACAAAGTTCTTATGGAAGTCAATTGTTTGCCGGTTCGGGATACCTCAGAGCTTCATATCAGACAACGGAAAGCAGTTCGATTGCAGTCATTACCGAGAATGGTGCTCCGAGTTGAAAATCAAGGTGAAGTACTCTTCTCCCGGCCACCCGCAGGCTAACGGACAAGCCGAGGCAACCAACAAAACCATCCTCAATGCGCTAAAGAAAAGGCTCGGAATGCACAAAGGGGCTTGGGCCGATGAACTTCCAGGGGTCCTGTGGGCATATCGCACAACGGTCCGAACCCCCACGGGTGAAACACCGTTTGCCCTGACCTATGGCTGCGAGGCCGTGATTCCAGTCGAGGTCGGGATGCCCACCCTACGAATCCAGCACTATGACGCTGCTTCCAATAATGCCAAGATGATGGAGCGTTTAGACTCTTTAGAAGAACATAGGGAAGAGGCCAGCATCCGACTTGCCAACAACAAACGCAAAGCAGAACAATACTTCAACAAAAGAGTAAAGCCGCGCCGCTTCAAAGTCGGGGACTTAGTGTTAAGAAAAACGGGCGTCACGACTCCAGCACAAGGAAAACTGGGACCGAAATGGGAAGGGCCTTACGTAGTGACGGCAACGAACAGACCTGGGTCTTACCGACTCAAGGACAGCTCCGGAGCCGACCTACCCCACCCCTGGAATAGTGAGAGCCTTAAGAGGTACTACGCGTAACAATTACTAATATAATTTATTCCCGCTGATGTAATTTGCTCCTTGAAATTATAAAAAGACCGATGTTATTCATAACCAATGCATTGTGAAGTTCTCGACAAACGCCTCGGAACCCACCCACGCGATGTGTCCGACTCGGAGTCCCGCGGGGTCGGTCAACCCACCCACGCGATGTGTCCGACTCGGAGTCCCGCGGGGTCGGTCAATCCACCCACGCGATGTGTCCGACTCGGAGTCCCGCGGGGTCGATCCATCCACTCACGCGATGTGTCCGACTCGGAGTCCCGCGGGGTCGGTCAATCCACCCACGCGATGTGTCCGACTCGGAGTCCCGCGGGGTCGGTCAATCCACCCACGCGATGTGTCCGACTCGGAGTCCCGCGGGGTCGGTCAATCCATCCACTCACGCGATGTGTCCGACTCGGAGTCCCGCGGGGTCGGTCAATCCATCCACTCACGCGATGTGTCCGACTCGGAGTCCCGCGGGGTCGGTCAATCCACCCACGCGATGTGTCCGACTCGGAGTCCCGCGGGGTCGGTCAATCCATCCACTCACGCGATGTGTCCGACTCGGAGTCCCGCGGGGTCGGTCAATCCACCCACGCGATGTGTCCGCCTCGGAGTCCCGCGGGGTCGGTCAATCCACCCAAATCAATTCGGAACTCTTGAACCCCGATCTTAAGCACATCCACCGGGCACGTTTGAGAAATTTTTTTTAAGTTTACACTTATCCAAAAAATTTCGCGGGGTAAAAGACGAATGAAATTATGAACAAAGCACCAGAAGAAGGTTAAGTCAAAATTCATATATATTATCGGTCATACAAACTCGCTCGAATCGAGCTCGAGCATCATTACAAAAAAAAAAAAAAAAAAAAAAAAAACTTGTACAAAAATCAGGTCAAGCCTCAGGAGGAGGCGGAGGAGGATTGAGGTCGTCAAAAGGAGGGTAGCCGCGCTTCCCGATCTTCTTGACGAATCTCTTCGCAGCCCGGTCTGGACGAAGAGACCTCACGCTTATCCTTTGAGGATCGAGCTGGGGATCCACCAAGAGCTGGGATCCTAGTCGGCGAAGGCCCTCGGCATAACCGTGCCCCCAGGCGGAGTTACGGATCGCCACCACTCGGGATATCTGCGGCTCGAGATCAGCAATCCTCGAGTGGGCCTCTTCTAGAGCACTCCGAGCACCCGCGAGCTCGGACTCCCGAGCAACCCGGACCTCCTCAGACCGCGCCAACTCCGCTTGCAGGATCTCCCGGGCGCGCCTCGAACCGACCAGTTCCTCCTCCAGAGCAACCCGAGCCTGCTCGGACATAGCTAACTCCTCTTCCCTCAGAGATAGAATCTGAGAAGAAGCTGCCAGCTCCGCTGTCCGAGCGGTTAGCTCAGACTGAAGGAGGATCTTGTCCTGCTCGGTGGCCGATCTTGCGTCCACAAGACGGGCATTCCTCCGATGGGCCACCGCCAGCGATTCCCGAGCCGCCTCCAATTCGGCTCGAAGGGAAGAATTGGCTCTCTCCAGCCTCCCCTTTTCCACCCCCAGCTCTTCGACCGATCTTATCAGCCCCCTGCAACTTTCCTCCGACTGCTCGAACTGGTCCCTTGCCTGCCGCAGCTTGTAGAGCCCGAACTTGCAGACGGTGCCGAGCTCACTGTTGAACTCGGCAAGCTCAGCCAGCTCGGATCCCACTGTCCGGGATATCTCCATGGCGACCTAAAACACCGAACGTGCAAAAAAGAGAAAGAAAAACTTAGCAAATTTAAAAGAGAAGACCACCCGAAATTCGACAAGGCCTACCGAACAAACCTGAGTCAGCAGAGGCTCCAGCATCGAGGCCACCCGGGCGGTAGCATCCGCCTTCGCCTGATCGAATCGGGAAGGCCGCTCCGAACCAGTCTCGTCGGCCTGACAAGTTCCTTCCTCCGAACCCGACCCGAAGAGCTGCCCGAGCACGGCGACCCCACTTCGGAGCCGAAAAGGAGATGGGGGTCGGGGAGGAAATTCCGAGCCCGGAGGTGGCCCTGCGTCCTCAGAGTGGACCCCCGAGGTCGACCCCCTCTCAAAGGTCGGAGGTGGGCGCTCAGGAGACTCCTCGGACTCAGTGACCGGTCGACCGCTCTCGTCTCCGACTTCCGTATGGCTCCCTTCCTCGGGATGGTCGGACCCCTTCGACCTCTCGGAGGTAGCCTCGTCCCGACCTTCTTGGGCTGGAGCCCCTTGCTGCGCGCCTCCCTCGCAAGCGCCCTGGGAATGGGCCTCCTCGCCGGATGCTTCATCTTCCCCCTCGGAGGCATCTGAGTGGCGCTCGGAAGATGAAGGGGGAGGAATGGGCAACTGATTTGCCCTAGCAGTTTGCTCCTCCGACTCCTGTCGAAAGACCTGCGCAAATGGCATGGCCCCCGGAGTCAGATCGGCGGCATGTTCCAGAGCCTCCTGGAAGGCGCGCTCTATCTCCTCCCCGTCTGAGGAGTCAACCCCGGCCAGGTCCATCGCCTCGATCTGGGCTTCCATGACCGTCCGCCCGGCCTCGGCCCTCATTCCCTCGGTCTGCAGGAACCGAAGCTCGTCCGAGGACGACGACGAGGAAGTCGGCTCGGGGCGTCCCGTGCGAGAGTCTGCAGGGGAGGCACCCCCGCCCGGGACCTCAGCCCGCGGACCCTTCCCCTTCCTCTGTTTCTTGGGTCGGGCGCCACGGCTCGAGGTAGCCTCGCCGGCCCGACTCTTGGTGCGCCTCTCTAGTTCTACCTCCCGGTCAGAGGCTCGCTTGCGAGAGGAGGTAGGAGGTTCTTCCAGGGCAGTGAAGAAATTTTGACCCTCTGCATAGGACCGGTCCGGTCGGGTCAAGAACTCCTCGATGTTCTCCTCGGTGAGGAGATTATCGGACCACAGCCGATCGGGATCCTCTGCCCCCCAGGTGAGCACCGCCTTCACCCTCTCAGCCTCCTGGACAGTGAGGGCAACCTCCATGTGTGTCTGGGAGGGGAGGAAGCCCCAGTTTTTCTGAACGGGGAAATCGCTCCCCTCTCCCTCCGGGAACTCCCACTCCCTGCCCGAGACGTAGAAGAACCTCTTGTGGTAGTCCCGGGCACTCGAATGCCTCTCCTCCATCCTGATCAGCCTACATTTCGGCTTTATCTGGAAGCCGGCGACGTTCCCGTCCCGATGAAGGAGCCGGTACAATGAGAAGAATTCTCGAGCGGTGAGGTCGGGATAGGGATCGTTCTTCCCGGAAAGAACGATCCTAAACGCCACGCAGGTGGCCAGCAGGATACGCCACCCGTTCGGCATGAGTTGGACAGGAGCCAAGCCCAAGAAGTGCAGGACTTCCCGAACGGGCCGAATGAAGGGGAGGCGTAGTCCCTTCGAGAGCATGAGGGAGAAGAGCACGACCTTCTGAGCACTCCCATCGCGCTCACAGGCCCTGACTCCATCCCCCGGGGCCTCCAAGGTATGCCGCCAGGAAATGTGGTGCTTCTTCCTAAGCGTGTCCACATCAGAAGATTGCATGGTGGACACCCAGCCGTTGCCGGCGAAGAAAGGGCATGGATCAGAAGCGGCCATGGGGGCGGAAGCAGAGAGTGGCAAGGAAGCGGCGAAGAAAGGATGAAAAATGGCGAAGAGCAGAGGCAAGGAAGGAGGACAGCAGAATGGCAAGAGAGCAAACGGTGAAACGAGGACAGGGACAAGACCGCTGGGTAATTTATACCCAGAAGCAAAATTTAATGCGGGCAGGAAACGAGGCAGCGCCGAAACTGTCACCTCAGACGTGGCCCTTGGGAACAGAGAGCACGCCCCGAACTGGCCAATCAGAGTAAAGAAGCGTGCGCCGAAATGACAAGTCAGTTAATGATGGCCACGCGCGTGCGCCTCACCATTTAATAACGGATCACCGACGGTTCGGGAATCGGAGCGACGGCACAATTAAATTTCAAAACTGCATTGAATGCCTGACACGGAATATGACGGGCCACGATTCAGCATTAATTAGTTAGAATTCAAGTCGTCCCTCTGAAGTCCGGTCGGTAAACAAAACGACACGTCAGCAGGCGCCGCCCGAACACGTCCGACCTCGTGTTCCCGCTCGGGAGGGGAGATAGAGGAACACTGCCCTGTGTCAGAGGATAGTACAATCGAAGGAAATGAGGACCCTAGCTCTGGAACGTACGGAATTTCCATCGAGGTGCCTTCGATGAAAACTCGCGGGGTACTGAAAGGGGGTCAAACTTGCCCGGGCCCGGGCCCGCGAGGTCAGCAGGCCCACGGCCCGTTATCCGCACCCACCACGACACGACGTCCGAATTCAACTGGGAAGACCGAAACCGGGGACGAGCCAAGTCCCTGGTTACCCCGATCTGGGCAGGAGATGGCAAAATCGGTCTCAAGAACACGCTAAGAGCAGAACGGCGGCTCACGTATCGATATGTCTCCTGGGTCCATCTCCCATCGAGACACTCCCTCATTTATGACCGACAGACGGCCGCCGGTCTACAGACCCCCCTCCCATTTAATGCAGAGACGCCACAAACACACGGTATTAATTACTAAATTGACAAAAGATACCGCTGCATTTAATGCTCCCGTCCAAAAGGGTCTAATTGAGCATTAATTGAGAGGATACTCAATTAATGCGATGGGACCAACCGAATCAGACCAGGTTTTCTTATCGAGGATGACGGACGAGTGATGCCCCGATTTCGGCGCTCTCGGACCCTCCTCCCAGGGGGGACACCTATAAATAACACTCAACCAACGACGGAAAGGGGGTACGCTCACAAACTCTCTTATTCCCTCTATCATATATCTTCTCCCATACGCTAACTTGATCGTCGGAGCTGTCCCGGACCCCGACCTCCCTTGTCCTTGTTTTGCAGGTTACAGCCACGCGGGATCGGTA
Organism: Platycarya strobilacea; assembly: GCA_036898215.1. Taxonomy (NCBI): domain Eukaryota; kingdom Viridiplantae; phylum Streptophyta; class Magnoliopsida; order Fagales; family Juglandaceae; genus Platycarya; species Platycarya strobilacea. The sequence goes on from CM072555.1 coordinate 4,766,037, forward strand.
AACAAGACAGCAGAATACGTCCTTAACAGTTAAAAAGGAGTAAAGTGGGACAAGTTTTGTCGGATGACTACATATTGACTTCTCACAACTAATTATATTGCTCGGTTTAAATTTAGAGAAGATGAATTAATTTGAGTTGAGATAAATTTAATTTATTTTTTAATATTATTATTGTTTTGAGATTTAAAAAAGTTGATTTGAAATTTAAAAAATATATATTAAAATTTAAAAAAATTATATTGAAATTTATGTTTTATATAAAAATTTTAAAAATTATAATAATATACTTAAGATAAATTGATACGAGCCAATCTCAAGTACGAATCTAAACCGGCACCTAGAATTTACCGCATTGTAACATGAAAATTAACGGAATACAAAAAGGCCAAGTCGCGAAAACAAGAAAATCTTCCCAAACAAGGTTCGCGGATTACGGCAAGGGTAAACATGTGCTCCGGATGGGTGTAAAATTGATTTTGCACCCATCCAATAATATAATGCCACCTAGTAATCCATTTTATGGTATCTTGTGCCTCAAAACCACCGAAGTAGTGAGCAGGAAAGACCCCCCAAATTGAACCTCTCCTACCTGCTCGAGTCCGATTCTCTCCTAAATCCCAAACAACAATCCAAATAGATGAAAATTTGAAGGACAAGAAATAGATAGTGATTGGGGACATCGATCCGGCTGATATGGTGAGCAAGTTAAGAAAGCTCCTTTTTTCCCTTCACTTTCTCGACTCTTTATTGCAGTGGAAATGAAGTGTTTTCATGAATAATTTAGCTTTTGATTTTTTGGCCAAGTTATTGTAGAGAAATTTTAGAAACTTTTTTGTTTTGAGGTAAGATTATTTCCTCAAGGTAAGATCAGAAGTTGTCTAATGTGATTTGAATATAAAGATCAAATCTTTGAGTAGTGTAGCTTCCAGATCTTCTTTTTTCTATTTTTATCATATTTCTAGTGCGATTTATCCCCCGTCTCTTCGATTTGTTCAGCTAGGATTTTTCTGGTGATATTCCTACAAGCACAGATGCTTTGATTTTGCAGGGATGAGATGCTAGGTTGATGACGATGGATTAGTGCGGAGAATCAGAGGAGATGGGGGAGGGAGAGAGGGAGGGAGATCAGAAGCAAAAAGAAGGAGATCCGATACATGTAGGCTTATTTTTTGTTATTTTAAAGTGTCTACATGGCGCATTATTATTGGCTGGTATAAAATCTAATTTTACACCTATCCGGATCCCAACATCACTCTTGGTATAAATTGTATTTTTTATTTTGTTCATTTCATACGTGTTTTAAACATATTTAAACATTTTTAAAAAGTAAAAATATTAATATAATAATATACTAATAATTACTTTCTTAACTATTAAATAATAAAATAAAAATAAATGCAGAAGTAAATAAAATGAGATGACAAATGTTTCGTTTGTATTCAAAACTCACTTCAATTTATTTTTATTTTATCATTATATATATTTTTTAAAATTTTATATATAAAATAAATTTTTTTATACACATTTATTAAATTATAATACATATTTTTAAAATTTTAATATATCTTTTTAAAATTTCAAAATAATAATAATATTAAAAAATAAATTTAATTCATCTCATTTTTAAATTTAAAGCAGACCAAAAATCAGACAGTATAATAGCATTATTCTAATTATGTCATATGGGCGTACCTAGTTCATCTAAGTTTCAGACCCATGTGCGGGACAGTACCAAAAACATTTTTTTTTTTTAATTTTTTTGTTTTTATTGTAGAGTTGGATGTTTTGAATAAAAAAATTTTATTTAGAGAATTAGATTGTTTGACATCAGACCATCAGCCTAACACCAAAAATAACTTCGATGCTAAAAGATATAAACTAGAATATTATAACACATAGTAAAATGTAAACTAGCTAACACGCGATTAATGACTGCCTTTGATTAATAAACAAAACATCAATTAAATTAAAAAAAAAAAAAAAAAAAACCGCAACGGGCATGTGCGCGATAATATTAAAGTTTGCATATGATCTTTTCATATTGGACAAAACTAATTATTAATAGTAATAAGGTAAACCAGAAGCTATCTATTTCAGTTGCCCCCAGATTTTATCTATTTTTTATTTTTTATTTTTTTATTTTTGGGTTGAACGTGGTACCGATGCCCAGAATCAAAGTGGAGGATGATGATCAAGTTATGAATTATGGCAATATGATTTATTTTATTCTTTCTCCGGCCACCATGATTCAGAGTACTGGACGGGAATTAATTAAGGAATTTCAGTAAAGGTGGATCGTAGGATTAAAACTCATGAGATTGTAGAGATGATCAGGATTGGGGGAAAGATCATACAACAAATTAATGAAAAAACAAATCATGTAAAAGAATTTACAAATACCTTACTCATGAAAGCCAGCGCCGCCATGAAACATCGATCGGCTCTGCACTTGTATCCGATTCATCCCAAACAAACTCATATTTTTTCATCGGTTTTGGGTTCGGTGCTATGCCATTGGCATGGAGTATTTGGTTGAGCTGTTCATTAATAATATTTGCCGTTGTTGACCCCAGGAAATTTCCTCGAAATTACTCTTCACACATCATTACACATCATGATGACTTGGACAGTGCTGCTTATTTTTTTAAAATATTTTTATTTACATAATTTTTTAACATCTTAAAATATTTTTTAAAAATATAAAATATTTACAACATTATTTACAAATACTTATATAAAAATCATATATAAAAAAACAAATTGGAAACAAATAAAAATTTTAAAATAGGAGTTTATAAAATTGCTCTATTATTTACGATAAAGCCACGCCCCCTGACATCTCAAACACTAAATAAAATATATACTAATGTTAGATATTATAAGTTTTAAATATATAAATCTTTTATAAAAAGTAGATCCTATAACGAAACGAGCAAAGAGTGGAGAGACGGCTGTCGTTCTCTGTCCCACCACCAAAATTATGTGAATGACCTCACCACTATTATTTTAAAATCTTACATAATAACCTGCATAATAATTTCAAGGCCTATAAATATAAGTTTCAGTTGTTATGAAATTCATAATAAAATATAAAGACATAAAAAAATTTTAGAGAGTTTCAAAAAAAGTTCTTATATATTTTTTTCTTACAATAATAATTTCTTTTTTTAATTTTTATTACAGATCCAATCAAGAAGAAATAAATTTTTACTTTTTTCTATGATGGGGGTGGTGGTCGCTTTTTTATAATAATAAAAAAAAATTGCATGATATATATTTGTATATTTAGGACATATATATATATATAATTTTTCATTAAAATAATATAGAGAATGATAGTTTACCTTAAGCACTAGTATTTACATTTTTTTCCGCCGAAGTGTCCGACAGTTTATCTTATGACCTATACTTTGCTTTCATAGTGGTTTTGGGCTGCTTTTACATGACTTGGTAAATATTTAATATAAAATGAAAGTTGCGTGTGAAAAAAAAAAAAATGGTTTTAGTACCGTACATACGTACGCTAGTATGTCTGACGTCTATGATGAGTCAGCTCAATATAAACTCTTTAGTCTGATTTAAATTTGAATTTGAGATAAAATAAATTGAGATAAGTTTTAAAAATTGAATAAAATATTATTATTATTATTTTAAATTTTGAAAAAATTGAATTGAAATTTAAAAAAATTGTATTAAGATTTTTATTTTATATTAAAATTTAAAAAAATATAATTATGAGTTTGAAATAAGTTAAGACAAGTTCAACTTGTCTCTAAATTCAAACAAAGCTTTAAGCTCTCTTTTTGATCCCTAATGAAGGGAGATGAAGTGTTAAGGACGTATTCTGCTGTCTTGTTTACCGATCCCGCGGGGCTGTAACCTGCGAAACAAGGACAAGGGAGGTCGGGGTCCGGGACCGCTCCGACGATCAAGTTAGCGTATGGGAGAAGATATATGATAGAGGGAATAAGAGAGTTTGTGAGCGTACCGTACCTCCGTCGTTGGTTGGGTGTTATTTATAGGTGCTTCCCCCGGGAAGAGGGTCCGTGTGACGAGGGCGCCGAAATCGGGGCATCACCCGTCCGTCATCTTCGATAAGGAAACCCGGTCTGATTCGGTTGGTCTCATCGCATTAATTGAGTATCCTCCCATTTAATGCTCGATTAGCCCCTTTTGGACAGGGGCATTAAATGCAGCGGTATCTTTTGTCAATTTAGTAATTAATACCGTGTGTTTGTGGCGTCTCTGCATTAAATGGGAGGGGGTCTGTAGACCGGCGGCCGTCTGTCGGTCATAAATGAGGGAGTGTCTCGATGGGAGATGGACCCAGGAGACATATCGGTACGTGAGCCGCCGTTCTGCTCTTAGCGTGTTTTTGAGACCGATTTTGCCATCTCCTGCCCAGATCGGGGTAACCAGGGACTTGGCTCGTCCCCGGTTTCGGTCTTCCCAGTTGAATTCGGACGTCGCGTCGAGGTGGGTGCGGATAACGGGCCGTGGGCCTGCCGACCTCGTGGGCCCGGGCCCGGGCAAGTTTGACCCCCTTTCAGTACCCCGCGAGTTTTCATCGAAGGTACTTCGATGGAAAATTCCGAACGTTCCAGAGCTAGGGTCCTCCTTTCCTTCGATTGTACTGTCTTCTGACACAGGGCAGTGTTCCCCTATCTCCCCTCCCGAGCGGGAACACGAGGTCGGACGTGTTCGGGCGGTACCTGCTGACGTGTCGTTTCGTTTGCCGTTCGGACTTCAGAGGGACGATTTGAATTCTGACCAATTAATGCTGACTCGTGACCTGTCATATTCCGTATCGGGCATTTAATGCAGTTTTGAAATTCAATTATGCCGTCGTTCCGATTCCCGAACCGTCAGTGATCCGTTATTAAATGGCGGGGCGCACGCGCGTGGCCATCATTAACTGTCCTGTCATTTCGGCGCACGCCTCTTTCCTTTGATTGGTCAGTTCGGGGCGTGCTTTCTGTTCCCAAAGCCACGTCTGAGGTGACGGTTTCGGCGCGGCCTCGTTTCCCGCTCGCATTAAATTCGGCTTCTGGGTATAAATTACCCAGCGGTCTTGTCACTGTCCTCGTTTCACTGTTTGCTTTCTTGCCATCCTGCTGTCGTTCTCCCTTGCCCCTGCTTTTCTTCACTTTTCATTCTTTTCCTGTTGCTGTCTTGCCGCTCCCTGCTTTAGCTCCCATGGCTTCCTCTGACCCATGCCCCTTCTTCGCCGGCAACGGCTGGGTGTCCACCATGCAATCCTCCGATGTGGACACGCTTAGGAAGAAGCATCATGTTTCCTGGCGGCACACTTTGGAGGCCCCGGGGGATGGAGTTAGGGCCTGCGAACGTGACGGGAGGGCTCAGAAGGTCGTGCTCTTCTCCCTCATGTTCTCGAAGGGACTGCGCCTTCCCTTCATCCGGCCGGTTCGGGAAGTCCTGCACTTCCTGGGTTTGGCCCCTGCCCAACTTATGCCGAACGGGTGGCGTATCCTGCTGGCCACCTGCGTGGCATTTAGGATCGTTCTGTCCGGGAAGAACGATCCTTACCCCGATCTCACCGCTCGAGAGTTCTTCTCACTGTACCGGCTCCTCCGTCGGGACGGGAACGTGGCCGGCTTCCAGATAAAGCCGAAATGTCGGCTGATCAGAATGGAGGAGAGGCATTCGAGCGCCCGGGACTACCATAAGAGGTTCTTCCTCGTCTCGGGCAGGGAGTGGGAGTTCCCGGAGGGAGAGGGGAGCGACTTCCCCGTTCAGAAAGACTGGGGTTTCCTCCCCTCCCAGACACACATGGAGGTCACCCTCTCGGCCCAGGAGGCGGAGAGGGTGAAGGCGGTGCTCTCCTGGGGGGCAGAGGATCCTGATCGGCTATGGTCCGATAATCTCCTCACCGAGGAGAACATCGAGGAATTCTTGACCCGACCGGATCGGTCCTACGCCGAGGGTCAAGATTTCTTTGCTGCCCCGGAAGGGCCTCCTGTCTCCTCCCGTAAGCGAGCCTCTGATCGGGAGGTGGAACAAGAGAGGCGCGCCAAGAGTCGTGCTGGTGAGGCTACCTCGAGCCGTGGCGCCCGGCCCAAGAAACAGAGGAGGGGGAAGGGTCCACGGGCCGAGGGTCCGGGCGGAGGCGCCCCCCCCCCGCAGACTCTCCTGCAGGACGTCCCGAGGCGACTTCCTCGTCGTCATCCTCGGACGAGATCCGGTTCCTGCAGACCGAGGAACGGAGGGCCGAGGCTGGGAGGACGGTCATGGAAGCCCAGATCGAGGCGATGGACCGGGCCGGGGTCGACTCCTCAGACGGAGAGGAGATAGAGCGCGCCTTCCAGGAGGCTCTGGAACATGCTGCCGATCTGACTCCGGGGGCTACCCCCTTTGCGCAGGTCTTTCGACAGGAGTCGGAGGAGCAGGCCGCTAGGGCGAATCAGTTGCCTACTCCCCCCCCTTCATCTTCCGAGCGCCATTCAGATGCCTCCGAGGGGGAAGATGAAGTATCTGGCGGGGAGGCCCATTCCCAGGGCGCTCGCGAGGGAGCCGAGCAGCAAGGGGCTCCTGCCCAAGAAGGTCGGGACGAGGCCACCTCAGAGAGGTCGAGGGGGTCCGACCATCCCGAGGAAGGGGGCCATACGGAGGCCGGAGGCGAGAGCGGTCGGGTGGCCACTGAGTCCGAGGAATCCCCTGAGCGCCCACCTCCGATCTTCGAGAGGGGGTCTACCTCGGGGGTTCATTCTGAGGATGCAGGCCCATCTCCGGACTCGGAAGTTCCTCCCCGGCCCCCATCTCCCTTTCGGCTCCGAAGTGGGGTCGCTGTGCTCGGGCAGCTCTTCGGGTCGGGTTCAGAGGAAGGAACTCGTCAGGCCGATGAGACCGGTTCGGAGCGGCCTTCCCGATTCGACCAGGCGAAGGCGGATGCTACAGCCCGGGTGGCCTCAATGCTGGAGCCTCTGCTGACTCAGGTTTGTTCGGTAGGCCTCGTCGAATTTCGGGTGGTCTTCTCTTTTAGTTTTGCTAAGTTTTTCTCTCTTTTTTGCACGTTCGGTGTTTTAGGTCGCCATGGAGATATCCCGGACAGTGGGATCCGAGTTGGCCGAGCTTGCCGAGTTCAACAGTGAGCTCGGCACCGTCTGTAAGTTCGGGCTCTACAAGCTGCGGCAGGCAAGGGACCAGTTCGAGCAGTCGGAGGAAACTTGCAGGGGGCTGATAAGATCGGTCGAAGAGCTGGGGGTGGAAAAGGGGAGGCTGGAGAGAGCCAATTCTTCCCTTCGAGCCGAATTGGAGGCGGCTCGGGAATCGCTGGCGGTGGCCCATCGGAGGAATGCCCGTCTTGTGGACGCAAGATCGGCCACCGAGCAGGACAAGATCCTCCTTCAGTCCGAGCTAACCGCTCGGACAGCGGAGCTGGCAGCTTCTTCTCAGATTCTATCTCTGAGGGAAGAGGAGTTAGCTATGTCCGAGCAGGCTCGGGCTGCTCTGGAGGAGGAACTGGTCGGTTCGAGGCGCGCCCGGGAAATCCTGCAAGCGGAGTTGGCGCGGTCTGAGGAGGTCCGGGTTGCTCGGGAGTCCGAGCTCGCGGGTGCTCGGAGTGCTCTAGAAGAGGCCCACTCGAGGATTGCTGATCTCGAGCCGCAGATATCCCGAGTGGTGGCGATCCGTAACTCCGCCTGGGGGCACGGTTATGCCGAGGGCCTTCGCCGACTAGGATCCCAGCTCTTGGTGGATCCCCAGCTCGATCCTCAAAGGATAAGCGTGAGGTCTCTTCGTCCAGACCGGGCTGCGAAGAGATTCGTCAAGAAGATCGGGAAGCGCGGCTACCCTCCTTTTGACGACCTCAATCCTCCTCCGCCTCCTCCTGAGGCTTGACCTGATTTTTGTACAAGTTTTTTTTTTTTTTTTTTGTAATGATGCTCGAGCTCGATTCGAGCGAGTTTGTATGACCGATAATATATATGAATTTTGACTTAACCTTCTTCTGGTGTTTTGTTCATAACTTCTTTCTTGCCTTTACCCTGCGAAATTTTTTGGGTAAGTGTAAACTTAAAAAGAAAATTTTCTCAAACGTACCCGGTGGATGTGCTTAAGATCGGGATTCAGGGATTCCGAATTGGTTTGGGTGGATTGACCGACTCTGCGGGACTCCGAGGCGGATACTTCGCGTGGGTGGGTGGATTGACCGACTCCGCGGGACTCCGAGGCGGATACTTCGCGTGGGTGGGTGGATTGACCGACTCCGCGGGACTCCGAGGCGGATACTTCGCGTGGGTGGGTGGATTGACCGACCCCGCGGGACTCCGAGTTGGACACATCGCGTGGGTGGATGGATTGACCGACCCCGCGGGACTCCGAGTCGGACACTTCGCGTGGGTGGATTGACCGACCCCGCGGGACTCCGAGTCGGACACTTCGCGTGGGTGGATGGATTGACCAACCCCGCGGGACTCCGAGTCGGACACATCGCGTGGGTGGATGGATTGACCGACCCCGCGGGACTCCGAGTCGGACACTTCGCGTGGGTGGATGGATTGACCGACCCCGCGGGACTCCGAGTCGGACACATCGCGTGGGTGGATGGATTGACCGACCCCGCGGGACTCCGAGTCGGACACATCGCGTGGGTGGATGGATTGACCGACCCCGCGGGACTCCGAGTCGGACACATCGCGTGAGTGGATTCCGAGGCGTTTGTCGAGAACTTCACAATGCATAGGTTATGAATAACATCGGTCTTTTTATAATTTCAAGGAGCAAATTACATCAGCGGGAATAAATTATATTAGTAATTGTTACGCGTAATACCTCTTAAGGCTCTCACTATTCCAGGGGTGGGGTAGGTCGGCTCCGGAGCTGTCTTTGAGTCGGTAAGACCCAGGTCTGTTCGTTGCCGTCACTACGTAAGGCCCTTCCCATTTCGGTCCCAGTTTTCCTTGTGCTGGAGTCGTGACGCCCGTTTTTCTTAACACTAAGTCCCCGACTTTGAAGCGGCGCGGCTTTACTCTTTTGTTGAAGTATTGTTCTGCTTTGCGTTTGTTGTTGGCAAGTCGGATGCTGGCCTCTTCCCTATGTTCTTCTAAAGAGTCCAAACGCTCCATCATCTTGGCATTATTGGAAGCAGTGTCATAGTGCTGGATTCGTAGGGTGGGCATCCCGACCTCGACTGGAATCACGGCCTCGCAGCCGTAGGTCAGGGCAAACGGTGTTTCACCCGTGGGGGTTCGGACCGTTGTGCGATATGCCCACAGAACCCCTGGAAGTTCATCGGCCCAAGCGCCTTTGTGCATTCCGAGCCTTTTCTTTAGCGCATTGAGGATGGTTTTGTTGGTTGCCTCGGCTTGTCCGTTAGCCTGCGGGTGGCCGGGAGAAGAGTACTTCACCTTGATTTTCAACTCGGAGCACCATTCTCGGTAATGACTGCAATCGAACTGCTTTCCGTTGTCTGATATGAAGCTCTGAGGTATCCCGAACCGGCAAACAATTGACTTCCATAAGAACTTTGTGATGGCTTGGGAAGTGATACTGGCAAGGGCTTCAGCCTCTACCCACTTCGTAAAATAATCCACTGCAACTATTATGAATTTAGTCCCACCCCTCCCCACTGGGAATGGTCCTATGAGGTCGAGTCCCCATTGGTCAAAGGGCCAGGGGGATGTTATCGAAGTGAGTTCTTCCGATGGGGAGTGCAACACTGGGCTGTACTCTTGGCACTTCGGGCACCTTTTAACGAAATCTTTCGCTTCCTGAAACAAACACGGCCAGTAGTACCCTGCACGGGTGGTGCGGGCGGCTAGCGTTTTAGACCCCGTGTGGGCCCCGCAGATTCCTTCATGGATCTCGGCCAGTATATATTGTCCTTCTTCTTTTGTTACACACCTGAGCAATGGTTCAGAGAAGCCCTTCCTGTACAGCGACCCGTCAATCAGTGTGAATCTGGATGATCTGTTCTTTACCTTGCGGGCCTGGCCCAGGTCGGGAGGTAATGTGCCTGTACGGAGGTATGCTGTGATATCGGTTGCCCAGTCGGGATCTGCGACAGCCACTACTCCGACTCCGCTGCCCGTGGAGGGAGTATCTATCGTTCTGATCTCGGTGTTCTCTGGGGGAGGATGCTCATCCTTTCCCGATGCAACTTTTGCCAACCGATCCGCTATATGGTTCTCTTCCCTTGGAATCTGCAGTAAACGGAAGTAACTGAATCGGTCTCTCTCGATGCATACGAGCTCCAGATATTTTTTCAATTTCTCGCTCTTGGTGGTGCACTGGCCGAGTACTTGGTGAAAAACAATTTGAGAATCAGTTCGGGCCTCCAGCTCAGTCGCCCCGAGGGCCCTAGCAATTGTCATTCCGGCTATGAGGGCCTCGTATTCAGCCTCATTGTTGGTTACCTTGAAGGTTAGGCCTATACCGTAGTTGTGTTGGACGCCCTGATCGGTGACGATGTGCACACCTGCTCCACCCCCGGCCCGGCATGAGGACCCGTCAACGTACAGCCGCCACGCCCGCTCCCGAGGTTCACTGGGGATCTCTTCTGGAAACCCCGTGTATTCCGCGACAAAATCTGCCAATGTTTGCGCTTTCATCGCTGTTCGGGGCTGGAACGTTAGGTCAAATTCGCTTAGCTCGATTGCCCATTTGGCTAACCGTCCGGACGTGTCGGGCTTCTGGAGAATGGTTCCGAGGGGCTGATCGGTCATTACTCTTATGGTGTGGGCTTGGAAGTATGGACGCAGTCGGCGCGCAGCCGTCAGTAGGGCGAATACCATCATCTCCGTACGGGGGTACCTGGCCTCTGCTCCTTGGAGTGCCCTGCTGACATAGTACACAGGCTTCTGTCCCCGATCGGTTTCTCTTACTAAAACCGCAGATGTTGCATGAGGCGAGACTGCCAAATAAGCCACAAGGGTCTCTCCGGGAGCTGTCTGGCTAAGTAACGGAGGACAAGTTAGGTAATCTTTGAGTTGCTCGAATGCTTGCCCGCACGATGTGTCCCACTCGCGTGCTTTTCGGAGGACCTGGAAGAAGGGAAGGCATCGATCGGTCGACCTCGCTATGAACCGGCTGAGAGCAGCAATTCGGCCAGCCAATCGCTGGACTTCATTCAGGTTCCTCGGTGGTGCCATTCCGAGGATAGCCTGTAACTTCTCGGGGTTGGCCTCGATTCCTCGTTCAGAGACCATGTACCCTAAGAACTTGCCGGACTCGCCCCCGAAGGTGCACTTGGCGGGATTGAGCTTCATCTGATAGTGTCGCAGGGTAGAAAAGGCCTCTCTCAGGTCTGCCATATGATCATTAGGAGAGCGGCTCTTGACCAGGAGGTCGTCGACGTAAACCTCCATGTTTCTCCCGATTTGCTTTTTGAACATACGGTTAACCAACCGTTGATAAGTGGCCCCCGCGTTCTTGAGTCCAAACGGCATGGCGGTGTAACAATAGAGCCCTCGGTCTGTAATGAATGCCGTTTTTTCTTCGTCGGCTGTGCTCATTCTGATCTGATTGTAACCCGAATAGGCGTCCATGAAGCTGAGGAGAGAGTGCCCAGCGGTCGAGTCCACAATGAGGTCGATGCGCGGTAGAGGGAAACTATCTTTAGGGCAGGCCTTGTTCAAATCGGTGAAATCCACGCACATACGCCATTTCCCGCTGGTCTTCTTTACCAGTACTACGTTGGACAGCCATTCCGGGTAGTGAGCCTCTCGGATGAGGCCAGCGGACAGGAGTCTGTCCACCTCTTCAGCAATGGCGGCGTATTTCTCAGCACAGAAACTCCTTCTTTTTTGCCTAACTGCGCGGGCAGTCGGGTTGACACATAGTCGGTGTTCTATTACAGACCTATCGATCCCGGGCATATCTGCGTGTGTCCAGGCAAATACATCTTTGTGCTCGGTGAGGAGAGCCTTGAGTTCTGCATGTACTCCCGGGTCCATTCTGGTTCCGACTCGTACTGTCCGATCCGGGTTGTCGCTATCGACCGGGATCAATTCCAGAGGCTCGTTGGGTTCCGCTTGGCGCAGTGTCGCTTCGTCTCTGATCTCGTCGTCCCATACTGCTCGGGGAGGTGCCGGCGGAATCTCAACATGCTCGTCCTCCAGGGAGATCGTAGCCACGGAACTATCCTTGTGTTTCAATTCCCGGGCGTAGCATTCCCTGGAGGTTACCTGTTCTCCCCTGACTTCGCCCACTCCTCTGTCGGTCGGGAACTTCATCTTGAGGTAGTAGGTGGAAGTGACTGCCCTCAAGTTGTTTAGGGTCGGCCTCCCTAGGATGGCGTTGTAGGAGGAGGGAGCTTTCACGACCAGGAATTCAGTCATGATGGACGCGGTCCTGGGCGCGGAGCCCATCAAAACCGGGAGAGTTATTAGGCCCTCGGGGTGTACTGCCTCGCCTGTAAATCCCTTAAGGGGGGCTCGGATAGGCTGAAGTTGGCCGGGGTCGATCCCCATCTGCACGAAGGCCTCCCAGAACAAGATATCGGCCGAACTCCCGTTGTCAATCAGCATCCTTTTAACTGTGAAATTGGCCACCAATGCTGATATCACCAAGGCGTCATCGTGCGGAAAGGCGATCCCCTTCGCATCCTGCTCGTTGAACACTATCGATTCCCCTCTGGGACCCGGGTAGCCCTGTCTCGGTGCCTGCCCCAGTGAGTAGACTTCCCCATATCTGGCTCTCCGCGCGTGTGCCCTCTGAGAGGAGGACGTAGTCCCTCCTCGGGATGGTCCCCCGACGATGGTTCTGATTTCTCCTGCTGGGTGGCCGGACGCAGGTTCGCCTTGGCGTTTACTTGATTCCCGTTCCCGACGAGGGGTCCTCGATCGAGTTCTGTCTCTTCGGTCGTTCATCCGTTCATCCCTCTGACTATTTTTCAAGGCCTGGCAGTCTTCAGTGTTGTGGCCCTTGGACTTGTGATATTCGCAATACATTTCCCCTCTTCTTCTTCTAATGGACTCTTGCCTTGTTTCTGCCCGACTCTGATCTTCCACCGCCAGGCTGGACTGAGGCCACGACGACAGTCTGTGTTCCCGCGGGGGGTCCCTTCTCCTTGTCTCATCTGGGAACTTCCTACCTCCCCGATGCTTGCTGGATCCTTCCCCGGCACTAGTTGTCTTTCGATCGTGCTGTCGGAGCTCTCCACGCCGCGGGGCTACTAGGGCTTCGAGCGTATCCTCGGCGTTGATGAATCCGTCAGCCTGATCCATGAATCCGTTCAAAGTGGTGGGAGTCTTGCGGGCTATCTCCGCCATGAAGGGGTTCCTGGGCCATATGCCGCCCAAGAGGGCCGCTAGGGTGATCTTTTCGTCCTGGTTGTCGGTGGTCATCCTTTCTTTGTTGAATCTGGACAGGTACTCTTTGAGGCTTTCCTTCTCTCCTTGCTTGACGGTCAATAGGTACGCCGCGGGGCGCCTTCGTTTCCTACTAGCCATGAACTGGGTGATGAAGAGTCGGGCCAACGCCTCGAAGCTACTGACGGATCCCGGAGGAATGGTTCCGAACCACGTCCTAGCCATCCCCTTCAATGTGAGAGGGAATGCTCGGCATGCTACCTCGCCGGGATAGCCATGTAGGCTGATATGGGCTTTAAAAGCTTCTATGTGTTCCACAGGATCCTGAGACCCGTCATACAGTTCTACTTGTGGGACCTTGAACTTGGGCGGGAGAGGGACGGCCAGGACGTCCGCGCTGTAGGGTGTTCCTATGCTTCCCTGTGAGGAGAGATGCCCTGCTGCTGGGCTGATCAGTTTTGCCATTTCAGCGTACTTGTCTCCCAACTCCTTTAGCTCGGTGTGCATTCGGCGTCGTTCTCCTTCAGAGGCTTCGCTCTCCTCAGGGAGTCGGGAGCTCGCATTCTCTCCCAGATTGGTTTCGCCGCGGGCCGATGCCTCTTCGCGCGGCTGCCGAAGGGCTGCATTCTCCTCCTTCAACCTCCTCACCATTTCTTCCAACGCTTCCAGTCTTTCTTCCATCGACGGGTCTGTCCGCTGGTCGTGCTTGGTCGTTTGGGATAACGGTAGGGTAGACATGCAGAAAGTACGTTGATCAGAAACGATCGAATCCCACAGACGGCGCCACTGTTAAGGACGTATTCTGCTGTCTTGTTTACCGATCCCGCGGGGCTGTAACCTGCGAAACAAGGACAAGGGAGGTCGGGGTCCGGGACCGCTCCGACGATCAAGTTAGCGTATGGGAGAAGATATATGATAGAGGGAATAAGAGAGTTTGTGAGCGTACCGTACCTCCGTCGTTGGTTGGGTGTTATTTATAGGTGCTTCCCCCGGGAAGAGGGTCCGTGTGACGAGGGCGCCGAAATCGGGGCATCACCCGTCCGTCATCTTCGATAAGGAAACCCGGTCTGATTCGGTTGGTCTCATCGCATTAATTGAGTATCCTCCCATTTAATGCTCGATTAGCCCCTTTTGGACAGGGGCATTAAATGCAGCGGTATCTTTTGTCAATTTAGTAATTAATACCGTGTGTTTGTGGCGTCTCTGCATTAAATGGGAGGGGGTCTGTAGACCGGCGGCCGTCTGTCGGTCATAAATGAGGGAGTGTCTCGATGGGAGATGGACCCAGGAGACATATCGGTACGTGAGCCGCCGTTCTGCTCTTAGCGTGTTTTTGAGACCGATTTTGCCATCTCCTGCCCAGATCGGGGTAACCAGGGACTTGGCTCGTCCCCGGTTTCGGTCTTCCCAGTTGAATTCGGACGTCGCGTCGAGGTGGGTGCGGATAACGGGCCGTGGGCCTGCCGACCTCGTGGGCCCGGGCCCGGGCAAGTTTGACCCCCTTTCATGAAGAAAAGCTGAAGACGAAGGCTCTTTGATCCCCTCTTTTCTGTCTTAACACAGTCCCTTCTTTATTGTCTTTTATTTTCTCTAACATTTTTTGATCTTATTGTCAAGTTTTACATTGAATAACTTAATTTGCAGCTACTCACACTACAAGAATTAATGCTTATTAGGGTGTTTTTAAGCTTGCTGCAACTAGAAATGCCGCCAATGGATGCTTTAGTGGCACTTAAAATGCAAATAACGAATTTTAATCTTAACCAGGTGAAAATTCATAAGTAATATTTTTTGTGACGAGTTTTATGCTATTTGTGGCGCTAAGAAAGCGCTGGAAATAGTCTTGTAAATTTCAGATCCTCTGTTAACCCCCCATTTTATCCAATTCCTCATACCTTTCTCTCTCTCTCTCTCTCTCTGATTGCGCCCCATTCATCGTTTCTACGTATTAAATTGTCTCTGTCGAAGGCGAAGTAGGTAAGTGGCTCTCTTATTTTCTCCCTTTTTGT
Organism: Platycarya strobilacea; assembly: GCA_036898215.1. Taxonomy (NCBI): domain Eukaryota; kingdom Viridiplantae; phylum Streptophyta; class Magnoliopsida; order Fagales; family Juglandaceae; genus Platycarya; species Platycarya strobilacea. Next base: position 4,781,314 of record CM072555.1, read on the forward strand.
TCGTCTCATTCTCTCGTGCTCATTCTCTTGCTATTCATTCCTTAATCTTGCAATTTTCCTAGAAGATTGAACATAGATGAATGAAAAAATGGTATAAAGTTTCTGGATTTTTGTCTTGATTTTGTATATCTGCATATTCGTAGAGTTTTAATAAGTGAGATCAGCAAATAGAAATTCTTCTATTTTTAGCTGTTAGAACTGAAACTGAGTAATTTCATATACTTTCACCGGCGTTACTTTCTGGAAACCTCCATTGAACTCAAAAAGACTGATCTTACCAATTCCTCCGTTTTTTTTTTGTTTGGAAATTCTTGTAATATTGTCAACATTTTCGACACAAGGGGTAACTTTTAGTGGTTTTTGGTGTTTATTTTCATGGTAATTGAGCCTTTAATTTTGTTGGAAGGGAAAACATAGGGGAATTAGAGCATGCTATAATTTATTATCAATTATCAATAAACTAATATATTAGAACAGTTTTTATAATGCATATTAGTTTACATAATCTATAATAGAGCATATCTATATTACTGCAAATTGGTTTATATTTATGGCATATAAATGCAGGTTATAGATTGATTTACATCATTCTTTGTATGCAGATTGGTTTACATATTCGATAATATGTTAGTACATTACTACACGTTTTCAGGTGTAGGAAAAACAAATTTTTGACTCTATTGTCACTACAAGGAAAAGTAGCAGTTGATTGGCCATTGAAAAGTGACCATGCATCTAGATAGTAATATTGAATAGTTATTGGCCATTGAAAAGTGACCATGCATCTAGATAGTAAGTAGCAGTTGATTAGTACTGATTCACTTCAACAGGTATTCAAGATGAGAAGAGATTATTTAATATTCCCGTTTGCTGCTACTTGTATTTAAGGAAAGAATACAACTTAGTTCCTTTTAACACTGCCATTTTTCTCTTTTAAGGAAAGAATACAACTTGAGTTATAGTAGTGGATTCATTTCTTTTCTCTCATTAGGTTGACAAAAATTCCAATTATGTGTTGGTTTGTTCAATAAAATGTATGGCTGCTACTATCGATGTATTTATTTGTTTAACATCGACTCCACTCAAGAAAATGCATTTTGGGGTACTTGATATGGATCTAATATTTTCACATGTTGCATCTGCATGTTGCTTTGTGTATTTAAGGAAAGAATACAGCTTAGTTCCTTTTAATACTGCCATTTTTCTCTTTTAAGGAAAGAATACAACTTGAGACATCGATGCTATATAAGCATGCAGGGGTTAGAGGGTTACATCCTTTTGGCAGGTATTCTCATATTCATTATCTCTTTACATTGACTTTGCTAATGTTAGGTTTTTGTGAATTGACTTTGAATTTGAATTACAGGACTATGTTTCATGCTTAGGCTCTCAACTTAGTGTATATCTTGTATCTTTACACTTGATCTCTGTTTTAATTATAGGACAATGTTTCATGTCTTAGACATCGATGCATTTTTTTTATAAGCTTGTTGTTGCAGCTGTATAATATAAATTAAATTCTATTTTTGTACTATGAAATTTTCATTATCTTATTGCTATGTATTGGAATATTTTCTTTCGCTGGTTGTGCCTCCTTATTAAATATTTTCTTTTGCCCACTGTCTCTACGTATATTAGTGGAGCTCTTGGAGCTTACCCAGAACAATGGCTAGCAGTGAGCACCCATTGGCTAAGCAATAGTGGAATATACACCCCATTTCACAAATTCTTGTGCCACATGCAAGGAGTCAATTTGTCTCTATATAGGTGTTAATTATTGTTTTGTGCTGTTAGGCAAGATGATGGAACCCTTGTTGAGTTTGAAGGTTTTGAGATCAAACGAAGAGGTGAACTGAAGCTCATCAAAGTTCTCCTGATAACCTCTTATTTGGATATTCTCCTACTTGTTACCTGCTATATAATTGGTCTTTTTTCTTCTTGCCTGTGGTATATTTTGAGAGACCTATTGTATTATAAAGCCTTTCTCCATCCCTGTAGGAAGGGGTGTAGTATTAGTTTTGGTGTAGTATGTAGAATGTAGCTTCTAAGGGAATGTAGCCTTCCTCCATCATTGTTTTCATGATTTCTATGTTGATTTTTCTAGTTTTTAGCTTGGAATTAGGTGTTTTCTCTTGTATTCTCTTTGTGTACTTGGACTATGCCTAATTATGTAAATTAATATATTTCTTTTTTACTTACCAGAAAAAAAAAATCTCTTTTTTGCAACATGAGCTCTTTGATAAGTTCCTCCACGGATCCAACTTAGAGGAGTGTTATTCATTTGTAGCTTCTGGTGCAAACCGTTAGCTTGATCTTCTTGAGGTTCTCTTTACCTTATTTTTTGTTCTATACATTTGTTTTATGAAGGATATATTTATCACCACAGTAAAATGAAAAAATAAAAAGAGTTTTTCTTTTCACACTAAATAAAAAGAGTATTGTTTCTTGTGAAGTAATTGTTATGAGGGAAATATTCAAATCTTCATTAAATTGTCGAGGTTTTTTTTTTCCTTCATGATAGTTTTCTTCAAGTCCGAGAATGTATCAATTGTTGCTATTTTTGGTTATTTAGTTGATTACTTTATGTGGACATAGCAGGGTTCTTGTGTTTGAATGTCAACTCTAAGGATTTAAATTGCCCTGCATGATGTTTTAGGACTTTTAGTTGAATAAATTTTAGTTATCATTCTTCAACTATTTTTTTTAATTTTATTTTAGGGTCAAAATCATGGTATTGGTGACAGTGGACAAACTAAATGCAATTGAAGATAGGGGCTGACTTTAGTTATAATATTCTGGAGCGATCTTCAAATATTTGGTCTTTGAATTTTCTTCGCTGTGCTTATAGTTTCTTTTTATTTCCTCCTACTTCATGTTGAAATATTTTATTTATCTGGTATTTCATTTGTGTATAAATGAATGGTGACTTATCTTAGTCTACTTGGGGAGCACTTAAAGTCATTGGTAATTTTGTAGTACTTAAAAATCTCTTTTGTCCATGGCTATTCATAAGTTTGATCTTGATCATTACATTTTCAAGTAGTTTCATCTTCTTCTATTACTTCTGTGGGTGTTGCAAATTTTTTATATTCTTTTAGCTTCTCACAGCAAAACAAGTCAAGTTTAGAGGATAAAAATGATATGTCTTTGCCTAAAAGAACCAGTGTATGCTCATTTGTCAAGAAACTTACTTACAAATGATGTGTTTGTAAGTTTAGACTTTTTTTTTTCGAGCTGAACATATATATTTTTAAATTCTAAGACTATTTGCGACGAACTAAATTCACCAAAAAAAAGTATTTTCCTCGATACTTAACCATGGTTAGCGGGTTATTTGTGGCTGCTTTTTAACTTTTTGTGGTGGCATAAATTCGCCACAAAAAGCCATATAATAGCGGCACCTGCAATAGAATGTAGCAAATGGCTTTTCGCGTGCTTATTATCCCGGTATTTATGCGGCGCTTAAAATAATGTAGTTAAAGGCTTTTACTGGCGTTTTTTCACACTAATAGCTACAAAATTCAACGCCAGTAAAAGCAAAATATCTTGTAGTGTCGATCAATATGATATCCAGATATATATGCAAACACTACAATAATTATTTTTATTTTTATTATATATATATATTCTAATTAAACTAATTTAGTTCTTTACTCATCATTTATACACTATATATTTAGTATAAAAAAATATCTGTATATATAGTTATCTGTGGTGTACTGAAGATACATGTTGAATAAATTATATCACGGGATTTCTCTCTTCATAGTTCATACCCCCAAAATAGTTGAAATAACTCCCTTACTCGCAATATTAATTACAATTGTTTTTCATTTAAAACAAATGAAAAAAATGAATACAAGCATTTAAGCTTTCGTAGAACACAAGTAATTTTTTCTGCATGTAAACCGTTAAAAACTATTTGTCTTAATTTCCCATAGCTTTCATGAATTTTGATGGGTTTTTTTAGTGTAACGCCGACATTTTTTTTTTATTATTTATTTATTTATTAATGTAATGCCGACAATATATAAATTGACCCGTTAACCTCCAAAAGTAGATACGAAATTTCCAAAAATTATAAAATTTAAAATAAATGAGTTTTAACTCTTTGGGTGTTGTATAATATCAAAAGAGATTAATGTTATAAATTTTAGCATAAATTTAGATCATAGATTAATTACTTTTATGATCTGGATCATGAAATTGCACTTATGTATCGGCATTCATAGAAAAATGTATGTGTGGAATGCCATAAAAAAATAGGAATGATACTTCCAGATTTTTTTAGGGTGTATTCGATCCGATTCATTTTTAGACAAGTTATATAATTGATTAATCATAATTTGCTTCTTTTTATTTTTATTTATATTTTGCAGCTGCTGGTTTATATTTTTGTTACTCTTTTCCACTCAGCTTTACCATCTGTTTTTTATTTTTGTTTTGTAGGATACCTATATATATATATATATATATATATAAATTTAGCAAATTCACAAACTAACTGATATAATTTATTACATTATATATTAGATTATACTCATTTTTCTTATAGTGTATTATAAAATAAATTTAATATATTATAATAAATTATACTAATTTATATTTATTTTTATGAGATATCTTCCAAAATTTAATATATATATTATTTATATATATAAAGTGGCTATCTAACGAAAAATCTTGTTTTAACGGAAATTATTATTTTTCTGTTAAAATTAACACTTTCTATCCATTTATGTTAAAATTAATAATGCATTTAATGTAAAATATCATTTTAAATACAATCCATTAAACTCATTAACCACCGAAATAATACTATTGACATTAAATTTAATTACACCACTTCAATTTTTTATAATGATAAATTTTTTATTGAACTTTTTCTTTATGTAAAATAAATATAAAATAATAATAATAGTATAGAATGACATAATAATAATATAGAATATATAACAATATATATATATAAATAAATCATTCATAACAATATTATAATAGAATCCTCACTTAGAGATGTTAATTTATATGTTAGAAAATTTAATTTAATTTATGAAAATTTATTCCTATTATATGATTAATAATTTCATTCTTTAAAAATTATTTCATAATTTTAAAATGAATGTATTATTTATTTATTTTTTGAGATGATAAATATACGGTATATATAATTAATTATAATTATAATAAATTGATAATAATAGGTAATAAATATAATAAATATATTATATATGTTTCATATTTAATTAAAATATATATAATCTAATAAATTTACATATTTAAAATTAAAATTTCATGTTATAAATTATAATATAACATTCTTTTATATAATTTATAAACTATATAATTTTTTAAAAATAATCATATTATTTCTTAAAAATAATCACATAACTAAAAAAATTGTAGATGATTCAAGTTTATGTAGATCTAAAAAATTTCAAAGCTTAAAAATATATGTATTTTAATGTCATCTCTTTTGAGACTGTACAAAATGATGCAAATATTATATTATCGTTTTGAAATTATATAAATATAATATCTTGAACAAATTTTTTATTAAAGTTTCAACTAAAATTATTTTAAACAAATTTGATAAAATTATAAGTTATATTAATTTATGAGACTATTTTATTATTTTTATTAATATATATTTTTTTTGTAATATATAAAAATGTGTAATTATTTATCATCTATTTAATTATGAATAATTCTCAAAATTTTATTCAAAATTAAATTAAATAAATGTATTTTACACGTTATTTCTACCTAGGGCCGGTCTAGCTTTTAAACGTGGAAAAACAGCTCTTAAATGTGAGGGACTGACGTATCCTTAGTTATACCAAGGACAAATTGGACAATTCCACACCGAATCCAGGTTACACTTCCAGACTTTTCGTAGACATGTGTATTCAAGCTGATGAATAGTAGTGGAGTCATGAAATCCGGGGAGAGCGAGAAGGTTTCGTTGTTGGTGGAAAGTGGTGCCAGATTGCACACTGCCTCATATGTTCAGTGCGACTTCATTGATAACGTTGCACACTTCTAAGTTATTACTACATGCGTTTAGCTGCCGAGAATTTTTTCTCAGATTTCGACCGGTTTGTTTGGTCTCTTTGAAAACTTGTGGGCTATAAAATTTGGCATCGAATTGGTATTTTTATCAACAAACTGCTTGTGCTCCTACTGTAAAAACTTCTTTCCACTCCTCCCATGACCACCGACACCCTATCGCAAATGGAATTGGGTAAAGCGTAACAAGAAGTGGAGAAAATCAAGAAAGAAATGGAGAAAATCAAGCTGGAGTAGACGGAGAAGTGACCGGAACGTTTTTCTTCTACACTTAACACTACTTTTGCTTCCCCGCCACTTTCTTTATTTTGGGTTTTATTTATTTTTCTACTCTTTTTCTTTTCTAATCCGATTTTTGGTTTTATTTTAATTGTACATATACACTATTACTTTCAAATTTTGTTCTTGTTCCAATCCCTCTCGTGTAAAACTTTAGATGTGAGTCAAGTTCTTGTTTCAACTAAGAATATGGATCTGGGTTTTTTTTCTTTCCTTTTCTTTTCTTAGCAACCAAACAAGGTTCCTAAATTTGATGATGTGATTCTGACTTCTGAGCATATGGGGGTGGGGAGAGGGAGTCCAGGGGGAAGGGGGCGTAGTGATGGAAAAGGGAGGGAGTTGAATAGATGAATTAGAGAGCTTAAGATGATCGAAGGTGCATTTACAACATTTATTTCCTAGAATGCATACATGTCAATCTCTCACTGGTGGGCTGTTAATGTTTAAAAAAGAGTCGGGCCGGTCCCAGCTTATTCCTATTAATATTATATGCGCACTTTTGTGCGGTCCTTTTGATGGACGTAGCTTCCTTACCTGTCCTAACAAGAGTGTGTACTATAAAGCTTCTGCTTAGCATTCCGATGAAGCTTCTCCAAAGTAATAAGGGAAGTGATACATATAATATTTACGTAACATAAATGATAAAATAAAGATATTTTTATAAACTATTCGATAAAATTAACATTATTTTATAAAAATACTTTTACTTGACAATATATATTATATAAATTATTACAAAATTACGTGTCGTGGGTTTATCATTTCTCAAGTAACAATGCTTGGCATTAGTACGATGAAGTTTTCGGTAACCACTATGTTTGCTGTCTGCTGGTAGCCTGGCACTTCTTTATCCATTGTATAATTTGATGGCCCTCCATTGTCTGAATTCACATGATCTCAAATTCTATGCCTTCCAACACACCAAAAAAAATCAAGAATTTATATATAATATATATATGAGTGAGACTAAAGTCTCGTTTAGATATTGAGATAAGAATAAAATAATTTTAAATTAAAATTAAAAGTTAAATAAAATATTAATTTTTAATATCATTATTATTTTAACATTTAAAAATATTGAATTATTTATTATATTTATATAAAAATTAAAAATAAAATATAATAAAAAATAAAATAAAATAAAATGAGATAATCCAGAATAACAAACCTGAGGATAGACATGACTAGTATCAATATGTCTACAGCTGGTAACTAGCATGGGCCATTTTTGTACCCAACTCATAATGCTTTACCCATGCGGTTGCCAACTTGCCACGATATTCATCACTCAACTGGGCCATGATGTTGATGGTGTCAGCTTTCTTTTCCAGCATGAGTCGCTGGAATTAGGTCTATATATATATATATATATATATATATGATTGATTATTAGAGCTGCATGTGCACTGACAACCCAAGATTAGATACACGCGGAACTGATTGCTGGCCTGTTCTCTTATTATAAGACCTCCGGACGTACGTTTTCATGTTCGAGCTAGTGGTTGTTTGATCCGGCATGCAATGGTACTGCATGTCTGTCGGCCAGAATAATATTGGTCATTGAAGATTTACTGAATTGTTTATTCATTTACCTTGACATTTGCTGTATGCAGGGCTCTTTTATATAGAAGAATTATAGGATAATTTAGACATTGTATCAAGCACATGATGTGCGAGTTGTCTAGAGCTATTTGCAGGCCTATGACTGTAACCGTAAGATGCCATTTACAACAAAATCCAATCAAAGAATTACAGAGATATATTTTAAGTTCTGGAAGAATCTTCGTGCTGAGATGGCTTGATTTGAGTATGTGCAGCTGAGGTGGATTTTGTAGCGCTGTGCTATGATGACTTGGAGGAGTCGGATCCTTTTTTGGCTAATCTGCTAATACCCTCCCGTGAGTCTATGATGGGAACCATGGTGAGACTCGTTCTTAACTGAATAAAGCGTGCTGAGTGTAGAGGTTTTGTAAACACATCTGCAATTTGATCTTTAGAGGCAGTGAAGGGAACTTGGAGTGACTTGGAGGTGACACGATCACGGACAAAATGAAAATCTATCTCCATGTGCTTTGTACATGAGTGAAGAACTGAGTTTGCTGAGAGATAGGTAGCCCCCAAATTGTCACATCAGAGAGTAGGGGGCTGAGGTAGAAAAATGCCAAGTTCTTTGAGTAAAGACTGAATCCAAAGGAGTTCAGCAGTGGTATTTGCCAAAGCTTTGTATTCAACCTCTGTACTAGACCTGGCAACTATGAGCTGTTTTTTTGAACTCCAAGAAATTAAATTTGACCTAAGAAAGACACAAAAACTACCAGTTAAGTGGCGGTCATCAGGACATCCGGCCCAATCCACATCAGAAAAGGCATGAAGTTTGTAAGTGGAGGAGGGACAAATGAGAAAACCATAATGGGCAGTGTGCTTAAGGTATCGGAGGATTCTCTTAACAGCTTGCCAATGGGATAGTTTAGGATAGTCACATAAACTGGCAAATTTTATTAACATCAAATGCAATGTCAGGTCGAGTGAGTGAGAGACATTGAAGACTACTAAATGTACTTTGGTAGAGAGTGGAATCAGAAAAATTTGGACCATCTGTGAGAGATAGGCAAGATAAGGAAGCCATGGGAATTTGTATAGGTTTCGCGAAGTCCATTTTGGTTCGTTTAAGCAGATTATAGACATACTTCGTTTGGGACAGATGAAGGCCCTGGGAGAGATGATGAATTTTGAGACCAAAAAAAAATCTAAGGGGGCCAAGATCCTTAATCGGAAAGATTGAGCTGAGGGAATGTAACACAGAGGTGATAGCATCCATACTAGAACAAGTAAGAATAATATCATCAACGTAAACTAAGAAATAGAGAGTGACATAAGAGTGTTTGTACAAGAAAAGAGATGGATCAGAGAGGGACTGTGTGAAGCCAAACTTTAGAAGCTTAGTACTCAACTTGGAGAACCAAGCACGTGGAGTTTGTTTAAAGCCATAAATGACCTTATTTAAGCGATAGACATGGGTTGGATAGTCCGGATGAATAAAACCAACGGGTTAAGACAAGAAAACTTATTCTTGGAGGTCCCCATGCAGAAAGACATTGTTGATGTCTAGCTGCCGTAAGGACCATCATTCGGTGACAACAATGGATAATATAGTACGAATTGTTGTTGGCTTCACTATAGGACTAAAGGTTTTAAAGAAATCAATACTTGCCTGTTGATGAAATCCTTTTGCGACAACCTGCGCCTTGTGTCTGTCAATGGTGCTATCCGAGCGTCTCTTGGTGCGAAACACCCATTTACAACCTACCAGGTTGGTGATTCATGAAGAAGGGACGAGACTCTACGTATTAGTGCTCAATAGATCTTGAAACTCTTATGCCATGGCTGAGCGCCAAACTTGATGTTCGGAGGCTTCAGAAAAAGAGATTGGATCATCAGGGATGGGGAAGGAGGTGGTGAGAAAGCTTCGGGGTGGTGGCCAAAGAATGGTGCCATCGGTTGAGGTCTTGGGACGAAGGGAATTGGTCTTCGATCGGGTGAGGATCTGATTTGGGGGTGGAGGAACAGTAGATGTTAGGGTTTGGGAAGAGGATTCAAGAGTGGTCGAGGGAGGTGAGGGATTTGAGGTGTGATCGGGTTGATTTGTTGAGGGAAAAGAGATTCGGGACATGGGCTTGAAATGGGTTGAAGGAGAGGGAGAGTTGGTTGTGAGGAATGTGAGTCCGGAAGTGAACGAGGGGAGCTTTGAGGTGGATGGATAATTGGAGTGGGCCGTGAGGTATGGGTTGAAGTGGGAACAGGACCAAGAATTGAAGGTAGAGTTGTGAGGGATGGTTTAGAGACAGCAAAAATAGATTGAGCAAGTGGGAAAAGTTGCTCATCAAATATGATGTCACGAGAGATGTAGAGACGGTCGGTGGGAAGATGAAGACACCGGTAACCATGATGAGAATCACTGTACCCAATAAACAAACATTGAGAGGAACGAAGATCAAGTTTAGAGAATTATATGTGACAATTATATGGCTGTAAGTGAGGCCAACAGGCAGTGCCAAAAACTTTTAGAAAGGTATAGTTTGGTGGTTTAGAGAATAATTTTTCAAATGGACTGCAACTTTGAAGTGAGGGAGTTGGAAGACGATTTATTAAGTACACAGCCGTGTGAAAAGAATCTGCCCAAAATTGTTGAGGCAGTGATGCGTGTGCCATGAGAGCTAATCTTGTTTCGATGATGTGTCGATGTTTGCACTCTACTGCACCATTTTGTTGGTGAGTGTGAGGACAAGAGATTCAATGGGAAATTTCATGGTGTTTTAGAATATTGTTGAGAGAGCAAAATTCGCCTCCCTAATCACTTTGAATGGATTTTATTTTAGAGTTAAATTGTAGTTCAACAGATCTTTGGAAATTAATAAAAATAGAAACTACATTAGACTTTTGTATTAATGAAAACTACCAAGTGAAACGAGTATAGTCATCTAAAAAGGCTACATAGTATCGATATCCTTCTCAAGAAAGAACCGGGGCAGGGCCCTATACATTCATGTAAAGGAATTCTAAAGGCCTGGTGGCCCGTTAATGAGAAGAAGTAAAGGGTAGTTGGTGGCTCTTGGCTTGACAGCAGGCTGGACAAGGTGAATGAAAATCCTGAGTTGACACTGGAAGAGAGTGTTGAGAAAGAACACGCTGCACAACTTGAAGAGAGGGATGCCCAAGTCTGGAGTGCCACCGAGATGACGTGGTGTGCTCACCAACAAGAGCTTGAAGAGATGATGAAGAGACTGGAAAGGTGTACAAGCTGTCATGCATGGGGCCACGAAGGAGAGGGGTCCTCGTTTTGGAATCCTTCAAAATAAAATGAGAGGCATGAAATTCGAAATAAACATGATTGTCTAGGCAGAATTATCTCATAGAGACCAAATTTTGTGTTATGTGAGGAACATGCAAAATATTCTTGAAATGAAAAGAACGAGACGTAGAGTTTAAGAGAGAGTCACCGATGTTTGAATGGGTAAGGCAGTACCATCGCCTACTTGAATTTGATCTGAACCATTGTAGGGAGTGGAGTTGAGGTTCAAGTGAGAGAGGTTAGATGTGAGATGATTTGTAGCAGCGGTATCCAAATACTAGTTGGTGTCTGTGGTGGAGTTGGTCGAGGTATAGTTGGCAGTGAGCGAGCGAGCGAGGTGGGCCATTTTCGTAGGCATGGTCATAGCGATAATAACATCACAGAGCAAGATGACCAACCTTGCCACAGACTTGGTAAGTTGGTTTGAAATGAGACATGGGAAATTGACTTGGAGAAGACGAGGTGGGGGAAAAATTGGGAGGTGAGTTATTTAAAGAGTGACCCCTGCCACGACCGCGATTTGCACCTCGAGAAGATCCCCAAGGAAAACCATGACCACGAGAAGAGTTGGTGGAGGTGAAATTGGTTGATAGTTTGGTGGATAGTGGGAGATGAGTGGAGTGAGCAAGGCGACTTTCATGAGTCAGTAAAAGGCTAAAAAGTTTTTCAGAGGTAATGGGTTCAAGACGAGCAGTGATGGAGGTGACAAGGGCATCATAATTGCTGTTCAAACCAACTAGGAGATAAGAGATGAATTCGGCAGAGGATAGAGAAGTGCCATTAGCTGCCATAGTGTCAGAAAGATGGTTGACCTTCCAGAAGTAATCAGAAACAGAGGCGGAACCTTTGGAAACAGTGGCAAGTTGATAACGAAGTTGGATGATTCGGGCATGAGATTGGAGGCAAAAAGGTTTTCAAGAGCAGTCCAAACCTGGTGAGCGGTGGTGTAACCGACAACTTGGGCGATAAGATTTTCAGAAAGGGAGGAAATGATAGGACTGAGGATTAGTTGATCAGTATGAAACCATTCAAGATATTCTGGGTTGAGTGTGTCTGTGTTAGGGAGAAAATGAGGGGGTGGGAGATTTGTGCCATCAACAAAGTAAAAGAGACGCTGGCCTCTCAGATATGGAACCATCTGAGCTCGTCAGAGAAGGAAATTTTCATTGTTCAGTTTCACTGAAACAAGATGGGAGAGGTGGGGAATGGAAGGTGGCAGTGGCGGTGGAGGTGGAGGTGGGTTGGGAGGAAAGAAAGTTAAATCAGAGTTAGCTTTAGCCATTGAGACGTTTGTCTATCTGAGCTCTGATGCCATGAAGATTTACTGAATTGTATATTCATTTACCTTGACATTTGTTATGTACAGGGCTCCTTTATATAGGAGAATTACAGGGTAATTTAGACATTGTATCAAGCACATGATGTGCGTGTTGCCTAGAGCTATTTGCAGGCCTATGGCTGTAACCGTAAGATGCCATTTACAACAAAAACCAATCAAAGAATTACATAAATATATTTTAAGTTCTGGAAGAATCTTCATGCTGAAATGGCTTGATTTGAGCATGTACAGCTGAGGTGGATTTTGTAGCGCTGTGCTGTGATGACTTGGAGGAGTCGGATCCTTGTTTGGCTAATCTGCTAATAGTCACGATCATGCATGGCCAAGGGCAAAACAAAATTACATCAAGCTGAATTACTGCATGTATCTGAAAGTTCCCGAACAACTTATGTACGTACGTACGCTCAATCAACCCTAGCAATTATATACAGCCGAGCGTACGTTACGATCATCGAGTACGGTTCCACTCGATTCGTTAATATACAACCCAAAAAGCTTTTGATCATTAATGCATTAATTTGTAGCAGGTTTCGATCATCCCCAAACAAAATGACCCCCAAGTACTGTGTTTCTGGTTTTATGTTTGAACTCGCGGTAATATATATTCGTGGAGTTCTTTACAAATGGTCGTTGACAGAAGGATCATGGAGCAATCCGAGGGGCCGTGTTGTACAATTGGATAGGTTTTGATCAGGGAGCTAGGTCAATCTCATCGAGTTGACCAAGTTTTAAACATTTTAGGATAAGTTTGAATGTTAAGACTATCTCAAATTATCTATCAATAGTACCTAGCTATCTGTTTATAAATAAATATTATTGATGAAATAATGTGATCGTACAATATTTAAGACTTTTTATGGCGATTGGAAGTCACGGCAAAAAACCTTAAATTCGTGACAGATAAGTAGCTCCGACGTTTTTTGTGGTGCCGGAGTTTCGCCGCTATAATCGCGCGCTACAAGTCTTTCCCTGCCAATGAAGGATGTTGTAAGGTTTTTTCCGACGAAGTTTGGTCACCGCAAAAAGATGAAAGAGTGCCAGAAGAAAGCTGTTAACCTTGGTTAGGCAAGTTGTGATAAGACTATTTACGACGAGTTTATACCTTGTTTGAGCCGAGTTTAGGTCGCCACAAATATAATTTTACAAAATTAAAAAAAAAATACTAATGAACTAGTTTCACTAGTATTTTATTAAAATATATTATAATAAACTCTTATGTAATAACTAAACATTATTTCAAATAATAACTGCCAAAACATCCAAAAAAAAAAAAGAAAGGGCCAATTACTAAGGAATATCTGTTATGAATTATAACGAACGAACGAAATTCGGATTTGCCATTATTACAGTTTACGTTGATGATTTACCTTGTTAGAACTCTTGAAAAGATCACAAGGGTTGCTATAAATTCAAGAAATGCATTTGAAAAGGAAATATCTTATTATTCAATTCATAGATGAGTTACAAGAATTTGAGACTTCTAGCCACATCTCTCAAATGCATTTGCTCTTCTTAAATGTGGTCACTGCATATTTATAAGCATCATTAGATTATTACAATACTTGAAACATCTAATCCAAGTACATTTAGGAGTATGTACTTTATAAAGTTTCAAAGATTATTATAAAGCAATCCGGACGCATGTGATATAATTGAATCAACAAGTATCTATTGAAAGAAGGATTTAAGAATAATCCTATATGTCTATGTGTTTTATCAAAATTTGGATTTGCCATTATTACAGTTTACGTTGATGATTTACCTTGTTAGAACTCTTGAAAAGATCACAAGGGTTGCTACAAATTCAAGAAATGCATTTGAAAATGAAAGATCTTATTATTCAATTCATAGATGAGTTACAAGAATTTGAGACTTCTAGCCTCATCTCTCAAATGCATTTGCTCTTCATAAAGCAACATACCATCCTTATCTAAATGATTAGGCAATCGAAATGAAGAGGCAAGTAAGGATTTTAAATCCTTATTCTCCTGCTTTAAGTCTGCAATTTTTCTGTCAGACTCTTGAACGAGTCGTTGAAGTACAGAAACCTTCTCGTTAAGCTCCTCAATCTCACGATTTTTGGATTGTAATCGGTTGGAAAATCCAACAATAGAGGAGGAGTATCAGGTGCCGAGAGTCACCAGCTCATAAACAGTTTCACGATCTGACTTATTAGCCAGATCATTTGCTTGCTGCAACATTGCACTTGCGGAAAATGCAGGATCAACTTGTAATTGAGGTGAAGGATACCTCATATGTTGATTGTGAGAAATAGTAAAAGGAAATTGATGAGCCATTGAAAATTTGTAGAATAAGAATACAAATATAAATGAATTATAGATATGAGAAGAAGATTTGATGCGTACTACATGAAGCTAAAGACGGTTCTTATAGAAATGGAAATAAGAACAAGACAAACCATCATCTCTTCAAATCTCACTTTACAAGATATGCTAGATGCATAATTTCAAAAGCCAGCGAGATTAATTACAGCTATCCCTATTTTCTTATAAACGCTGAACCTCTTCCGTTAATTACTGTTGTTGACTTTGTATCTGAGCTTTTTCTCGTTCCAGCTCTTCTACTCGTGTTTTCAGGTCACGAGAATACCAGTCTACAAGTTTCTTCAGCTCTTTGTTATCTTGTTTTAAATCTTTATTTTTTCTATCTTTAGTTGCAAGCGTTTGATGCAACTCAGATATTTGATTTTTAAGATGATCAACCTCACTTGTTCTCGCCAATAGCCTCTGAGACATGGTTGTAAGAGAGGCAGCATATTAGGCACTGAGGGTTCTTGATGCTGCAACAATTTCAAAATCAAATTTACTAGATAGATATATCTCTGCTCCTATCATGGTATTTACAACCTCAGGAGAAAATATAAGTGGTTGAGGTATAAAAGGTTTGTGGTTTAAATCTGAGACATTAGAATTTCTATCAGACATAATATCGTTCTAGATGAACAACAATTGAATCTATGAGGAATGCGAAATCTTTTTGCTAGAGTAAACTAATGGTAAAATTGGTTATATTTAAATAACAACCCGAAACTTTTAAATCTCTTCAAGATCTCGTTTGTCCACAGTGTCAAGCGGATTTGATTTTCCGCCGAACTGATAATATTAAACCTCAAAACTTTTACAGCTTTTATCATACATAGATGGTTTCCAATGTTATTTCCGCCGTATATAAACAAGTTCTTCCTAATAACGCCGAATGAAGGAGAGAAAATTTTAGATGAAAATATTATCATACTTTTTCTAATACATTATTTAGTTGGAGATCGTGTTTGAATTCTTAACTTGTTATATATACTGAAATCATATTTACTTATTACTTGAAACACTAACGCATATTATCAGGAGAAGTTTAAGTATTACTGCAGGTATCAGATTTCTATTAAGTCTGTCAATCAGATATTATTTTTCATCTTCACTCAGAAATTATTGCAATTCATGAAACAAGTCGGGAGTATATTTGGCTGAGATCAATGACTCAACAATTTTATACGAAGATAATGCTGCTTGCATCATTCAAATCAAAGGAAGATATATCAAATATACGATCAAGTGATAATCTGGCAGATTTATTCACGAAGACATCACCAACTGCGACATTCAAGAAAATTGTGCAGAATATTAAAATGTGAAAACTCAAAAACTATTGTCATGCACTTTCCAGGGGAGTAAAAGTCCTGAAAACTTGTGCTGATTGTACTCTTTTTCTTTCGCTAAGGTTTTATCCCATTGGGTTTTCCTTTGCAAGGTTTTAATGAGGCAATCTTAAAGCACTTGTGGATACATAAGAAGACTGTACTCTTTTTCCTTCGCCATTGGTTTTTCTTCCCACTGGGTTTTTCCTTGGCAAGGTTTTAACGAGGCAGATTCTTTATGGGTGGTCATTCAAGGGGGAGTGTTATGAATTATAACGAACGAACGAAACGGCAGCCGCCCCCTGTCCCACCACTAAATTATGTGAATGACCCCACCACTATTATTTTAAAATCTGCATAGTGACTTGTATAGTAACTTGCATAGTAATTTCAACGCCTATAAATATGGGTTTCAGTTGTAATGAAATTCATAAGAAAATATAGAGAAGGAAGAAAGTTTCAGAGAGTTTCTTTTACATTTATTTTACAATAGTAGTAGTTTTCTTTTTAGTTTTATAACAATATCCAATTTGAGACAGGTTCCAAATTGAGATTCAATTATTTGCACATATCCAGATTGATCACATGCACTTGTTTAATGATAGACACATCAACAGAATAAGCATCCATGCAATTACAACATCTCATTACATAAACATTGAGTGATAATTTTATACATGATGGAATCTATTTATCACAAACACATATGTCAACACCTACTATTTCAATCACAATCAACATATGTGCATGTATGTGCTAAGCCATACAAACAATTTCATGTATATGGCCAAAGCACCAGTGCCAGTGCTAAGGGTGTCAAAACGCGTTAACGGGTTGTGTTTGTGTCGTGTCAGGGTGTGTACATAATGTTTAAAGGGTCAACACGAACACGACCCGTTAACAGTTTCGTGTAAAAAACTCCAACCCTAACACGACCCGTTAAGATAACGGGTTGACACGACACGACCCGTTAAAACCTTTGACACTATATGACACGCTATGACTCGACACGATACAACACGATTTGACACGTTTCAACCCGCAAACCCGTTAGTAACACGTTTGAGTTTAACCTAATTGATTTTATACATATATTAAAACTTAAACAATAGTTATAAAATATAAAAAATTAATTATAAATTACAATCTTAAAATTATAATTCAATAAGTTGTACACTATAAAATATAATAAACACATAAATATGATCCACACATTGTAAAATATTAAAATTATAACTCAAACATATTAAATAACAATGAATTAACTCGTTAATGATTTTTTAATAAATACTTAAATGGAATATTTAAGTGTCTAAGAGTATAAATCTAATTTTAAATTAGGATTTTTTAAAGTTTAGCTCAAGGGTATAAAAGTAAATTCAAATTTCTTAACGTATATTAACGGGTCATAACGAGTTTGACCCATTATGACCCGTTATCAAATCTTGTCTTAAAGGGTTGACACGATTTGACTCGAAACCCGTTAAGACTAAAATCTAACCCACTTTTATCGTGTCGAGTTCGTTTCGTGTTAACGTGTCATGTCACATATTGCCACTCCTAAGTGCCACTGCCATTAAAAAGATTACTTAGAATTTACAGATAAACACTAAAATAAATAGTAATTCAACAACATAATTCTTTAGTTTGTTTAAACTAAAATAAAAATTCTCTAAAAGTATTCATTTAATCTTTGTATATATAAAATAAACACAATCCAAAAAGCCTAAATAATCCAAACATTAGTCATACCTGCTCTGGAATTTTAATCTTGTCTCTCCTACTACAAATCATATGGAAGCAATCTTGATAGACAGAAAGAAAAAAATGGGGAAGGAATTTTACTAGCTAAAACAAAATCCTATTGCATACAGCCAATACAACATATTTGCACCTGAATATTTACAACATACAACCAATCCTATTGGCTGCATACAACTAATACAGCCAAAATCCTATGGCTACTTCAATTTTTTTATACACCTTAAGTTGTCCATCTCCAGTCTGAAAAAAATACATGTATGAATATTTTCAGCATTATCTGTGCATTGAGAATACACGTGCTGTATATATGCATGTAGACTTCAGCATATATATGCGGTACGTGATACCATACATATGTACCACACAACATGTGCTGGATGAACATTAAGAATAATTATTAGATTATAATTAACCACAAAACATGACACAAACATAACCACAAAACATATGGATTGCTAATAAAAATAGTATTAAAAAAATGTATGAACAGAACATGTATATCTACCTATCAATTATAAGTTCAAGCAAAGTTCAATATCTGATTTACTATATTAGACCTTCTCTACCTACACAAATAACACTGAAAATGAAAGCATGGCTAATATCTTTATAGTGTAGCAACATGAATATGACAAAAAGGAAATAAAAAGTAGCTATCATACATGGTGAATCACTTCAACCCAACAATACATTCTTTGGCATCCAAATTAAGGCTAAGATCACTATTGCCACCTATACAAAAAAACATTTCCCAAACAACAACAACAATATAAAAATAAATCTACTATAACTCATGAGTATATAAATGTCCATGTATATATAAATATATATTTTTTATAATATGTAACAGGCCAGTATTATATAACAGTGCAATATTGTATAATAGGGCAGTATCGTATACTATCCATTCACTTAAAAAATTAAACAGAGATAAAGTAAAGATACAAACATAGTCTAACAAACATAGTCTAGCATACTCAGCATGGATACATAAGTATATTACCATAAGCAAAATGGAATAAAATACATCAGGAAGTACAGACTCAGGAAGTACATACATCAGGAATTAACTACTACTGTTTCAACTTGCTTTCTCTGCATCCAAATTTTAAAAAAATAGAAATTAAACCCTATATAATCATGTATCATGTATTTATTAAGAAACATAAATTATATGTGCAATTAGAAAGAAAAACATATCTATTAAGTTAGATATGCTAAATACCTAATTGAAAATGTTGAATCAAAACCCAAAACTAAAAAGCAAGGAAAAAAATCATGAAAACACCTTATTGCTTCCAGTATCCTATGACCTGTCAGCTTCATCTATCATTAGGCACTGTAAATTCAAGCTAGCTCATGAAAACACCTAAATGCCTAATACCCCAGTTGACAAAATAGCCAAGAAAAAAAAAATAGAGGTTAGGAAACCACCATTGTAGATTTCATGAAAATAATTTGACAAATAACTGGGCAAATGAGATTCAAATTCACAGATCAATCAGTTTTGCAAAATAAGTGCATACATTTGACCTACGATTACCCCACACGTATGAATTCCATTCCTGAGTTCAATATAATAGCCATCGACAAAGTAATATGTTAGGTTTGGGTCTAAACTCCATCATAATCTCCTTCTATATCTGCGAAATAGATATTGGAACAGGAAAATCAAAGTGTTAGAAGAAACGGGAGAAGGCATGAGAAGTAATTGGAGAAAGAGAAGGAAGTTTGAGACGCGTAGATAAGAAAGACTCACCTGCCAAGCAAGACAGAGATAGAGACAACGATGGCCCGGAATCGACGAAAGGGTGACGCAATCTCAGAGAGAGAGAGAGAGAGAGAGAGAGATATTAGGTTTTTTGGGGGTGGGGGGGTTGGGGGTGTTAGGCGTGCGTTGAAATTTTTAAAGACCATTTGCAACGCTTACATTGCGCCGCAAAAAGTTAATAAATCGTCGCAAAAAAAAATTCGCCCAGTTTGCATGGAAACGCAACTATTAACTCCTAGATGTCGCTACAAACTTTTCAAACTGACGAATTTTGTTGTGACACTCTCAAAAGTATCGTTTTAACTCCCATTTTCTTGTAGTGTGAAGTGGTCTCAAGTTCTCGATACAGGCAAATACAGCCTTAAGCATCCAATTCAACAAGTCATGAATTCAAAAGCCTACGAAAACTTCTTCCATCATTTTTCAAATAAACTTCATTCATATCAATCCGAACAGAAAATTTAACTTTTGCAACATCTGATCGTAGTATCTTGCTACATTTTATTATCATCATTATACTTATAAGCAAAAGCCTATTACAATTTACAACGTCTAATATCGAAAGTAGAAAAACATATTGAGAAATTAAATTTATAGTTTTAGGCCTCCACTAGATTCATAGACGAGATGAGATGGTTTTAGATTAAAATTAAAAATTAAATAAAATATTATTAGAATATTATTTTTTAATATTATAATTAATTTAGAATTTGAAAAAATTAAATTTCAATTTGATAAAATTAATTATATGTTTATTGTATTTTGTATTGGGATTTGAAAAAATTGTAATGATGAGATGAAATAAAATGAGGTGAAATGATTCCTGAATCCAAATCAAGGCTTAGGGTGTACAAATCCTACATAATTTCTTTGAAAAAATAGATAAATATGAAATTTATATATTAATAAAACATTTTTTTTTCATAATAGACCACACTTTTTAAACTATTACCTCACTCGATTATGGATACGATAATTTTGTACCTAATTTGAATACAAAAGTATTAAGATATAAGATAATAAAATCTACATTTTTTCATCAGCTTAAGGTTTTGGAACAAGTGGTGATTTTACATAGTATTAGAGCAGAAGTTCTGAATTCAAACTTTGACTCTACACTCTACTCTTATTTAATTAAATATTTCACTTATTGGGCCTATTAATTGAGAAGAATTAGTCTGGCTCACAAGAAGTGACAATAAGTGTTAAGATATAAAATAATAAAATTTACTTCTTCTTATGAGTTTAACCTTTTAAGATAAATTGTGATTTCATAAAAAAAATTTAAAAATTTAAAATAAATGATGATCATCTTGCAAAAAAAGTACGGGCTTTAAAACAAGGAAACCCTGTGTAAAGAGGCTAGAATTCAAAAGAGTGGTCATGGGGCGAATGTTAGGTGATGACTGATGAGACTTAAGAGCCGAAGGGGGACTAAAAAAGAATTAGATGAATCATAAAGCCATCAATCTTGTTACTTCAAGTTTCATCTCATTCCTTTTAACGTTGAATGTATGTCACTAACATATCTTTCCGTGCTGGATTAATTTGCTTATCACCTTTTGCCTTCTTTTCCCTGTTCTTTTTTTTCCCCCCTTCTCGGTTTAGCTTTCAAACCATTCGGTAAGAGCTCCATCAATCCTTTTCTTATGGTGCGCTCATTGTCACATTCCCATTCCCCCTACTTTGAGTAAAAAAATTTTAAAGAAAGTTGAGAAGATACAATAATTTTTTAAAAATAAAAATAAATACAATTTTGAGATGTATAGAATCTTACTTTTATGGTGATAATTGTTTTCACTAAAAAAAGTTTGCTACCTGGTTAAGCAATTATAAAGTTTTTCCTTCCAAATGCTTCTACGAAATTGTATATATATATATATATATATATGTGTGTGTGTATGTGTGTGTGATTGTCTATTCGACCCATCCACAAGACTTGATCCACTAAGCATTTTGGTGAATTGGCCCATCTCTCAAGTCTAACACATCATTTATTTCATAAAATAAAGAGAAAATGCTCCAATGAAATTTAGAACCCATGGCTTAAAATCAACATACCTTTGCTAGTGCATCTGAATTGTGATAATGATTCCACACAAGCATATGTAATATGCCCACATTAAAAAATCCACATATTTTATATCACAATTTACAATAACAATAACAATCCTCCACTTATTAAAATTTCAATCAAATACTGATATCTTCACGCTTATATGTTAACGATGAAAATGCTATACACATGGTTCCATCTAATTTTAATGAGATAAGTCACCAATTAGTTTGCTTAACCCTTGTAGTTCATTAGGACTTTATAAACATCTACATGACTACAATAATAAATCTTAATGCACTAATTCACATCTTATGCTTTATAGTCAAGCACACTCAAGAATAAGAAAAATGTAGACCATCAATATCTCTCTCCCTCATTTTCTCTTTTTCATATTATATTATATTTCTATCTCGATATCAGAGCTATTGACTAACATTGGACTTGTTCCTGTGATCTATTTCTTTTAAAAAGAATCCCAAGCTTTGCATCCCAACAATGTTTAACCATATTTCATCTCAAATCAATGCATTAGTTGTGAGTCATTTTTTTTAAATTGGATTTTGATTTGGGGTGATGCTGGGGACCGGTCCGCAGTCCCCAACGTCCAGTTGGGCTGCTTGATGATGAAAAACACATGAAAATAAAATAAAATAATATAATTAAATAAAAAAATGAAGATTAAAAATATATTAAAAAAATAAAATGAACAAAACATAATTAAAAATATAATGAAAAATACAATAAAAAATTAAAATGAAAATGAATTTAAGAGGGAATTCGGCCATAGAGCAAACGGAGCCGCCACCGGTGGCGGTGGGCGACACCACCCCCGCCATCGGGACCGGCGGATTCAGACGATCTCACCTCTACGACGGCGAGCTCCGGTGTGTCCCCGACAACCTTCAACCCGTTTCGGACCCGTGCGGACTGTTTTGGTTGAGGAGGGCAGCCCGTCTGCCCCCAGTATTTCTCTTTGATTTGTTGTGAGTATTGTTCAAAGAGAGATGCTTCTAAGTGGGCGAGTTGGTTTTCCCTTAAAAGCAGCCCTCCACTAATCAATTGTCACATTAGATAAAATACAAAATAAAGAATAGAAATACCCATAGACAATCACAGACAGTTAGCTATTCATTTTCAAAATTGTTGCCTTTCGAAGCCGAGAGCTCACGCGGTCAATAACTCATCGATGTCGACATGTCTCATTTCGACACCCAGCTATCAGCACGATGCTGACAAGTCTCATTCCGACACCAACAAATCTCTCCCTCGAAGTCGAAGGGAAACCACGGGGGGGCGAAGGAGCTTCGTGGTGTGGCAGTGATGGATCTGGTTTAGTGCGTTGCGGTTGGAACCCCCAGGGATGGGGGGGTGGTGACGGGGTGACGATGCGAAAACCCCCTTCTTCAACAATTAAATAGTGTATTTTACTCCATATTTTCTTTGTTTGTGTTCAGCAAATAGAAATAGACAATGTCTTCATTTTTTATCATATTTAAATATTTATTTTTTGTTTGGTAGCTGAGAAATATGAAAAGAATGGAAGCGAGAATTTTTTTGGGGGGAGGGAGAGAAGGGGAAATTGAGAAAAAAAAATACTCATTTCATTGTATGCATTGCGGCCACACATAAGGGAAGATGTGCAGTGCATGTGGTTTGACACTATTGACGGGCTTTTTTTGTTGGGTTATAGGCCCAATTGGCCCTAAGGTATTCTCTTGCTTGAATCTCCAAATCCATTTTGAGCTTTTAATTTAGGTCTATAATTGACCAAAGCTATATATAACTTACCGTTAGAATCTTTCAGAATATTGTTAATCCTTTCTTAGGTTTGGCTCATTAACAATACATCGTTGGCCATGGCTCGAAATTTGCTATAGCTCAAATTCAAGATTTTAAAATTCTCTATCTTAAAATTCAAATAACATCAAATCATGAATTTGATTTGATTTGATTTGATTATTATCCTAATATAAATTCATAATTACTAATTTAATCGACTTGGTTTCATATTATCAAAGCGAGAAATTTGATTTTTATAATGATGAAGATGTTTACCATATCTCATCCCAAGTAATTTCCTCATAAGTAGAGACCAATATTTTATATTCAATCACAAATGAGAACAAGAAAGATTGATCACTCAAAGCCTCTTCCTATAAGAAAAGCTCGACAATACAGAAAAATTATAAACCTCTAAACAAAACTTTTAGGATCTTTTCAGAAATTGAACTGTTTTTAAATATTCTAAGACTATTTTATTACTATTTACAAATTATTAACTATTATTTATTATCATTAACAAACTATTTCACATAATTTGATATAATTTTGCTATCTAAAAGGTAAATTTCGGAAGTGGCCAGTACAATCCAATCTATGACCCTAAAAAATGAATCGGTCAAAAGCGCATATAGTTTTGTACTTCAAACGTGCGCGCAAGACTTTGAGTAGCAGCCGGGATGAGGGGGTACTTGGGATATTTTCCATGGGGACGCATTTTATTTAGATGGATGTTAAATACCATTGGCCCGAGCAAACAGCTTGATTTGATGCACCACCTTTCCCTCCAACTCTTTGAAGGGAATGCAGTAAAAAGGACCATGAATGACAATTATATTTGATCGTCATTCTCCAAGGAAGATGCTAATCATAGCCAGCTTCATCCCGGCCCACCTCGCATATCTGCCATCCAGAAGGGGGGCTGCAATTATCAATTTATCATCTTATCAATTATCAATTATCAATTATCAATTATCAATTTATCTATGGAAATATTACCATAGATAAAGCAACCAGTTCTAAAGTTTGTTTTTAATAATTTTGCAACAAGGAAAGGGTTCTCTTTTCCACATACTACCAATCATAATCTTTAGCAGTAAGTAAAATGTGCCTTGATTTTCAGATGCACCTTGAATTCCATGGAAAAAGATAAAAACCCCTACCTACATCAACAACCGATGGGATGGGTATCTTAAATATATAGGAAGTATGATAGAGAAGAAGAAAGTCTAAAACAATGTGGGTAAACATGGTGTAGAAGGGTATGACAAACAGACATCAAGCACGGAATATGATATTGGATAAGATATCACAAGCTCAATTGAGAGAGAGAGAGAGAGATTGATTCTGTCAGCCATAGGGGGAAAAACGTAGAGATAAAGTCTTTAATCTATAATCAGACACCCTATGGTTTCACATGGACAAGTCTTTCAAAGTTGTTGGTTAGACCTTCCAAATCTGTTAATGATCATCAAGCAAAAAAACTCACTTTGAGAAGTTCCCAAAGAAACAGAGTTGAGATTCAAGATGCTCAAAAAATCTTGAAAGTACTACCTCTTAAACTAGTCATACCATAACAAACTGACCTCATAAAACCAATAACAATGGAGATCAGCCACTGTGACCAACTCAACTTTACTGTTGAGGCAAACTTCCCAAGAAACTCAATGACAATCACCTAAACAACAGCAACAAATACTTAGTCCAAGCAAGATAGTAAAGCATAACCAGCAAATAAAAGTACCATACAAATCTCACCTGAAGCACAACAGTTAGTCCTATTATTCCTATAAATAAATAGTTTTTAGTAATTCCTTTGAATACATTAAATTCATCCGGCTTCATTAAATTCATTGAAAACCTGCAGTTCGACCAATCATGTCATTCAAGTGCTTAAATGTTAGAAGATAACAGTCATGGCATAGCAACATACCACCCAAAGTTTATGAGTAAAAAAGAACAAGAAGTTCACCATCCCCTGGGAGTGAGATCAGCTCAGCCAGTAAAAAGGCATAAACGAATCATACTGGAAAACTATCATGCATAACAATGAAACATAGTCTAGACAGTTTCCCAAAAAAGTATAGTTGGTAAAAGTAATTGATTGGATTGTGAATGGAGTTTTGGCAGAAGCACCGTGCCATCAATACCCTAAGAAGCTTTCAATGTCCTGTATGGTATTCACGTAATGCAAGTGTGCATGCAATTTTAATACACCTACACAGCCTCACAGGGTAGTCTGTGGCACCTAACTTCTGACTTCAAGCTTTTCTAAAAGAATAGAGAGAGAGAGAGAGAGAGAGAGGAGGAGATATACACAAAATAAGAAAAGGAATTACAAGGGCAGCCGTTTCCTTAGCAACAAAAGAACTATTTTTATTTATAATACAGAAGATCGATCAACATCTGTCTGATGACTTCAAATGAAGCATGAAAGACTTCTAAACGCATAAGGAAAAATTTCACCTAGGAATGCAAGAGTGAAATCATCTCATCTCATCTCACTCTTCTAAAAGACCAGATCCAGTCATCCACGAAGTCTAATGATAATGTTGTTTTAAATATACTTAAAGGACCAAAAAATATATAAAGATCAAACAGTCAAAGTAAGAGAAATTAAATTATTTAAATTTCTTTCCCAATTAATTTCACGTGTCATAACTTACCTGACAGAGAACAAAGGAATTGAAAATTAAAGTGTTCTTCACTTTGTTGGCATGCTCTGTTGTGTCACCCTTCAAATTCAGCAAACTTCTACCTCCGAAATGGAGAACAAGCAGAATGGTCACTTGATATTGAGTCTACAATTTCCCAACCACCATTACTGACGGCATACATCACCGACAGCTAAAACACACTGCTGATGAACTACTGACCACAAAAGAAACAAGAAAAGCCGTGTACCTGTATCAGTAAGTTCACATGATATTTGTTATAAGTGACTCTCTGGGAAACACACAACAAGCCATTAGTATATTTCACAAAACCATCAAAGAACCAACCACAAGATAATCAATCTAAATATTTTCACATAAGAGTTCAAGATACAGGAGACAAGCCGGCCAAGGAACATTTGACAAGCTCTGAATGAAGTTGATAGAGAAAAAAAAAGGATAGAAAAGGGAGCACAATTCCAGGCTTGTCCTAAAAGGCTATTGGTCAATATGACAACGATAGAAGTTTGATCTATCATTTTCCTGGGCTATGCCTTCAATGTTTTTTTTTAAATTAATACTTGATTACTAATAGAACCTTTTTTGACATACCATCGAGAACTAGTTAGTGAACTTCGAGATGAATTGAGTACATAAATAAATGACATTACAGCATCAACATCCATTCCCACTCCCAAGGAAAGCATAGCTTTTCAAAGATGGCCAGATCAGCATAGCATGAGATTCATTTGAGATAAAAGATGGCCAGATCGTATCTACTTTCACTTTTGTTTGTCATAGTTGATGTGTGTATTTTGCACAACATTCTGCCCTGATCTTCAATTGATGGAAGATCGAGATCAATTTTAGAGAATACTGAGTACCTCTTGCAACTGCTCCTTGAGTTTCGCTAGTAATTTAGACGATGTCATCCAGTAAGGTACGGTCCTTTATTCTTCTCAACTTGGACAAACGGATATCTCCTCTGAGAGAAGCTGATAGTGATACTGTGGCAGATGGATGGCTTGGTAGCTGTTCAGAGTTACTGAGCGCTAATGGAGTTGATTCTTTACTAAGTTATGTTTGTAGACGTGGATACACCATTGAATGTAAATGGAAGGTCTGCTCTTCTATCAATATTACTTTGAAATTAGGCTCCAAAAACATGAGTGTCTTTTGGAAACTTGGCCTCTTATGATGTCTCCAACAGTCCAACTTCTAATGCATGGTAGATACTCTTTAGTGTTAATCGTTTCAATTTTTACTCTTTGATGTGGTGATTAATTTTTTTTCTTGACTCTTGACAAAGGTTTATAGTCTTTCCAATATTAAGATTCTAAAATTAAAGGGTTCAGAGATTATAAGGGATATATATATATATCTACGCTGTTCAGTTTGATGAAATTTTACAGAGACTCAGTATTTTGTGACAACTACTTAGATGGTGGATATCATGTGCCATATGCGCATAAAGGCCTAGCATTTGGTCTTCAGCTTCAATCCTACTCCTCTACAGTATGATTCATCATTTATTACCTTCCGGAAATTGTACTCATGTTTTAAAAAAGATGGCAGTATGCTTTTAAAAGTCATGTAGACATTCGCATGCTCTCTGAATTATTTAATTGAAGCTTCTAGCAATGGTTGTTTTATTACTCCGGCTTATTGATGGTAGTCATTTTATCTAATGGTTTGCTGTTTGCTGAGATAGATTTTCGAAAATGTTAGCATCCACAGTTGTGAAGGTTGTACAATGGAGAGGAAAGATGAGTATGATAGGCTTGGATCAAAAGCTCTATATATTTTCGTTTATCCAAATTTTATGATCAATAGGTACCGTATAGTCATTATAAGTAATGGTTGATCTCTTTGTTACTTCCATGGATTGGTTCAGCTAGTCTGTTTTCTCTAATAGTTTGGGCTGTATCTGTGGACTTAGATATGGACCTTGGCTGGATACCAATCTAATTCTTCCACTTGGACCCAGGAAATGTAAAGTGGTATTTGACTACTTTATTGAAGCTTCTCGTAAGGTATTCTTTCTCTAACTGTTACTTTATCCATAACTTCCACTAGTATGTATAAATTGAAGAAAGTTACAAGTAAAATCCATGATGGCACGTGGTAAAGTTGGTTCTTCCCAGCCCATAGCTGCTTATTTCTTCATAGCTATTGGCTTCCGTGACCTGAGTTGTTTTTTTTTTTTTTTTTATTAATTCGCATGCACCTTTTTTCTGAGCTATACGCTTTTTTCCTCCCCCACCTCAGGATGACACAGCTTTCATAGAGAAAAGTTTAGAAGATAGTGAAAGGGTACATACAGGTACAAACAATATGTTAAGTCCATCAAATTGGATATCATTTCTGGTGCAACAATGTTTTAGCCTACTGCTATTATTTGAACAATAAGAATAAAAAGGGCCGATAGAAGATTTTGTGCCATGCGAAGGTGTTCAAAAGGGCCTCGAGTCACCAGCATATTCTACCGGCCGATTTGCTCCTACGGTTGAGAAGGCCACGTACCATTTTCATGGTCTACTTCGTGAAAACCTGACAAATGATTGACTGGTTTAGAGCCATTGCCAATGGCCTAACCAGTCAAAAGTGGCTAGAATTTCATGTTTTTAACCCAAAATAATATTATTATATATTTTAATAATATTTTACAATTTTTTTTAATATTTTACAAATATACTTCATATATTAATTAATAATTTAAATTTTACATGAAATTATTTAAATGGTCAGGTCGGTTATTTTCAAAACCAAAACCACAATTAGTTCCAAAGACTGAACCAACACCTAATCAAGAACACTTTAGAAACTGAACCAATCAGAATCAAAACTAAACAATACAATGAAAATTTACACGCATGCACACATTATATTTGACTCGGTTTAGCGGGGCTCTTCTTTCAGAATGACCAAGGATGACCCAGGGCCAGGGGATGCCCAAATTGACAAGCATCTGTGCACTGTAAAAAGAGAGATCAACTTCATATTAGTCACATGATAAAACAGCCGCATTGCAGCATACCTGAAGAGCTGCTGATTGTAAACGCTCAAAAAGATTGAAATGAAAATATTTGACTTCATAAGGAATAAAAGATCCACTAGTCACAAAACCACTCACCAGGGAAAGTGACCTTTTAATTCAGAAACACAACTACAGGTGCAGATCCAAGTCAGCAGCAGTAGAAAAAGCATTCCACGCTCATTCTTGTTAGAAAAGACAATTCCAGTAAAAGAAGCGGATAGCTCATTAGCAACACTATGTTCCATCGAACGTGAATCATTGTAATCCTAGCAACAAAAAGAGGAAAGAATCTCTCCAAGCTGGGTAAACACTACCCTGCAAGAGGAGAAAAAGATTTTTTTTTTTCCCAAATATAAGTAACAAAAAATAGAGAATCAACCAAATCTAAAAAGCCGTTACAGGTGATAAAGATTAATACTTAAGAGCAGCTTTCTTACCTCCCGACAATTGTCCAGAATCCTGGAAAATACTCAGTGAACGGAGTTTCTGGAACAGGTATCAGTTTCCCAAGAACAGCTAGGGGCCAACTGAATGGAGAGAGAGAGTTCCATTAGTTTTAAGGGGAAAGATGAAGGTTAGCTCTTTAAGCAGTAATGATGCATGCCTATCTATAGTTTTCACAAGGACGAATCTTTTTGAAGTAGTCAGATAGACCTTTCAAGACTTTATTTTATTTATTTTTGATCGGTAGATAGGTCTTCCAAGATAGCCAATGACCACGAATATCATCTTATAAAATTCACTTTGAAGGAAAATTTCCCAAACAAACATGGTTGAGATGCAAGATGCACCAAAACATCTTGGAAGTACGACCCCCTAAACCAATTCATACCATTACAAACTCACCTCATAAAACCAATAATGACGGATATCAGCCACTGTGACCAATTCAACTTCACTGTCGAAGTAAACTTCCCTAGAAACTCAATGATAATAACCTAAACAACAAGAAATGCTTAGTCCAAGGAAGATAATAAAGTGAACAAAGCAAATAAAAAAAGCCTATGAGTATCACCTGAAGAATAACTTCGATTCCTACTATCCCCATGAAAAGAGAGTTTTTCGTAATTCCTTTGAAGATGTTATATTCATCTGGCTTCCGAGCATTAAATTCATTAAAAACCTGCAGTTGGACCAATCATATTGTGCACATGCTTAATCTCTAACATCAGTGTATAGCAATTTACTACCCAATGACACATCTAAGAAAAATTTACCATCCCCTGGTAGTGAGCTCTGATTGTTCTGACAGCTTTATGGGCACAAATAAAACACATTGGAAAACATTTTGACAAGCAAGATGAATTTTTATTAATGATCAAAAGTGCACTATCCAAGTGCACAAGGAGCGCACATACACCTAGTTATAAAACGTTAAAAAAGATCAAACAAATTCTGGAAGCTGAGGCTAGGGAAACATAAATGGGCAGCCATCCAATAGTAGTGTATTGAAAGAAAGAAAGCTTTGAGTTCCTCCATTCTTAAATGAAATAAGCGGACTAGAATCATTGTCTTTGCACTCCCTTCAAAGCTACGACTACAGTCTTTTTTTTCTCTCTTCTGATAAGTAACATTAAGATTTTATTAGTACAAAGGTGTACACAAGAAGTATACAAAGAAAATACCTAACAACAACTCAGAGCTAGAGTTATTTTTAGCACTGAGTGTCCAAGAACACAGTACAAACTAATCCCGGGGGTGCACAGGTTCTCGACAACGAGTTTTTTGCAGTGCACCTCAGAAAATTCAAGGGGAAATTTCTTGAGTCTGATGGCCCCTTCAACTCACATGTAATAAAACCTAGATTGTAGATCTATGAAAACTTAGCTATAAGACCATATGGCAATTGTGTTTCCATGAAATAACCAAATACCAATAAAACTTAAGATAGTCAAAGACAGAGAAGCTTAAATGATTTAACTTGCTTGTCCTATAAATTTATCGAGTTGAAGGTTACCTGACAAAGGACAAAGGAATTAAATATCAAACTATTCTTCACTTTGTTGGCATGGTCGGGGATGGAATCCTCCAAATTCAGTAGACTCCTACCTTGAAAATTGAGAACAAGCAAGACAGTCACTTGATATAGAGCCTGCAATTTTCCAATCAACATTTTTCTATAAGTAATTTCCCAATCAACAATTTTTTTTTATCAGTAAATAAGAATTTTATTACAATACGTGAAGCCAAATACATTAACACCACAGACAGCTGAAACACACCGCGAGTGAACTATAGCCAGAAAATAAAAAAAATACCTGTACCAACAAATTAATCCACATGATATTTGTTATAAGAGGTTTTCTGGGAAAAAAAAAACGATAAATCATCAGAGTATTTCAGAAAACCATCAAAGCAAATAAATGATACCTAATTGATTATTTTCATATAAAAGCTGAAACATAAAGGAGATATGCCAGCCAATAAAAAATTGACAAGCTATGAACAACATTATCAGAGAAAATAAATGAAAAAGAGAGCAGTTCCAGCCTGGCCAGATTGGCATAGCATGGTACCACCTCAGAAAAGCTTCCTCAGGAGTAAGAAATGTAGATCTTGAGTAAAAAATTATGAGTATACAATTAGTTTAAAGATAACCAGAATAAATTAAAGCTTCCATAATGAAAAACTACCTCCGGCCTACTGGTGACCCGTGCATCAGGTGATCAGTTGGTGGTTCTGTAGCTAATGCTAGAGCTCCAAGAGTATCCATGATAAGATTAACCCAAAGAAGCTATACAAAGAGAAAGGAATGTCAAGACATCAGAAAGAGACAGACAGACAGACAGAGACAGAGCACAAACCTGCACAGCATTTAGTGGGACATCACCATGGAAAAAGGCTGCCACAACATTTATAGTCAGAGCTACTACGTTCACTGTAAGTTGGAACTGAATGAATTTTTGAATATTTGCATATACGGATCGGCCCCATCTGACAACCTACATTCAGCAGAAATGAAAAATAAAAAAATCATTTGCGAGGAGAAACGGTCCCTGAAATATGGGGCACAAAATAAATCCATTTGTTTTCAGACTCGGTGCAACCCAAGGTCATCATTCTCTTTGGTTTGCACAACCACAATATACCATTCTGCTTTTTGAGAATAACAAATTTGAAATTAATGATCTTGTGGCCAGGATAATATCAAAGACAAGCTCATGAACTAGTGGGTCCCAGTTCCATTCAAATGACTTCTAACAGACATATTGGAGAATCTTATTGTTTAATTACAAGAACCTTCAAACAGAACAAAAGTCACTGATCATGAACACAAACTTACACAACGTCATTTACCCTGAGAAAGGAACTTGGAGGACAAAACTAACCTTCACAACAGAAGCAAAATTGTCATCCAAGATGATGATATCTGAGCTCTCTTTTGCAACCTGTGTCCCTGAAATGCCCATTGCAAGACCAATGTCTGCCTAAACTCCAAAATAATAAAACACCAAAAAAATAGAAAATTAAGTTCTCAAAATTGAAAGGATATTATTTTATGTCTAATACATTTCAGAGTTACAGGCAATACAACAGAGCTCAAACAAGAAGCCAAAACAGGTTTCAGCCAAACTGCTGTGTATGATGGAAACAGCCACCTGGATCCACAGTTACTTTGTTCCACTCTGAAACTTAGATAGTCAACATTTCCAAAAATCCCGCTCTGCATACATACAGATGGCCATTCCACTACTATAACACAGGCACCATTCCTGTTTTAGCAAGGGAAGTTAGCTCAGTAAGGATCAATGGTCACTTACGTAAATATCAAACAAGGTTTCGAGTAATATTGTCAACCGAGGTAACTGAATAAACTGAAAATTGTTGCAGTAGTTGTTGTATCTCTTCCCTGAGGGGGAACAAGCATAGCGAAAAGGGGGAAACGGTCCTATCTAATCTGTAGGCTATGTAATCTGAGTTCCTTGAAAGCCTGTAACTCAATGAATCAATGACTTTCTTTAATCAGTATAGGAATACCTAACTGCATCTTCCTTTCGTTGTTGATTGCAGTATTTGATTGTCCTTGATTGATTGCTTAAGATGATTTCCGTTAGGATTTGATTCTGTTTTTATAGCACATAATTCGGATGTACATAAGACTGGAGATACTTATCTTGTAGAGAAAATATCGCAGGATGAAAACTAAGTAAACTCTCATCTATATATATTGAAAGCAAACCCTATGAAAAGGGTATTCAGACCATCTTTAACATTGTACCAGGGCCCCTACTCTGCTTACCGTAGCTGTGGTCTTAATCTCTGGTGTGCGATTTCCATCTCATTAGTGAGCTATCGGCAGGAGGAATTTTTTTTTCCTGTTTCTGCACATTGTAATTGTTTCTGGTTGGAAGTCAGAGCCCTCTGTTGGGTTTATTCCTCTTGGTTTGCACGTTGGTTGACTGTTGGCACTATTTCGATGTTGCGGGCTCCTCCTCCTGGTGTCAGTGTGGTTTTCGGCCCTCTCTGTGGGTGCTTGTGTGGTCGCCGGTGTCTTCTATGCTAGTCGGCATCCCCTGTAATCAGCAACTTTGTGGGTGGCTGGGCTCCTCTCTGGTGTGGCCGACGGTCAGTTTCTCTTGGTCTCGATTTCAGCATCATGGATATCTGGTCTGTTTTCAAATTTGTTTCTGGTTGGGCCTCTTGCTGCGTGTTTGGGCTGCCTCTTATTTGGAGTGGGAATTTTTTTACGCTGGGCATGCTGTTTCTTTCATACTCTGGTGGAATTTTTTTGTGGGCTTATTTTTAGCGCCTCTCATCATGTCTATGGAAAACACCATTGTTCGATTTACGGGAAATAATTTTCCTATGAGGGGAATTTCAGTTTAAGATGTTCTTGAAAGGGAAAAAATTATTCAATCATATTGATAATTCTGCTAGAGTTCCCACTGATGAAAAGGAATTTGCACAATGGGAAGTGAAGGATGCTAAGGTGATCTATTGGCTGTTGGGAGCAATTGAGCCACATCTTGTGACTAATCTTCGTTGTTTTACTACGGCTTAAGCTATGTGGGACTTTCTCCACCGTATTTATCATCAAGACCACACTACTCGAAAGTTCCAACTGGAGTTGGACATCAGCAATTACAGCCAACGTAATTTGACCATTGAACAATTTTAATCTGCTTTCATTAACCTCTGGAGCGAGTATTCAGCAATTGTTCATGCTAAGGTTCCCAAAGCGGCACTAGCGGCACTTCGTGTGGTTCATGTTAAGAACCAACACAATCAATTTTTGATGAAGCTTCCACCTGAATTTGAGCCTATTTGAGCCAGTTTATTGAACCGTAATTCGGTTCATTCTTTGGATATTTGTTTGGGAGAATTATTCCGTGAAGAACAATAACTAATGGCTCATATTTGTTTGACCATTGCAGTGCTATAGTTGCAAGGAATTCGGTCATATTGCTCGCAACTATCCTAAGAAAGTTTGTAACTACTGCAAGAAATAGGGCCATATCATCAAAGACTATTGAGTACGGCCTCAAAATCGCCAATCCCAATCCTTCATGTTGATGTTCAGTCCTCATCTTCTTCTGTACCCCCCATTTTCAACTTTGATTCATCTGTTCTCACATCTGCCATGGTCCAACACATGATTGTGTATGCTTTTATGGCTTTAGGCCTACAAGGTAGAGGTACTAACTCTACTTCTTCTTGAATTGTTGATTCGAGCGCTTCTAATTAAATGATTGGTAGTACAACGGGTCTTCATGATGTTCATAAGTATGGAGACACGCAAAATATTGAGTTTGCTAATGGTAGTACTCTCTCTATTACTTCTATTGGTAATTTGAGCTCTTCATTTCGAAATGTTTATCTCCACTGGATTATCTACTAATTTGATTTATGTTGGACAATTGGTAGATAATAACTGTGATGCTCACTTTTCTTGTGGTGGTTGTCTTGTACAGGATTAGATGTCGGGGACGGTGATCGTGAGCGGCCTAAAGTGGGGCGTCTATTTCCATTACAGTTTTCAATTCCTAATGTTATTTTCCTAATTCTGTATGGCATAAGAAATTAGGTCATCTTGATTCTGTCATCTTAACTCACATTTTGAAACATGGTTTATTGGGCAATAAAGATTCATTTTTCTCTTCTAATATCTATTTTGATTGTATTATTTGTCGTCTAGGTAAAAAGAAAGTTTTACCATTTCCTATGCATGGTAGTTGTGCTTCTAGATATTTTGAGATTGTGCATACTAATGTTTGGGGTGTGAGTCTTGTTATTCCTCATGAGTATCGTTATTTTGTGACATTTATCGATGATTATAGTCGCTTCACCTAGATATATATTCTCCGCTCTAAAGCCGATGTGTTTTTTGTCTTTTAAAAATTTGCTACACTTGTTGAGATAGTTTGGTACTTGTATCAAAACCTTACGCTCCGACTCAGGGGAGGAGTACATGTCTCAAGCCTTTCAAGCTTATCTACAGCAAAAGGGAATTATTTCACAGCGTTCCTGCCTATACACCCCTCAACAAAATGAAGTCGCTAAATGTAAGAATCGTCATCTCCTAGATGTTGTTAGCACTTTATTGATTGATTCCTTTGTGCCTTCTGTTTTTGAATGGAAGCTTTATCTACTTCCGTGCATCTAATCAATCGTTTGCCTACTGTCACTCGAAATTATGATTCTCCTTATTTTTTATTATTTGGCATAGCTCCTAAGTATCACTCTTTTCATACTTTTGGGTGTGTTCGTTTTGTTCACCTATCTTCCATTAATCGTCACAAGCTTGTCGCTTAGTTTGTTACATGCGCCTTTATGGGGGCTATAGTCCTACTCAGAAAGGATTTGTTTGTTATGATGCTCATGCAAGCAAATTTCAGATCTCTCGAAATGTGATTTTCTATGAAAATTAATATTTCTTTCCATCTCAGGTTATTTCTGATCCTCTTATTGCTCTTCTTTCAGCTTTTGATGATGTGTCTTCTTCTATTGAGCAATTTAAACTAAGGTCTGGTATATCATCGACATCTTCCACCTTCTCCAATGCCCCTTCAAGACACTAATCTGCCACCTGATTCTGCAGCTCCTATACCTCAGCAATCCACTAGGGTTATACAAGCATCTGATAGGTATGGTTTTCCTCGTACCTTGCTTACTGCAACTCTCGACATTGTTTCTGTTCATCACTCTTATACCCAGGCAGCCTCTCAAGCATGTTGGCAACAAGCCATGCAAGAAGATATCTAGGCTCTTTAAGACAATCGCACGTGGGATATTGTAACATGTTCCTCTGGTATCAAACCTATTGGTTGTAAATGGGTGTATTTAGTCAAGTTTCGGTCGGATGGCTCAATGGACAAATATAAGGCCCGTATTGTGGCTCTTCGAAACCGGCATGAGTATGGTATTGATTATGAAGAGACATTTGCACTTGTAGACAAAATGACTACTGTGAAGACTATCTTGGCACTTGCTGCATTGCAAAGGTGGTCTCTCCAACAGATGGATGTGAAAAATGTTTTTCTACATGAGGATCTTAAGGAAGAAATTTATATCTCCACCTCCTTGTATGGACTGAAATAGGCTTCGTGTGCATGGTTTGATAAATTTCGCTCTACCCTGCTTGTTTTTCATTTTACTCAGTCTATTTGATTCCTTTCTTTTTTTTCGCAAGACTTCTACAAAATTGTATTACTACTGGTATATGTTGATGACATTGTGATTACTAACTCTAATACTGAATTAATTAAGCAATTACAGCAGCTTCTCAAGGCCCCTTGTCACATGAAAGAACTTGGTCCCCTGCATTATTTTCTTGGCCTTGAGGTGTAGATTACTCCGACTGGTACATTGTTACACCAACACAAATATACGCAAGAAGTGATCACACTGGCTAGTCTCCAATCTGGTAACTCTGTTCTTACTCCCTTGGAGGTAAATCTCAAGTTTCGTCAGGAGGAAGGCGAACTACTCTCAGATCCATCATTGTATCAGCAGCTCGTTGGGAGTTTGGACTACTTGATGATAACTCATCTTGATATTTCTTTTGATGAGCAGCAAGTCAGTCAATTTATCTAGTCCCCTCGACATCTTCATTAAGAAGTTGTTCGCCACATTATCCGATATCTGAAGGGCACCTCTACACGCAGGTTGTTCTTTGCCAAGGAATCTTCCTTACAGTTGATGGGATATAGTGATGCTAATTGGACTGGATATGCAGACACTCGTTGCTCTGCTACTGGTTGGTGCATGTTCTTAGGCAATGCACTCATTTCTTAAAAGTGTAAGAAGCAAGACAGAGTTTCCAAGTCCTCCACAGAGTCCAGTATCATGCTATGTCTTCCGCTTGCTCTGATATCACTTGGCTTCGTGGGTTATTGGGAGAACTTGACTTTCCTCATCTTTATTCCACTCCTCTCCATGCAGATAATACCAGCGCTATCCAGATTACTGCTAATCCTGTTTTACATGAATGCACAAAACATGTTGAAGTTGATTGTCATTCCATCAGTGAAGCTTTTGACAAGCATGACTACTCTCCCTCATATTTCCACCACGCTTCAAACAGATGACAACTTCACTAAAGCTCTTTCTCGAAATTGACATCAATTCTTGATTGACAAATTGATGCTTTTAAGGGGGAATGTCAATGAAGATAATTTAGGGATATGATATGTATTATTTTAAGATGACTTCCGTTAGGATTTGATTTCTGTTTTATAGCACATAATTCAGATGTACATAAGAATAAAGATACTTATCTTGTAGAGAAAATATCACGGGATGAAAACTCGTTAAACTCTCATCTATATATATTGAAAGCAAACTCTGTGAAAAGGGTATTCAGACCATCTTTGACGAAGAATAGGGTTTGCTTATATTGGTGCTCCTATGTAACCCTATTCAAAATTAATCTCCTCCCCAAGGCTTCTGTCTTTGTGTGTGTGTGTGTGTGTGTAACTCTAACCCCAATTAATTCTCCAAAGATTTCCAAGGAAATGAAGAGCCTATGCAGTGAGCACATAACAAGGCATGGTAAAAAGAATTGATCGTGAGAATTTATCTTCGCCACCTCCTCTCACATGAGAAAATACAAAAGATGAAAGAACGAAGAAATTGATTCCATCCCCAAATCCTGCACTGGTATTAAAGGAAACATTCTACTTTATAATTTTTTTGCAGTTAATAAGAGAAATGTTATTCCAAGTAGGCATAGCCCAAATACCCAGGATGTATACAAATGAGAACACCTACTTACAAGCTAAAGCTTTGCCAATAAACAACACCTACTTACAAGCTAAAGCTTTGCCAATAAACAGCATAAGCTTTGCTACCACATCCTCCAGGTAGCAAGAGATACTAAACAACACTAGGAAAGCAGTTTTCAAATACTGATCCCCACAAATCATACCACATTCATCCACCACAAATTCCACTATCGATAATATTACTACTGGCAGAAACAGCTCCATCAAAGGACAAATATAAGACAAGAAAAGGAAGATATAGAAGGCGTTGTCAAACCTCATGTAGAGCAGGGGCATCATTAGTGCCATCCCCAGTTACGGCAACTACATGCCCCTTCTTTCTCAATGCTTGCACAAGCAAAAGCTTGTCATTGGGAGAAGATCGCCCCATCACCTATATATTACACAAGAAGGTTAATCTTTATACCAGTTTGCCTTTAAGAAATTAAACCAACAATTCCGAACATGTAGTAGAACATACAGAAATCTTATCTGCAATTTCTTCTCTTTCTGTATCTTGCAAGGCACGGAATGTCCGTCCTTCAATGAGATTGGGCTCAGTGGCATCTGCATCAGAACCCAATATTCCAGCTTCCAAGGCAATTGCTTTTGCAGTTTGAAGATTGTCACCGGTGACCATTCGCACCTGTAGGTCAGAAGAAAAAGTTACTTCTTTCACAACATGTATCACAGTACAGTCATACCACCATGATCAACGTAGACCTGTCAACAAAATGCAAACCATAAACAGCACCAACATGGAAAACATAGGTTTTTAACGGACCTCTTTGAAAGTACACAGCAACAAATCCACGTAACTGATAAAGCTAGCAGCATTTTAACACATTTGCTGTAACAGCAATCTTTAGACCAGAACTTTAACATCAATGCTTAAGACATTTTTTTATAGGTAATCATAGAAATATTATTAATAGAAATGG
This sequence comes from Platycarya strobilacea, assembly GCA_036898215.1. Lineage (NCBI taxonomy): Eukaryota > Viridiplantae > Streptophyta > Magnoliopsida > Fagales > Juglandaceae > Platycarya > Platycarya strobilacea. Next base: position 4,820,710 of record CM072555.1, read on the forward strand.
GCCAAGCCCAGGTACTCGGGAAGTATACATGAGAAACACCTACATAGAGTTTACAGCCAAAAGGAGAAAATCATGGACATTAAGTCCATTACAAATAACGGTTCCTGCCCAAAGAAACAAAAGACTTATAGAAGAAAAGTTTTAATTCATCCATTGTTCTCTCACAATCTTCGAAGCTTCTTGCATTTCTCTCCCTCCAAATGCACCAACACATACAAATAGGAACTATACGCCAAATGACTGCCACCTGTAAGTTACACTTAATGCCTCTCAAGCTTGCAAGAACATTCAACAACTTAAGAGGCATGACCCAAGATAAACCGGTCCTCCGGAAAAAACCATCCCACAAGATTCAAGCCACCTCACAATAGAGTAGTGGATGATCGACTGATTCCCCATGCTTCTTACACATATAACACTAGTCCATCACAATTACTCGACATTTCCTTAGATTATCTGTAGTAAGGATTTTGTTCAGAGATGCTGTCCAAACGAAAAAAGCCGCTTTTGAAGGAGCTTTTGTCTGCCATATACTCTTCCATGAGAACATGGTCATACCATAATTCATTAGAACTTTGTAGTATGAACTAACATTGAAGTTGCCTTTCTTAGAATGGCTACAGTGCATCCTATCCCCGATGCCCCCCAGTATACTTATTGAATACAATGTTGCAAAGAACTCAAAAGTAATCTCTACCTCCTAATCTTGGGCTGCTCTATTGAACTCAATGTTCTGGTGAGGGGAACCATTTGAAAGGGCCACAACTCAACAATTGTTGCATCATTTTCTCTTGTAAGTTCAGAAATAGCAGAGAAAGCATCTTGGAGGCTAGGGTTACCACACCATTTATCAAACCAAAAGTTGAATCGAGAACCATCGCCTACCGCAAAATGTTTATGACCTCAAAATGTCTCCCGATGTCTCCAAAAAATATTTCCATAGCCCCACTCCATGAGTGCCTTTGTACCTCATTCGAGCACTAACCTCCCCAAGCCTCCCTAAATTTAGAGTCTATAACTGACTTCCAAAAGGCATGTTAGTATCTCCATAACCATTTAGCTAGGGGTGCTACTCGCACCAGACAGCGCGGGGTAGCCCCCTCCCCAATGGTGCAGAAATGGGGTACTTGCCCCACTAGGCAGGGTGTGAGTTAGATTCCCAATTCGCCCCTCTACAAGTCCACTTAAAAAATGGACTACATTTCACTAAGTCTGAAAGTTATTCTTAAACCTAAAAGTGATAAAATATATATATATTTTTAAATCCAAATTATAAATTTAAATTTTGAAAATATGACTATAATTTAAAAATAACGTAATTTTTAAATTATTTTTTTATAAGTAAAAATTATATAGTTTTTAAATTTGCTAGCGTATATTTTGTGTAAGTTATAGTGTAATCATTTTTAAATTATATAGTTTTTAAATTTGCTAGTACATATTTTATCTAAGTTGTAGTTTTTAAATTTGTTAGTGCATACTTTGTAAACAAGTCTAACAAATTATAATATATATTTATATATACATAATTTGTAAAATATAAATATATATTTATATATATATAAACATTAGAATATGCAATCTTTTGGTTATCTAGGGGAAAACAAAAAAGGTAAGTTATGGGAGCTCCAGGAATTTAAGAGGATCCAAGAGGCTAGATCTCTTACCCAAGTTGAAATAGCTCGGAAGACCTTGTTGGATGAGGAGCTTGAGAGAATTATCCTGCTAGAAGAGATTTCTTGGTGACAAAAATCTAGAACTTTGTTGCTTAAGAAAGGAGATCGAAGTACTAAGTTCTTTCATTGAGTTGCAAATTCTCTTAGGATGAACAATAACATTTTTTTTAAAGTAAGAGGAACAATAACGTTCAGATGCTGAAAGTTGAGGGTGCTGAGTGTAGGGAGGATCACGTCATCCAAGACCATAAAGTTGGCTTCAATGAGCAACTCCTTACTGAACCGATGAGTTGAAGACCCTCACTTGATGGTTTGGTTTTTTACTACATTGTAACTAATGAAGTATCTCGAGTGGCACATGGTTTTGAAGAAGAGGAGGTGGTGGAGGTTGTGCGGAAAATGGCTAGGGATAAGGCACTAGGGCCAAATGGGTTATCTAGGGGCTTCTTCCAAGATGCTGGGATGTTGTAAAGGAACATATTATCAAGGTGTTCCAAGAGCTCCACGTGGATGGAAAATTCAAAAAAAGCTTAAATACTACCTTCCTTGCATTGATCCCGAAGAAGGTGGGGGCTAATGAGGTAAAGGATTATCGCCCCATTAGTTTAGGGAGTGGTGTATATAAAATCATCTCCAAAGTGTTAGCGAATCGACTTAATGAGGTGGTGGGGAAGATTATCACTAAGCCCAAAATGCCTTTGTCAAAGGTAGGCAAATCTTTAATGCGGTTCTTATTGCTAATAAATATGTGGACAGTAGAATGAAAGAAGGCGTTACAAGGATCATTTACAAGCAAGACATGAAAAAGGCGCACGATCATGTTAACTGGGAGTTCCTACTCTATCTCCTTGAGAGATGTGATTTTGGTGAGAGGTGGCAACCGTGGATCCATTGGTACAAATCAACAACTAAATTCTCTGTGTTGATCAATGGTAGCCCAACTGGCTTCTTTCATAATTTGGGATAGGGGTGTGCAAAAATTCCAAAATTTTGACTTTGTCCGAATTTCGACAAGGCTCCGACTCTGTCAGAGTTGGAATTTTCGATATTCGATATTCGATATTCGAAATCGAAATCAAAATCAAAATCATAGTTGGAGCTCATCTGAGCGCTGAATTTTGACTCCAAATTCCTATTGACAACACAAAAATATTTCTTAATTGCAGACTAGCATAGACTAGCGTAGAAAGTCTCTTCAAGCTGGCATCTCGGAGACTCTCGTCACTTTTTTATTTTTAGGTGCAGGCTTGCAGCTTTTACATGGATAGAGACTAAGACATAGTGGCAGCTTTTTGTAAAGTTCTTGTTTGGAGGGAAGTTTTTCATGTAGAGGCACACGGATAGACTTTTTTTTTTTGGTGGTGGTGGGGGGGGGGGGGGGGGGTGTTCTTGTAGAGTCAAATATGCTTTTCTGGGAAATATAAATCAAGACTCAAAGAGGGAGATTTATGTCAGCCATTTCGAATATCATCATCAAACTTCTTCAACCCCAGTAGCCTCGCCATCCCTTCCATTCTCTTCGCCTTCAGTGCTACATCTACTTATTTATGGTCACCGTGAGTTATGGGAGATCCATGCTCCGTTTTAGAGTGTTGGAAACAGAGTTTTTTGCTGTGGCTTGCTGTGCATGGGCTCAACCCCTGGTAGTTCCTGCGAGGTTGGTGTGAAATCATGCGACGTCGGGGGTCTATCTACATGAGTTGTAGTGTCGTGTTGCCTCGTCGTAGTCCTTGATTCACGTAGGTGCAGTGAAGTCATAGGACGGCACAAGGTTGCCTTGTCACTCCGAGGCTCCGACGCTTCGACTTTGAGTCTGACTCCAACAACTCCGATCGAAGTCAGAGTCTGCTCCTGATCGGAATCGGAGTCCAACTTTGACTCCAATAAATGTCGAAATTCCGACACTGTTGGAGTTGAAGCCTAGTCCTAGTTCGTGAAGCCTGAGACAAGGCGACCCATATGGGTCGTCTTTATTGTTTGTTGTAGTGATAGAGGGCTCGAACAGGATGATTTTGGCCTTGACTCTTCATGGCATTGTGAACGGTTTTTCGGTTGGAAACCCGAAGAGGGGCATTATTAACATTTCTTACTTGTTGTTTGCAGATGATACTCTTATCTTTTGTAAACCAGATCAGAATCAGGTGCAGGTATTGAAGTGAAATTTGACAAGTCCAAGATGGTGTCAATTGGAGTGGTGCCTAATTTACGACAATTGGCTCTTTCCCCTTGACGTATCTAGGTCTTCCACTAGGGGTAGGTGCAAGGATGTCCCCCTATGGGAGTCAGTGATTGAGAAAAGAGAGAGAAGATTAGCAAGTTGGAAAAAAAGGTACTTGTCAAAAGGTTGTAGGCTTACATTCATTGATAAAGGGTACTCTTTCTAACCTACCTACCTATTTTCTATCTCTATTTCCTATTCCTGCAAGTGTGGCAGGCCGAATTGAGAAACTCCAACGTGAGTTATTGTGGGGTGGTATGGGGAAAAGTTAAAATACCATCTAGTCAAGTGGAAAACGGTTTGTCGTCCTATATCCAATGGTGGAATGGGTATTAGAAATGTGAGGACTTTCAAAAGGGCACTACTCGGCAAATGGTTGTGGCAATATAATAAGGAATCGAAAGCCTTGTGGAGAGGGGTGATCGGGTGTAAATACGATGATATATGGGGGAGGTGGTGCACTAAAGAAGTTGGAAGAGCTAATGGAGTGGGGTTTTGGAAACATATTCAAAGAGGTTGGACGGTTTTTCTTTGATACACTCGCGTTTAGTTGGGTGATGGAGCCAAGATTAAATTCTGAATAGACATTTGGTGCAGTGAAATAGCTTTACAAGATTCATTTCCCTCTCTTTTTCAAATTGCCAGTATTAAAGAGGCTTCAGTGGCGGACGTCATGGGAATATCAAGTGGCAACTTCATTGGAATATCATTTTTAACAGGGCTTTGCAAGATTGGGAGATGAATAGTTTTGTAGATTTTTACACTCCTGTACTCCGTGAAGCCAAAGCAATTTACAAGAAGTTGGCTTGTGGTGGGTACCCGCCAGGAAATGCACTTTCAGTTTGCTCATTTTATAGGGCTCTTACCCAAGATTCCAATAGTCAGTTCTCTTGGAGAATGCTATGGGACACAAGGCGCCCCTCAAGCCTCAAAGCGGCCTTCTAGGTAGACAACATCTTTGCGCAAGATCCTCACAATGGATAATTTGAGGAAATAAAGGGTTTTATAGCAAATTAGTGTTGTATGTATAGGGGAGGGGTGAGTCAGTAGATCATCTTTTGTTATATTGTGAGATCGCTCGGGCTTTACGAGATGAGGTGCTTGGTAATGTAGCGGGGTGTGTCATGCCGAGGACTGTGCTGGCAGCCTTGGCCAACTGGCCAAATATTGGAGGTATGCATCAGATCTCAGCGGTTTGAAAGATGATCCCATTGTGTATCATGTGTTGCCTATGGCAGGAGCAGAACACGTAGATATTTGAAGACAAGGAGAGATCGCTAGAGGAATTGCTAGTTTTATTTTATAGCACATTATGCAATTGGGTCATTGCTGTTGATTTCAATAGCATGGTCTGTCTTGATTTCATCGTCTCTCTCGCACCCTATTAATTCAGGTCATTTCTTGTATATACTGGGCTAGGCCTATCCTTTAGGCTTTCAGCAATAAAGTTTTGTTTACCTATAAAAAAAAAAAAAAGAGGAATAAACTTGCATCTCAAAAAATGATCCATTGCGTCAACAAGTCTTCAACATTACAAGCAACTTAAATTTTAAAACATAGAAAGTACCTTAACACCAGCATTTTGGCATATTTGCACAGCATTTTTCACACCAGGTCGACAAGGATCCTGCATTGCGTTGTCTACATTAACTACAGAAACTAAAAGATTAACTTTCAAAAAGACAAGAATAGAGTAATATTTTCTCCAGAAATTTTTTATGTTGTCCCAAAGACAAGCTCTAAATAGAAAAACTGAGTCAAAATTGTTGTTGGACTTTGTCAACCATAAAAAGCACTACAACAAAGCTATGTGGACAAATTAAATAAGAAAATGTATTAAACAAAGGGGAAAGAGGTGAAATAAATTTAGACAAGAATTCTACAAAAGATACGCAGAGCAAAAGGCATTACAGCACAATGGCATGTCCATATCTCACGGCCAAAATATGATACTAAGTTTTTTTTTTTTCTATTTTGCTCCACATACCCAATAGTGGACCCCGAACCAACAAATTTGCCCTCACCCCATAGTTATAGGGGAGAAGGTGCCAATTGAGTTAAAGCTCAATCTCCAACAAGAACGTAAAACTACACAATGGAGAATTTAGAAGGAACTGTGACCAAGTCAATTGCGGAAATTATTCACAAGGTCAAATTATTTCACAAACAAGCAAATGGCACCAAATACAAACCTTGCAATATGTGAGTGTGCATGATTTTCTGTGAAAATTTATACCTTGATGCCTACAAGAGCCAGCAATACAAGATCATTCTCAGGTAATGCCCACTGATCTAGTTGGTCTTCACCAGATGGAACCTCTTCCAATTTATATGTTCTATATGCTATGGCAACACAACGCAAACTACGAGCCGCCATATTCTCAATTGCTTTCTTAAAAAACATCACCTGCAAACCAAATTGAATTTCACTGAAAGGATCAAAGCTATAACAGAAACATGCAAGAAACTTGTGCTACCTGCTAAAAAACAGGTTTATACACTTCATAGTATATATGTTAAGAAAAGCAAAGTTGCAACTATATCTCTAGGTAAAATTCTTCACGTAACAGCATATCTTTCAAGCGTAAATTCTATAAGACACCCAACTATTACTCAAGCTGAAAAGGAAAAAAGGAAAAAGAAAGCAAATTCACTCTTAAACCTTATCTTCATCCATCGGTACCAACCGATCAGTTGCATCAACATACTGTGTGCACGATGCTAAAACTATTTCAGCAGCCCCTTTCCAGTGAATATGAACTTGAGCATCAGGCTGCAAAGAGACAAAGAAAATGATAAAAAACTACTAATATATTTTTTTATAACGGTAATATTGATAGAATAGGCAAAGCCGAAGTATACAAGATGGTAGTCACTACTAGTTATATTTCAGCGTAGATGCAACAAAAATGACTTTACACAAGGATTCCCTGAATGAAAATTTTTTGGACCATGAGTGCCATACCACTTTCGCAAGTAGAGCCTATCCAGAACACAATTCTGAGACACATTTCTTATTCACAAGTAGAGCTTATCAAGTCTTCTCCATTGCACTACTTTCTTAACCCAATTGCTTATTGTAATCTTCTGGACTTTTTATTAAAAAAAGCAAGCATCAAGCATGTGAGGAATTATAAAGTTGTATATTCACTACTTTCACTAATGATTCTTGATATCACCATATCTAAGTTGTATAGACAACGTTGCTGTATAACTAAGATGTATACAATATAAAATCAAGCTACCCTAACAATTCTCATCCAGAAATAGTATGATAATGGTAGATATACATTTTCTTTAGGGAAATGTAATAAGCAACCACAAAAGGTATGAAATTAGTCGGGACGCTGTTATCGAACACCCGGTGCCAATAAAAAAAATGTCAAACAGAATTACTCATCAAGCCCAGACAGATGAAACACGAGAATATATAATATTTATAAATATTGCTGAACAGAATAAATAATATAGGAATTTACCAATACAAAGAGTAATATAGTATTTTGTTTCAGGGATCTTATTAGTATCTTCCCTAGAAATAAGAATTTTAAAGAACCCAACCAAGGTCCCATATTCAGATCTTGGGGCACTTTCTTCTACTTAAATTGGTGCCTAAATCTGTAGATTTCTCAAACAGCCAATCTGAAAGAATCTTCGCAAATGCAGGCAATAGTATCCATCCAGTTCTTACAACATTTTGTTTTGATAAGTAAGAAGTAATTTCATTGATGCGAATGAAATAGGCATAGCCTATGTACACAAGAAGTATACAAAAGTAGGCCTAAATACATTCTATGAGAGCTATCTTAAACAAAAAAACTCATGGAAACTGTTTCCATTCAGCACTATGGCTGAAAACCAGTTCTTACAATATTTACACCCAAGAGATCTGAAAATAGAAAATACATGAGCAATTAATTTTCTTAGCATCATAACCTTGATTTCTCGAGGTCATAACTCAAAAGATATCATGGCAAGGGGAAAAAAATTACAAATCCTTAAATATTTTTCTTTATATCAGGGTAAACAAAAACTAATGGATGATAGTGATAGGCATAGCCCAAGCATACAGGACATATAATAGAGGATCGCCTACACATGAGTGAATGCAAATCCTTAAATCTACTCCTGGTGTAACTCAATAATGCTTGGTTCACTTTTCTTGATTATTAACACAACTTATTTGTTAACAAAAATCTACTCATCCCCAAAAAGATTCAAAACCCAGAGTCAGAGCTTAGAATGCAAGATGATAAAAAGGGTAACAAGGAAAAGATTCCAAGCTTTACTTCCAAAATGATAAGATCCAAATCACAGTTTTTCTATCAAGTGCAAATTTCAAAATGATATAACCTATGGACAGGAGAATATCTCTAACCAACAAATTAAGTGCATCCAACACCAAAGAAATCCAAAGTTTTTTATAATTAATAAGAGAAATTTTATTCCAAGTAAATAGGTATAGCCCAAGTACACAGGATTTATACAAATGAGAACACCTACTTTCAAGCTAAGACAGAACACAATAAGGCAAAACATTGCAATCATTCCCTATTCTTACTAGATTCTTCACCCAAAAGCTTAAATTAATAAGGAAAAACTCCCTAAGTTTCGATATAAGAACGTTCACAATTATCAAAGCACCTCTAGTTCCTCTCTAATCATAAACACCAAAGTAAACTCAGGGGATCCTCATTACAGTGTTGTTGTCCCCTCAATCCCTTGCCAGCATGCAAAGAAATCCACCACATGCATAAGCATCACCCAGAAAATGCCAACCTTTGCAAAAATCTTATTCCACAACGATGTCACCACCTCACAATGAAAGAAAAGAAGATCAATAGATCCACCATCCTTCTTACGCATAAAACACCATTCAACAGCCTAAAAACCTCTCTTCCTCGAGTTGTCTATGGTTAATATTTTCCCAAGGGAAACCATCCAGCAGAAGAAAGCAAATTTTCCTCCCTGTTCTGATCAAGCTTCATCTCATATAATCTACCTAATAAATCTGAAACTTCACATACTTCCCAATCCTGCACAACTGCAGTAAATTCCACAATCCAGCAAATCAGATTGTTAGATAAGTTATAGGAATCAGCCACGGCAACCCTTTATCTCTAGAAACCCTGAAGATATTGGGGAAAATGACCTTAAGAGGTGAATCCCCACACCGTGTCTCATGCCAAAAATAGATCTCTGCCCCAACCCAGCCGATTAGATTTCCACAAACCCACCCCAAACATCCCTCTTCATTCGTACACCAACTCCCCACATCCTCCCATGCTTCAAATCCACAATATTTCTCTAAAATGCATTACTCTCATTATCATACCTCCAGAACCATTTGCCAAGGAGAGCTTTGTTGAAAAGTCTTAAATTTTGAACTCCCAACCCTCCACAGAAAACCAGAAGACAAACATTATTCCAACTCACCAAATAAAACTTTCTTTCCTCCCAATTACCATCCCACAGAAAATTCCTGTAAATCCTCCCAATTCTTTCGGCAACCCCAACTAGTAAAGGAAAGAGAGAGAAGAAATAAGTGAGGAGATTAGTCAATGTGCTCTTAATCAACGAAACTCTTCCACTTTTAGACAAGTAAAAAAATTTCCAGCCACCTAACCTCCTCCTCCTAATCTCCTCAATCATCCCATCCCAAAAAGAAACTAATTTATCTCATAAGTAACGAAGCTACCTTACATCCCAAAATATCGGCCAAATCCAGAATATTTCTGACCATACCCACTGGAACAATTTCAGGCTTGAAAAGATTAAGAGCCAGTTTGGATTCGTAGACAATATGAGTTCGTCTCAACTCATCTCAAGCTCATCATTATACTTTTACAAATTTTCATACAAAACATAAATCCCAATACAGTCTTTTCAAATTCCAATACACATTTTTTCAAGTCTCAAAACAATAATAATATTAAAAAATAAATTAAACTTATCTCAACTCATCTCCCAATCTAAATCGGGCCTAATTCTTAATCCAGAAACAGCTTCGAAGCATAACGGTAAGGCTCTCAAAACACAAAGGTGATCCCGATTGTTACCATATAGAATCAAAGTGTCGTCTGCAAAAGGCAAATGTGATACCGAAATACCATCCCAAGTCTCATCACCCACCACAAAACCTGACATAAATCTTCCTTCAACAGCTGTTTCAAGCATACGACTCAATGCATCCCTCACTATTACAAAAAGGAAATGAGATAAGGGGTTACCTTGCCTCAAATCCTGAGAGCTGTCACAAAAAGTCAACCAGATTGCCATTCACTAATATAGAAAATCTGGCCGTCGAAATACAATGATTATTCCATAAACATCACTTTTCACCAAAACAAAATCTCCCAAGAATGTAAAGAGAAAATTCCCAATTAACATGATCAAAAGCCTTTTCCTTGTCCAATTTAACTCGAGCCCATTTGGATACATAGGTGAGATGAAACCATTTCATCTTATCTCAACTCATTTGAACTCAACAATCTCACTATTATGAAAAAACTATTTCAATTCATTTCATCTCATCCCACTATCCAAACGGGCCCTAAAACTCCAAATTTTCCCAATGTTATTCTACTTACCAAGCATTCGTTTGCAATTAGAACCAAGTTAAGAATTCGTTTTCCCCTAACAAATTCGTTCTAAGACTTTGATATAATCTTGTCCATAACCACACTAATACACTTGGCTAACACCTTAGCAATGATTTTATTCATCCCATTTACCAAGATAATAGGGCGAGAATCCCTCATCTCCATTGCACTCATCTTTTTTGGGATGAGAGCAATTTATATAGTGTTGATAACTTCTCTCAAAGATCAAGAACGAGTAGAATTCACCATAACCAACTGGGCCCCCGGAGCCTTGTCCTTAGTCATGCCTCTCACCACATCAAGAACTTCTTCTTCCTCGAACGTTCTCTCTAACCATCTTCACTCAATTGATCAATGGGCTCAAACACAAGCCCATCTAACTTTAGTCTCCATGAATGTATTATATCGAATCAAAAACAGAAAAGTTCATTTCTTTTTATAAGTAATAAACTTTATTGATCAAATGCATCTAGACAAAACCCATATAACACAGGAAGTACATAAAAGAGACACCTAATTACACTCTAGAAAGCTGAAATGAAAGCAAAAACTCATGGACATTCCCACCCTACAATACAATAGAAAAAAACCATTAAACCAAAGAATATAAAAAAAAGTGCCAGATACAATCGCCATTGGGTAATTGGCAATACTACCACGATTACTAGACACAAACGACCAGGCATTCACATTACCATTTTAAGTGCAACACCTCCTTGTTTTTTCTCTGAGTTGAATGGGAAGACATGCATAACTGAAGATTTGGATCTGATGACCCCAAAATTCATCCCCAGCTGTGAAGAAAGATATCCATCATTAGTCTTAAAAAGAAAAAAAAATTACCTGAAAAGTGGCAAAAGTATATAATTAGAAAAATGAACCTTGACACCCCAAAAAAGAATGGCCTTTTCAGTTGGTGATCCAGAAACTTCCACATCTCCGCCACTCTGCAAGGTGCCATTGACAGCATTATCATACTGTTGACAGATCTCCTACTATAATTTCTGCAAAATTATTAAAAAAACGTACCTCAGGCACATACACACTGCCATTGGTATTCTGTGCAATGCCTTCGATAAGTAAAGAAGATAGCATGGGAGACAACTCGGAGTGGTTCCCAGCAGAATCAATTTTTCTCTCACCAACATAAGCCTCAACCACAGTCATCTATTAATAAAAGGAGAGTTCAGTATTAAAATACATCAAAAAACTCAATGCCCACCACCCGAAAAAAGAGTGGGGCTACGTGGAAAAAAGAAAAGACCGAGGAGAGATTTTCCTCCCAAAACATCGAGCCAGCACTCACAGCAGTTTCCTATCTCCACACCACCCAACTTAACTTATATCTATCTTTCTTTGGTCTTGTAATTGAAGTATTTAGACGTTCCCGTCTCAAAGTATTTTGACATTTCAACTGTCTGATCCCACAGATCCAGTGCACTCCAAAAGACTATAATTAACTATCAACAAAAACAATTCAACAATTCTACCACCAAAAGGCACTTCCGAGCAGTTAGATGAAATCACACAACTTAATAATTCTTATTTAATAGGTACCGACAACTTAAGAATTCACCTGATTCAAAGTTAAGGTTCCCGTCTTATCACTACAAATAGTTGTGGCAGAGCCCATGGTCTCACATGCAGAAAGCCTTCGCACCTGAAACATGACTTCTGTTATAAAATTACTAACAATCAGAAATCAGGTGTTTTGTGAAAAATATAACGTAAGCACAAGCATGGAAAATTCCATCACTGCATACCAAGGCTTTATCCGCCATCATTTTTCTCATAGAATAGGCGAGGCTGTGTCATAGTCAAAGAAAACAATACGTTAGTTGCAAAATTTGGGAAGAAGAAAGAAAGGCTGAACATTTGACATGTTGAAAAGGGAGGTTTAGTTGTGCAAAGAGTGAAGGATTGTGGAAGATGATCTCATATTGTTTGTCGTATATGGAAAATTATTAGTTGACAATACTTAAGCACAAAGTGCCAAGGCCAAAGTGCTTCAGCCACCAAAAGAGTGCATAAAGCACAGAATTTTTAGTGTGTAAAAAGCATGCTTTTGTAGTTTTTTGAAAAAACAAATATCACCTCTTAGACTATGTCAACAACACAAGCCAAGAAGAAAATGGGCAATGTTGGCATTAGCAAGCTGTTATATATCCTAATTGGAAGGCACTAAAGGATTGAGGAAAAAATATAAAGAGCATGGGTCGAGATGAAGGAAAGATTAAAAAGGCAATGATAGGCGGAAAGGAATTAGATAAATAACATGAGGCATTCTAAGCTGGAAGTCTTTTTTTTATAAGTAATAAGAAAATTTTATTTCTAGTAAATAGGCATAGCCCAACTACACATGGGATATACAATTAAGAGATACCTATTTACAAGCTAGAACATGAAACTAAGAAAAAATAGAGCAAACATTCCCATCCCTTACAAGGTTTGAAGCCCAAAAACCAAGAGTACCAAGAAAAAAGACCCTTAATTCTCCTAAAGAACATTCACGATTATCAAAACATCTTCTATTTCTTTCAACCATTAAGGATACTGCATTGAGAAAACCCAAAGAGAGAAAACCCTAACCCTATTGCCGTGACCCCTAGTAGTCACCCATAGCCGGCGAGTGACACCTCACCGTCGGCACAGACAAGGTCAACGGACTCCAACGACGATCCTTTCTCTAGCGACCCATATCTAGCCATCCACAGACTTCACCACATTCTACGTAAAGAGTCCAATGGCGCCATTCCAGCCGGCATGACTCCTCACCGCCGTCACAGACAAGGTCGACGGGCCTCAATGACTTCGCCGCGGGCAATCCAACGTCGGTCCTATCTCTAACGACTTGGTCTTTTGAGGTTCTCTCACTATCGGGTCCCTTTCATCGACGCAAAGAGAGCCTCTTGCTCCAGTGAATCTACTGGCACTTCTCCGACGCCACCACCATGCCACCGACAAAGAGAGTCACCGGATTCCAGCAAGTCTGTTGAGAGTACTGCGGCAGTCTCTCCAGTTGTTTTGTGAGCCGTTTACTTCAATGCAACAGAGCATTTGTTTTGTGCCTGCTATCATCTGCTTGACCATTCATCAGGAATGAAGATTGGGAAGATCTGATAGGAAACTTTGCTACTAATATGGGGGAGGTGGTTCCTTTTTGGGTGGAATCTAAGGCTTCTAAGTTATTACCAAAAGCATGGAGGTCCTCATTAAATATTGTAGAGAGGAGCAAAAGGTTTGGAGTTCACTACCAATGGTTCATAATTGTATAGGATGGATGGTGGCTACAATAGAAGCAGTTCTAAAGGAGGGAAAAAATTCAAAATTCTCAAAAGACATGCACGAAAGGGATCGAGCATTTGTGGCTCAACGATGCTCCAATATTCATGGTATGTATCTAACTGTCACCAAACATGGTGGAGGAGGCCAACGGAATGTCGTAGCCATTCCACAAGGGCATGAAGGTCAGGGTTGGGAGAAGTTTGTTGTTGAGTTATGCAGAACTGCGGATATGTTTTTTACCTTTGGATCAAGAAAAGAAAAACAAAAGAGGACATCTGATACAAGCACAACCAAGGTGGCGATGCAATCATGTGCGGTTGTTTTGAAGTGGTATGCAGATCATGCAAGCTCAAAACCAACTTGTTGGGATGCATAAAACATTAAAGGAGATGGAAAACTAGCTTGTCGAGGTGAAGACAACGATCATTCTTTTGTCTACGAAGATAGATTTGCTTTCAGTTGGAGGCAACATGGTTGTAAGAAACAAGTCTAAGATAGGCCCAAATCCTTTAACCTTAGATAAAGGAAAACGGAAAATTGGATTCGGCCCTATCCCTATAACCAAATCCAAGAAAGTGTGGCGGGTTAAGAGGAAAAGCGGGTTATTTGAAGTGTTCTCAACGTCAAGTATTGGTGTTGAGACATCCGTAATGGAATGCCCTTCACCACAGGTGATTCAAAAGAGACCAAAAGTTAGTGTGACACCCTTGGTCAACCCCGAAAAAACTATGGCTTCCACGTCAAAGTTGAAAGATAATGGTGTGATGCCGAGGTCTGAAGGAGTTGTAGCATCCGTTGACTAATTGAATAGACTTCCAAAGACCAACCCTCTAACTTCCTTAGAACACCAATTCCCCCACATTTTACCATGTAAGGCATCCACAACAGTTCTCCATAAAGCATTACTCCAAGGTGTTACCTCCAAAACCATTTACCGATAAGAGCTTTATTGAAAAGTCTTAGGTTGCAAACCCCTAAGCCCCCTTGTGAAACCAGAAGATAAATCTTATTTCAACTCACCAAATGGAACTTTTTATCCTCCCTGGGTCCATCCCACAAGAAATTTCTATAAAGTCTCTCAATGATTTTAGGAAAGAGAAAGAAAAAGTAAGAGGGGAGATTGGATAAAGTACTATTAATAAGAGTAACTCTACCCCCCTTTGACAAGTATAACTTTTTCCAACCAGCTAGCCTCTTAATCTTCTCAATAACTTCATCCCTAATGGAAGTTGATTTATGGGGGGGCTCCTAGAAGAAGAAGAAGATATTTCATAGGGAGTGATGCAATCTTGCAACCCAAAATATTGGCCAGATCTGAAATATTCTTAACTGAGCCCACCGGAACAATTTCAGATTTGGAAAGGTTGATTCTCAAACCCGAAACAGTTTCAAAACAAAGAAGAAGAGCTCTCAAAGTTCGGAGATGGTCTCTATTGTTATCACATAGAATTAGAGTGACATCAGCAAAGAGCAAAGGAGAGACCATTGTGATGCCTTGGGACTCGTTTCCCACTTCAAATCCCGACAAAAAACCACCTCCAAGAGCCGCATCAAGCATACAGCTAAGAACATCCATCACTATCACAAAAAGTAAAGGAGATAAGGGGTCTCCTTGTCTCAAGCCCCAAGAGCTATTAGAGAACCCAATTGGGTTGGCATTTACTAAAACTGAAAATCTGGCAGAAGAAATACAAAATTTGATCCAAGAACACCACATCTCTGAAGTCGAATCTCCAAAGGATATAGAGCAGAAAATTTCAATTGACATGATCAAAGGCTTTTTCCATGTCAAGTTTAACAAAAATTCCAGCTTTCCCCATTCTTAAGTGACTTTCCAAGCATTCATTTGCAATAAAAACTGAGTCAAGAATTTGTCTACCCCTAACGAAGGCATTCTGAGACTTTAATATGATTTTATCCATAATCTAGCTAATGCGATTAGCTAGCACCTTAGCTATAATTTTGTAGACCCCCGTTCACCAAGTTTATAGGGCAATAATCCCTCAATTCCTCTGCACTTGCCATTTTGGGAATGAGACAAATGAAAGTCGTATTAATACACTTCTCAAATTTCTAATAAGAATAGAATTCACTGAAAATTTTCATAAAATCTTCCTTCACAATGTCCCAACAAGTTTGGAAAAATGCCTTAGTGAGGCCCTCCAGACCCAGAACCTTATCCTTGGTCATTCCTCTAACCACATCGAGAACCTCATCAATTTTAAAAGGTCTCTTGAGCCAATCAGCACTCAACTGATCAATTGATTCAAAAGGAAGCCCATCCAACTTTGGTCTCCAATAAAACTTCAAAAAAATTGTTTTTACGATGAGAATTTGTCATCTTGTGGATAAATTTCGTGCAATTCTAGCCTTCTTTTAGCTAAAGGATTCGAGACTTTTGCCTCCATGAGATTTCCTCCATAAGCGTTAGCTTCTCAATTTCAGCATAGAACTCTTTTTTTCTAGCTGATTCCTCTGATGAGATAGTGCCCGTAATCTCCTTTCCAAAATCTGAAACTCATCTACAAGCTGCTTTTTTTCTATTCGAAACATTACCAATCGTCTCCTTGTTCCAACTTTTCAGATCTTTTTTCAGCACCATGAGTTTGGAAGCAAATACAAAACTTGGGTGTTCAGGAAAAAATGTAGGAGACCCACCATCTATTGATCCTCTCAACAAAATTCTCATCTTTCAACCACATATTTTTGAATTTGAAGTAGCTTTTGCCTCTGATAATTCCACCACAATCTAAAGAATAGGATAGTGATCAGAATCAAATTTTTGCTGTCTTTTTTGCCTTGTCTCCGGAAATAAAACCTCCTAGGATGGAGAAATCAAGAATCTGTCAAGCCGTGAACATGCTCTTCCATTTGTCCAAGTGAAGTCTCCCCCCATCAAGCGTATATCAATCAAATGAAGCTCGGAAACAAGATCCCAAAAATCAGACAATAGTTTTGGAAATTTGAGAGGCACCACCTCGCTCACAAGGGAATCTAGTGACATTGAAATCACCACCAAAACACCATGAAAGATCCCACCAACTGTAGAGGCCAGCCATCTCATCCCACAATAAATTTCTACATGAATCTAAATTTGGCCCATAAATATTAGCGAAAGCCCATTAAAGTCCATCATCCACATTTTTAAAGTGACAAGACACTAAGTGATTTCCCACGTACTGATTTATTAGAACCAGGCTCTTTTATCCCACATGATAATGATACCACCCGAAGCACAATTAGAAGCTAAAGCAACCCATCTCGCCCAACAACAGCTTTAAAGGCTATTAATTATTGAGTGATTAATAATCTTCAATTTCGTTTCTTGAAAACAGACATCAGTCTTCCATTGACGCATCACGTTCTTCACATGTAGACATTTTCTAGTCATTTAGTCCCCTAACATTCCAAGACAAGACCTTTGGCTTCGTTGTAAACCGCTAACAGCCCTCTCGTTGCCCTTGTAATTGCAAGAGTTCCCATTCCTGGAACTATAGTTAATAGTGCATTCCAACCTTTTCAATTCCCTCTTTCTTGGACGAAGCCCTGGCCAACGCAGGTTTATTAGCCTCTACGGCAATGAATAATGCTCTGAATTGTTCCTCATAACCGTCGCAAGAGATCCCCATACAAACTTTAAGTTCTTCTACTTTTCTCAATACCCAATCTGAAGAATTAAAAGACCAATCTATCCCAGGATTCATGGCGCATAAAGGGGCTCAATCTTGATCATCCTCTTCAACAGGTTCCGCTAAAACACCAGAATCAGAGTCATTATTTCCACCAATAAATAGTTGAGAGTCACTATTGAATTGAGAACAAGGGACCAGAGGCAAGACTTTTCAACTCCTGATAGCTCATTGTTGAGTACTAGGTCCTTCAACCTCTGAATATCAGGTACCTTCTCAACCCTCGAATGAATCCCTAAAGATTGCTCAGGATCTCGCGAGTAAGGAGGATTAGAAGTAAGAGGCCCCCCTTGGATCGAAGCTACCTTTGAGACTCCATCCATGGAATCTCCCTCACCGATCGGTCTATTCTAAACATTCGCTGACAACTACAAAGGAGAAGGCGAAGGCTAAAAGGAAGTCGCCAAAATGAAAGTCCCTTATCCGTGGGAGAACAACCACGCGACGCCGGGAAGTCACTAGATGATTCACCCTTCTTAGTCAACTCCTTCTGTGAGATCGGAGTAGTCATCGAGCCGTAGTGGCGATGGGTTGGAACATGACCCGTTTATGATTTTGTTGGGGCAGAAACATTACCCGTTTAGGGTTGGAGTATTTTCTGGTGCTGGTGATGGGCCTAACTGATGGGCCACCAGTAGGCCCACTACCATTAACTGCTTTAGGACTGGATCCAAGTGATGAAGCTAAACGGCCAAGGCCCAAAATGCTTTTCAGCCCATCATCAACCATCTTTATCAAAGAGTTCACCTTCTTCAGCCACCCCTGCAACTCAACTCGCACGTGCCTAAGAGTCCCTTCAACTTCTCCTAAGGTCTACAGCTTCTAGGAAGACCAACCGACAACTCCAGGTTTGGCAAATGAGAGCGCTTGTCCCCAACGAGGCATTCTGAAGTTCATTTGCTGAAGAGACCTCTTGCTGCTTGCGAGAATAACAAATGAAATGGGAGTGGTTATTACTGAAAGCCATTGGGATCCTAAAGAGTTGTCGAAAAAGAGCTAACTCGAGAAGAAGACACCCCATAAGAATGATTGTTCTGTTTCAGACCAGAACCAATAGAATCTTTAAGGTTGGCTGAAACACCTCTGTTTTCAGAACCAGGAATAGAGGAGCTAGAGCCAGTCAGACTTCTACACATCTTTGCGAAGCTAATCCAACCATTTCTCATTTCACCTCCGAGGATATGATGATGAGACCTTTTCTTTTATCCGATCCAATAACAATAAGTTTCACAAATCTACCATGAGAGTTTTTACTGGTCTGAATCAAGAAAACTCTATTACCTTATCTTCTGGTCCGGTATGAACCTCTAATTCTTGAAGGTTTTAAACATTCTTCGATAGCCTTAGACAACCATTCAATCACCTCCCTACTGATAAAAAGAGCCTTCAAGAACTTTTTGCATCTTTCAAGAAGGCAAAAGGTCCCCCCCCCCTCTTCTACTAATAACAAATTTTTTGGCTTCAATTCAAACGCTATCCTCCATGCTTCAGCATAACGCAAGAGAAGAATCGAGAACAGACACAAGGAAAGGAAGGGCAAGGGATAAGAAAATGAGGAAAAAGCTGAAGGAATCTTGAAGGAACGAGAGAAGGGGATGAGAATGAGAGGGGATTATCTTCAGCGATGAGCGCCAGAGATGGGAATACAAAAGGACTTTAGAGAGAGAATTATGTTGAAATTCATGATGTGCACCATATGGAAATACGAAAGGACATTATACAGAGAGAGAGAGAGAGGAGCGCCCAGTTCCCCACATTGCCCTACCAAGAATCCTGAGCTGGAAGTGATATAACTCCCAGAAATATGGAAAACAAACGAAACCAGGTTACACATTAATGAAGGCCAGGTAGATTTACGTTAACGTAACAGCTAACGGAAGCCCTTCAGGCACTGCAACGACTACGATGGTGACCTGCAACATTGAAACATATGTATAGATCAATAAATTACTCTATACATTTTATACGTACATACTTACCCATGAGACACTAGAAATTGGAGAAATAGAAAAACACATACAGCAACAATAACAATCTTAATGAACCCATCTACTGCATCAGCAAATTTTGTTGTGCCTGCTTGAAACTGAACCTTTCCATTTGTGTTTTTGGAAGTGCCGGTAAAATATCTGCATACATTTAACTTAAGAGGTCATCATTATACTTCACTATCTCACAGAGAGATTTGTTTATTTTTTTATAGGTCAGAGAGAGAGATATTATATATATACACACACATATAGACAGAGAGAGAAATCAGTCCCAATGTTTACCTGACTAAAAGTACAACCAGGACAGAAACAGCTACCGAAAGTCCAATCATACCAATGAACGTCACAACACCATTTAGGCGTACCTATAACAAGTCTTTTATAGTAAACATAACAAGCAAAGCATGCAGTTATCAGAAAAATAAAAATAAAAATAGATAAAATAGCGGACCTGCAATGGCGTCTCTTCACCAGTGTCTTCTGAAACACTGGCCATGAGCAATCCCCACTCAGTATTGATCCCAACGCTTGTTACCTAAAACATATAAAAATAATTAAATAAAAAGGAAAATATAAAATATGTAGCAGCGAAGCAAGCTGACAGAAAAAGAGAGAATGACAAGAAATTTTATTTTAGCAAGTTGAACTTATCAAAAAAAATTACTTTAGCAAGTCAACTAAAAAGGTTTCATTGTTTGGAATGGCAAGAATAACTAGATATTTAACTTAAGAAGGAAGTGGTTTCTAAAACGAACAGCCATGCAGTTTTTTAAGAGAATAAGAACAATCATATATGAAATATAGAGAAGCTAAAACAAATCATCCACGTGAGATCATGCTATATGTTAGGCTTCATAAACGGGAATGCATGTAGCCATCCAAACATAGAGGGTGTTGATAGAATAGCTTTTAATTGTCAGACTTTTGGGAAACTGAAGACTTCTATTTTTCTACAAATGGTTTGATCTGGATATTGTATCATTGTTCCACATCAAATTATCATGTTGATGGTCCTAAAAGTTATTAGGAAATTTTTTTGTCTTGTAAGTAAAAATTATATATTTTTAATACGAAATTAAACGCAGGGGCCACGTGAACACAGGCCCCCACTGCCACAAATTATGACATAGGCTCTCCCACTTGGGGAGACCTTAGGTGGGAACCCCTCCGGTGTGCAATGGAGGTCACCAGCCTATGCCATGGGCCTTCTTGATCACCAATCGACCCCGTCCATGTACACTGGAAAAAAAGTTATTAGGACATACAGAATGAACTAATTAAAAGAGTTAATTCTCACTTCCCATATGGCTTGAGAAGATTAACACAGCACACAATTAAGAATATCATGATAGTAATAAACAATGAAAATGAAAGAGCTAAGTAAATCTTATTTTACCAGCATGGTGCCACTACCATCTGCAATTTTGCAGCCAGACATCAGAAATGGATGTCCAGAATTCTTGTGAACCTGAAAGAAGTACGCATGAAAAAAGAAAAAATAGATTTATAAATTAAAACTATAGGATCGGTAGGAACACTCACAATCTTGCTCTCTCCAGTCATACTTGATTCATCAACTGCGAGAGTGACCAGAAATTAATACTCCATCAGCAGGGACCTAGAGAAAGAGTTAGAAGGTCACATCGACTAAAACTTTACAGCACAATTGTAACACATAACAAGAAGAACAATAGAGAAACATGTACCTGATCACCAATGTTGAGAGGCAAGACCTCGCCTACAACAATATCATATATAGATATCTCAATTCTTCGGCCACCCCTAATAACCTATAATAGCAATTTTTCGAATATAAATCCAAAATGAGAACAACCAAAAAAGGTAAAAGCGAAGCTAAGTATAGAGCACATAAAGCTATAAAAAAAATACCTCCAGATGGATATTTCTCTTCTCTTCATTTAGGTTTTGGAACTGAAGAGATTGTTTGTAATCACTTATGGCTGTGTAACAAAGAATCAAGAAGAAAATGGGCCAAAGATTAAAATACTAAAAAGTGAATGCAGAGACGGCTACTATGGTGATTCTTAATCCTACCAGGTAGTAAATAATAAAGAAATGATACATAATAATTGATTGGGAATTATAGACTTTGTTGGTAACTGTTTCTTGCTTTGAACCAGTTATTATAAAAGCAATTTTTGCTGACAGTTTTAAAATATTCATGGAAAAATTAAGACACAAAGCATCACAGAGTAAAGGATTAAGATTTATAACTCAATTATAAAAGGTACCAGACATTTGGATAAGTTTTCACAACAGAAATTTTATTTTATCTTTTGACAAGTAAAATTTATTAATGTGCAATAGGCACCACCCAAGCACAAAGGAAGTATACAAGTCAAAAATCTATCAAGAAAGAAGAAAAACTTGCATCAGCAATTATCATATTTTTACCACATAAGTAATTGAAATTCATTATAAATCAAAAGCACACCAACTATAAAGAACTCTGATTGGCACTGGGCCACTGGCTGTCCAGAACAGACACCAAATACACAGATTTATCCAATAGAACCAAACATCTAGGCAGAAAAAGGACAAGAAACACAAAACTTGAAAAATAAACTCCCCTGCACACTATTTATCCACCATCCAATCCCAAAAAGCTACAACCGCCCAAAGCCCATCAAGAAAACACCAATCAAAATGTTCTAGCTTCAAGACCAATCCACACAAAACCATTCCCACAAACCAGAACTTCAAGACATAACCACCAGCTTGGGCTCCATTAAACATCTAGCAAGAATGTCAATGTCAAAACCAATAATAATGCAAATGGGAAAATTTTAAGTTTCAATAAATTTATTAAAAAAAAAAAACTCAAACCAATCTTATACAAGCAGGTAAAGAAGGAAGACTGTCTAAATTTTTTATCACTAAAAGAATGTCTAAATTCAATAAGAAGACATAATAAAAACCTGATACAGTTGAGAAAACATTACATTCAAAGTAAACTACAGGTGTACCCCTCCAACAAAATAAAGTTATCCGTTGAAAATGGAACAACAATTCAAAGAAATACTTCTGCTGAAGCATTCAATTCATACCTGTAACAACAATCACAAGAACCACTGCAAAAGCAATACCCCCTCCATCATACCACCCTTCCTTAATACCCTATAAAAGAAAATTGAAGAATTGGCATATCATCTTGAGATATATAAAGATAGAGATGTCTAATATATTTGACAAGAGAAAACCAGTATCAAAAGTTCAGAACAAAAGGCTTAAAAAAAAGGGAAAGCAAATCTGAAAGAAAATAAAACCAGAGAGTGAATTTCAGAAACAAACAGTGGTCAAAAGCACAGCAGACATAGCCATCTAGCAACTCTTAAAATGAATCTCGATCTATTCCATGAACTACACACTATAAGGAATAGTACAGGAGCATAACCCATCAGTGCACGAGGAATTATAGAACAGCATCAGGCAGGCAGGTTGGCTGATCATACAGATCCAACTGTATGCTTTTATGAAAAACACTTGGAAAAATGCAACTGCTACTTCTAGTTACTTTCTAAATCTTTTATGTGAGAGTGTTAGCTAGGTTTTTCTTCTTTGTTGCTGGTCTGAGGTCTGTTTTTCTTGAGTTTAACGAGCAAGGGGACTGTCACAGCTCTCATTCTTTTTAGATAGGCACTTTGTTGCAATGATTCGTGTAGCTTCAGAATCTAAGGTGTTTGAGGTTAAGAGGGAGGGTCTTGCGGTGATCATCACTAAAAAAGGGTGGAAGGTGGTCCAAAGCATTTGGCTGAGTTTAGACATCACTAGGTTTTGTCAAGCTCCCTAGAGGCTGGTTACAACGCAGGGGGCTAAGGATGCTACTCTGCTCACCAAGATGGGCACAGGGGATTCACCTTTCAACGTTGTTTTAATTTCCAAGGTCCACACATGGCATTGGTGGAGTTTTGTGGGGATGGACGTCGGAATACCATCCTTATCCCTAGTGACAGCAATGGAATGACATGGTTGAGACTGGCATCGGTCTTACTGGAGGTTGGCAGGTTTGCTATGCCGAAGGTAAATGCCGCCACCGTGTCGAAATCCTACAAGGAAGCTTTGGAGCTTCCGTGTGCTGAGCTCAACGCAGAGAAGCCTGAGGCGCTTTCGACACGGGAACTGCTGCATTCTAATCGTGACAGCATAGAAAAGGAAGCTATGAGCCTGTCTGTGGTCAGAACCGTCGAAAGTGGAGTGCAGAGATATGTGTCTAGTCTAATGGAGGAAGTGATGGGTGTGAAGGATGATATTTCAACACTGAGACAAGAGTTTCGGGCATGGGCCATGAAGATGGAAGAAACGATGGGCTCGGCCTTGGCCCAAGTCCCGCGAAAGAAGAAACGCCGGGCTCCCAAAACCAAAAAGAACTCTAGGTTGGGCCGAGAAAGCCCAATCTCAATGCCTGTTGCAAACGGGAATATATCGCAAGGGCCGAACTTCGAACTGGGTTCATCCTATGGGCTGGTCAACAGGCCCTTGAAGCCCAATACACCTCCGAGACACCGGACAGATGAACCTAACCTTCAGACGCCAATCATCCCTCCCGGCGACGTCTACTGTTCCTCACTGACACCCACAGATGAACGGATTCAAGCCGATAGCCTGATGCCGAAGATTTCTGAAAGCTTGCCGACAATTTTTGAGATTGGACCCCCTCAGACAGCATTGACGGAGATTTCTGCCCCCCCCCCCCTTCTAGCTTCCTTGGCAACGCCGGAAATTTCTAGGTTGAACTATGCTTCGATGTTTTCTTCTCCAGTAGGTTCGCCAAAGCTTCTAGTGCCCGGACCTCCTCAGATAGGGTTGCCGGAGTCCTATGGGTTGGTCCCTGGGCCGTCGATGGCAGCTGGTCTTAAATCTTTGTCGTCTGTTCCAGCTAAGGAAGGAGCATTGGTGGTTTTTGAAACAGATTAGGGAGGTGATCCAACTCCTCTTAACTCCCTCCATCTCAATCAATCAAATTGGGTTATTCAGACTACATGGAGTATAAAAGATATTGTTGGAATTTCTTCTTCGGGTTTTGAAGCTAAATTTCTAGCACTCCTTACTGCTGCAGAGGCTGCCTACGCACAATCCATTGCTGATCAATCTACTTTCTCGGCAAAGAAGAATGGTCATGAATTGAAGAAACTTTCTTGGGACATGAATGATTATGGAGGTGAAAAGAGCTCTAGTCGGGAACGTTTTAAAGGGAGGGGCAAGTTAGTTGGTCTATGAAGCCAAAAATAATCTCATAGAATGTTAAGGGGCTGCATGACTTCAATAACTGACTCTAAGTCAGGAATTTACTTAGACAGTGGAAGGGGGATGTTATTTGCCGCCAGGAAACCAAGTTGGAAGTTATTACTACTCAACTAATCCAAAGCCTATGAAGAGGGCAACATGTTCGATGGTCTTACCTCCCCGCAAGGGGTGCTTCTAGGGGAGTCTAGGGGAGTCTTACTAATGTATGATACAAGGGTGGTCGAAATGGTGGATAAGTGTGTGAGAGAGTTTATGGCTGCATGTTCCTTTATGAATGTGATGGATGGTTTTAAGTGGGCTTTCGCTGGGGTCTATGGACCTAATCTAGATCTGGAATGAAGTTTTCTGTGGGATGAATTTGCTGGTTTTCTTGCCTGCTGGGAGGTACCCAGTTGTATTGGTGGTGACTTTAATATAACGCGCTTTCCAAGTAAAAGGTCAGGTGCCTCTCATATCTCTAGGCCCATGAGTGAGTTTTCTAATTTCATTGCAGAACAGAATCTTGTGAACATCCCTCTAATGGGAGGTACCTTCACATGGTCTAACAACTGTGAACGTCATTCCTGGTCGCGGATTGACAAATTCCTTCTTTCCCCTGAATGGGAATCACACTATCCGGATGGAGTGCAAAAAAGACTACCCTACTTATGTTCTGACCACTTCCCAATCATTCTAGATTGTGTAGGGATCCAAGGCGGTAAAAGATACTTTAAATTTGAAAATATGTGACTTAAATATGATGGTTTTGTTGACAGAGTTAAAGCATGGTGAACCTCCTATAATTTCGAAGGACATCCTAGCTACATTATGGCAAAGAAACTGAAAGTTTTAAAGCAAGATTTGAAGCAATGAAATGAACAAGTCTTTGGCAATGTGTACCAACAGAGACGCTCTCTCTTGTAGAGGAACTCCAGGCAATGGAGGGCGAAGAGGAAGCGAGAACTCTTTCTGAAATAGAGACAACTCGCAAGGATCAGGTAATTGCTAAACTTGAGAGAGTTACTCTATTGGAGGAAATCTCATGGAGTCAGAAATCTAAGGCAGTCTGGCTTAAAGAGGGGGATAAGTGCACAAAATTCTTCTATAGGGTGGCTAATTCTCATAAGAGGTACAATTCCTTAGACACCCTAATGGTAAATGGGGTAGCTTCATCAGATCAAACAATGATCAAGAATCACTTGGAACAATATTATCAACAACTCTTATCTAAAGAACACAGTTGGCGACCAAAGGTAGATGGCTTATCTTTCTTAGTGTTAGATCCTCAAATTGTAGGCTGGTTAGAAAGACCGTTCATGGAGGAGGAGGTATGTAAAGTTATCAGAGGAATGACTAGTGACAAAGCTCCAGAGCTAGATAGTTTTACTATGGGCTTCTTTCAAACCTGTTGGGAGGTGATCAAGGAGGATCTCATGCATGTCTTTCATGACTTTCATGCCAATTCGAGGTTTGAAAAAAGCATAAATTCTACCTCTATAGCTCTCATCCCTAAAAAGACGGGGTCCTTAGATGTTATGGACTACCGCCCCATCAGCCTTGTGAATGGAGTTTACAAAAACCTATCCAAAGTGTTAGCAAACAGATTGAGTGTGGTGGTGGAAAAGCTCATCTCGAAGACCCAGAATGCCTCTGTTAAAGGTAGACAAATTCTAGACTCAGTCCTCCAATGAAATTGTTGACGGTCGCCTCAAATCTTAAGATCCCAGTTTGATTTACAAATTGGACATGGAAAAAGCTTATGACCATGTCAATTGGAAGTTCTTGCTAGATTTTCTTTCAAGATGCGGCTTTGGAGACAAATGGCAAAAATGGGTTGAATTCTGTATCTCATCAATTTGATTCTCCATCTTGATAAATGGCTCGCCGATGGATTTCTTCAATTCCTCACGTGGTTTGAGACAGGGTAACCCTCTCTCTCCGCTTCCTTTCTTATTTATTATAGAAGCCTTGAGTAAGATGATTGAGAGATTGGTGGATGCGGGATTACTTCATGGCATTCCGGTTGGGAATGGGGCTCTTTCCATCTCCCATCTTTTATTTGCTGACGATATGCTCATCTTTTGTGGTGCACACTTCGGACACATTCAAGCCTTGAGGAGGCTTCTACTATGCTTCGAAGCCGTATCAGGCCTAAGAGTCAATCTTTCTAAGTCTACACTAGTGCCAGTGGGGGTCGTTCAAGATGTAGAGTTTTTGGCCACTTCCTTGGATTGTCAGGTTATCCTCTTTACCCCTCACTTACCTTGGTCTACCATTGTAAGACTCCTTTAAATCTGAATGGGGTGATTAAGAAGGTACAGTGTAGACTGGCCTCTCAAAAGAGGTTATATTTATCTAAAGGGAGAAAGCTGACGTTGATTAAAAGCACTCTCTCAAACCTCCCCACCTACTATTTGTCTCTATTCTCACTTCCTACAAAGGGAGCTAATTGCATTGAGAAGCTACAGAGAGACTTCTTGTGGAGTGAATGGGGAAGAAGTTCAAATTTCATTTAGTTAAGTGGCCAACAGTGTGCACTCCAAATTTATGGGGGAGGCTTGGGGATTCGTCAATTGGTGAAATTCAATCAAACTCTATTAGGTAAATGGTTGTGAAGGTACCAAAATGAAGGGGAGGCACATTGGAAGTCGGTAATAAATTCCAAATATGGTGTGTCCCGAGGTGGTGGGTGTTCGAATGAGGTCCAAGGCATACATGGAGTGGGCTTGTGGAAGTTCATAAGGAAACAATTGGAGTTTTTCGGGGTCAAAGAATATCTTCTAGTAGGGGATGGTTCACTACAGATTTTGGCATGACAAATGGTGTGGAGGCACTACCCTCAAAGACTCATTCCCTATTATCTTTGATCTCGCCAGAGAAAATGAGGCATCAATTGCAGATCTTGTGGTTCTTTCAACTGGTACCCGTCAATGGAATAATGAGTTTGTGAGGGATGTCCAAGATTGGGAGATAGAGATTTTTTTGGAGTTTTTTGCGTCTTTATACTCCTTTAACATCCCTAGAGGCACAGGGGATAAGTTGCTATAGAGACACTCTAATAGAGCTATCTTGTCAGCCAGTTCTTACTATCAAGCCCTTTCTACTCCCAGACTACCCAGATTCCCATGGAAGAGTATCTGGCAGACGAAAGCGCCATTGAGAGCGGCTTTTTTGTGTGGACAACAACCCTTGACAAGATCCTTACCATGGACAACATGAGGAAATGCCGTATAGTTGTGTTAAATTGGTGCTACATGTGCAAAAAACACGAAAAATCAGTAAATCATTTGCTCCTCCATTGCAAGGCGACCAAAAAGTTGTGCGATGACTTTTTCACAAGACTTGGCTTATCATGGGTTATGCCGCTTCACTTGGTGGATTTTTTAGCCAGTTGGAGAGGTCTTCGAGGTAACCCACAGGTGGCGGCTATATGGCGTATGGTCCCTATATGTATGTGTTGGTGCTTATGGAGAGAGAGAAATGCAAGGAACTTCGAAGATTGTGAAAGGTCTATAAACTCATAATTTTCTTTTATAAGACCTTGCTTTCTTGGGCGAGATATATTACTTGTAACAGACTTAGTATCCATGATTTACTTTCTTCTTTGTAACACTTACTAAGTTTTCATGAGTATTCCTCCAGTATACCTGGGCTTAGCTTTTATCTATTAATGAAATCATTTTGATTACCTATCAAAAAAAAAAAATGAAAAACACTTGGTTTGTTTACAAAAGAAAAAGTATATAGCTAAAAAAAGCTAGTCTTTCATTTTTTTAAAGACTCATCATCTTGCAATGAAAGAAAAGCACCACAAGTTACAGAAGTTAATGGTTCAGACCCTCATCAAATTCTCCCCAATGCAAAGACCAAAAGGCATAATCTATCATGTCCCTGCCAAAGCTCACCTCAGTCACAATACCCAGGGCCAAAGAGACCACTGCTGCTATCATCAATATGATTAATGTGGGGTCTTGCCAAGCTTCCCAAAGAAACCTCTAAGAGAAACAATAAAAAGGATAATTTATATTCACTTCTTCAACAAAGGAAAGGTAATAATAGTACTTTTTTATCA
Source organism: Platycarya strobilacea (assembly GCA_036898215.1). NCBI lineage: Eukaryota > Viridiplantae > Streptophyta > Magnoliopsida > Fagales > Juglandaceae > Platycarya > Platycarya strobilacea. Next base: position 4,849,487 of record CM072555.1, read on the forward strand.
GTGGAAAAGTAATAATGGTACTTTTTATTATTAGTGGAAAGGTAATAATGGTAAGTTTTAAAAGATCAAATTTCTGATGAACTTTACCCAAAAACTCCTCCCTTTTTTCCGGGGATATGTGTTTGATCCGAATGCATTCCTCCGCTTCAGTAAATCAGCCTCATTTCCTTGAATCCCCTTCTCTACACTTGTTTTTAGCAAATCTGATAGCCCACTAACCTGGTGTAATGGTAGAGACAAAAGATACATAAGAAACTACACATATTGAGAACCACCAAAACAGAAATCAGAGCAAAAAAAATAATGGAAAACTTGCCCCTCCATATTGTTCCAGAATTGAAACATCATGATCCCTCGACAATAAACCAAGTTGTTCTTGTCTAATTGCAAAATCACCATCGGGGGGTAAAGGTGGTTCCGATGTTCCTGACAGTTGAATGCAGGATGTAAATCATCACAAGTACAAACAGCACGTATAACATTTTTAGATGAATGACCACACCGCAAGAATGCAATTAAAAAGCAGTTCTGTACCACAAATCACAGTTCGCAAACAGGTAAAATAGTAAAACGATCAAAAAGGATGAGAGCATAAAAAATGAATCAAAAGTTCAAACAACACGTCCAGCATAGATGATACTTAAGCTTAAACTTCAACCCTGCAACAGCACATGATCAGGCAGCAACGAGAACATCTCCAACCAGCATAGGATAGAGGAAGCAAGACCAACAGAATCAAGATAGTTATCAGAAAATAGTCACAGAAGAATATGTGTAAATATATGATACAAACAAAACCCCAAAAGAAGGTTGAATTCCAAAGAAAGAAATGCCGACAGCAATACAGCTCACAAGGACCTCAATAGCACAGACTACAAGAAAAATGGACAAAAGTAGGGGATAATATCAGGAAGGATTGGTAAATCCAAATCGAAGTAATGGAAACAGAAATCTGTCTGTTGAGAAAAGAAAAAAATGAAGCAATGGTTTGTCTGCTCAAATCCATTTTTCAGTTTCAATAATGTCATATGATCAACTGCCAAGCAGACTCCACTTGTTACTCCACATTAAATGGTTGGCAGTGCTGTGTAATTTTGTAACTTTGTAGGAAGCAATCATGCTAAAGCAGAAAAATATGGGTTCACATATTAAGAGTAATCTGAGACAACAAGAACGGTAACAATGGAAAATTTATAATTATGGTAACAGGTTATGACTCGGTAAATATTTGAAAGGAAAAAGAAGTAAACTGCTGATAAAAACCAAAAAGTACATCAGAGTAGAAGACATGAAACTGTAGAATTTTGTGTGTAAGCAAAGCTCAAACATGATGAATATCATAATGTCATGGACACAAGAGCACAAGTCTGGTGACAAGAGACAACAACAAAATGAGCTCGCTTTCAGATTTCATTAAAAATTAAAAAGATAAAGGACAGGCAATACAGATGTACAAGTACCATTTTCTTGAGATAAGCCCTTCTTGAAACGATATGCAGCCTGATATAGCAAATTTCACGATTCAGAGATATATTCCAGCAATAAAAAGAGAACAAGAAAATGAGGCCTAAGGAATTCTATTACTTGTATGGCTTGAATATTTGCTTTAACAGTCCTTATTCTTTGCATCTTCTCTTCTTCCCTTTTCAAATCCAACGTGTAACGAAATCGACGAGAAGCATTTAGAACAAGTGCCGCTTGCTACAGATGACAAAATTGAGTTAGTCTAAGCAATACAAAAGCAATGATGTCTTCAGATTACAACAAACTGATTGCATGTAGTGCATTGCATGCATTTTAGTTTTCATTTTTATATATATTTTTTATTCTGGAAAATGTTAGTACTACGCAATTAGAAAAAAATTTTATATAACATAGGCTTTTCTAAAAAAGTATATTTTCAACACTTTTTTTAATTTTTTAAATAAATGTAGGAGAATTATGCTTTTCAACATTTTCATGTGAACATAGGCTTTTATGAAACAATTTACGCTTCTAAAAGACAAAAAAGACTTCTATTAAAAAATATATATTTACAGGTACAATCCTGGACCCAAACCAATTTTTAAACCCTGATTCATCCGGTTTTGGTCCGGATCCCAACCCGGAGTGGGTTTAAGCCTCGGGTTCTGGATCAGGTATACCCAGATATCCGGTCCATAACCCGGGTGAACAGTCCTGCCACAATGAGATAACAGATTGATCCACTGATTCCCCATATTTCTTGCGAAGAAACACCAATCGAAAACAATTAATCCACGCTTTGCTCAAAAATACAAAATCCACGCTTCCCAAAATTATCCAAAGTCAAAATCTTCCCTAAAGAAGCAAACAAGTCGAATAACGCAACCTTTGAAGGCACCTTACTCTTCCAAAAGGAAAATGGTATCTACACAACATTTTTCACAACAAATTTTACAACAATGAGTTAAATAGAGAGCAATTTTATAAATCAGTTTATAAAAGTAATATTACTTTACAGAAATGACCTCATCTTACAAAATTTTTTTTTTTTTAAGTAACCCTCATCTTACAATATTCTGTACAAATTTGTTCTGTGTATCAGTGCCCCTTCCAAAAACCCTTCCAAGGAAAAGAGTGAAACCCATTCGGCCTGGACAGCGTCTTATACCAAGAATTAACTAAAAACTTCTTGTTACCAGTAAGCATCCAGACCAAAACATCTTGATGAAAAGGCAAATCAGAGAAGATTATGGAAAATAATAGAGGACTGAAATGCGACAACGTACCCTCCACCGGCGGAGACGCTCGATTGAGGCTTTCTTAGTGATGCTAATATGGAAAGGATCCAAAGACGACTCCTCGTCGCGGTTTTGGTGGCCTCCGGAACGGCTTCCCCCGGCCTCCAAATCGTCGTTAGGTGGGCCAGTAGACAAGCTCTGGAGAACACTCATTTCTAAACTCATTTCTGTTTGTTACGATGGAAAAGGATGAAACCCTACTTTCGAATCGGCAGATATAAAAGGCTCTCTTCGATTAAGGTAAAGGTACGGTGGAGTTTGTGACGAGGGTTTGGGATGCACCACACTACCGAGTTATAGAACTTCCGTGTAGGTGTGAAAAGAACCAAAAGTTTTAGAAGAAAAAAACGTAAGCAGGATATACTCCGTAGCACTTTAGCATATTCATTCGCCGTTAGGAAGCAAGTCGGTGCTGTGATAGTGGACCACGCGTTGCCCTACGGTCCTAAGACTCCAAACTCCTACCCATGACTCTGGGGATTTTGAGTCTTGACTTTTGAGTCCTTTCTTTTTCTATTTTTTTCTTTTTTGTATAATGCCGCAAATTTTATATAAACAGCAGTGCTTAAAAATATAAAACCCATAGCACTTGGATTCGCTTTTATTAAAATTCAATTTTAATTAATATAATCTAGATTTTAATTTTTAATCATTTTATTTACATAAGTTTTTATATTAAAATAATTTTTTTCAAATATAATAAAAAATAATATAACTAATATTTGACTTTAATTCTTCACATCAAATCTTCATATTAGATTATCTATTTATGAAAATACTTAATAATAAATAATTAATAATTAAAAAATATTTAATTATTTATAATTATTAAATTAATTAATTTGATCATATTTGACTATTATATTAATTTTATTAGATTTAACTATTCTATCTATTATATATTAGTTAATAATTATATTTTAATTAAATTATGAGTTTAAAAAATTAAAATTAAAGAGAAATTAAAGTAAAAAGAGAGTAGACAAAATAAATAAAATAAGAATTTGGCAATTCTATCTTTGGCAAATGTTTTAACTTTATAGTTTATTTCAGTCAAATTATTTGGTCTTTAAACAATTTAATCTGGACCTAAAATAAGCTCTATTATCTAAATTCTTAATGAATTTGATTTTTAATTAATCCAATAAGGATATACTTATAATGCACGAAATGCACACGTAATTTATTTGGTTCGGTTCAATTTTAGACAAAATATATACTACCGATTGTATATTTTTAAAATCGATTATGCACCAATTATTTTCTAAAATTAGTAGTTTTAATTTTATCGATTTCGGTATTATTTTTTTATTTTAAATTATACTTGTTAAGGACGTATTTTGTAGCCTAATTTCTCAGTTCCCAATCGACCGAAACCTGCAAACGTAAGGAGAATGATGATTGGGGCTCGGGACCGCTCCAACGATCAAGTTAGTAAAAGAGAATATGATAAGAGAAATTTGTTAAAGGAAATGTCAGAATGCACCTCGTTTTGGATTCGGTCTAGTCTTATTTATAGGTGTCTGTATTTTTCCTGAGATGCGGTTTTAAGGTAAAAGATCTATTAGTCAGGACATCACTCAATCGCCATCCTTGAGAAGAAAAACATGTTCTGATCATGCATGTCTCATCTTATTAATGAGATTTTCTCCCAATCAATGCTCAACCAGATCCTTTAGAAGAGGAACATTAAATGCGGCCCTATCTTCATCCAGTCTAGTAATTAATGATGCGTGTTTATAACATTTGTACATTTAAGAGGGAAAATTTGTAGATCGGCAATTGTCCGGTTGTTCATAAATGCGGGAATGACCATGATGTGAGATGAGATCGCAGAATATGCTAATAAATGCACTGTTGTTCCTGGCATTAGCGTATTCTCGAAGCCGACTTATTCTCTTTTTCTCTATTCGTGGTAGCTAGTGATTCGGGTTATCTCTGATTTTAGTATTTCCAGTCGAGTTCGAACATGTGTTATCCGGGTTTAGATCACGGGCTTCAAGCCCAACTCTTTTCTGGTTTGGGTTCGTTACCAACTATCATTTCAGTATCTCGCGAATTTTTATCGAAGGCACTTCAATGGAGATTTTAAACGCTTTAGGGATACTGTCCTCCCCTTCCTTATTCATGTTCTTCTTCAGCACTGGATGTTATTTTCCTACTTCCCCTTCCGAATTGAAATATTTGGTCGAATATACCCGGGCGGTGCCAATCGGTGTGTTGCTTCATTTACCGGTTGGACTTCTGGGGATGATTCAATTTCTGATCAATTAATCTTGGGTCGCAATCTTTCGTATTCTGTGTTAGGCATTCAATACCTTTCAGAGTTTAATTATTTCGTCGTTTCGATTTTTGAACCGTCGCTAACTTTTTTGGTTGTGCTGTTGGCCTACGATTAGCTCGTGATATTCACGCGTGGATCGTGATTATCTGATCTGTCATTTCGGCGCACGCTTCTTACCTCTGATTGGTCAATCTCGAGCATGCCCCATATTTCCACGGGTCATATCTGGTGACATGGCGTCGATATCGCTTCGTTTCCCACTCGTCTTAAATTCGGTTTCTGGGTATAAATTACCCAGAAACCTCATTACTGTTCTTTCTCCTCTAATTAATTCTCATACTCACTTTTTGCTACCTCCTCTTTGACATCTTCGGACAAGCTCCGCTTCTTGGAAACCGAGCGGATAAGGTCTGAGGCGAGGAGGATTGTCCTCGAAGCCCGGATAGAAGCAACCAACACGGCAGGGGTTGAGTCATCGGATGGGGAGGATATCGACCGAGCCTTCCAAGAGGCTCTAGATCTTGCTGCCGACCTTTCTGGTGGTGCCATGCCTTTCACGCAAGTCTTTCACTAAGAGTCGGAAGAACAAGTTGCCAGGACAAACCAATTGCCTACTACCCCTCATTCTTCTTCCGAGCGCCACTCTGATACTTTCGAGGGCGAGGATGAAGTTGAGGGTAAATCCGATTTTGGGGGCGATCAAGGAGGAGTCAGCCTGCAAACAGGAGTAGGGTGAAGACGAAAGATGCCAAAGAGGGGTCGGACCCGAGAAGTCGGGTGAGACTGGCATTCCAGTGGAAGTGACACGTGGGGAGACCTCGAATGAGGTGGGCAACCTTTCGTCGAGCTCGACGGATTCCCTGAAGGTCCACTCCCTACTTTTGAGAGGAGTCGACTTCAGGGACTCAGTTCGATGGCAGACAAGCGTCTCCGGACTTGGAAATTCTTGCCCGACCTCTGTCCCCTTTTCGGTTTCGGAGTGGGGTTGCGGTACTTGGTCCTTTTTTTTAGTCGGAATCGGAAGAAGGGGATCAGGCCGACAAAGCTACTTCAGAGCGTCCCTCGTGTTTTAAGCAAGCTAAGGTGGATGCTTCCGAGTGGGTGGCTAAAATGCTGGAGCCTCTACTGACACAGGTTTGACTCGTGGGTTTTATCAGATTTATGTAGTTTTTTGGTTTCGATCTGATAATTTCTTTTCCTTGTGTTCAGGTCGCTAAGGAAATATCCCAGGCTGTGGGTTCCGAGTTGGCAGAGCTCATTGAATTCAATAATGAGCTCGAAACCGTCTGCAAGTTCGAGCTTTATAAGTTGCAGCAAGCAAGAGACCAGCTTGAGTTATCGCAAAAAACTTGCGGGGGTCTAATCAAGACGGTAGAAGAGTTAGGGGCTGACAAGAGCAAGCTAGAGAAGGCCAATACTTCTCTTCGAGTTGAATTAGAGGCGGCCCAGGATTCGCTGGCAATAGCTCATCGAAGGAACGCCCGCCTCGTAAATGCTAGATCGGCCACCGAGCAGGACAAGATTCTTCTTCAATCTGAGTTGACTGCTCGGACGGCGAAATTAGCTGCCTTTGCCCAAATTCTTTCATTGAGGGAAGAAGAGCTGGCGATTTCTGAGCGGGCTCGGGATGAGGAATTGGCTGGTTAGAAGCATGCCCGATAGGCTTTAGGGGAGGAGCTGACAAGGTCTGAACGAGTCTGGGCTGCTTAAGAGACCGAGCTGGAGGAAACCCGTCATGCTTTGGAGGATGCCCATTCGAGAATAGCTGATTTTGAGCAACAGATATCTCGAGTGGTGGCCATTCGCAACTCAGCCTAGGGGTACGGTTATGCTGAAGGTCTCCGTCGAATAGGAGCCCAGCTTTTGATAGACCCTCAGCTCAACCCCCACAACATAAGTTTAAAGTCTCTTCGTCTGGACCGAGTTGCGAAGAAGTTTGTGAAGAAGATTGGAAAGCGTGGTTACCCACCTTTTTTTTTTGTAACTGATACTTTGGAATATATAACATTCGAGACATTGGCTTCTCTTTAGATGCTCTTACTTCGGAATATATGACATTCGAGACATTGGCTTTCTTTTTAGATGCTTTGTTCACTTTATACCCCGTAAATTTTTGGTTAAGTGTAAACTCAACCAAGAATTTTTTTTCGAGCGTAATGTGTGTGTTTGAGGTGGGTTAACCGACCTCCCGGGATTCGAGAGTCACTTCGCGTGGGTGGGTTGACCGACCCCGCGGGATTCGAGATGAGAATTGTGTATAACTTATAATGCATTGGAGATTAATAACGAGAGGCTTTTTATAATTTCGAAAAGTAAAATACATCGGAAAATGTTATGCATAATACCTTTTAAGCCACTTACTGTTTCAGGGGTGTGGTAGGTCGGTCCCGAAACTGTCCTTGAGTCGGTAAGATCCGAGCCTGTTAGTTGCCGTTACCATGTAGGGCCCTTCCCATTTTGGTCCCAGTTTTCTCTGTTCTGATGTTGTAATGCCCGTTTGTCTTAGTACCAAGTCTCCGATTCTGAAATTTACGCGGTTTTACTCTTTTATTGAAGTATTGTTCTATCTTGCGTTTGTTGTTGTCAACTTGGATGAAGGCTTATTCTCTTCTTTCTTCTAAGAAATCCAATCATTCCATCATTTTAGTATCATTAGTAGTTGTATCGTAGTGCTGAACTCGTAGTGTAGATATGCCGATGTCGACTGGAATTACTATCTCGCAGCCATATGCAAAGGCGAATGGTGTTTCGCTCGTGGAAGTTCGGATTGTTGTGCGATATGCCCAAATGACTCCTGATAGTTCATCGGCCCACGCCCCTTTGTGCATTCCAAGTCTTTTTTTTTGTGTAGAGAGGATAGTTTTGTTGGTCGTCTCAGCTTGTCAGTTAGCTTATGGGTGGCCAGGCGAGGAGTATTTCATTTTGATTTTCAGCTCAGAACACCACTCTCGATAATGATTGCAATTGAACTACTTTCCGTTGTCGAATATGAAACTCTAAGGTATCCTGAATCGGCAAACAATCGATTTCCATAAGAATTTTGTGATGGCTTGAGAGGTGATACTGGCGAGGGCTTCGGCTTCTACCCACTTCGTTGAATAATCCACTGCCACCACGATGAACTTAGTTCTGCCCCTCCTAACTAAGAATGGTCCTATGAGATCTAGCCCCCATTGATCAAAAGGCCATGGGGATGTTATCGAAGCGAGTTCCTCCGATGGGGAATGTAATATCGAGCTATACTCCTGATATTTTGGACATTTCTTAACGAACTCTTTCGCTTTTTGGAGCGCATATGGCCAGTAATACCCTGCGCGGGCAGCTAGTGTCTTTGCCCCCATGTAAGCCCCGCAAATTCCTTCATGGATTTCGACGAGTATATACTGTCCTTCCTGTATAGTGATCCGTCAATCAGAGAAAACCTGGCTGATCTATTCCTTATTTTGCGTGCTTGGTCCGGGTCAGGGGGTAACGTGTTTGTCCGGAGATATTTGATAATGTTAGTCACCCAGTCGGGATCTAGGCTGCTACCATTCTAACTTCATTGTCGATGGAGGGCGTGTCTATTGTCTTGACCTCTGTGTTCTCTAGGGGCGGGTACTCGTCCTTTCCTGATGCTATTTTTGTCAATCGATCTGCCAAATGATTTTATTCTCTTAGGATCCGTACTAGACGGAAGTATCTGAATCGATCTCTTTCGGTGCATACTTGCTCCAGATATTTTTTCAGCTTTTCGCTCTTTGTGATGTATTGACCGAGTACTTAGTTAAATACTATTTGAGAATCGGTTCGGGCTTCCAGTTCCGTCACCCCAAGGATCCGGGCGATTGCCATTTCAGCTATGAGGGGCCTCATATTCTGCTTCATTGTTGGTTACTCTAAAAGTCAGCCTTATAACGTAGTTGTGCTGGGAGCCCTGGTTAGTGATGATATGTACCCCTGCTCCGCCCTTAGCTTGACATGACGATCCGTCAACATATAGCTGTCATGGCTATTCCTGGGGTTTATTGGGGATCTCTTCTAGGAACCCCACGTATTCTGCTATGAAATCCACCAGAGCTTGTGCCTTCATTGATGTTCTTGGTTGGAACATTAGATCAAACTCGCTTAGCTCGATTACTCATTTGGCCAATCAACCGGAGGTATTAGGCTTCTGAAGAATAGTTTCGAGGGGCTGATCAGTCATAACTTTTATGGTGTGAGCTTGGAAGTAAGGATGCAGTCGGCGTATCGCTGTCAGTAGGGCGAATACCATCATCTCCGTTCAGGGGTACCTGGCGCTTTGAAGGGCTCTGCTAACATAGTAGACACTCCTCTGTCCCCAATTAGTTTCTCTTACTAAGACCGTAGACGTTGCATGAGGCGAGACTGCTAAGTAAGCCACAAGAGTTTCTCCGGGAGCTGTTTGGCTAAGTAGTGGAGGGCATGTCAGATAGTCTTTCAGTTGTTCGAATGCTCGCTCACACGATGCGTCCCACTCATGTGCTTTTCGGAGGACTTGGAAAAAGGGGAGGCATCGATTTGTCAACCTTGCTATAAATCGGCTGAGGGCGGCGACTCGTTCAGCCAACCGTTGGACTTCCTGCAAGTTTATTGGGGAAACCATTCCGAGGATAGCCTGTATTTTCTCGGGGTTGGATTCAATTCCCCGTTCAGAGACCATGTAACCTAAAAACTTCCCGGATTCGACCCCAAAGGTGCACTTGGCGGGGTTGAGTTTCATTTGGTAGTGTCGCAGAATGGAAAAAGGCCTCCCTTAGATCCGCCAAATGGTCGTTAAGGCAGTGGCTCTTGAATAGGAGGTCATCGACGTAAACCTCCATGTTTCTTTCGATTTAATCTTTTAACATACGATTGACTAACTGTTGATAGATCGCTCCTGCATTCTTGAGCCCAAAGGGCATGGCGATGTAGTAATAGAGTTCCCGATTTATAATGAATGCCATTTTTCCTCATCGTCCATACTCATTTTGATTTGATTATAAACCGAATATGCATCCATGAAACCGATGAGAGAGTGCCCAGCGGTTGAATCTACAATGAGGTCGATGTGCGGCAGAGGGAAGCTGTCTTTAGGGAAATCTTTGTTCAAATCGGTGAAATCTACACACATTCGCCATTTCCCACTCGTCTTTTTTACCAATACAACATTAGACAATCATTCCGGGAAGTAAACTTCTTGGATGAATCCGGCTGCCAAGAGTCTGTCAACTTCTTCTGCTATGGCAACATATTTTTCGGCACATAAGCTTTTTCTCTTTTGTTTAACTGTTTGGATTGTCGAGTTGACACATAACCAATGTTCTATTATGGACTTGTCGATTCCGAGCATGTCAGCATGCGTTCAAGCGAATACGTCTTTGTACTTGATGATTAGATTCTTGAGCTCTGTGTTTATTCTAGGATCCATTCTGGTTCCCACGTGCATCGTCCGATCCGGGTTGTTTTGATCGACCGGAATCAGTTCTAGAGGTTCGTTGGCTTCTGCTTGACGTAGTGTTCTTTCATCCCTAATTTCTTCGTCCCAAATTGCTTGTGGAGGAGCAGGCGGGAGCTCGGCGTTCTCGCATCCCAGAGAGATCGTAGCCACGAAATTGACTTTTTTTTTTCAATTATCGAGCGGAGCATTCCCTGGAGATGATTTGTTCTCCTTTGACCTCACATATTCCTCTATCGGTCGGAAATTTCATCTTGAGATAGTATGTAATAGTGACTGCCTTCAGATTATTTAGGGTCGGCCTCCCTAAAATGACATTGTATGAGGAGGGAGCTTTTACTACTAGGAATTCAGTCATGACCGACATAGTTTTGGGTGCGGAGCCCATCAAGAGTGGAAGTGTTATCGTGCATACGGGGTGTATTGCTTTACCCGCAAATCCTTTAAGGGGGGCTTGGATGTGCCGAAATTGGTTGTGGTCGATTCCCATTTGTATAAAGCCTCTCAAAACAAGATATCGACTGGACTTCCATTGTCAACCAGTATACTTTTGACTATGAAATTGGCCACTAATACTGATATTACCAACGCATCATCGTGTGGAAAGGCGATGCCCTTTTCATCCTGTTCGCCGAAAACGATTGGCTCTCCCTTAGGGCCCGGGTCTCCTTATCTCAACGTTCTTCCCAGAGTATAAATTTCTTCATACCTAGCTATTTGTGCATTCGCCCTTTGAGAGGAAGATGTAGTTCCTCCTTGAGATGGTCCTCCAATGATGGTTCTGATCTCGCCCGGCGTGTGACTAGATGTGAGTTCGCTTCGGTGTCGGCTCGATTCTCGTTCCCGAATGAGGGGGGACCTTGATCGGGTCTTTTCTCTTCGACCGCTTAGCTGTTCATTTCTTTGTCTATTCTTCAAAGCCTGGCAATATTCCGTATTGTGGCTGTGGTCTTGTGATATTCACAGTACATATTTCCCCTATTTCTTCTAATGGATTACCGTTTCGATTCAGATCGGTTCTGGCTTTCCACTGCCGAGTAGGATTGGGGCCATGGTGATAGTCTGTGTTCTCGTGGGGAACCTCTGCTTCTTATTTCATCTGAAAACTTCCTCCTGACTCGATGTTGGCTGGAACTTTTTTCGGTATTGGTCGCTGTTCGGTCATACTGCTGGTGTTCTCCTCGTCGTGGGGCTACCAGGGCTTCAAGTGTGTCTTCAGCGTTGATGAACCCGTAAGCTTGATCCATAAACCCATTCAAAGTTGTGGGAGTTTTACGAGCTATTTCCTCCATGAAGGGGCTCCTGGGCCATATGCCACCCAGGACAGCTGCTAAGGTGATCTTTTTATCCTTGCTGTCGGTCGTCATTCTTTTTTTGTTGAACCTGGTTAGATACCCTTTCAAGTTCTCTCTCTCACATTGTTTGATGGTTAGTAGGTACGCCGCGGGGGGCCTTCTTTTCTTGCTGGCCATAATTTTGGTGGTGAAGAGTCGGGCTAATGTTTCGAAACTGTTGATTGATCCCGGAGGAATGGTTCCGAACCATGTCCTAACTATTCCCTTCAGTGTTAGAGGGAACGCTCGACATGCTACTTCGCCGAGATAGCTATGCAGACTAACATGTGCTTTGAAGGCTTCCAAGTACTCTACGGGATCCTAAGATCCATCATACTGCTCCACTTGCGGGACTTTGAATTTGGACGGGAGAGGGACAGCCAGGACATCTGCACTGTAGGGTGTCTCTATGCTCCCTTGCGAAGAGACGTGCCCTTCAGCCGGGTTGATTAATTTCGTCATTTTAGCATACTTGTCTCCTAACTCTTTTAATTCGGTATGCATCCGGCGTCGTTCTCCTTCGGAGGCCTCGTTTTCCTCAGGATGTCGGGAGCTCATGTTCTCCTCGGGGTTGACCTCGCCACGGGCCAATATTTCTTCACGGGGTTGCCGAAGGGCAGCATTCTCCTCTCTCAGCTTCCTCACAATTTCTTCTAGTGCTTCTAGTTTCTCTTCCATAGCCGAATCTAAACGTTGATTGTGTTCAGTCGTCTAGGATAGTGGTACGGTAGACATGCAAAAAATACGCTTATCAAACTCTCTGATTCCACAGACGGCGCCACTGTTAAGGACGTATTTTGCAGCCTAATTTATCAGTTCCCGATCGACCGAAACCTGCAAACGTAAGGAGAATGATGATCGGGGTCTGGGATCGCTCCGACGATCAAATTAGTGAAAGAGAATATGATAAGAAAAATTTGTTGAAGGAAATGTCAGAATATACCTCGTTTTGGATTTGGTCAAATCTTATTTATAGGTGTCTGTGTTTTTCCTGAGATACAGTTTTAAGGCAAAAGATCTATTAGTCGGGACATCACTCGATCGTCATTCTTGAGAAGAAAAACCTGTTTTGATCATGCTTGTCTCGTCTTATTAATGAGATTTTCCCCCAATCAATGCTCAACCAGATCCTTTGGAAGAGGAACATTAAATGCGACCCTATCTTCATCCAGTCTAGTAATTAATTATGTGTGTTTATAGCATTTATGCATTTAAGAGCGGAAATTTGTAGATTGGCAATTGTCCGATTGTTCATAAATGCGGGAATGACCATGATGTGAGATAAGTCTGCAGAATATACTAATAAATGCACTGTTGTTCCTGACATTAGCGTATTCTCGAAACCGGTTTATTCTCTTCTTCTCTATTCGTAGTAGCTAGTGATACGGGTTGTCTCTGATTTCGATATTTCTAGTCGAGTTCGGACACGTGTCATCCAGATTTAGATTACGGACTTCAAGCCCAACTCTTTTCGAGTTTGGGTTCATTGCCAACTATCATTTCAATACTATATTAGTCTATTAAACTATTAATATATATTAGTATTAACTATAGTGATTAGAATAATTATATATTAATATTTGTTATAATAAGTTTAATTTTTATAATTATATCATTAATAGTGATAATATTAGTATTAATAATATTAGAATAACTATTAATAATTTTTGAGTTGTATTAAAAAAATTAACAATTATAAATCAAATATACAATATAAAATATAAACAAAATATGAAACGGTAATAAATATAAAGAGTAAAAGTAAGAGAGAAGCAAACTCAGTATGTTAACGAGGTTCGGTCCCACTGCCTACGTCCTCGCCTCAAACTACCTCTTGAGGATCCCCAAATCCACTATTCAATCTCTTTTAGGTGGAGATAGAAACCTATTACACCTTTGAGCAGCACCGCTCCAAAGAATCCATGTAGAACACCCTCTACACTTCCAATCACCTCACACTTGGTGATTTAACTATTCACCATGTAGAACACCTTCTACACTTCCAATCACCTCACACTTGATGATTTAACTATTCCCTGTATAGAACACCTTCTACACACATAAGGGTTATACACACCCTTTTACTGATACAAGAATTGATAGTGGGTAGGCTATCAGAAAACACTCCTCAATGAGTGAAATAAAAACAATACAGCACAAACTATATCTCTTAAAATAAATAAGGGTTAAGGCTCAATGCTCAGAGAAGAGAGAATGAAAACTTTGAATGAATGTTGTATGCTCTTGGTGTTGTAAATGTGAAGCTCTCAAATGATCTATTTATAGGCATATGAGACTTCATATTCAAATTTAAAAAATTTCACATGTCAAAAACATCATCATTTACTTTTCAAAAATTTCAAATCAAATCTTTTTACTTTTTGTATGTGACAAAAGGAACACACTTTACTTTTCAAAAATTTCAAACCTAATATTTTACTTTTTGCATATGACAAAAGGAGTACACTTTACTTTTCAAAATTTTCAAACAAAAATATCTAACTTTTGCATAAGTCAAGAAAAGCATCCATCACTTTTTAAAATATTCAAATAAAACATGCACATGTGAAAGATGACAATCAATTATCTTAATATTTTCAAAATTCAAACCTTTAATCATGTCATGCACATGTGAAAGATGACAATCAATCATCTTAATATTTTCAAAATTCAAACATTTAATCATGTCATGCATATGTGAAATATGACAATCAATCATCTTTCAAAATTTTCAAATTTAATTTTCAAAATATTCATGCACATGTGGAAAATTTATTTTAATGCTTTATGATAAAATATTAATTTTGAGCCTTAATCCTAATTTCGAATTTTTAAGAGATTTATAATATTATTCTATGATTTTAATGTGAATTTGTTCCCTTCTTGCTCATGCTTGGTTACTTGATGTGCTTGATTATATTGTGTGGACAACTTGAACTTGAGACTCCTTTAATTTTTGAATTCATTTGTTATCATCAAAATCCATGTGTAGATTTACACGAAACTTGAAATATTGAGTTCAACAGTAACTGGGAGGTCTGTTCCTCTATCAGTATTACGCTGAAATTAGGCTCCAAAAACTTAAGTGTCTTTTGGAAACTTGGCCCTCTTATGATCTCTCCGACAGTCCAACTTCTAATGCATGGTAGATGCTCTTAGTGTTAAGATACCGTTTTCAATTTTAAATTTTTTGATGTGGTGGTTACTTTCTGTTCTAAACTTTTGACAAGGGTCTAGTCTTTCCAATATTGAGACTCTAAAATTAAATGGTTCATAGATTATAAGGGATATACATCTACTCTGTTCAATTTGATGACATTTTACACACTCTTAGTATTTTTTATACAGACTCTGTATTTTTGATTGGTTCATTATTGTAGGTGTTTTGTGACAACTACTTAGATGGTAAATATCATGTGCCATATGCGCATAAGGACCTAGCATTTGGTCTTCAGCTTCAATCCTACTCCACTACAGTATGATTCATCATTTATTACCATCTGGAAATTGTACTCGTTTAAAAAATATGGCAGTATGCTTTTCAAAGTCATGAAGACCTTCGCATGCTCTCTGAATTATTTATTTGAAGCTTCTAGCAATGGTTGTTTTATTACTCAAGCTTATTGATGGTAGTCCTTTTATGTAATGGTTTGGTGTTGATGAGATAGCTTTTCGAAAATGTTGGCATCCAAAGTTGTGAAGGTGGCACAATGGAGAGGAAAGATGAGTATGATAGGCTTGGATCAAAAGCTCTATATGCTTTCATTTATCCAAATTTTATGATCAATAGGTACCGTATTTATAAGTAATGGTCGATCTATTTGTTACTTCCATGGATTTGTTCAGCTAGACTGTTTTTTCTTATAGTTTCGGCTCTATCTGTGATATTAGATATGGACCTTGGATGGATACCAATCTAATTCTTCCACCAGGACCCAGGAAATGTAAAGTGGTATATGACTACTTTATTGAAGCTTCTCGTAAGGTACTCTCTCTTAAATCTTCAAATAGACTGTTGCTTATCCATAATTCGCGCTAGTATGTATAGATTGAAGAAAGTTACATCTAAAATCCATGATGGCATGTTGTAAGTTGGTTCTTCCCAGCCCATAGATGTTTATCTCTTCATAGTTATTGGCTCTGCTGTGTCCTGTATTATATCGGATACTGAGTTTTTTTCTATTTTGCATGTGCTTTTTTCTCTTTCTTTTGAGGGAGGGCTCTCATTTAATGGGATAGTCTTGACTCTTAAATTTTATTTTTCAGACAAATCTTTAATTTTCGAGGCATGATATGTTTTAATGTATCTGAGTCCACGTTGCCCGCTGTGTTTCACACATCAGATTGAGTTCAATGTGTGCAGGTTTCCCAGTTGAAACACTACATATAAAAATAGTCTGCTTTGACATCGAAGTTTCAGGCACGGACTGTAGTTTAACTTTATGGCGTCGGTTATGTATCATTATAATGTACATGCTCTATACATTTTACCTACCAATAATGTTATACTGGCACACATTTATGTTCTCAAAAGGGCAACTTCGTATACTTTGATGTTCTAAAAAAGCTTAGATAGTGTCTGGCATAGCCGTCTTCTGGGGATGGATTGCAGAGTATGAGCTAAGTCTGTTCAAACAGAGACCACACTGAGATAAGTGTGAAATATTTGTTTTCTGTTGCGTGTGGCTTTTGCCAGGGGATATTCAGTGCTTATAACCTTTTTATAAACGTTGGCCAAAACCAAGAAAAGAAAAGAAAAGGTTGCTAGTCTGTTTTATATACAAAAAGTACTGCAATGTTTTAGCCTAATTGGATATCATTTCTGGTGCAACAATGTTTTAGCCTAGTGCAGTTATTTGAAAAAAAATAATAAAAATTGTGCAGATAGAAGATATTGTGCTGTGCGAAGGTGTTCAAAAGGGCCTCGAGTCACCGGCATATTCAATTGGAAGATTTGCTCTTACGGTTGAGAAGGCCATGTACCATTTTCATGGTCTACTTCATAAAAACCTGACAAATGACTGCCTGGTTTAGTAGATATATATCATCATGTAAGGACTTTCATTTATTTTTTCAAAATCTTCCCGGTTAACTTCAAGCACGCAGCTTGATGCCAATTGTTTACCGTCTTTATTTTCACCGTTCTTTCATGGCAATTATGTGCATACATTATTTTAGAGGTTAAGGTCAACGTAATAGAAAAGTCCCGGGGGTAGGGGAGGAACAAAAAAGGAAGCCATGAAAATTGAGCTTTCACTCATCCGACTAAGCTTTTCTCAATGATTTTAGATAAGGAAAACATTAGAGACACAAACAAATCCCACAAACAAATCTCGCATGATGACGTGCCACATTTTTATTTGATCTCATTTCCTTCTCTCTCACCCTCACCCACCCACACCCCACCCTGTGAAAGTTCTAGTTTTTTTTTTTTCTCCTTCCCCTTGGTCTCCCTCTTCTCTTGCTCCCTTACTTTCCCATCCCACGAGGTCGATGCCCATAACCAGAATCTTTGGAGCCCATTGACGTGGATGCAGACTGCAGTCCACTGTACGATAGTTTTGGGAAACATTGTGCCGTTTGCTTTCTCGGTTTTTTGTCGATCGAAATCGTCATGGTATACAATCGTGCATTGTCATTTTAAATGAAAAAATGGGCGCTCGCTAACAGCTACGTACAAAAGTCGATGGAGCTAATAGACAACAAGCTTGTAGTTCAGGATCACATAATTTCTCTCAATAAATTTCTCCCTTTTTTCTCTATTATCTTTCATGCCTCTCACTGAACTTACCTAAAATTATTTTAGTTATCTGCCCAAATACCTAAACCAATGAGTATGGGAGGGAGACTCTTCTACCTGGAAAGAATGTAGTGTTGCAAATTCCAGACCAATGACTTGATGAATTACATGACTAAAGACGATAGATAATGAGTATGAACAAGATTAAATAATCAATTATTTAACCTAAAACTAATGAAAAAAGGTAATGGAAACCGTGGTTAAATGCCACTAACAAGATTAAAAATAGCAGCCCTCTTTGAATAAAAATTAAAAATTAAAAATTAAAAAAATATATTAAAATATTATTTTTTAATATTATTATTGTTTTAAAATTTTAATAATGAGATGAGAGAAAATCGCTTATGTATCCAAATAGGACAAATCAGTTGACAAGGAAAATAAATCACAATGCCATTCATCCCAGTATAGTGTAATGACATCTTTAGCAATCAACAGGAAACAAAAATACGGCCGGATGGTTTGACCAGCAAAGCACAAATTTACGTTTTCCAAGCCAATATGCAAAAGAATAATTTTTTTTTTATAAGTAAGAAATAAATTTCATTAATGAGGGTGAAAAAGGCAAAGGCTAACTATATAGGGAGCATACAAAAGAACATTTAAATACAAACTAAGAGCTAAAAATTAAAGACAAGAAATCATAAACATTGTTTCTATTTAATAAAATAGCAAAAAATCATAGCAATAAAGTATACATGAAAAAATCCAGTAGTTCCGCTAACGAACGCTCCTTGTTTTCAAAGCATCTTCATTTCTTTTCAAAGCATAACGACACTATCTTCCACACTATTGCCACTTGCAGACAGTCTCGTATATTCCTCCAACAACCCAACAAATCCACCACCCTCCCCAGTATAACCGAAGCTATGGCAACCATATGAAAAACCTCATCCCATAACACTCAACCTCACAATGCAATAAGAGATGGTCCACAGATTCCTTATGTTTTTTGCACATATAGCACTAATCTAACACTATACATCCCCTCTTTCTCAAATTATCTGTCGTCAGAATCTTCCCAAGAGCCACGGCTCATATGAAAAAGACAACTTTAAAAGGCGGACGAGATCTCAAAATATTTTTCCTGGGGTAATGACATACTCGTGTTTTTAACATTTTGTAGAAGGCATTAACTATAAACTGCTTGTGGTAATTGAGCTTCCATTTCAATCTATCTGCCTGTGCCAAATGAGTCCTCAAGGGATGTAATATACTGAAAAAATCTGCAACAATGAATAATTCTCAATCATGAGAATCCTTAATGAAGGAGATATTCTATTGATAAAAACCATGAGAGAGTGACCGCATGTCAGCAACTAAACCCTCCCTATTAATAACAATGTGATATAAAGCTAGGAATGCCCTACCCAACGCAACCTCACTGCACCAAACGTCTCTCCAAAAACTTATTCTAGTACCCTTTCTAGCCATATAGCGAATGCGACTTTCAAAACTTGGTCAGCCCTTCCTAATGAACCTCCATAGACTCATACCATATCCCCCTTGATTTTATTAGAATACTAACCCCTCAAGCCCCTCCATATCTAGAGTCGATAATCTCCTTCCACAAAGACCCCCATCCTGATGATATCTTTATGACCATTTTTCCAATAAAGTTTTGTTAGAAGTTTTTACATACTCCCAGGCCACACCATATGCTATTGGAGAACTTACTGTCTTCCAGTTAATCAGGTCCCATACCCCTCCATAACAAGGCCGGATGGTTTGACCAGTTAAGCATAAATGCACGTTTGCCAAGCTAATAAGCAAAGGAGAAAAAAAAAAGCTAATAAGCAAAAGAATAATAACAATAATAATTTGTAACACTTGTGTACTTCAAGAATTACACTTAAAAAAAAAAAAGTTCCAATCATGTATAAAGATTCACTAGTCCCAAAACATCTCATAAGGGAAATGACCTTTTCATTCAGAAACACAATTACAAGTGTCGATCCAAGTCAGCAAAAGGAGAAAAAGCATTCCACGCTCATTCTTGTTAGAGAAGACAATTCCGGTAAAAGAAGCGGATAGCTCATTAGCAACACTATGTTCCATCAAACGTATATCATTGTCATCCTAGAAGCCAAAAGAGAAAAGAATCCCACAAAGCAAATCTTCTACCAACTAACACTAGCCTGCAAGAGGAGAAATAGTTTTTTTTTTTATCCCAAATATAAGTAACAAAAAAGAGAGAATTAACCAAATCTAAAAAGCCGTTACTGTTTGAAGTGTTGCTACGCTAGTGCGAGTTAACCACTTTATGAAAAAAATTCGTACATTTATCGCCTTCTTTCAACCAAAGGACCCTGGATTTCTGGCACCAAGACGTCTCCTTTGCGAATAAAACCCTCTCCAAATTCCCCGTAACTATGCCTTTCTTCAATAGCAAGTCCTCTGAGGTGTCTCACAAAAATTCTCTACCCTTTTATCTCTTGCAGTTCCTCTAAAAGAGTAGACTTCTGATTATCAATGTGCCCAAAGACTTCCAAGTTCCATTTTTTCAGGTTAAGTTTCAATGCTTTCAACTTACCTGCAAGAATAAAACTTGGGGTGCCAGAGACCTAATACGAAGACCACCAGCCACGTACCATCTCTATGAATCCATCTGCTGGTAGCCACATATTTTCAAACTTGAAATATTGGCGACCCCTATGAATACCACCACAGTCCAGAAGAATGAGAAAGTGATTTGAACAAACCCGAGGTAACCACTTCTGAACCTTGGCAAGTCTGAGATGGTTCCAGTGGGTGAGGTTCCTAATATTCTTGGTCTAGCAAACCTATTAGATTGCAAGGTGTCTTCTCTATCTATAAAATATCTGGGTCTTCCATTGGGAGCAACATTCAAGGCTAGAGCTATTTGGGATGAGGTGGTGGAGAAGATCGAGAAGCGGTTGACTGGTTGGAAACGGGTGTATCTCTCGAAAGGAGGTCGTCTTACCCTCATCAAGAGTACCCTCACTAACCTACCTACTTAATATCTATCTTTGTTTCCTATAACGGTAGGGGTGGCAAACAAGATTGAGAAACTCTTCCGGGCCTTTTTATGAGGGGGTATGGGAGAGGAGAAGAAATTTCACTTGGTCAAGTGAAAGACAATTTGTACTCCAGTTATGTATGGGGGGCTGGGAGTATGTAACCTGAGAACCTTTAACAAGGCTTTACTAGGGAAATGGCTTTGTAGATATCACTTGGAGGGAGGGGCTTTGTGGAAGGAACTTATTGATGCTAGACATGGAGATGCTTGGGGAGGATGGTGCACCAACGAAGTGAGAGTGGGGTTCAGGGTGGGTGTTTGGAAGTTCATTAGGAGGGGTTTACCTTGTTTTGAACAACATATTCACTTTGTAGCAGGTGAGGGTAATTGAATCAGTTTTTGGGGAGATGTATGGTACATGAGCACACATAAGAGAGATCTTTTCCGGTGCTCTATCGTATTGCTAGTAACAGGGAGGCATCAATGGCAGATTTGCAGATAAGCTCCAATGGGTCTATTCAGTGAAATATTCGCTTCAATAGGGATTTCCACGATTGAGAATTACCTATTGTATCTGACTTCTTTAGTTTACTCTTTTCTATGGGGAACACTGTGGCTCAGTGTGACAAATTAAAATGGAGATCCAACAATCACAAGAAATGTACTGTTAAGGCATACTACAAAATTTTGACATCAGAAGACCACTATCCATTCCATTGGAAGAGTATTTGGAGGTCTTGTGTACCCTCAAAAGCAGCATTTTTCGTATAGTGTGCCGCCCTTGGGAAGATCTTAACTACGGATAATTTGAGAAAGATGGGTTGTGTTGTAGTAGATTGGTGTTTTTTGTGCAAAAATAGTAGAGAATCTATGGACCACCTTCTTTTACATTGTAAGGTAACAAGGGTGCTGTGGAATAAGATCTTTCAAAAGATTGATATTGCTTGGGTCATGCCTTCAAGGGTGGTGGATTTGTTGGGTAATTGGAGGAAGTTGCAAGGCTGTCCACAAATGGTAGCAATGTGGAAAATGATCCCCTGATACCTTATGTGGTGCATTTGGTCGGAAAGGAATACTCGATGTTTTGAAGACAAAGAACACACCTTGGCGGAGCTTAAGAATTTTTTCTTCAACACTTCCTTGGTTTTCAGCTATCATTCTAAATGGAGACAATACTCATGATTTTCTTTCTTTAATTCTTCATTGTTAGTATGTATCTAGGTATTCGTCTGTATACTTCCTATGTACACGGGCAATACCTACTTCTTTCCTATTAATAATATTCATCTCTTACTTATAAAAAAGAAACAATTGCAGGTGTCGATCCAAGTCAGCAGAAGTAGCAAAAGCATTCCACGCTCATTCTTATTAGAGAAGAAGACAATTCTGGTAAAAGAAGCGGACAGCTCATTAGCAACACTATGTTCCATCAAACGTAAATCACTGTCATCCTAGAAGCCAAAAGAGAAAAGAATCCCACAAAGCAAATCTACAAGCGGGGAAGACAACTCCTCAAACCCTCAACCAACTAACACTAGCCTCCAAGAGGAGAAATAGTAACCCCCCCCCAAAAAAAAATATAAGTAACAAAAAGAGAGAATTAACTAAATCTAAAAAGCCGTTACAGTTTGAATGCATACTATTAAGGCGATAAAGATGAATACTCGAGCTTTCTTACTTCAAGAAGTTTGTCCTCGTCCGAATCTTGGAAAAAACTTGTCGAACGGAGCTTCGGGAACAGGTATCAGTTTCCCAATAACAGCTAGGGGCCAACTGGAGAGAGAGAGAGAGAGAGAGAGAGAGAGAGAGAGAGAGAGTTCCATTAGTTTTAAGGGGAAAGATGAAGGTTAGCTCTTTAACCAGTAATGATGCATGCCTATCTATAATTTTCACAAGGATGAATCTTTTCGAAGTAATCAGATAGACCTTCCAAGATTTTTTTAGATCGGTAGATAGGCCTCCAAGATAGCTAATGACCATGAAAATCATCTTAAAAAACTCACTTTGAAGGAAAATTTCCCAATATGGTTGGGATCCAAGATGCACCAAAACATCTTGGAAGTACAACACCCTAAAACCAATTCATACGAGTACCAACTCACCTTATAAAACCAATAATGATGGATATCAGCCACTGTGACCAATTCAACTTCACCGTCGAAGTAAACTTCCCTAGAAACTCAATGATAATAACCTAAACAACAAGAAATGCTTAGTCCAAGGAAGATGATAAAGTGAACAAAGCAAATAAAAAAAGCCTATGAGTATCACCTGAAGAATAACTTCGATTCCTACTATCCCCATGAAAAGATAGTTTTTCGTAATTCCTTTGAAGATGTTATATTCATCTGGCTTCCGAGCATTAAATTCATTAAAAACCTGCAGTTGGACCAATCATATCGTGCACATGCTTAATCTCTAACATCAGTGTATAGCAATTTACTACCCAATGACACATCTAAGAAAAATTTACTATCCCCTGGTAGTGAGCTCTGATTGTTCTGACAGCTTTATGGGCACAAATGAAACACAATGGAAAACATTTTGACAGGCAAGATGAATTTTTATTAATGATCAAAAGGGCAATATCCAAGTGCACAAGGAGCACATATACACCCCTAGTTATAAAACGTTGAAATTGATCAAACAAATTCAAAAAGCTGAGGCTAGGGAAACATAAATGGGCAGCCATCCAACAGTAGCGTATATTGAAAGAAAGCTTTGAGTTCCTCCATTGTCTTTGCACTACCTTCAAAGCTACAACCATATCCTTTTTCTTTGCATAAAAAGGAGTACACATGAAGTATACAAAGAAAACCTAACAACAACTCAGAACTAGAGTTTTTAATTTTTTTGCATCGGGTGTCCGAGAACACAGTACAGACTAATCCCGAGGGTGCATAGACCCTAGGTAAGTAATTTCCTACAGTGCACCTCGGGTAATTCAAGAAAAAACTCCTAGAGTTTGATGGCTCCTTCGACTCGTATGTAATAAAACCTAGATTGCAGATCTATGAGAACTTAGCTTTAATATGGTAATAATGTTTCCATGGAATAACCAAATACCAATAAAAACTTAAGATAGTCAAAGATACAGAAGCTTAAATTATTTAACTTGCTTGTCCTATAAATTTTGGGAGTTAAAGGTTACCTGACAAAGGACAAAGGAATTGAATATTAAACTATTCTTCACTTTGTTGGCACGGTCTGGGGTGGAATCCTCCAAATTCAGAAGACTCCTACCTTGGAAATGGAGAACAAGCAAGACGGTCACTTGATATAGAGCCTGCAATTTTCCAATCAACATTTTTTTTATCAGTAAATAACCAAAGACATTAACACTGCAGATAGCTGAGACACACCACGAGTGAACTAAAGCCACAAAAGGCAAAAAAAAAAAAAAAAACAGAATTACCTGTGCCAGCAAATTCCTCCACATGATATTTGTTATAAGAGGTTCTCTGGAAAAGAAAAAAACAATAAATCATCAGAGTATTTCAGAAAACCATCAAAGCAAATAAATGGTACCTAATTGATTACTTTCATATAAAAGCTGAAAATGAAGGAGACATGCCAGTCAATAGAAAAACAAGCTATGAACAACATTATCTGAGAAGATAAATGAAAAGGCGAACACTTCTAGGCTGGTCCAGAAAAGCTATGGATCCATATTGGCACTACAATTTTCATATACCAGTAAAAAGGAATTAATAAGGGCATAAATTAATAGAATTATAACTTCAAAATTTTTTACTCCAAGGAAACTTTCCCATGGCATAGCATGGCACGACCTTAGAGAAGCTTCTCAGGAGTAAGAAGTGATCATGGAATTGCAATGCCATTTGATTATGAGTTTACAATTAGTTTAAAGATAACCAGAATAAAATTAAAGCTCCCATAACGGAAAAACTACCTTCGGCCTACTGGTGACCGCTGCATCAGGTGATCAGTTGGTGGTTCTGTAGCTAATGCTAGAGCTCCAAGAGTATCCATGATAAGATTAACCCAGAGAAGCTATACAAAGATTAAGGACTGTCAAGCCATAAGAGAGAGACAGAGAGAGAGAGAGACAGAGACAGAGCACAAACCTGCACGGCATTTAGTGGGACAGCACCAGAGGAAACAGCTGCCACAACATTTATAATCAGAGCTGCTACGTTCACTGTAAGTTGGAACTGAATGAATTTTTGAATATTTGCATATACAGATCGACCCCATCTGACAACCTACATTTGAAATGAAAATAAAAAATCATTCGCAAGGAGAAACTATGTCCCTGAAATATGGGGCACAAAATAAACCCCCTCATTTTCAGACTCGTGCAACCCAAGGTCATCATTCTCTTTGGTTTGCACAAACACAAAATACCATTCTGCTTTGTGAGAATGACAAATTTGAAAATAATGATCTTGTGGCCAGGATAATATCAAAGACAAGCTCATGAACTAGTGGGTCCCAGTTCCATTCAAGTAACTTTTAACAGACATATTGGAGAATCTTATTGTTTAATTACAAGAACCTTCAAGCAGAACAAAAGTCACTGATCACAAACACAAACTAATACAACGTCATTTACCCCAAGAAAGGAACTTGGAGGATGAAACTAACCTTCACAACAGAAGCAAAATTGTCATCCAAGATGATGATATCTGAGCTCTCTTTCGCAACCTCTGTCCCTGAAATGCCCATTGCAAGACCAATGTCTGCCTAAACTCCATAAATAATAGAACTCCAATTAAGACCAATAAAATAGAAAACTAACTTCTCAAAATTGTAACGATATTATTTTCATGTCTAATACATTTCAAAGTTACAGGCAACACAACAGGGCTCAAACAAGAAGCCAAAACAGGTTTTCAGACAAACTGCTGTTGCACGAGCAAAACATCCACTTGAATCCAGTTACTTTGTTCCACTCTGAAATTTAGATGGTCGACATTTCTGAGGACCCCATTCTGCATACATACAGATGGCCATTCCACTACTATGACACAGATTCTCTGATTATTCAAAGTTAATCTCTTCCCTAAGGCTTCTGTCTATGTGTGTGCACGTGTGTCTACCCCCAATTAGTTCTCCAAAGACTTCCAAGTAAATGAAGAGCCTATGCGGTGAGCACATGACAAGGCATGGTAACAAGATTTGACCATGAGAATTTATCCTTGCCACCTCCTCTCACTTGAGAAAATACAAAAGATGAAAGGACGAAGAAATTGACTCCAGCCCCAAATCATGCACTGGTATAATAAAGGAGACATTCTACTTTATATAATATATATATAAATATTTGATAGTTAATAACAGGTTTTATTCCAAGTAGGCATAGCCCAAGTAGACAGAATGTATACAAATAAGACACACCTACTTGCAAGCTAAGGCTTTGCCGATAAACAGTATTAGCTTTGCCACCAAATCCTCCTGGTAGCAAGAGATACTAAACAAGTCTAGGAAAGCTGTTTTCAAACATTGATCCCCACAAATCATATCAAAATATGATATTGAATCCATCATCCACCATAAATTCCATTATTGATAATACTACTTGTAGTAGAAACACCCATATCAAAGAACAAATATAAGACAAGGAAAGGAAGATATAGAAGACGTTGTCAAACCTCATGTAGAGCAGGGGCATCATTAGTGCCATCCCCAGTTACGGCAACTACATGCCCCTTCTTTCTCAATGCTTGCACAAGCAAAAGCTTGTCATTGGGAGAAGATCGCCCCATCACCTATATATTACACAAGAAGGTTAATCTTTATACCACTTTGCCTTAAATAAGTTAAGCCAACAATTCTGAACGTGTAGTAGAACATACAGATATCTTCTCTGCAATTTCTTCTCTTTCTGTATCTGACAAGGCACGAAATGTTCTTCCTTCAATGAGATTGGGTTCAGTGGCATCTGCATCAGAATCCAGTATTCCAGATTCCAAGGCAATTGCTTTCGCAGTTTGAAGATTGTCACCAGTGACCATGCGCACCTGTAGGTCAGAAGAAAAAGTTACTTATTTCACCACATGTATCACGGTGCACTCATACCACCATGATCAATGTAGACCTGTCAACAAAATGGAAACCATAAACACCACCAACATGGGAAACAAAGGTTTTTGACCAACCTCTTCAAAAGTAGACCGCAACAAATTCACATAATGATAAAGCTAGCAGCATTTTAACATATTTGCTGTTACAGCAATCTTTAGACCAGAACTTTAACATCATATTATGAAATGTTCCGGATACAAAATACAAATAAAGCACTACATGAAGCAATGCTTAAGACATTAGGTATTATACTATTGAAATGTAATATGTTCATAGACAGAGGATGTATTCTATGTACTTATTTATGTGTGTGTATTATGTTAATCAAGTTTCACCAAATACCATAGAACAAAAAAGGATAGAAAAGTAAGCAAGTACATAATTCTTAATATAGAAGTATAAGGGAATTGAAAGAGAGTATTGAATTATGATTCAATACTTCATTGGAGATATTGGTACTAAGGGTTTGGAGACTTCGATCCATTTGGAATTTGAACCAAATATGAGTTAAGGTTCAAATGGAGGATGCAATGTAGTAATTCTATAATGAAGAGGTCAGCATTCACTAGTATTACTAATTGTAAGGGGGGTTGTGGCTGATAGAGTTTCTGGAATTTTGGTAGTTGTCCAGGAGAGGAGACCGATGCCCTCCCCCAAATGTAATGAGGTTGTTTATTATGGGCACGGCCCAATTTATCGGGCAGCTTCTTTAAAGAGGAATAAACTTGCATCTCAAAAAATTGATCGATTGCGTTAACAGGTCTTCAACATTACAAGCAACTTAAATTTTGAAACACAGAAAGTACCTTAACACCAGCATTTTGGCATAGTTGCACAGCATCTTTCACACCAGGTCGACAAGGATCCTGCATTGCATTCTCTACATTAAGTACAGAAACTAAGAAGGGATTAACTTTCAAAAGACAACAATAGAGTAATATTTTCCCCAAAAATTTTCGATGATTTCCCAAAGACAAGCTCTCTAAATAGAAAAACTGAGTCAAAATTGTTGTTGGACTTTGTGAACCATTAAAAGCACTACAACAAAGTCATGTGGACAAATTAAAAAAGAAAATGTATTAGACAGGGGAAAGAGGTGAATTAAATTTAGACAAGAATTCTACAGAAGATATGCAGCGCAAAAGGCATTACTGCACAATGGCATATCCATATCTCAGGCCCAAAAAATGATACAGTTATTTTTTTTATTTTTATTTTTTATTTTTTATTTTTTCTGTTTTGCTCCACATAGCCACCCAGTGAATTCCAAACCAACAAGTTTGCCCTCACCCCATGGTTATAGGGGAGAAGGTGCCAATTGACTTAAAAGCTAATTGTCCAACAAGAACGCAAAACTACACAAATGGAGAATTTAGAAGGACTGTGACCAAGTCAATTACAGAAATTATTCACAAGGTCAAATTATTTCACAAACAAGTAAATGGCACCAAATACAAACCTTGCAATATGTGAGTGTGCATGATTTTCTGTGAAAATTTATACCTTGATGCCTACAAGAGCCAGCAATACAAGATCACTCTCAGGTAATGCCCACTGATCTAGTTGGTCTTCACTAGATGGAACCTCTTCCAATTTATATGTTCTATATGCTATGGCAACACAACGCAAACTACGAGCCGCCATATTCTCAATTGCTTTCTTAAAAATTATCACCTGCAAACCAAATTGAATTTCACTAGAAGGATCAAAGCTATGACAGAAAATGCAAAATACTTGTGCTACCTGCTAAAAAACAGGTTTATAAACTACATAGTATATACGTCAAGAAAAGCAAAGTTGCAACTATAATTCTAGGTAAAATTCTTCACTTAACAGCATATCTTTCGAGTGCAGATTCTATAAGCATCCAACTATTACCCAAGCTGAAAAGGAAAAAAGGAAAAAGAAAGCAAATTCACTCTCAAACCTTATCTTCATCCATCGGTACCAACTGATCAGTTGCATCAACGTACTGTATGCACGATGCTAAAACTATTTCAGCAGCCCCTTTCCAGTGAATATGAACTTGAGAATCAGGCTGCAAAAATGACAAAGAAAATGATGAGTCACTACTAACTATATTTCATCGAAGATGCAACAAATGTGACTTTACACAAGGATTCCCTGAATGACAATTTTTTGGACCAAGAGTGATTTTACAGGTTCAATTGTGGACATTCCTCATGAAGCAAGGCGTAGATTGTGATACGACTTTCGCAAGTAGAGCTTATCCAGAACACAATTCTGAGACACGTTTCTTATCCAGCATAGGTAAAGTTATCGAGTCTTCTCCATTGCACTACTTTTTGTAACCCAATTGCTCATTGTAATCTTCTAGACTTTTCATAAGAAAGCATGCATCAAGCATGTTAGGAATTACAAAGTTGTATATTCACTACTTTCACTAATGCTTGATATCACAATAACTAAGTTGTATAACTAAGATGTATATGATATAAAGTCA
Organism: Platycarya strobilacea; assembly: GCA_036898215.1. Classification (NCBI taxonomy): domain Eukaryota; kingdom Viridiplantae; phylum Streptophyta; class Magnoliopsida; order Fagales; family Juglandaceae; genus Platycarya; species Platycarya strobilacea. Next base: position 4,878,596 of record CM072555.1, read on the forward strand.
AGCTACTCTAAACATTTCTCATCCAGAAATGGGATGAAAATGGTAGATATACATTTTCTCTAGGGAAATGAAGTAATAAGCAACCACAAAGGTGTGATGAAAATAAATGTAAGAGGAAATGGGATTAGTTGGGACGCTATTCTCAAACACCCGGTACCAATAAAAAAAAAATGTCAAAGGGAATTACTCATCAAGCCCAGATGAAGCACAAGCGAATAAATAATAATTATAAATATTGCTGAACAGAATAAATAATATAGGATTTTACCAATAAAAATAATAATATAGTATTTTGTTTCAGGGATCTTACTAGTATAAATAGTGCTGAAGAGACTTACACTGGTTTATAAGATAGTAGTTATAGGATAAAACAAGAAAGAAAGTCAATGACTACCATTTTTTCTGCTGACATGTGCCCATATGCAAGCACAAACACACAAAAACACATCCCACAGAATTGTGTAACCAGTAATCTGTCAATTGGTCTCAATCCTTTTCCTTATATTTCCCTACAATTATATAGAAAATCTATACATCACATAATCAAGTATTTCTGTCACTTCAATTGATACTTTCGGTGCCTACAACTACTTAATTTCGGTGCCTCAATTGTTTACTTAGTTTAGTCAAATATTTACACACAATTTACATCTAATTATCTCTTTAACATCCCCCCTCAAATTGATGCTGGTAGATCAATAAGCATCAATTTGTCAACCAAGAACTGATGCCGATGTCGAGAAAGCGTTTTAGTGAATAAATCTGCAGTTTGATGTTCAGTAGAAATGTGAGGAAGAGTGATTATATGTTTATCAAAGGCTTCTCATATAGAATGACAGTCGACTTCAATATATTTCGTACGCTCATGAAAACAGGATTAGTAGCGATCTAAATACCACTGGTATTGTCCGCGTGAAGAGGAGTGGAATGAAGCTGAGAAAAACCAAGTTCGCCCAATAACCCACGAAGCCACGTGATCTCTGAATAAGTAGAAGACATAACACGATATTCAGACTCAATGGAAGACTTGGAAATCTGTTTTGCTTCTTACTTTTCCGAGAAATGAGTGCATTGCCTAAGAACATGTTCCATCCAGTAACAGAGCAACGAGTATCTGCACATCCAGCCCAATCAGCATCACTATATCCCACCAGTTGTAAGGAAGATTCTTTAGGAAAAAACAACCCACGTGAAGACGTGCCCTTTAGATATCGAATAATACGTCGTACAGCAGCTAGATGAAGATGTCGGGGGGCCTGCATAAATTGACTGACCGACTGCACAGCAAAAGAAATGTCAGGGCGAGTAATCGTCAAGTAGTTCAAACTCCCAACGAGTTGCCGATACAAGGATGGATCTGAAAGAAGCTCGCCTTCCTCACGATAAAGCTCGAGATTTACCTCCAATGGGATAAAAACAAAGTTACCCGACTGAAGACCAGCCAATGAAATCAATTCCTATGTATATTTGTGCTGATGTAACAATGTATCAGATGGAGTAGTCTGGACCTCAAGACCAATAAAGTATTGCAAAGGACCAAGATCTTTCATATGAAAAGAGGTCTTGAGATGCTGTTGTAACTGCTGAATTAATTCAGTATTAGAGCCTGTAATCACAATGTCATCAACATATACCAAGAGCAACACAATTCCCGCAAAAGTCCTGCGAAGAAAAAGAGATGAATCAAACTGACTCTGAGCAAACTGAAAGGCAAGCAAAGTAGAGCGAAATTTATCAAACCATGCGCATGAAGCCTATTTCAGTCCGTACAATGATCGGCGTAGCCGACAAACCTCCGAGGAAGGTGTAGTAAACATGCTGGGAGGTGGAGACATATAGATTTCTTCTTTTAGGTCTCCATGTAAGAAAGCATTATTCACATCCATTTGCCTGAGAGACCACCCCTGTGAAACAGCAAGTGCTAAGATAGTCCAAACAGTAGTCGTCTTGGCAATGAGGGCAAATGTTTCATCATAATCAATGCCATACTCTTGGCGATTCTCAAGAGCCACAAGACAAACCTTGTATCTGTCGAGTGAGCCATCAGAATAAAACTTAACTGACTACACCCATTTACAGCCAATCGGTTTGACACCAGAAGGACAAGTCACAATATCCCAAGTGTGATTATCTTGAAGAGCTCGAATCTCTTCTTGCATGGCCTGCTCCCAACATGCTTAAGAAGCTGCTTGGGCATAAGATTGGAACAGAAATAGTATCGAAAGTTGTAGTAAGTGAGGTATGAGAAAAACCATATCTATCAGGTGTATGTGTAACCCGAGTGAAGCGTCGAGACATCACAGAATCAGGTGGCGGATCATTGTCTATTGGATATGGTGGAGGACATCGACGATACACTAGACTTGGTTTAAACCGCTCAATAAAGGAAGGCCCATCATTAAAAGCTGGAAGAAGAGCAACATGGGGATCGGAAATAACTTGAGTCTGAAAGAAATATTGATTTTCGAAAAAAATCACATTCCGAGATATCCGAAATTTATTTGCATGAGCATCATAACAAACAAATCCTTTCTGAGTAGGGCTATATCTTATAAAGACACGTGACAAATTGGGCAATAAGCTTGTGACGATCAACAGGTGATCTCTGAACAAGCAGAAGGAATTGATACTCAGGGGATATGCCAAATAAACGAAAATAAGGAGAATCATAATTTAAAATCACAGTAGGCAAACGATTGATCAAATAAACAGCAGTAGATAAAATTTCTGTCCAGAACTTAGATGGTACGGATGAATCAATTAATAAAGTACGAACAACATTTAAGAGATGACGATTCTTATGCTCAGCGACTCTATTTTGTTGAGGGGTATAAGGACAAGAACGCTGGGAGATTATCCCCTTTTTTTTTTAAGATACGTCTGAAAAGAATGAGACATGTACTCCCCTCCTAAGTCGAGCGTAAGATTTTGATACAAATACTGAACTGTGTCTCAACGAGCGCAACAAAATTTTGAAAGACAGAAAACACGTCAATTTTAGAACGAAGAAAATATATCCAAGTAAATCGACTAAAATCATCAATAAACGTCACAAAATAACGATACTGGCCATGAGAAACACCAGGACTAACACCCCAAATATCAGTATGCACAATTTCAAAGCAATTAGAAGCACGACTACCATGCGCAGAAAAAGGTAAAGTTTTACTTTTAGCAAGACGACAAGTAGCACAATAAAAAAAAAAAACAGGAAAAGAAGTAAATGAATCTTTATTGCCCAAAAAACCATGTTTCATCAGATGAGTCAAGACAACAGAATTGGAGTGACCCAATTTCTTATGCCAAACTTCATTATTATTGGCAGTAGCCGTACATACAAGAGAAACAACATTAGAAATGGAAAACTGTAAAGAAAATAGACGTCTCACTTTAGGCCCTTTGCGATCACCGTCCCCGACACCTGATCTTGCACAAAACAAACACCATGAGAAAAATGAACATCACAGTTATGATCCACCAATTGTCCAACATAAATCAAATTGGTAGATAATCCAAGAGAGACAAAAACATTTCGGAATGAAGAACCCAAATGACCAACAGCAATAATAAGAAGAGTATTGCCATCAGCAATCTGAATATTTTGCATGCCTCCATACTTATGAACATCATGGAGACCAATCATACTACCAGTCATATGATTAGAAGCACATGAATCAACGATCCAAGAAGAAATGGAGGTAGTACCCATACCTTGTAGGCCAAAAGCCGTAAAAGCGGACACAATCATCTGTTGGATCATGGCAAGTGTGAGAACAGGTGAATCAGAGCTTACAGTGGGGGGCACAGAAGAAGACGATGGCTGAACAGCAGCCTGAAAAGTTTGGGATTGGCGATTCTGAGGCCGCACCCGACAGTCTTTGATGATGTGTCCCTCTTTCTTACAATAGTTGCAAACTTTCTTAGGACAATTGCGAGCAATGTGACCGAACTCCTTGCAACTATAACATTGCAACTTGTTTTTCCCTCTCCCTTGTGCTGCATAGGCCACATTCAATGGCTCAGAAATAACCTTTTCAGAAGTCATACCCATCTGAGTGGATAACCGTTGTTATTCACGCAATAAATCTCCCAAACAAATATCCAAAGAAGGAACTGGATTACGGTTTAATAAACCGGCGCGTAAAGGGTCAAATTCCAGTCGAAACTTCATCAAAAACTGATCACGTTGACTCTCAGCATGAACCGCTTGAAGAGCCGCGAGTGCCGTGGTGGGAACCTTAGCATCAATAATAGCAAAATACTCGCTCCAAAGGTTGATAAACTCAAAATAAAATTGCTCAATAGTCAAGTTACCTTGATTGAAATTGCTAATTTCTAACTCCAATTGAAATTTTCGAGCGCTGTGATCTTAATGATAAATACGATGCAGGTAGTCCCACATAGCCTGAGCTGTAGTAAAACACCGAAGATTAGTAACAAGATGAGGCTCTAGTGTTCCCAATAGCCAGGAGATCACTTGAGCATCCTTGACCTCCCATTGGGCACGCTCTTTTTCATCACTGGAAACTCGAACATAATTATCAATATAGTTTGATAATGCTTTTCCTTTCAAGAACATTTTAAATTGAAATTCCCACATAGAAAAATTCTTTCCAGTAAATCGAACAATGGTATTTTCCACAAACATGATAAGAATCACAAAGAAAATAGTAAAAATCCAACCAAATAAGATTAGCAGGCCACACCAAAGAACGTCTTAATTTTCGAATGAATATCCAATCTGCCAAAAAAATTACTTAAGGCCCACAAGGAGTAAGCCCACAAGAATAGAGCCCAGCACGCCGAAATTAGAGTAAGCACACAAGGAGAGACTCCAATTTCGTTGAATCTGCTGGCCGCTACCCCCAGTGCCCAGCACACCAAAATCACGCCAAGCTCAATAAAGATCGTCGGAGATGTCGTTCCCGTCACAGAGATCACCAACCAGCTCGAAATCACCACAAAAAAGCCGAGAACCACCATAGAGGGCTCTGACGACCACAGACACACCAGAATAAGAGACCCACAACCAGAAGCAGGACTCCCAATGCCGATAGAGCTCCAACAGCCAACAAAATGCAAACGAGAAGAGGACTCGACACAGAGATCTTCGATTCTCCTCTAGGAACCGGAAAATGTGCAAAAAATAGAGAAGAAAATCTCTCCCGCCGACAACGCACAAGTTCTCACAAATAGCGATGGAAATTGCACACCGAGATTAAGACCACAGAGACGGAAATAGAGTAGAAGCTCTGATGCCATGTCAATTGGTCTCAATCATTTTCCTTGTATTTCCTTTCAATTATATAGAAAATCTATATATCACATAGTCAAGTATTTCTGCCACCTCAATTGATACTTTCGGTGCCTACAACTACTTAATTTTAGTGCCTCAATTGTTTACTTAGTTTAGTAAAATATTTACACACAATTTACATCTAATTATCTCTTTAACATAATCAACTTCCCAAGATGACACGTCTCAAATTGAAAGTGGTAAGGCCCGTGGAAATATGTTTGGAAAGATAATTTTTGGATGTGTGGGTGGGTTCAACTGAAACCATGCTAGGGAGGACAACTTTTGTGAGATGTATTTTATGGGTTTTGTGAATTGTTTTTTGTCCTGGATATCAAGGCTAATAAATAATATTTTAGTGCTTAAAAGATGCTTGGATGGAAATGAAAATCTTCCCTAGAAATATAAGAATTTTAAAGAACCCAAACAAGCTCCTATATTCAGTTCTTGGGGCTCTTTCTTCTACTTGCGGATTAATTGGTGCCTAAATCTGTCCATTTCTCAAACAGCCAACATAACTTATCACACAGGCAATAATATTCATCCAAATCTTACAAGATTTACACTCGAGATCTGAAAATAGAAAATACATGAGCAATTAATTTTCTTAGCATCATAACCTTGATTTCTCGAGGTCATAACTCAAAAGATATCATGGTGGGGGGAAAAAGTTTACAACTCCTTAAATATTTTTGTTATATCGGGTAAACAAAAACTTGATATTGATAGGCATAGCCCAAGCATACAAGACACATAATAGAGGGACACCTACGCATGAGTGAACACAAATCCTTAAAATCTAGTCCTGGTGTAACTCAATAATGCTTGGTTCACTTTTTTTTATTATTACCGCAACTTATATGTTAAGAAAAATCTAATCATCCCTAAAAAAAAAAAAAATCAAAATCCAAAGTCAGAGCTTAAAATACAAGATGATGAGGGTAATGAGAAAAAGATTCCAAGCTTTACTTCCAAAATTTTAAAATCCAAATCACAATTTTTTTTATAATTAATAAGAAAAAAATTCTTCCAAGTAAATAGGCATAACCCAAGTACACAGGAAGTACACAACTTAGAACACCTACTTACAAGCTAAGATAGAATACAACTAAAGCAAAACATTACACTCATTCTCATTCCTTACCAAATTCTTCACCCAAAAGCTTAAAGTAATAATGAAAAACTCTCCACGTTCCCCTATAGAACGTTCACAGTTATCAAAGTACCTCCCGTTCCTCTCTAACCATAAACATCAAAGTAAACACAAGGGGGTCATCTTCAACAATAGAGTGATGTTACTTTTTTTTTTATATATATATACACGTAAGAAATAAGTTTCATTAATGAGAGTGAAAAAGGCAAAACCTAAGTATACAAGGAGTATACAAAGGAGCACCTAGGTACAAACTAAAAGCTGGAAATTAAAGATAAGAAATCATGCACAGTGCTCCCATTTAGTACAATAGTAGAAAACCACAGTGGTAAAGTATGCAAGAAAAAATCATTTAGCTCCGCCAATATACGTTCCTTGTTTTCAAAGCAGTGTTTGTTTCTTTCCGCCCAAAGATACCACATAATGCATAATGGAACCATCTTCCACACTGTTACCACTTGCGGACAGCCATGTATGTTCCTCCAACAATCCAACAAATCCACTACACTCCCTGGCATAACCCAAGTAATGGCAACCCTATAAAAAAACCTCATCCCACAGCACCCTTGCCACCTCACAATGCAATAAGTGATGGTCCACAAATTCTCCATTTTTTTTGCACATATAGCACCAATCTAACACTATATATCCCCTCTTCCTCAAGTTATCCGTAGTCAAAATTTTTCCAAGGGCCGTGGTCCATACGAAAAAGGCAACCTTAGAAAGCACACGAGATCTTCAAATATTTTTCCAAGGGAAGGAGCATGCCCATGTGTTCCCAAGATTTTGTAGTAGGCCTTGACTGAACATTGCTCGTGGTCATTGTGCTTCCATTTCAAACTATCAGCCCATGCCAATGGAGTCTTCAAGGGATATAGTATACTGAAAAAATCTGCAACCATAGATAGTTCCCAATCATGGAAATTTCTAGTGAATAGATAGTTCCAATGATAAGAACCATGAGAAAGTGAATGCATGTTAGCAACTGAGGCCTCCCTATTCACAACAATGCGATATAAAGTTGGAAATGCTCTACCCAATGCAACTTCACCGCACCAAGCGTCTCTCCAAAAATTAATTCTAGTGCCCTCTCCAGTCACATTACGAATGTGACTTTTAAAATATGGTCATTCCTTCCTAATAAACTTCCACAACCCCACACCGTAATCCCCTCTAACATTGTTAGAACACTAACCCTCAAAGCCCTTCCATGTCTAGAGTCAATAATCTCCTTCCACAAAGACCCCCCTCCTGATGATATCTCCATAACTATTTTCCCAGTAATGCTTTGTTAAGGGTTCTCAAGTTACACACCCCCAAACCACCATATAATATTAGAGAACACACTGTCTTCCAGTTAATCAGGTGAAACTTTTTCTCCTCCCCCATCTCCTCCCATAAGAAAGCCCTGAAGAGTTTATAAATTATAGCCACCACTCCTGCAGGCATAGAAAACAAAGAGAGGAAATATGTAGGGAGATTTGTAAGAGTGCTTTTAATGAAGGTGAGTTGGCCCTCTTTCGATAAGTACACCCGTTTCCACCCTGCTAGTCTTCTTTCAATTTTCTCTACAACCCCATCCCAAATGCCTATGGCCTTGAAAATTGTTCCCAAGAGAAGGCCCAAATATTTCATTGGCAAATAAGATACCTTACAATCCAATAGGTTTGCTAGACTGTTAATATGTGCAATTGTACTGCCACCATCTCAGACTTGTCAATGTTCACCTTCAATCCCGATACTACTTCAAAGAAAGTAACAGTGCACATAAACTTTGGATTTGAGTAGCATCCGCATCACAGAATATAAGAGTATCATCTGCAAATAATAGATGAAAGATATTCACATTTCCAACCTTGAAGCCAGAAATGAAACCAACCCCAACTGCTCCCCTCAATACCTTGCCTGAATGCAAAGAAATCCACCACATACATAGGCATCACTCAAAAAATGCCAACCTTTGCAAAAATCTTATTCCACAACGATGTTGCCACTCACCACCTTACAATGAAGGAAAAGATGATCATAGATTCACTATTCTTCTTACACAAAAAAGGCCATTCAACCACCTAAAAACCTCTCTTCCTCAAGTCATCTATGGTTAATATTTTCCCAAGGGACACTAGGCAGCAGAAGAAAGCAACCTTACTAAGCACCTTGGTTCTCCAAATACATTTCCAAGGAAAATCTTTGACCTCGTGACTTGTTAATGCCCTTGTAAAAAGAATTCCCTGAAAATCTGGAATTAACTGTATGCACCCACAACAAACTGTCCTCTCCATTCTGATCAAGCTTCATCTCATATAATCTTCCTAACAAATCTGAAACTTCACATACTACCCAATCCTACACATCTCTAGTAAATTCCCCAATCCAGCAAATCGGATTGTTAGAAAAGTGATAGGAATCAACCACTGTAGCCCCTATATCTCTAGAAATCCTGAAGAGATTAGGGAAAACAATCTTAAGAGGTGAATCCCCACACCAAGTGTCATGCCAAAAATAGATCTTTGCCCCATCCCCACCTTGAATTTAGTACTCTTGGCAAACTCCCCCCATCCCAACCGAATAGACTTCCACAAACCCACCCCAAACATCCTCTTACTTTATTCATCACCAACTCCCCACATCCTCCCATGTTTAACATCTACAATATTTTTCCAAAATGCATTACTTTCATTATGATACCTCCAAAGTCATTTCCCAATGAGAGTTTTGTTGAAAAGCTTTAAATTTCGCACTTCCTCCACAGGAAACCGGGAGATTAACAATATTCCAACTGTCCCAATGAAACTTTCTTTCCTCCCCATTACCATCCCAGAGAAAATTCCTATAAATCCTCTCGATTCTTTTAGCAACCCTAGCTGGTAAAGGAAAGAGCAGAAGGAAATAAGTATGGAAATTCGTCAATGTGCTCTTAATCAAAGTATCTCTTCCACCTTTAGACAAGTATAATTTTTTCCAGCCAGCTAACCTCCTCCTGATCTTCTTAATCACTCTACCCCAAATATAAATTGATTTGTGAGGAGCACCAGAAGATAGTTAAATGTAACTCGGGTAATGAAGCTACCTTAAATCCAAAAATATTGGCCAGATCGAGAATATGTCTTACCGTATCCACTAGAACAATTTCAGACTTGAAAAGATTAATTCTTAATCTAGAAACAGCTTCAAGGCATAACAATAAGGCTCTCAAAACACGAAAGTGATCCCGATTGTTATCACATAAAATCAAAGTGTCGTCTCCAAAAGGCAAATGTGATACTGAAATACTATAACAAGTCACATCACCCACAACAAAACCTCACATAAATTTTCCTACAACAGCCGCTTCAAGCATATGACTCAATGCAGCTATAACTATAACAAAAAGGAAAGGAGATAAGGGGTCTCCTTGCCTCAAACTCCGAGGGTTGTTAAAAAAGCCAACTAGATAGCCATTCACTAATATCGAAAATCCGACTGTCGAAATACAATGTAAAGAACACCACTTCTAGCCAAAACCAAATCTTCCAAGAATGTAAAGAACCAAATTGACATGATCAAAAGCCTTTTTCCAATTCCAATTAAACTAAAACTCCGAAATTACCCATTCTTATTTTACTTTCCAAGCATTCGTTTACAATTAGAACTGAGACAAGAATTCATCTTCCCCTCACAAATGCATTCTGACTTCGATATAATCTTGTTCATAACCACACTAACACGATTAGCTAACACCTTAGCCATGATTTTATACAATTCATTTACCAAGCTAAGAGGATGAAAATCCCTCATCTCCACTGCACCAGTCTTGTTAGGGATGAGAGCAATGAATATAGTATTGATACTTTTCTAAAATTTCAGGAACGAGTGGAATTCACCAAAAAAAATCATAATGACATCATTCACGATGTCCCAACATGCTTGGAAAAATGCCATGGAAAAACCATCCAGGCTTGGAGCCTTGTCCTTAGTCATGCCTTTAACCACATCAAGAACTTCTTCCTTGAAAGTTCTCTCCAACCAATCTGCACTCAATTGATCAATGGGCTCAAACACAAGTCCATCTAACTTTGGACTCCATGAATGTATATATCAAAATCAAAAACAGAAAAGTTCATGTACTAGTAATAGAATCGCCGTTGGGTTGCAATACTACTATGATTACTAGACACAAACGACCATGCATTCACATTACCATTTTAAGTGCAACGCCACCTCGTTTTTTCTCGGAGTTGAATGGGAAGACATGCATAACTGAAGACTTGGATCTAATGACCCCAAAATTCATCCCCATCTGTGAAGAAAGATATCCATCAGTAGTCTTAAAGGTAAAAAATTTATGGCAAAAAGTATATAGTTAGAAAAATGAACCTTGATTCCCCAGAAAAGAATGGCCTTTTCAGTTGGTGATCCAGAAACCTCCACATCTCCACCACTCTGCAAGGTGCCATTGACAGCATTATCATACTGTCGACAGATTTCCTACTATAGTTTCTGCAGAATTATTACAAAAAAAAAAAAAAAACTTACCTCAGGCACATACACACTGCCATTGGTATTCTGTGCAATGCCCTCCATAAGTAAAGAAGATAGCATGGGAGACAACTCTGAGTTCTCAGCAGAATCAATTTTTTTCTCACCAACATAAGCCTCAACCACAGTCATCTATTAATAAAAGGAGAGTTCAGAATTACAGACATGAAAACAATTACTACCCACAGCCCAAAAAAAGAGTATGGCTACTTGGAAAAAAGAAAAGCTCAAGGAGAGGTTTTCCTCCCAAAACATCCAGCTGGCACTCACAGTAGTTTCCTATCTCCACACCACTCAACATTAAAATATATCTATCTTTCTTGGACTTGTAATTGAAGTATTTAGACGTTCCCCCTCTCAAGGTATTTCGACATTTCAACTCTGTTTGATTCCACAGATCCAGTGCACTCCAAAAGTCTATAATTAACTATAATCAAAACAATTCTACCACCAAAAGGCACTTCCGAGCAGTAATAGATGAAATCACACAACTTGATAATTCTTATTTAATAGGTACCGACAACTTAAGAATTCACCTGATTCAAAGTTAAGGTTCCCGTCTTATCACTGCAAATAGTTGTGGCAGAGCCCATGGTCTCACATGCAGAAAGCCTTCGCACCTGAAACAAGACTTCTGTTATGAAAATACTAACAATCACAGAAGGTGTTTCGTGAAATATATAACATAAGCACAGCTGCACAAGCATGGAAAATTCCATCATTGCATACCAAGGCTTTATCTGCCATCATTTTTCTCATGGAATAGGCAAGGCTGCATCATAGTCAAAGAAAACAATACGTTAGTTGCAAAATTTGGGAAGAGGAAAAGAAAGGCTGAACTCTTGATATGTTGAAAAGGGAGGTTAGTTGTGGAAAGAGTGAAGGATTGTGAAAGATGATCTCAAATTGTTTGTTGTATAGGGAAAAATGCTAGTTGAAGTATACTTAAGCACAAAGTGCCAAGGCCAAAGTGCTTCAGTCACCAAATGAGTGTGTAAGGCACAGAATTTTGAGTGTGCAAAAAGCATGCTTTTGTAATTATTTGAAAAAAACATATATCGGAACAAAATTTTGTTTTGAAATGCACGGAGTAGTTTCCAATATGCACGTTTATATAGATTGCACCAATAGGAAACTAAAAGCAGCACCACCTGCTAGTTGATGGGAAATTAGGCTTAGACTATGTCAACAACATGAGCCAAGAAGAAAAAGAGCGATGTTGGCATTAGCAAGCTGTTATATATCTAATTGGAAGGCACTAAGGATTGAGGAAAAAAATAGAAAGAGAATGGGTCAAGATGAAGGAAAGATTAAAAGGGCAATGATTAGAGAAAAGGAACTAGATAAATATGAGGCATTCTGAGCTGGAAAAGATATAACTCCCAAAAATATGGGAAAACAAACAGAACCAGGTTACACATAAATGAAGGCCAAGCACTTTTACGTTAACGTAACAGCTAACGGAAGCCCTTCAGGCACTGCAACCACTACGATGGTGACCTGCAACATTGAAACATATGTATAGATCAATAAAGTTCTCTATACATTTTATAAATACATATTTACCAATGAAACACTAAAAATTGAAATATAGAAAAACACACATACAGCAACAGTAACAATCTTAATGGCCCCATCTATTGCATCACCAAATTTTGTTTTGCCTGCTTGAAACTGAACCGTACCATTTGTGTTTTTGGTGTTGCCAGTAAAATATCTGCATATTTAAATCAAGAGGTCATCCATTATACTTCACTATCAGAGAGAGAAATATATATATACACAGATAGAGACAGACAGAGAAAGAAATCAGTCCCAATGTTTACCTGACTAAAAGTACAACCAGGACAGAAACAGCTACTGAAAGTCCAATCATACCAATGAAAGTCGCAACACCATTTAGGCGTACCTATAACAAGTCGTTTAAAATTAAACATAACAAGCAAAAAATGCAGTTATGAGAAGAAAAAAAAAAAGAGATAAAATAGCGGACCTGCAATGGCGTCTCTTCACCAGTGTCTTCTGAAATACTGGCCATGAGCAATCCCCACTCAGTATTGATCCCAACGCTAGTTACCTAAAACATATCAAAATAATTAAATAAAAAGGAAAATATAAAATATGTAGGCAGGGAAGCAAGCTGACAGAAAAAGGGAGAATGACAAGATATTTTATTTTAGCAAGTTGAACTTATCAAAAAAATTTGCTTTATCAAGTCGACTAAAAAGGTTTCATTGTTTGGAATGGCAAGTATAACTAGATATTTAATTTTAGGAGAAAGTGGTTTCTAAAACGAACAGCCATGCCATTTTTTAAGAGAATAAGAACGATCATATATAAAATAAAAAGAAGCTAAAACCGACTTCCATGTGAGATCATGATATATGTATGACTTCATAAAAAGGGAATGCATGTAGCCATGCAAACATAGATTGTGATTGTAGAACAGCTTTTAATTGTCAGAATTTTTAGGGAACTGAAGACTTTTATTTTTCTACATACGGTTTGATCTGAATATTGTATCATTGTTCCATATCAAACCATCTTATCGATGGTCCTAAAAGTTAATAGGACATTTTTCTTCTTGATAAATAAAAATTATATTAATAGGCGTAGCCAAGTATACTGGAAAAAAAATGTTATTAGGACATACGCCATAAACTAATTAAAAGAGCTTGTTGTGACTTCACATTTGGCTTGAGAAGATTAACACAATACACAATTAAGAATATCGTGATAGTAATAAACAAAGAAAATGAGAGAGCTAAGTAACTTACCAGCATGATGCCACTACCATCTACAATTTTGCAGCCAGACATCAGAAATGGATGTCCAGAATTCTTGTGAACCTGCAAAAAAGTACGCTTGAAAAAAGAAAAAATAGATTTATAAATTAAAACTATAGGATCGGTAGGAATGCTCACAATCTTGCTCTCTCCAGTCATACTCGATTCATCAACTGCGAGAGAGTGACCAGAAATTAATACTCCATCAGCAGGGACCTAGAGAACGAGTTAGAAGGTCACATTGACTAAAACATTACAGCACAATTGTAACACATAACAAGAAGAACAATAGAGAAACATGTACCTGATCACCAATGTTGAGAGGCAAGATGTCGCCTACAACAATATCATATATAGATATCTCAATTCTTCGGCCACCCCTAATAACCTATAATAGCAATTTTTCAAATATAAATCCAAAATCAGAACCACCAAAAAAGGTAAAAGTGAGGTTAAGTATAGAGCACATAAAGCTATAAAAAAATACCTCCAGATGGATATTTCTCTTCTCTTCATTTAGGTTTTGGAACTGAAGAGATTGTTTGTAATCACTTATGGCTGTGTACAAAGAATCAAGAAGAAAATGGGCCAAAGATTAAAATACTAAAAAGTGAATGCAGAGATGGCTACTATGGTGATTCTTAATCCTATCAGGTAGTAAATAATAAAGAAATGACACATAATGATTGATTGGGAATTATAGACTTTGTTGGTAACTGTTTCTTGCTTTTAACCAGTGATTTTGCTTACAGTTTTAAAATATTCATGGAAAATTTAAGACACAAAGCATCACAGAGTAAACGAGTAAGATTTATAACTCAATTATAAAAGGTACCAGACATTTGGACAAGTTTTCACAACAGCAATTTTATTTTGTCTTTTGACAAATAAAATTTATTAATGTGCAAAAGGCACTACCCAAGCACAAAGGAAGTATACAAGTGAAAAATCTATCAAGAAAGAAGAAAAACTTACATCAGCAATTATCATATTTTTACCATAAGTAATTGAAATCATTATATATCAAAAGCACACCAACTATAAAGAACTCTGGTAGGCACCGGCTGTCCAGAACAGACACCAAATACACAGATTTATCCAATAGAACCAAACATCTAGGCAGAAAAAGGACATAAAACACAAAACTTGCAAAATAAACTCCCCTGCACGCTATTTATCCACCATCCAATCCCAAAAGCTACAACCGCCCGAAGCCCATCAAGAAAACACCAATCAAAATGTTCTAGCGCAAGACAAACACAAAACCATCCCCACAAACCAGAACTTCAAGACATAACTGCCAGCTTAGGCTCCATTAAATATCCAGCAAGAATGTCAATGTCAAAACCAATAAGAATGCAAATGGGAGAATTTTAAATTTCAATAAATTATAAAAAAAATACTTAAACCAATCTTATACGAGCAGTTAAAGAAGGAAGAATGTCTATTTTTTTTTATCACTAAAAGAATGTCTAAATTCAATAAGGAAGAAGAAACAATAAAAACCTGCTACAGTTGAGAAATAATTACATTCAACGTAAACCACAGGCGTACCCCTCCAACAAAATAAAAGTTACCCGTTGAAAATGGAAGAACAATTCAAGGAAATACTTTTACATGAGCATTCAATTCAATACCTGTAACAACAATCACAAGAACCACAGCAAAAGCAATACTCCCTCCATCATACCACCCTTCCTTAATACCCTACAATAGAAAAATGAAGAATTGGCATATTATCTTGAGATAAATAAAGAGAGAGATGTCTAAAACATATATGACAAGAAAAAACCAGTATCAGAACTAAAGGCTTAAAAAGAAAGGGAAAGCAAATCTGAAAGAAAATAAAAGCAGAGAGTGAGTTTCAAAAACAAACAGTAGTCAAGAGCACAGCAGACATAGCCATCTAGCAATTCTTAAATGAATCTCGACCTATTCTATGAAGTACACACTATTAAAAATAGTAAAGGAGCACAACCCATCAGTACAGGAGGGATTATAGAACAGCATCAGGCAGGGAGGTTGGCTTTCAACTATACTTTTATGCCTCCAAATCTCTCGTGTAAAAATCTCATTCTGACATCTAACCCTTTTTTATAAGAGAAAATATTGTGAGCATCTAACACTCATAGCACACACTCACATGAACAGTACTCATGGACACTGTTTATGTGAGTGTGTGCTATGAGTGTTGGATGCTCTCTAGCATTACTCTTTTTATAAGTATCTTGACATCCAACCTAAATCATATAAACCATCAAAGAAAGTGGAAGCCACAAGATTCAAATTGTAATAGAATTTTATCATTGCCGGTTCACAAAACAAGACCACAACCTAAATTGCATAAATCATCAAACACAAACTGCAATCTGACTTGAGCATAAAAAGTATCCCTAAGCCATTTATAACTCATTGAGTTGTAGAAATGCTTCAGTTAATACAAAAATAATGATTTAAAACATCTAAACATAGTTTTGACAAAAGACAGCATTCATCCTAAAATTGTAATGTCTTCGCCAGTGTCACATAGCACGGAAATGTCTTGGGTTTCCTTAAAAAAAAAACTCTGACTTCATAAAATAGTAGTATCTTAGCCAGCATTGTAGTTAAGTAGCCAACTCTCTGCTTCTATAAAAAAAAAATGCTCAGTTTCGTTGGAAAGAAAAAGTTATGTGGCTCAAAACAAATTTTAAGCTGATCATACAGATCCAACTATATGCTTTTATAAAAAACACTTGGTTTGTTTACAAAGGAAAAAGGATATAGCTAAAAAAAGCAAGTCTTTCATTTTTCTAAAGACTATCATCTTGCAGGCAAAGAAGAGCACCACGAGTTACAGAAGTTAATGATTCAGACCCTCATCACTTTCTCCTGCAATGCAAAGACCAGAAGGTATAATCTATCATATCCCTGCCAAAGCTCACCTCGGTCTTTATACCCAGTGCCAAAGAAGCCACTGCTGCTATCATCAATATGATTAATGTGAGGTCTTGCCAAGCTTCCCATAGAAACATCTAAGAGAAACAATAAAAAGGATAATTCATATTCGCTTCTTCAACAAAGGAAAGGTAATAACAACACTTTTTTTTATCAGTGGAAAGGTAATAATAGCAAGTTTTAAAAGAACAAATTTCTGATGAACTTTACCCAAAAACTCCTCCCTTTTTTCCTGGGATATGTGTTTGATCCGAATGCATTCCTCCGCTTTAGTAAATCAGGCTCATCTCCTTGAATCCCCTTCTCTACGCTTGTTTTCAGCAAATCTGACAGCCCACTAACCTGGTGTAAAGTTAGAGACAAAAGATACATAAGAAACTACATATATTAAGAACCAACAAAACAGAAATCAGAGGAGAAAAAAATAATGGAAAACTTGCCCCTCCATATTGTTCCAGAATTGAAACATCATGATCCCTTGACAATAAACCAAGTTGTTCTTGTCCAATTGCAAAATCACCATTGGGGGGTAAAGGTGGTTTCAATGTTCCTGGCAGTTGAATGCAGGATGTAAATCATCACGAGTACAAACAGCACATATAAGATTTTTAGATGAATGACCACACTGCAAGAATGCAACTAAAAAGCCGTTCTGTACCACAAATCACAGTTCACAAACAGGTAAAATGGTAAAAAGATTAAAGAGAATGAAAGCATAAAAAAATTAATCAGAAGTTCAAACAACATGTCCAACATAGATGATACTCAAGCTTACACTTCAACCATGCAACAGCACATGATCAGGCTGCAACTAAAACATCTCCAACCAGCATAGATAGAGGAAGCAAGACCAACAAAATCAAGAAAATTATTAGAAAATAGTCACGGAAGAATACGTTTAACATCATGTATCATACAAACAAAACCCCAAAAGAAGGTTGAATTCCAAATGAAAGAAATGCCGAAAGCAATACAGCTAACAAGGATGTCAATAGCACAGACTACAAGAAAAATGGACAAAAGTAGGGGAAAATTTCGGGAAGGATTTGTAAAGCCAAATCCAAGCAATGGGAGCAGAGATCTGTCTATTGAGAAAAGAAAAAAATGAAGCAAGGGTTTGTCTGCTCAAATCCATTTTGTAACTTTGTGAAGAAGCAACAATGCTAAAGCAGAACGATATGGGCTCACATATTAAGAGTAATCTAAGACAAGATACAAAACCAACAAGAACAATAACGATGGAAATTTTATAATTATTGTAACAGGTTATGAGTCAGTAAATATTTGAAAGGAAACAGAAGTAAACTGCTGATAAAAACCAAAAAGTACATCATAGTAGAAGACATGAAACTGTAAAATTTTGTGTAAGCAAAGCTCAAACATGATGAATATCATAATGTCACGGACACGAGCACAAATCTGGTGACAAGAGACAACAACAAAATGAGCTCCCTTTCAGATTTCATTAAAAATTATAAAGATAAAGGACAGGCAATACAGATGTACAAGTACCATTTTCTTGAGATAAGCCCTTCTTGAAACGATATGCAGCCTGATAGAGCAAATTTCATAGATTCAGAGATATATTCCAGCAATAAAAAGAGAACAAGAAAATGAGGTCTAAGGAATTCTATTACTTGTATGGCTTGAATATTTGCTTTGACAGTCCTTATTATTTGCGTCTTCTCTTCTTCCCTTTTCAAATCCAACGTGTAACGAAATCGACGAGAAGCATTTAGAACAAGTGCCGCTTGCTACAGATGACAAAGTTGAGTTAGTCCAAGCATTACAAAAGCAATGATGTCTTCAGATTACAACACAGTGAATTAAGTAATCCTGAGAAAATTCTTGGTTATCAACCATTGAACATTAGAAAATATATGATAACTGCAGCACTAGACTTGTCATTATGCCCAATACAGCCAGATTACAGCCAGATTACATAATGAGATTTAGGCTGAATTTATCTTAGGAGTAAAATATTTTTCTCTAATTCCAAGAATTGGAGCGGGCAAAAAATGTTGGTCAAGGAGCAAATGATTTCCGAGTAGGCATACAAATAACACAACCACCCTAGAAATGGTGTATTCTTCCAAATATTGTGCCCATCATTCCCATCCAATTGCGCCCCTTGAACCACTGACCCAACCAAGCATCTTAATTTGTGACCGAATCCAACGGCTACATCTACATCGTCGACTCCAACGGCTGAAACAAGGATTTCCCTACATCCAAGCAAACCGTAAGCTTCGGCAGCCATGTTAAGCCCATCTTGAAGTGCAAGTCAACAAGATGGTTGACTTCATTTTCATCAAATGTCTATTTGTGGCATCTAATGGTGGTTTTGTGTACAGTTTTGTATCTGAAGTGTTGGAAGATCTTTTTTTTTGGGGGGGATGAATATAAATTCTATTGAGACAAGTAACCAGGCAAAAGCTAAGTACATAGGAAGTATACAAAAACTGAACCTATTACAAGTCAAGCGCTAGAAAGAGAAAGAAGGAAATCATGGACAGTAGTTCCATTAAATACCTTGTGTGGTGTATTTGGATTGAGAGGAATGGTCAATGCTTGCAAGATAAAGAACAGTCGGTTGATGAACTTTTCTTTTACAGGTAAAGGGAAACATAGTCATTCAATGACAATGCAAATGCGAGAAAGCATTTCTAATCCATTGCTTCAGAGAGAGTCAGAGATAGAGAATTAATAGTTGGTTGATAAACTTGGATGTTTTTATTTTAGTTCTTTATTTTGGTGAATCTCTCTAGCAAGCAAAAAGGTCCACCACCCACCTAAGCATCACCCAAGCCAAGCCGCACCTATTGAACACTTCATACCATAACAACCTGGTCACATCAAAATGTAATACCAGATGATTCACTTCTTCACCATATTTCTTGCAAAAGAAATAACAATCGAAAACAATCCACGCTTCCTGAGGTTATCCAAAGTCAAAATCTTCCCTTCAATATTTTGGCTATATTTTTAACTATGAGTATCAGAATTGCGCATAAAATCCCAATTCGGAAAGTTTTTTTCAGCGCGCACGCCGTGACCACCAAGCTTCACTCGGTGTGCAAGTTTCCGAGGCCGAAAAATAATGTTTTCCCTTTCAAATGCCTAGTTTTAGTTATTTTTTATTATTTTTTGTAATATTTCGTTTGTCAATTAGGAAGTGATTATGAATCTGATTTGAGCCATATTTTTTGCAAAACACTTATTTTATTTCGTATTTCATTTTGGCATGATTTTTGAGATTTTGCTATTTTTGGCAAAATTAAGATACAGACAATTTTTGGCTATATAGTCCAGCTTCTAGATTGATTTTCGACATTACTTGATTTCATAATATTCAGTTAAACCTCAGAGACGTTTTTCTCGGTGTTTTTGGCAATTTTCTTGCGTTTTTCTTGTGAATCATCTGTTAGAACTAGCCTGCAAAATAATCACTATTCTGTTCGACGTCAGTCAACCACAAGAGCATCAGGATTCTGAGAAATATGAAAAAGATCTAGAAAAAAAGCACAAAGAGCCCTACCACCACACCATGAATCATGCCAAAAACGAATTCTAGAACAGACTCCAACCACAAAAAATAACATGCTTAACAAAAGCATCGAACCTCTTCTAATATATTTCCACACAGCCACACCATAAGTTCCTCTTGCCTCCTTAGAACTCCATCCTTGCCAAGCACTCCCATATCTAGAGTCAATCATAGCTCTCCACAATGAATCACACTCCTGATGATATCTCGACAACCAGTTTCCTAGTACAGCCTAATTAAAATACTCAACCTCCGAAACCCCAACCTACTGCATGACAAAGGAGTACAAATCTTATCCCAACTACCAAATGAAACTTAGCTTCCATCCCAACACCTCCCCACAAAAAGTCTCAAAATAATTTCTTTGTAGAGACTGTGGAATTGAAGCAACATTTAGGTGTGTAATTAAGAAGAAATTTCTAGCTTTTGTTTTAAGATTGGCAGTTGGTTATGCTTTGTGATGGTCAGAGTGGGTCAAATATGGTGTTTGTGCTAGTTTACAGTTGTTGATGTGGTAGTGAGTTAAAATTTGTTTCTTTTTAGATTTCCACTGCAGGATACAGCGATTTCCAGTCACTTTCATGTGGCTCCCAGTTCAAATATTTTATTCTTTTGTCACTACAAGTCAAACAAAAAATAATATAGATGCAATTATTTTACATGTTCTGCATAAATTCAATAAAATATATTATTTTTAATTTATTTGGATCATTTGACTCTGATGGAACTGAATTAAAAATAATTATTCCACTATATGTGAACAATTATGAAAAAAACATAAACAAATTACTGCTAGCGACACACCCACACACTGTACATTTCTTGATTCCAAGTACAATGCTTTAGGAATCATTTGATATTGGGATGAGATTATAAATTTATAAATAATATTAAAATAGGAAGTAAATAGTAGTGAAGTTTGTTTGAATTAAAATGTTTTATGAGATTTTAAGAAAGGTGAGAAAAAGTTGAATAATTATAAAGTTAAAATATTATTAGGAAATTTTTTAATATTATTTTTATTTCAAGATTTTAAGATTTGAAAATTTGAATTATTTTTTGTATCTTATTTAAAATTTTTGTAATGTTGTGATGATTAGATAATTATTAGATGAAAATGTTGACATTTTGAAATGAACTTTTTTTTTTTTGTGTGTTGAGTGGTGCTTAAGGTATCTAGTTGTTGAATCAAACTAAATTCATCTCAAACCAATCATTGATGAAATTTATTATTTTTTCAATTTTTCATTAAAAAGTCAAAGTCATCCCAACCTACTTTATACATTTCTACCTAAAAATTAAATTCATCTCAATTTAGAAAAATTAAGAAAAATTAAATCCATCTCAATTTAAAAAAATTAAGAAAAATTAAATCCATTTCAATAGGACTCACAAAATACTACTATTCACAACTAAACTCATCTCATCCAAACCTCTAAAGGTAATGTAATATTAGAGATAAATGGATTGAGACCATCTAAAAATCCAAATGGGACCGGGGCATTTCGGTTTCAAAAAGAATCGGTTGAAAAAATCCAAAATAGAAACCCAGCAAAAGCAGTCAAATGTCAATAATAAACCGATAAGGTACACAACGGTAGGCAAAACATTGATCAAAAGGCAAATCAGAGAAGATTAATGGGAAATACACAGAGGACTGAAATGCAAAAACGTACCCTCCACCGGCGGAGACGCTCGATTGAGGCATTCTTAGTGCTCGTAATATCGAAAGGACCCGAAGGCGACTCCTCGTCGCGGTTTCGGTGGCCTCCGGAACTGCTTCCCCCGGCCTCCAAATCGGCGTTAGGTGGGCCAGGAGACGAGCTCTTGAGAGAACTCATTTCTGCCGCAGGAGAGATGGTACAGTCAGTTTAATCTGTCTACAATCAATACGCATAAGAAATCAACACAGTCCCTCTCTTCTGGGTTTGGAGACGAGAACTCTCGAACATTTTCAAATATTTTTTATTTTTATTTTTTATTTTTTATTTTTTAAATAAAAATGTCTTGGGGTTTAAAAAAATTGTTCTAAAAATAAAAATAAAAATAAAAATTGGCCTTTCGGGTGGGGCTCCCCACCTCTTTTGTTTCAAGAGTCAACACATCCCTCTGCGTTTGAAAAATGACAGTTTCTTCAGTTCCTGTCCGACCTTTTTGCCTCTAGACATTTTTTTGCCTCTCAAACTGACATCAAAGTTTATTTGCCGCTTTAAAAAAAATAATAATAATAATCCAAGACTCATATTTGATTCTCTCTCAAATAGGACAAAAATCTTCAAAGTCTGTCATTAGGGTTTCGCAGTGAAAGGTCCAGGAAAGTTAAAATTAGAAATACTGAAATACAATAAAAATTTGCAAGGTCAAGACTCGAGTTACGAGTAGTAAACTCGAGTAGTAGTAGCTATACCTTTGTCCGTAGTTGAAAGAGCTAGCGATGTACCAAAGTATTGAATTAAAGCCCGGGAGGGAAGTAAACTATTCAACTTCCGGCCCTACAGAGTCTCACTCCGTCTTCCTCATGAGTCTTCTTTTTGTCTTCCTCTCTCTACCTTCAATTATCTTGCAAGATCCTGCTGAAAATAATTATATATAGCTAATAAAAGTACAAAAAACTGGCAATGCACTCTACACGTACTCTCAACTACCGATTGGTTTGAAACAACGTGCATTTGATTCGGTTGATCTCCTAACGTGCATAGCGTGGATACTTCTTCTTTCGTTGTCCCAAGCAATAAGCATAACGTATATTTCTTCATTAACTGGTTGGCAATGCGTTTTTAACTCCCTTTCTTTCTTTATTTATTGTGAATCACATGCACGATGGCGTGTTATCTGATCCGTTTCCGCGTGAAGTTTTGCCTCCTTTCACATTGATTAGAAATGCTATTAAAGTGGTTTGGATTATATAGTGGTTGAAACGATATGAGTTTAAAATAGTATAAAATATAGATTAAAGAGTAATTCTACGTATAATTATGATAAAGTGCGTAAATGTCACGAAATCACTTTAAAAAAAAGTAAAATTTATTATTAAAAAATTAATTTTTTTCCTGTGCATCGCATGTTTTATTTATTTTTTTCAAAATGATTACTCGACAGTTATCCAATTTATGATTGCATTAATATTTTCTCTATTTTTTATAAATAAAAATTTATAATAATTAAATATAATAAGATAAACTCTTTTTTATATTCAAACCTAGCCTTAGTTATCGTTCAACTTGTTTCATTCATGTGCTTTGAAGTCAAGTGATTTTTAAAAAGTTCAAAACATAAACATAAAAGAGGTCAAGGAAATCTAACAATTCAGTTTACTTTTTCTCTTTTACTCTATTTTGTTTAAAATATATTTTTTATTTTTTTAATAAACTACATGACCTTGTAATAGCATCACATCAATGGAACATATTAAATGTGTTACAATCTCACATTGTTCAAATATGAGATTAATGGATGATTTATAAGTTTCTGAGTACCATTTTTTTGTAAGCCATTTTTAAAGGTGAGTTATATCAAATGTATTCATAACAAATAATATAAGAGGCGTCCAACATCTGAGGCGATGTTGCGACTATTATAATTGTGTAGCGGAAGAGGTGATGCCGGTATGGTAGTGTTCGTCCGAAGCTAAGAAAGGCCTAGCACACAACCAGCCTGTGTGAGTGTTGGGACTGCAGTGGACATCAACTGCAGAATGTGGTGGTTGTTATGATCTCACATCGACTAAATATTGGATTGATAGGTAATTTATAAGTGCCTAGATACATTTTCTTTGTAAGCCGATTTTTAAAAACGAGTTCTACCTAATGAGATCATAATAAAATGATATGGCTAAGATGACTTAATGATAATACTAATATATCATGTGTGAGGGTAATTGCTTGGAAAATAAATAAGTTTACAAGTGTGTAGGTTTGGAGCAGTATTTTTTCTTTTATTTTTTCAAAACAAAAGAGTGGGATTTATTATAGAATAAATAAAATATTTTGGGTTGATCTCACTTTTATCATGAATTTATTTTTTAAAGATTAATATTATATATAGTTGTAGAGTATACCTATATTATGCAATCCTTTCGAAAGAGTGTAGATAGAATTTGCTATTAAAAAATTAATTTTTTATTATATAAATTTATATTTATTTTTTTTTAAGTGATTACATGCATATTTCATAACTGTAAATCATTTCTCTTTTTTAAAAGAGAAACAAATGATTTTCCTTTCTAATATGTCTATATTTATTTTTGTTTTCTGATTGTTTTCTTGGAAATATAAAATTAAAGAATGTAATTATGGTAGACTTCTTAATCTTGTTTTGCTGGTGTCAAATTAGTACAAAAATATTTAGGTTTGGTTTGTTTTTATAGATGAAATAAGATAAGATGATATAAGAGTTAAAAAAATTAAAATTTTCTTATATTATATTTTTTTAATATTAATTTTGTTTTAAATTTTAAAAAAGTTCTTTTAAAATTTGAAAAATTTAAACTTTTTATTTTATTTTGTTTGAAAATTTAAAATAATATAATAATAAATTTAAAATAAAATAAGATGAGGTAAAATAATTTAAAAAATCAAAAATTTTTCAAACTAGGCCAGCGGCAAAGCCACGTTGGGGCAGGGGGGGCTATGGCCCCCCTCCCCACGGGCTCCACTCTTAATTTAAAAATATATATATAAATATAATATGTGTTGTTTTTAAAAAAAAATTAAAAATAGAAAAACATGTTTATTTTTTTAATGATTTTATAGAATAATATTAATTTTATTTTATATTGGCTCATTCTCTAAAAATTATTTTAATCTTCTTCTACAAAATTAATATAATTTAAAAATAAAATATATCTCATATAAAATAAAATAATATATTAACATGATGACACGTTTTTATTATAAAAAAAAAATTCGATGATTTTTAATGTATTTTTAACATATTTTTATTATGATGACATGTTCTTACATATTATATATTTTTTTAATACATAAATTATATTAAATATTTTTTATTTTTATTATAAATCTTATTATCAAATTATTTTATATCGTATAAAAAATTATATATAAATAAAATAATATTTTTTATTTTTTATTTTAATTTTACTTGACTCGTTTTAATGTAAATTTTTGACTCCGTAATTGAACTGGGCCATAGTTTAGGAGGAAGAGTATTTGAGTTTTGAGTTTTTTGGTTCGACCTCGTCGCTAAAATGTTCAGAAGTGAGAGTACGTACGTGCTTGAACAAAAAAGTGAGGGAGTTCCCTCGCGTTGTACGGATGGATAATATAAAATAAAAGGAAGAGAGGAGTACGAAAGTAGTACCTTCACGGTATGCCAGGCATGAATGCAGCACAATCGAGGGAATCCTCTTGACAACTATCTCTGTCGTCTCTACTACTTCAACGTCAAAGCCATATCTTCGACTTCGCATCCACTCGCCGCATATGCTATGTGTATAAGCTTAAGTCACTTTCCGAATTAATAATTAACAATTAATAATTAATAATAATACGCCTAATGAATGACTTGTAAAGAAGAAAAGGTACTTAGCCAATAATTGTCTGGCTATTTTCCAGCTAGGACAATACAATCTAATTTGCAGCTAATTTGATTGAGTAATCTTATATATAATTATAGTTATTAATTATATAAATATCATTTTTAAGATCTATTATTAAAATAAAATAAAAAATTCACAATGAGACTCATATTTTTTCACTGAATAATATTAGATATACTTACAGATCATTCACGTGTAAGTATCCATCTTAAAAAATAGTGAGATATATTGTTAAAAAAAAAAAATTCATGAGTCCTATATTTATTATACCTGAGCATGTCTAGGTATATTGAAATACATATACAACTAACAAGCAATCAACAACTCATGATAATTCCAATATTAATCTGACTACACATTCTATACCTACACGTAAAGTTTTGAAAAGAGAGAGAATATTTGAAAGAAGAGATACAAAAGAAGAGATTGTTAATTTCTTTGACATCATCTAGCTAGTATATATATACACACATATGTCACATATCAATAGGTTTATATATACATATACCTATCCAAACCGATGTATAAATTAAATTTTGATCTTTTATTCTTCCATGTGAAATGCATAATATATTTTCCTTACGATTGATCGGTGTCAAATAAATGGTTAACCATGAATTGCGATTATTGGCCTGATTTTTATGCCATTAATATGTGTTGGAACATGTCAATATATTAAATTTCAAGGGTTGTGATATTTTGGATGTGGTACTCAAGACCCCAAAGAACTAAATGACTCCTAGCAAACAAGGAAATAGCAAATATGGAAAAATAGTTTGGAATGTATAGCTAAACTATACATGGTCATTCAACTTTGTTGTATCTAGGTCATCTTATTTGAGATACTGCTTTCAAATTAGATGTAAAATCTAAAGTGGCAAATTACATTATGAGGTATTATTGCTACAAGTGCAAATTGCTCTCTGTGTTTGATATACAATTGCATGTACACACTGATATATATATATATATAAATATATTACCTGCAAAACCAAATGCTTGGCACATATATAATTTACTATTTTAACGACAAAAACCCTTTTAAAGACCAATTTTATGAGCCTTGTATATATGTGCTAATTGTGTGTGTAATTTATTAACTCTATAGTGTGCAACCTCAATGTAAGAAAGTTTCTTAGCAATTGATGAAATAGAATTGTGCAAACTCTTATTTGTGCAAGCTCAAGTGTCATGTAGGAAGAACATTTCAACTGGAATCAGAAATTTAACTATAATTAAATTTGGTCCAATAATTTAACGGTTATGTAAATAATATATGATTGGCTGGTGGAAACACGAATAAAAATTTTACCAAAAAACTTAATTAATGAAATATACAAAAGAGTAATTTTGGTGGGAAAGGTTTCTCTAGAAATTACTTACCTAGCACCAATAAATTGGGTACACCATTAACCCCAAACATTTTCGACGACGAGATTAGGACATGCCGTAAGTTGGTGGGTAAACCTAAAAACCACAGCGATATGGACCAACGCCTTAAAAGCCCAACTCTAGACTCAAATCAAAACCCATATTATTTTACGAATGAGAATGGAAGTGCCGAGATTTGCAGTTGTCGTGTTTTTGAAGTCGTAGAACCCAAATCCTAGTTCTTGATGACACACTTGCAGAATCTCTCGTTATTGGCTTCTAAATTGGCTTATTTCACTTCAATTGCAATTGGCTTTGTTGACAAGAAGCTCACCGTGAAAATCGTTAGCAATTTTGACGTTCACCCTTGTGGTGAGAAATAGGGTACATGTCACGTTTGGATTTTGGTGTTTGGTCTGCGATGAGAAAAACATCATTGATACAGTTTTACCATGATTTATAACTATTTTGTGACAGATATTGATCGCAACAAAAACTCTGTAATGTTGTAGTGCGAGTTAGTGTATTAGCACATAGCTTGCTGTAAAATCACTTATAGTTGTAAAAACAATTGAAATATTATGAATATTTTTTTGTAGTAATAAATAATGTGTAGATCGAGTGTGCCAATTGATATTTAACTAGCTAGATACCTATAGATAGTTTTTTTTCCATTGCAAATTTCAACGTCAATAGACTTGGGTGCTAAATTAGTACTAATATTGAAGAAGAAGAAAAATGTGTAGGCTTTAATTGGTTTATGTTTTTTCCTTTTTGTTTTCTTCGAATAACAAAAAATCCCATGCCTTATGGACCATCCTTATCCAACCACTTGACCTTACTATATAGGGAGATCCTACTATCCGGTCCAGTCGAATTTCTCCACATAATAGCTCACCACTCATTTTTCGCCACATAAACTTTTCATGGTCCACCACACTAATTGTAGACTAATGTTACACAGAATCAGAACTCATTCATTTCTCTGTTACTATTTTTCTTTGACTTCAAATGAAATCTTCTAGGTTTGAAGCCTGAAATTGTAGAGGTGTAAATCTTGGATAATTTCTTTCTCGTACAAAAAACGCAACCTCGTAAAGTTTAGATGACCAAGATTTTGTACCCAATGCAGGGTCTGATCGGAGATAGAGGGGATGGGAGGGAAGACTATTGGAGATGGACGAACTCGTTGAGGCTAACACATTTTCTCTCTTCTTCTGTCTCATACCCACACCAGACACACACAATGATTATGACTTTCTCTTGCATTTCTCTTTTTTCATTTTTTCAAAGGGCTTTGCTTGGTTTGGCTCTCTTTGTTCGGCCATGGCACCAAATTGTAGAGTTTCTGACATTTTTTTTTTGTGCTCGACGCTATGGTTTGTTCGGAGAAAGATAGAGGATTTCTTGTGTGTTTGGGTCAATAGCGGTTGAACTAGTAATGTTGGCTGATTGTAGAGTTTATCTTTATGCTCGACATTGTGGTTTGCTTCCATCCCATTGAGTCTGCATTGTCGCCGGTCTTTGGCATCATCCTCGATGACGAAGACCCATGCAAGATTTGGGGCTCCGGCGTGCTCTCCCTTTCTCTGAAACCAAACGATGCCTAAGGGTTTCGACAGGTTTTCTTTCTTCTTCTTTTTTTTTTTTATAAAGTTTTATGCTTTTTTTTTAAATAAAGTTTTTGCTTTTTTTTGTTTTGTTTTACTTTCTCGAAAATCAAACGATGTAAAATCTTGAGACTCTACATCCAAAATAAAAGAGTGTCGTCAGTATCTTTTTTAGTTTTCTCAGTAGCCAAACAAGAAATAATGAGAAAAAAAATTTAAAATAGCAGTCTGGGTTCGGTGGATGGAATGGTAAATTATGATGTTTGTAGACAAAGTAGCCTATGAAAATGTAGAAAATATGATTCGGTGTGGCCAAGATTGGAGTTCAAGGGTTGATCAAGACGAATGAGGGGAGATTGATTCGGTGTGAATAAGACTGAGTTGGTTTTCTTGGAAGCAATGATGTGGCTGCTTGTGATTGGAGGACTGTATTTTAAAGGTTATTAGTTGGACTGAGCGATAGATTCGCCCTACCATATATAAGGCATATGCTACAAGTGCTTACGTCAACTAGATACATGAAGAGATCATGATTATGTAGATTTATTAATTCGAGTAATACACTATTCATCATCTTAATTTTTATAATATTTTTATTATTTCATGATGTGGTATTAGATGATTGGAGACTATTTATTTATATCTTACTTGTGAACCATTAATCTAATATTACATTATAACATAATGAGAGAATGATAAGGAAAGAGATAATAAATAGATTTGTTGATGTGCATAAAAATTAAAATCGAACTAGACCATGGAAAATCATGAAGCACGTCATGCAATATATAGTGTATATAACTTTTCATATCAGCTAGCTAACTCAAAATTCATTTATCTAGTAAAATTTATGGGCCTAACTCATCTTATAAAATTAGTTCAACAGTAGAGGATCGTTCATTTCTTGTAAACATATCCAAGACCTTATTCATATGCAACATGGAATTATTCTTTACTACCCTCCCTCACATATAAGTCAGTATTTTTCCTACTTTTTGTCATGAGATAAGTAGTGTGGACCCCCGTTCATTCTGTGGTAAGCTTTGATACCATAAAGAAATTCTCTTTTTTTTTTTCTTAAAAAACCTATTAGAAGGAGATAAGTAACTTCCTATAAAAATCAGGATAAATTTGTTCCTAAGTCGTGTGAGACTTCTTAACACGTCCCCTCATGTGTGGGCAGGTATTTTCGGTACCATCATCATGAGTAGGTCGTAGGAGCCCATATAATTGATCATAGGTTAAATTGCTATGATACCATACTAAAATTCACAGGCCTAACTCATCTTATAAAATCGGTTCAACAAGAAATGATTGTTCATTTATTATAAATATATCCAAGACCTTGTCCCCAGACAATGTGGAATTATTCCTCAATACTATCAAAGAAAGAGAGAAATATATGTGTGTGTGAGTGTAGTTTTACTTCTATTTTCCCTCTCCATTAATACTCATCATGTCAACCATAATTACTTGGGCTTAATAATTTGGAAATGAAGAATAGAGTAAAAAAAATGACCGCAAAGGTACATACCAAGAGATTTCAGATCGATGCTTGAGTTGATTGTCTTGATGATTGTGAAAGACTCAAATGAGCTAGGCAAATAGAAAATTAGAATAGTTGCCTCTGCATCACCAAGAATTCATGAGACCATATCATATATAAGATGGCTCCTCCTGTTCTCTGATGATCACTACTTATATATAATATCCACCACATATATATAGTTAGCTCTTCTTTACATATATATAATATTTGCAAAGAGGCATGCAATATCATGCTGACTATCGAGAAAAAATAATACATTATAATATAGATCATAATCAATGAGAGTAAAGGCAGGTTTGACAAGTAAAATTTTCTCAACATTTTCCACTACTATTCATTACTTTATTATTACTTTTTACCTACTTTTATTACTATTCATTACTTTTTCATTACTATTCAATATTTTATTATTACTTTTCACCTATTTTTTATTACTATTCACAAACACTCTCAACACCCAAATATAACCTAAACTTATAGAGAAAGTCTTCTAAACGGAAAAGGTGGTATAGGCCAAATAATATCATCCAATGATGTCTTGACAAGTGAGCCACCCATGGGAGTAATTGTAGAAATGCGCAACACAAACATCCTTCCTCATTTCTAAAATTTCTCTCATTTCACCAAATCCCACTCATTTTCGAAATCTCTCCCAACGCCACCCTCCTTTCCAGCACCACCCATTGACTGCTAAACCACCCCAATGATCCCCAATCCATAGAAGACGCATGAGCGCATCACAAAGTAGAAAAATGAAAATAAGAAATAAATTGTATTTTTCTACTAAAAACAAAAAAGAGATCACAAAATAGGAATAATTAGGTGTAAATACACCTACCAATTGGCAAGAAGAAAGCTTTATGATTATACCTACCAACCAATGATTTATATAACGAATGGAATCCAAGCATTAGAGCAAAATGTAAATTCTTGAAGCCAACCGAAAAGGACATGGGTTTGACTTGTAGGTACTGCATAACATACTGGTAGGAAGAAAAGCTATGAACGCAGTCCCATAATGAGAGGGTAACAACACGATAGTCAAGGCTCATCGAGGGAGATCGATTTGGAGAGCTCGACGAGGGAGATCAATTCTAGACTCTAGAGAGTTCTTCGAGAGAGATTAATTAGAGAGAGAAAGATAGAGAGAGAGAGAGAGAGAGAGAGAGAGAGAGAGAGAGAGAGAGAGAGAGAGAGAGAGAGATCGAAGGCCTCAGGTGCTCCTTTTTCAGTGGTAATCATGTGCAGTCACTACAACACTTATGCTCATTTACTGCGTTTTCACTTTTGGAGAATTCAGCCGACAGAGAAACAAATGGGTTTTGGCTTTCCCCAGGTGCATCATGTCTAGGGGTGTAAATGGCCCGGTCCAGTCTGGTCTAGTCCGAAAAATTTGTGGACCGATTCCATTCGGTCCAAGAATTCTCTCACCCTGGACCGGACCGAACAGGAGTTTGGTCCATACCGGTCCGGTCCAATTCGGTCCAGAGGCGGTCCGGTCCGATCCAGGAGTTCCCCATATGATTTAATGAGCTAAATTTAATCTAAAATTCTACAATAGTCAAATTTTTTTAGCCCAAATTTAACTGCTATAAATTATAATATGTTAATATTATAAGAATATATATTATATATTAATATTTTAGTATATATTATATATTAAATATGTTAGTAAATTATTACTAATAACATTATTATATTAGTATATTATATATTTATATGTTAGTAAATAGTGATAAATTAATAATAATATATTAAATAATAATACACTTATTACTTATAAATTATTATTAAAATTCTATATAGATATATTATAATTTATATTTTTATACTACAACTAGTCAATCAATAAATTATAATATGTTAATATTATAAGAGTATATATTATATATTAATATGTTAATATGTTAATATATATTATATATTAATATTAATATGTTAATTTATATTATAATTATAATTATAATTTATATACTATTTTTATATATACATATATAAATATATATATGTGAGATTCGGTCCGGTCCGGTCCGGTCCGGTCCGGTCCAGGAGGAGAAATCCTTTGAACCGGGACCAGATCGGAATTAATTGGTCCATATAAAATTTGGATCGGATCGGATCGAATTTCATTCGGTCCAATCCGGTCCCGGTCCGGTTCGATTTTTTTACAGCCCTAATCACGTCGAGTAATACACTCGTAGGTGATATCAATAATTTTTTTAGGCGAGTTCATGGCGTAGGATATTTTGGTGCTGCATATAGGTGGGAACAAGTCACACTTTCTGTGTTTGCCGTCAGTAGAAATTGTTGTCGCAACTTGTTGGCGTCGTAATACATCTAATATAGTCAAGTCATGGTGAAACCAGGTGCAATGGAAATTGTTGGGGCATATAAAACGCAGTTAAAGAAGATGCTACGATTAATAGAATTCCGCCGCGATGACCCTTTGTTCCAGTTGAGACTTGGATAAGGCAACAAGTACAAATAGCCATGCTGCCATTAACGTACTGTTTTAGAAAGTTAGTTCCTCATTACACATTCTAGCCATCATGACCATGATGTTTTCCAGACTTTCAGAAGCTTGTTCCTGCGCGGGAAAAAACAAAATTAGTTATTTGAATTCAAGTGGTGAAAATATCTACCTGCATTAACCAAGTTAAACTCAAGACCCTCTTATATATTTTGATGTTCACCTGCTTTCTTCATTTTGTTGCGCCAACAAGATAGAAAATAGATCTGCTCTCTTCATTCTTAAGATATATCTTAAGACGTTGACTAAACTGGACCATCAAAGCTAGACGTTACTCATTCATCAGTTGCGACATATACTCTATTTTGCATATACTCTTCAGTTGCAAAACAGAGCAATGATTTTTTCGAAGAATGTATCATTCAGCAAGGTAGAAAATATCTTAAGATGTTGACGATACTGGACCATCAAAACTAGACGTTGCTCCTTCATCAATTGCGACATTTTTTTTTTTGCGTAAACGATAAATATCAATCAGTAGACCAAATTAACAACAACTTCAAAATTGTTATAAGTACGAAAACATGTAATTGAAGGGCAGTTGATAAACTACATTCCAGATGCTTTTAGAGTATGTAGTACATGCTTTCTTAGAGCTAATTCATCTTACTAATTAGTTCATTGATGTGATTTTCACGATTCCCAGTGTCTCCCCCTTGCTTATATAACATTTTGCTTCCTTTCAATCCTTCTGGCTTCTTGAGTTTAAAAGGATATAAAAAGCTAGTAACCTCCTTGAAATGTGGACCAACGTTAGCGATCTCATGCACAATATCTTCGATGCACATGATGCCAAACTTCCTCAATGCTTGTTCGATGATGTTATTGTTTGTGAGGGGAACCCACTGCTTGTCTATCATTGCATAACCCTTCTTGTAAATCAGCTCCTTAATGCTCTTTAGATTTGGATATCCATATGTGACGTATGGCTCCACTCTTTGTAGCTTTTCCATGATCCCTTCATTTGCTTTCACAAATATGCCACTGAACATTGACCTCAATTTCATATTGTACAAGACCTTCCTTGTTTTTTGATGCATTTCTCTTTTCCCATGTATGCGAATGACAAAAAGCAATTTTGATTTTGTTGTCACTGATGTCGGTCTTTTCCTCTTTACCCTATGTTTCATCTTGATGAGGTCCAGTTCCCTAGTGCGGTACTGGTTGATGAAATCCTCAGGCATTCTGATGAAGTCGTGCTTGGCTTTCTTCTAATGGAGTTTCTCTCCTTATATTGGGCTTTCCTCTTGAGTGCCCATTCTTCATTGCTCTTTCTTTTCTTCAATATTATCTCTGGTATGTAAGCCAACAGCTTTGACACATCTTCCGCCATCGTGTTCTTTTTTATAGCCCTGTATCCGATTTATTCGAAGTTGTTCAATTCTTCTCTGCTTACTTACCCCGACATTCTCAATGCTTGAAAATTATTTCCTTTATCATTCCTGGAAGATGAGCGGCCAAAGCGCACAAACATGTCTGCGTTCACCGAAGCTAAACGAAATCATTAGTTGCGGCATATACTCTGTTTTGCATATACTCTTCAATTGCAAAACAGAGCAACGTCTAGTTTTGATTGCATATACTCTTAAGATATTGGTGATAATATCTTACGACGTTTCTACCAAAGCCATATGAAGATATTTTGTAGTGTTTGAATATCTTATGCTGGAAAATGAAATCGTAGAACATGAAGGTAGCTGCTCCTAGATTGCTTATTCAATCTTGCGATGAAAATGAAATCACAGAACTCGATTCCCCTTTCGCAACGAACGTTTTTCTGCTGATAAAATCATCTATTAACGGCGCTTAGATGAGATTGCCTAGACCTCAACATCGACAATTACCGCCGATTTTTATTGGCATGAAGATCGTTGAGAAGCTCCTAAATTTCTCGACGGAACCCTAGCGGCGAGATGAAGTTCACATGTCATGTTTATATACCAACGTTTCATCCACGAGGCTAAAAATGCCATTAATTAGTTTAAGTTGCATTTTTATGCATTCTTCCTGCATTTATAGCACGTCACAAAACAGAGTAAATATTGTAGTGAGTCGGTTTTAGCTCTTTAATGTGTAATGTACTGACGTGACTTCTTTATATTGGTGAGTGTTAAACGCACTACAACACCCTGCCTATTCTAAAGTGAAACTGAACAATAATCTACGTGAATGCATGATCTACACAGGCCGTATCATGTAGACACATGCCGTATCCATCGAAACTTACAACATATTGACAGCACGTGACACACAGAATATTAAAGCTCCAAAAATGCCCTTCAATATATATATATATATATATATATTGAACCTGACAACACTTACAGAATCACACACAGAATTCCTCAATCGACCCAGCCTCTCTCCCAAAACAATCGCACCCTCCTTCTGGCAGACCGTTTCTAAATTCTAATGCGCCTAGCTTAATTTATATACAGGGCGCCGCACACTAGCTACTATTTTCATTCGGCCTTAAATAATTGGGAGACGTTGGGGTTCGGTTCGTCCGACCCCCATATAAAATCAGCCCATAAAAAATATACAACAAAAAATTATAAAAAGTACAATAATAAAATAATAAAATATAATAAAAAATAAAATGAAGAAAAAACAATAAAAATATAATATAATAATAAAAACACAATAAAAAATAAAATGAAAATGATTTTAAAGAGTATTCGGCCTCAGCTCAGACAGAGGCGGCGCCGGCGGCGGTGGGCGACACAGTCCACCCCATTGTGACAACCGGCCTCAAGTGACCCTACCCCTTCGACGGCTATCCCCAGCGACTTCCGGTGTGCCCCACGCAGCCCCAAACCCGTTTCGGGTCACCTGAGACTGGCGGTCACGATGGGATGGACAGTGTCGTCCACCGCCACAAAAGCGCCGGCGATTGTTTTTCAAGAAGATCGGACGGACCGATCCCCAGTTAATCCCTAAATAATTTACTATTTATTTTATTAATTATAATATAAATATGGGATAGCTCATAACTATCTGCCGTCCTAGCTAGCTAGAGTCGTCGTCCCACTTTCTGGTGTCTTTTTTTTTTTTATATATTTTTTTGGCACCTAGCTTCTTGCCTATAATTTATCAGTGCTCCAGCTTCTTATTCCGTACGTACAAGCTTCGAGAAAAACATAAGATAGGTCAAAAGGAATACGAGGGAATATTATCGTTGGCAAACAGGCATTGATTATTACTAATAACATACATTTTCAGCTTTTCTCAAACTTGTTTTTTTTTTAAAATCAATAATGAGGCCATGAGCAGCTGGCCTAATATATATGATTGTATCCTTTTCGATCCGTTGAGACGACGATTTACTAGCTTTACAGCTTGCTAGAAGGGATTCGTTGCCGATTGTCCTAATTTGGCTGAGGAAAATGAAATTAAAACCTTTGGCCGAAGTTGCCTTTTCGGCATGGTATCCACGTTTAATATTAATGCTCTCGACTGACCTACCTGATCTTGATCATCTGCCATAAAGCTAGGTTAATTATAATCAGGGGCGGAACAAGGATTTAATATTTGGGGGGCGATCAACTTAAAAATTTTCATGAAATTAAACTCGACGACGATATAATTTAAACTTGACGACGATCTTTCATAAAATAAAATTTTTCTATACTTTAAGTAATGATAAGAATTTTTTTTTACGATTATTTTTTCTTTAAATTTTATAATTTAAGAATATTATTTACTTTAAATTATTATATAATTTAAGAATTTAATTAATTATAACTAACAGCGATCCAAGCCAATAACTATGCACTAAATTAACATGTAAAATTATAAAATATATGAATTATCAAAAGCCTACAAGTAAAAACCTAAATAATTTATTAACTATTAAAGCCTAAAATATAATGCGTCGAAAACTTCCCAGATCCCAAAGAACAATAGAACCTATAAGTCTAGAGATATTAGCCTAAAAGTAATTAAGCTAAAAGTTAAAAACATGATATATTACCGTAAGTAATTAGCCTAAAAATAAAAGCCTTGATATAAACTATTAAAATTACAATAAATGCAGCCCAGATTTATAAATAAATCTAGAATAAATAAACCTGTTGGATGCTCAAAGCACTTTGTAAAACAAGAGATGGCGCTGATGACTTCCAAAAGCACTGAAGGCGAAGCATTAGCTGCCTATCTCGCAAAGATAAGAGAAGGGTTTCATTTGGAAACGCAGAGGACAACGTCTGCAAGTGGGTTTCGTTTGGAAACGTGGAGGACAATACAACAAAGGAAGTCTATCTTTAACGGTGGAAACGTGCAGGTGGATTTCGCAGACTCGCAGCCTGTAGGTAACGCCGACTAACAGCAAGTCTATCTTTAACGGTGGATTTCGTTTGAAAATTGGAAGTGATTTGCTTCTTTTGAAAGTAATTTGTTTCTTTTGGAAGTGATGAGAAGTGAGAACAGAAAAAAGCCATTGGTCTGTTTGGAAGTTATTTTTTCTTTGAGTAACATGGGTTTCGTTTGGTCCATTTGGAAGTTAGTTTTTTCTTTGATAAGTTATTTGTTTTTTTCTATCAAAGGAAGAAGATATAACTGGTTGCATATGGACTCGAGCTCAGCAATGGTACTGGATAGTCTAAGGATCCAAAGGTCCCAAGGATAGACTTATGGTCTAGAGAAAACTAAGCAAATGGATAAAGCATTAGACCGGCCATATTGGTGGAGTCATTGCGCTGAGAGCTGCAGCAGCCTACTGTTTAATGTATTAGCAATTCGAACTCGTGGGAGGTTAATTTTAATATTTGGGGGGCTAAATAAGGTATAGATTTTGTAGTAATCAGAATAGTGATAGTGCTCTTATATACTAACTAAATTTTACAAAATATTTGGGGGGCGGTAGCCCCCCAAGGCTGAACATAGTTCCACCTCTGATTATAATATATTTTAACTGTGATAAGTTAATTTGTTCCTGATCACAGTCCAGTACCGCCCAACAATCTGCATATGTTCGGATAAACACGTGCCATTCATCTGTAACTAAATTAAGAAAACACCTTGCGTATATGTATGATCATCTTGCACGTCCGCGTAGTACATGCAGTATATGCATGCATGGCTTGGTTCAAAAGATAAGTACGGTTGGTGTAAGCAAAGAGATTAAAAAAACGAAAAGAAGATTGAACTATATATAAATATATTTATAGCCTATAATTGATACGACTGCAATAATTAAATCATGAACCTAACCTTTTTTTTTTCCAGAGAATCAACAAGGCCGATCGATGGGTCAGAGTTTTCTCTTTTTCTTGTCGAAACTCTTAAATTTTAACAACTAAGGAACGTACGTGTATGAGCAGAAACGCTGCTAATCAGGAAGAAGAATTAGATAGCACAAACTGACCAGCTGCATGCTGGCTAGCTGAAGGTAATCTAGCTCTGGATCGACCGCCGTCAACAAGTTTTTCACTGGCTAACTAGGCTTAAAAATATATATTCTCGATCGTCCGGTGCTCTGAAACAGAGCGCGCATCGAGGCCAACTTTATATAATTGACAACCTCAACTTTCCTTTCGGCAAGATGTCAAAAAAGTTGAAGCTGGATTCGGGGGGCTTCCGACTTTCGGCTGACAATCGGTGCCGTAATAATGGACCTGGACCATGCATGCGTTGCCCCAGGCCCTACCCATGACTCATGGGATTTTGAGACGTCTTTGACTTCATTCAAAATCCCGCAAATTTTATCTAATATATATATATATATATATATATATATAACTCGGCGTAGAAAACTAGTACTGATCGACTTTCTAATCTATGAAATTCTATAATTTAAGTTTTCAAAAAGTTTAAAAATCTTATAAATTAGTAAAGAAGCTGCATCAAGCAGTAACACCTCGAACGGAAAGAATTAATGACACAAGATAAGTACCGAAACTAGTGATCAAATATTATGGAAGTGATAGGGAAAAGACTACGTGTGAGTAGTCTTTCAACGCGTATGGTTGATACAATTATTATAATTGGAGTGCGTATTGGTCAACTAGTACGGGCTGCAGTTGATACCATTTGTTAAGGTCATAAAAATCGGCCAACAGGTCGGTGTAAGAGAGAGAATTATTTCTAATCTACTGGTGCGAGTTGGACTTCATTTGAGATCGTTTGGGGCTCCCGGTGTGGTCTCGGCGTGATTGTTCGTACGTGATAACAGATGAAATAAAGAGAGATGGACACACAATTTTACGTGGTTCGGCGAATACCTATGTCCACGAGCGTTTGGGGATGAGAATCCACTATAATAGAGATTTTTACAGTCTCTCATAGTTCACTGTACAAAAAATTATAGATGAATGTTCAGATAAATTCGCTAGTTGAAGCTGTTGGAAGAAATTCTGGGGGAGCCAGGTTGAAGAAGAAGAAGAGAGTCCCCCAGTTCCAGCCGGCAAGGAAAAGGAAGTCGACTGTGACACGCAAGATAAAGATCTACCCAGATATTTCACTTGGCTATAAAAGGACTCTGGCCAGCTGGAACTGGGGGACTCTCTTCTTCTTCTTCAACCTGGGCTCCCCCAGAATCTCCTCTAACAGTTTCAACTAGTGAATTTATCTGAACATTTATCTATAATTTTCTGTACAGTGAGCTATGAGAGCATGTAAAAATCTCCATTATAGTGGATTCTCATCCCCAAACGCCCGTGGACGTAGGCATTCGCCGAACCACGTAAAATGGTGTGTCCATCTCTCTTTATTTCATCTGTTATCACGTACGAACAATCACGCCGAGACCACACCGGGAGCCCCAAACGACCTCAAATGAAGCCCAACTCGCACCAGTGGATTGAAAATAATTCTCTCTCTCACACCGACCTGTTGGCCGATTTTTATGACCTTAACACCATTATTATAATCAACGCGCATAGTTTTACTAGATCTAAATGAAGAGTCGACACACGTCTATTACAGCACAATGCATTACCGGCTAGTGGGGGCTAAAATTGATGTGTGAGTACTCTAGCTATTTATTTTCTTTGCCTTAATTTTCTTCTGGACCTACCTTCGATCTTGACACTGATTGAGAATGCATTCACCAAAGGGAAATGTTAATCATGATATTATAAAGGATATTTACCGACAAAGTCTATAGATTGTATTATTGTATTATTTTATTTAGTGATTGAAAAAATATTTTTTAATGAGTTTGTAACTTTTTAAAATATTTAAGATCAGGTTTTAAAAACTTTTAAAGAAATATTTACACTATTGCTAAAAATTTCAATGGTTTTTATCAGTATAATATTGTCTATAGCATTATTCTTCATCGAAAGACCTTTCAAACAAGACAGATCTAGAATGGATATTTGTAACAGATTATTTATAATGAAAATAACTATTTATGACAAAAAGAGACTCATTTTGACA
Organism: Platycarya strobilacea; assembly: GCA_036898215.1. Lineage (NCBI taxonomy): Eukaryota > Viridiplantae > Streptophyta > Magnoliopsida > Fagales > Juglandaceae > Platycarya > Platycarya strobilacea. The sequence continues at coordinate 4,918,830 of CM072555.1, forward strand.
TAAAATAACTTACCACGAATAAACAATTTTTTTATAAAGAGAGAAAAGGAATCGAGACGGTTCTCTGAATATTTTCTTCACTAAAACCCATCATACTCAATTGCCTAGTGAATGATCTTTTTAAAAAGCTATGTTAATTAAGGTCACCTTTGGATGTCAAGAGTGTTTGAGAGTGTTTATAAATAGTAGTAAAAAGTAGTTAAATATTAATAATAAAATATTAAATAGTAATAAAAAAGTAATAAATAGTAATAAAAATAGGTAAAAAGTAATAATTAAATAATTAATAGTAATGGTCAAGAGTGTTTGAGAGTGGTTGAATTTTTTTTTTCCGAACCTACCCTAAATCAGAGTACTGAAGAATGTACGTACCATTTATATTGTTAACACACAGACATGTAGAATTTGAATTATTAGAGATTTAAATTAGGTTTGTTTTTCAAATCAATGCTACATACCATGTTAATATATCTGTATATATATTATAAAAATATATATTTATCTAGATACTTATCATATATACTAGTATATATAGTTATATACAATTAAAACTTATATAGTTAAATTCAATAATATACTAGTATGAGTTGACTATTATAAAATAATATACTCATACCTATATATATATATATAAATAGACTAATGATATAGTTTAGGATATGTAAATATTATATTATTACTATCATACATAATCAGGTATAGAAAAAAGTTAGACGTACACTGGTATTTAAAATTTAAAGAATTGGATTGTATGACATGATATCAGACCATCAGGCTCTCACCAAAAATAACTTCGATGCTTAATGATAATTAGAGTACTATAAAACTTCGTTAAGTGTAAACTAGCTAAGACGCGAATATTAATGACTGCCATTGATTAATAAACAAATCAAACATCATAAAAGATCAGAAAATGTCAGCAACGTGCGCGAGATAATAAAGTTTGCATATGATCATCAACAACAGCTATATATATATATATATATATCTATTTTAGTTGCGATCCAGATTCCTCCGTTTTTTGTTTTTTATTTTTTATTTTTTATTTTCTGGGTTGAAAGTGGTACCGATGCCCAGAATTAAAGTACTGGAGGATGATCAAGAATTTAATTACGGCAATATGATTTAATTTATTCTTTCTCCCACCATTTAGAATACTGGGGAATTAAGGAATTTCAGTAAATTAGGTGGAGTAGGATTAACTGATGAGATTGTAGCGATGATCAGGATATGGAAAAGATCAGTACCGGAATAGCTAGCTAGCTAGCTAGAAAGATCGATCTTACAACAAATTAATTAAAAAACAAATCATGTAAAGTAATTTACAAATACCTTACAGAAATCCAGCGCCTCCATGAAACATCGATCGGCTCTACAAACTCATGAGAATCTATGATTCATTGATTTGCAGCTGCCGGACTCTGGCAAATTCCAAATTACTGCCAAAACACAGAACAACTAATAATGAAGTACTAGTACCGATGTATGAAGATCAAGAATGAAAGGCCGATATATATAGGACGATGCTATAATGCACACGGTGGTAGCTGATCCGCATCAACAAACAGTATATACGTCGATCATGATCATACTATATTTTTTGACCGATTTTGGGTTCGGCGTCATGCTGCTGGCATGGAGTAATTATTTGAGCCGATCATTATACGCATTTGTGGTTGTTGACCCCCCATGAAATTTCCTCGAAACTACTGATCTCCGTCACACTCATTATTATTGATGCAAGTATTTGATTGATGGTTTTGTTTTACTTCTTGATTTGGTTGGTAGGTTTGCTAGCTTTAATGTCCATCTTTTGTGGGTCATATAAGGTTTCAGTATTAGACAGATATGTATGTTTGAAGTAGTAATTATTTTTTCTTGTTTCATTGATTTGGTTAATGGATTCTATTTCTGTTTTAATAGGTCTAGGATGTCTATGTGTTTGATTGATGTTAGTTATTCTAGTGGTTCTGAAATCTTATAGATTTTGGCGTTTTACCTCTATCAGGCGATGGTTTTAAAGAGAATTGTGATGTTTGGTTTGATATAGGATATTGTTGTTTAGATATCATGATGTAGGTGAGAACATGTCTTTCGATGTAATCTTTGATTCTTTTTGTTCCTTTAATTGGTGGTTTTGAATCTGTAAAAGTTGAATTTCGACAGGTACTCATTATAAATTTTTACATATTTTTATGACAGGTACTCAAGAAAAATGATAATTGTGATTAGTTATTTGTAATGAAAAAAGCTATTTATTACGAAAACACCCATTTTAGCTTAAAATAATAATTTTGCTGAAAATAATTAATTGTAAATAAGTATTTTTTTTTTGGTAGTGAGGATGATCCACTTATATATATATATACATATATATTTTTAGAAAAAGCTTATGTGATGTTTGTACATTTAAGACTTATATATATTTCTCATTAAAATAATATCGAGAATGATAGTTTACCTTCAGCACTAACGACAGTTTTTCGTATGAGTTATGACCTATACTTTGCTTTCATAGTGGTTTTGGTGTGCTTTTATGACTTGGTAAATAAGTATATAGAAAATGAAAGTTGCAAGTAAAAAAAAAATAAGGTGTTTTACCGTACGTACACTAGTATGATTTACGTCTATGCGAATCAGCTTATAAGAGAGGTAAAATCCAGTACTAATACTACTACGAATGGATGAAGTTCGATATATACTCTTTAAGCTCTCTTTTTGATCCCTAATTATATCATGATAAAGGGAGATGAAGAAAAGTTGAAGACGAAGGCTCTTTATTGAGATATGTCTTTCTTGAGATATGTCGCTCATATCTAACGTGTGTATAACAGTAAATAAATACTGTAAAAAAATATAAACTTTTGTTATCATTTAATTGTGACCAAATAATTATTTGTGAATAGTCATTTGATCATAATTAAATAATTACAAATAAGTAGTTTTCTTATAGTAACAGATGCTGAAGAAAGGAAAGCGTAATGTAGCAAGTGAGAGTAACAACACTCTTCGATCTCCTCTTTTTTGTCTTAATTAACGTCCCTTCTCTACTACCTTTTTATTTTCTCCGACATTTTCTATTGTCAAGTTTTACATTGAATGTAACTAATAATTTGCATTTATTATGATATCCAGATATGTATGCAAACACTACTTATACACTTATTTTTATTTTTCTAAAATTTATTTATTTATTTTTCTTAAACTAATATAGTATTTCTTATACTCATCATCTATATATTACATATTTAGTAAGAAACAAATAAAAAATTATGTATAGTATGTGGTATATTGAAGATGAAGAATAAATTTTTTTTGCAATTATATCACGCGGGCATTTCTCTCAATTCATGCGTACCCCAAAAAAAGTTGAAATAACTCCCTTATTCGCAATAATAACAGTTGTTTTCATTAATTAAAACAGATGAAAAAAGGTACAAGCATTTAAGCTTTCGTAGAACAAAGTTTTTTCGGTCTGTAAACCGTCAAAAAAACTATTTTTCTTTTCCCATATATTAATATACTAGCTTTCATGAATTTTGATGCTTTTTTTAGAGTAATTCCGACAATATATACATACACATATATCTATCTATATATATATATATATTAATTGAGCCGTTAACCTCCGAAATTAAAGTAGATAAGAAGTTTCCAAAATAAATTAAATTAAAAATAAATGAGTTTTTGACTAATTTACTCTTTGATGTTGTAATATTGTTATAAAATCTAGCAATTAAATTTAGATCATAGATTACGTACTTTTATGATCTGGATCAATTATGTATCGGTATTCATAGAAAAATGTATGTGGAATATCAGAGAAAAATAGGAATGATACTTCCAGGTCTGTTTAAGGATGTAATTCATTGGTCCAATTTGATCCCATTTTTGACAAATTATATTAATGAATTTACTCTCTCTTTTTTTATAAAAAATTTTTTGCAGCTGCTGGTTTATGTTTTTGTTACTCTTTTGCACGCATCTTTACCATCTGTTTTTTGTTTTTGTTTTGTAGGATACCTGAACTTGTCCTATATACATATACACATATGTATGTATGTATGTATATTAAATATTAAATTTATAAAAATAGTTTATGTAATTAGTACTAAATTCACAAATTGATATAATTTATTACTATATATTAGATAATAAAATTGAATCAATCTTCTTATTATAAAATAAATTCAATATATTATAATGAATCATATTTATTTATAAATTTATTTTTTCGAAATATCTTTCAAATATATGTACATACATACATACATATATATATATAATTAAGTACAAGTATGACTTGTATAAATTCTATTCATATAAACAATATTTTTACTATTTATGTATAGGGTAATGCTATGTACAGTCGTAGAGTTGCAAACAGCGTGTAATCGCTTTAGAAAAAAGTTAACTTTTTCACGTAAATCTCATATATATTCATTTTTTTCTAAAGTGACTGCACGCCACTTGCAACTCCATGACTACATCTATAATTTCTCGTACGTATATTATATGTACAGTACTTTGTGCGTGGCTTTTGCCTTTTGGTGGACAGATAGCTTTCTTACCTGTCCTGACAGGTGTGTGTCCTATAAGGTTGTCCTTAGCATTACGATGAAGCTTCTCCAAAGTAATTTGATGCCTGCTAGCAGCCGGGCACTTCTTTATTCTTTGTATAATTCGCTGGCCCTCATTGTCCGAATTCACATTATCTCAAATTCTATGCCTTCCAACACACACCAAAAGAAATCAAGAATTTATAATATATATTTATATATATATAAGTGATCAGACTAAAGTCTCATTTGTATATTTTGTATATTGAGATAAAATAATTTTAAATAAAAGTTGAAAGTTGAATAAAATATTAATTTTTAATATTATTATTATTTTAAAATTAAAAAAATAAATTATTTAATATAAAAATTTGAAAAAAAAAAGATAAAATAATTTTTATATCCAAACAATCAAACCTAAAGATGGAGATGACTAGTGTCAATATGTCTACAGCTGGTAGGTAGCCTGGGCCATTTTTGTACCAAACTCATAATGCTCTACCCATGCAGTTGCCACGGTATTCATCACTAACTCAACTACATGGGCCATAGAATGGTTCATTTACAGTTAAGAGGAGGAGGATGATGATCAGATTTTTTTTTTTTTTTCCTGTATGAGTCGCTGGAATTAGGTCATATATATATATATATATATATCATGCGTGATTATTAGAGCTGCATGTGCACTAACAACCCAATATTGGTCATCATGACCAATTTTATACTTACATATGCTCAGTCAACCCTATTAGTGATGGCCCCGAGTATAATCCAGAGAATAATGGAGGAGATTGTACATAAATATTGAAGGTTAACGGAAGAGTAATAGAGAGAGAGAGAGTAGAGACAGAGGGAGATGAGAGAGTTAGGGAATCGGTATACCATAATTGGTCTCATTCCTGACTGACGGCTCCCTTTTATACCGAATTCCATTCATATTTAAATAAGGAGGTGTTAAGGACGTATTCTGAAGTCTGGTTTATCAAGTCTCGACCTACCGTAACCTGCAAAACAACAACAAAGAAGATCGGGGTCCGGGACCGCTCCGACGATCAAGTTAGTTTTAGGGAGGAAAGATATGGACGCTTGATTGAGAGAATTTTAGAATGTACCCTTTTTTCGTCTTTGGTTTGGTGTTATTTATAGGTGTTCCCTTTGAAAGAGGGTCTTTATGATAAAAGAGCTGGAAATCGGGACATCACTCGATCGTCATCTTCGATAGGGAAAAACCTGATCTGATTCGGTCGGTCTCATCTCATTAATTGAGTATCCCTTCATTTAATGCTCAAGTAAACCCTTTTGGAAAGGGGCATTAAATGCCGCTATATTTTTCGTCAATCTAGCAATTAATGATGTGCGTTTACAATGTCTCCGCATTTAAGAGGAGAGATCTGTAGACCGGCGGTTGTCTGGTTCCGCATTTAAGAGGGGAGGTCTGTAGATCGGCGGCTATCCGTCGTTCATAAATGCGGGAGCGATCTTGATATGAGGCGAATCCAGGAGATATATCAGTACGTGAACCGTCGTTCTGACCTTAGCGTGTCCTCGAAACTGATTTAATCTCATTCTGCCGGTTTGGGATAACTAGGGACTTGGATCGTCCCTGATTTCAGTCTCCCTAGTTGAATTCGGACACCGCGTGGTGATGGGTGCAGATTATGGGCTTTGGGCTCGACAACCCTTTTGGGCTCGGGTCCGGATGAGTTGGACACCCTTTCAGGAGGATTAAATGGCTGTGTTTAATCCCTCCATATTTCACGACTTTATCACACTGTTGTTCTGAATGAATACGACTTACAGCCAAAGTCTTATTACATTCTATTTAGTGAAACGACGTTCTACTTATTTCACATTACATTATACTTGACGTTTCACTTAATGAAAACAACATTGTCTAATCACAAGATCACTTAACTAAAAAAACTGTCATCTTCTTCACAACTTCTTTGTTTCACTTCTGCAAATCAGCCTTCTTATTGTATTCAGCTCACAACATACCTCATTCCTTTAGAAGACCTTGCTCACAAGGTGTGGGAACTTGTTTTTAAGCTTCCAATAAATCTCCCAAGTAGAATTCTCGACTGAAGCCCCTTTCCACTGCACTAATAACTCAATGAGTGGTTTGTTATTAACCTTTTGAATTCTCCTTCGTCATTTTGTGCTTAGGTTCTGCCACTAATTCACCATGAGGATCAACTGGTGGTAAGGTTGATTGGGGAGAAACAAATTGACCCACTTTCTTCTTCAAGCATGAAATATGAAAAACTGAGTGTATGGCTGAAGTGTGAGAGAGGTCTAGTTTATAAGTAACTTGGCCTATTTTTTTAAGCACCTAAAATGGCCTATAGAACTTAGGGGAGACTTTAAAACTTCTCCTGGTTGCTAAAGATTGTTGTTTGTAAGGTTGTAACCTTGAAAACACCCAGTCCCCCACTTGGAATTCTCTTTCAGTCCTTTGCTTGTCTGCATGATATTTCATCCTTTCATGTGCTGCATTTATATTTCAACCTTAAAGTTGACAAAATTTCTTCTCTGATTCTTAGAACGTCTAGCTTGATTTGTAGTTAAACCAGGCACAAAGTCTTGTAACTTTGTAGGAGGTTTGCCATAGATTACCTCATAAGGGGTTAACTTTGTGGAAGTGTGGAATGTGGTGTTATACATCCATTCCGCTAGAGTTACCCATTCAACCTATAACCTTGGTTTATCAGTTGTTAAGCACCTCAAAAAATGCTCTAAACGTTTATACATTGCCTTTGTTTGTCCATCACTTTGAGAATGATATGCAGAAGAAAAGGATAACATCACCCCTTGCAATCTGATAACTTTTTCCAAAATGAACTCATAAAGATAGCCCCACTGTGTGATACAATGTTTTGAGGCATATCATGCAGCTTAAAAATCTGGTCAAAGAAAATTGCTACCACTTTAGCTATTGTGAAATGATGTTTAAGAGACATGAAGTGTGAATACTTTGAAAGTCTGTCTACCACAACAAAAACTATTGAATATTCTTTGGACAGTGGAAGACCTTCCACAAAATTCATTGATAATTCAATCTAAATAATTTGAGGTAGTGGCAAGGGCTGTAATAACCCAGGTGAGTGTATGTTGTCTACTTTATTTTTCTAACAGACCTCATAATCTCGAATGTAAGACTTCACATCCTTTTTTCACCCAGGCCAATAAAAACCATGCCTGACTCTTTGGAGTGACTTAAGGAATCTTGAATGGCCAGTTGAGGGATTGGCATGAACAAAGTGCAGTAACTTGAGTTTCAACTCCTGAGAATTAGAGACATAAATCTTACATTCTTTAAACAACAACCCATGCTTCAAGGCAAAATTTGACTCTGCAACTGGACCATCTTCCTACAAGATTAACTGTTGCTAAATAACTGAGTCATCAAAGTAGGCCTGCTTGAGTTCTTCTAACTAGATTGGAGTGGGATAAGAAATAGCAAATACTGATGGCTCTTCATCTTCTAAACCATCTCTTCAAGACAAGGTATCATTCACATTGTTTTCCACCATTTTTTTGTACTCAATTAAGAATTCATATCCCAACAATTTCGAAATCCATTTATGTTGTGCAGCAATACAAATTTTATGCTCTAATAGGTACTTAAAACTTAAATGGTCAACTCTTATCACAAAGATTGATCCTAAGAGATATGATCTCCATTTTTTGATAGCTAATACCAATGCGAGCAATTCTTTTTCATAAGTTGAGGGAGACAAACTCTTTCCCTTCAATGCTTAACTTAAAAATGCAAGAGATCTTTAATTTAATTTTTGCCATCCAAACAGAAAATTTAATTTTTGCAACATCTGATCATAAAATAATCTTACAAGCACATTTTATTAGCATCATTATTCTAAGCAAAAGCTTATTACAATTTATAACTAATATCGAACAAAAATGTTATTTATACACAGTTTGAATATTTTTTGCATATACGTCATATAAAAACGTTATTTATATGCATCTTTTAGTCTAGCTATTCATGTTTTTTTTATTTTCGTTTCTCTCTCATCATGTACCTATAGTGCTATTCTTTCTTTAAAAAAAAAGAAAGAAAGAACGATAAATATGAAATTTATATTAAAAAATATATATTTTGTTAATAATAGACCAGAGTACTTCTTTATCAAAGGAAATATTAAATATACATAACTACGCCTGAAAACTGTACTAGCATTACTAAAACACATTATAACCTCGCTCGATTATGGCCGGGTACGATAATTTTGTACCTGATTTGAGTACAGAGTACAGGCTTTAAAACGAGGAGACCGACTGTAAAGAGTCAAAAAGGCCAAAATTCAAAAAATGAGATGAATCATAAAGCCATCAATCTCGGGGCTTGGAGTTTCATCTCATTCCTTTTAAAGTTGAATTTGTATTTTATCATGACTTTCAACTAATTTACATATCTTTCCGTGCTGGATTTGCTTTTCTCCTTTTGCCTTCTTTTCCCCGGCCATTCTTCTTTTTCCTTTACGGTTCTTTCAAACTAGTCGGTTATGAGATCCACCAATCCTTTTCTTACAGTGCACTCATTGCCACATTCCCATTCCCCTAAAGTATTTGAGTAAAAAATGTTTATGAAAGTTAGTAGATACAATAATTAAAAAAAAAATAAATGCAATCTTGAGGTGTATAAATTATTATTTTTATGGCGATAATCGTCCCTACTTAAAAAGAGCTTGCTACTTGATTAAGCAACCATAAAGTTTTTTCTTCTGAATTCCTCCACGAAATTGTATATATATTTCATCTTATGCTTGTTATCCAATTTCAACGAGATAACTCACCAATTAGTTTACATTAATTCATGTACTTTCATAAACATTTATAAAAATAAATCTTAGACTATTGCACTAATCCACATCTTATGCTTTATATTGATCAATCACACTCGAGAACAAGAAAAATGTAACCATCAAAGTCTCTCTGCGGCCTCTTTCTCTCTTTTCCATTTTCTATTCTATTATTCTATTATATTTCGAATATGGTATCAAATTAAGCCATTAACTAACACTAGACTTAATGTTCCTGTACGTGAACTATTTCTTTTTAAAAAGATTTGCAAGCTTTGCATCCCTCAAATTTTAATAATTATTTAACCGTATTTTATCTCAAATCAATGCATTAGCAGTGAGTCCTTTTTTTGTTTTTTTTTATTGAGTTTTAATTTGTTGTAACCATTGTTTGAAATCATAAATCCAGTTTTAGCTTTTAATTTTGGCCCTATATTAGACCAAGGCTATAGATAGCTGATTGTTGGCTTAATGTTTGGGCATATATTGTTAATCCTGTCTTAGCTTTGGCTCATTAACAACACATTGTTGGGCATATATATATAGCTCCATATTCAATATTCCAACTGTTGATTACTTAATCAGAAACACCACTTAATTTCATCATATCTCAAACTCAAAATTTTAAAACTCTCCATCTTGGATATAAGGACAATATTGAAGATAACATCAAATCAAAAAATTTGATTTGATTAATATTCTAATTTAATTTCATAATTATTAAATTAATCGATTTAATTTGTTCATGATAATTTTCAAAGCAAGAAATTTGATTTTTATAGTGATAAATCTGTTTACTATCTCAAGTAATTTTCCCATCAATAAAGCCCAATACTTCATATTCAATCACAAGTGAGAACAAGAAAGATTTATCCCTCATAACCTTTTTTTATTCCTATAAAAGAACTTGACAATATGAAAAAATTATAAACCTCTAAACAAAATTTTTAAGATCTTTTTATAAACTAAATTGTTCTCAAATATTCTAAGAGTACTTCATTACTATTCACAAGTCATTAACTACTATTTTATTATGAGCATTCATAAGTACAATCCTCATATGGGATTCCTTTACGGTCCTAATATATGAATAGACGAAATTGTCCATATTTTTTAATAGAATAGACTCACCCTTATTTCCAAATCAAAAGAAGCCCAGAAATCTTAAGAGCAGAGGTGTTGAGGAAGGGTGGGGTTGAAGCAGAGGAAGGAGACGATGGACTAAAGCTAGGGAAGGCGGCAAAGAAGTCGACCTGAGAAGGGGACGATGGTTAGGGGCCTAGGGCTGGGGGAATGGGTTAATTAATAGTTGATGGGCTGGGGATGGGTTAGATGACAAAAATTTCACTTAAATGAAATAGCACCATTCCATTTTAATTGTAAAATACGTTGGGGTACTGAGCATGCGAATGAGGCCGGCAAATAGAATTATTATTTACAAATTATTTCAAGACAATTAATTTAGAGATAGCTTTAATGGTAAATCTCGAAGGTCCAGTACAATCCAATCTGAATCTACTAACCGGCCTAAAAAATGAATCGGACAAGAGCCCATATAATTCTGTCCTTTAAAGTGCACGCAAGACTTGATCAGTAGGCAGCCGGGTACTTTTCATGATATTTTCCGTCCCCGTCGAGATGCATTTTATTTTATTTTAGGATTTTATTTAGAGAAATGATGGAAATAAGCCACGCTCAATGACACTCACTCAAAAAAACATGAAAATGTTATTGTTTATGTGAGTGTATATCAATTAAATGTGACTTCTTTCCCTCATTTTACTTTTATTTTTGGATGTATTGTAATAACAGCTTGATGAACCACCTTTCCCTCCAACCCTTTTGAGGGGAATGCAGTAAAATTAAGCCAGTTTGAATACCAGTGCTACATCTCATTAGCTTTAACTTCCATCCCAAAATTCAATCGATAGTCTTTGTCGTGATATAATAATTAATATTAACCCATCAACATGAATATTATCAGGAATCTACAAACATGATCATTATCATCAAAAACATCAGAAAGAAAATCAATATTGAACCACAAACATCAAGAAAACCTTATCATGATCAACCCAACAAGAAGATCAACAACCTCTATCATAACAAAAAGTATATAAGTCTCCACTTCCTTGCCCGTTGCAGCAATATAGAATTACCTGCATAGATAGTGCAACCAGTTCTAAAGTTTGTTTTTAATAATTTTGCAACAAGGAAAGGGTTCTCTTTTCCCCATACTACCAATCATAATCTTTAGCTACCAGTAGGTAAAATGAGTCTTAATTTTCGGATGCACCTTGAATTCCATTGAAAAAAGATAAACCCCTACGTACATTGACAACCTATAGGATAGGTATCTTCAATATATAGGAAGTATGATAGAAAAGAAGAAAGTCGAAAACAATGTGAGTAATTGAGGGGAAGTCTAGCTCACAAGAAGTAATGGGAAGTATTAAGATATAAATTAATAATAAAATCCAGCTCTTTTAATCAACTTAAACTTTTAAAACAAAAAATGATTTCACAAAAATATTTAATTTTTAGAATAAGTGATAATCATTGAAATTTTAAAGCGAGGAAACCCGATATAAAGAGGCTAGAATTCAAAAGAGCGGTCATGGGACATATGTTATAAGGCAATGAGAGTCGAAGGGGGACTACAAAAGAATTAGATGAATCATAAAGCCATCAATCTCGTTGCTTCAAGTTACATCTCATTCCTTTTCAACGTTGAATGTATGTTATTTATAACATCTCTCCCTGCTAGATTTGCTTTTTGACCTTTTGCCTTCTTTTCTCCATTCTTTTGCTTTATATTCAAGCATACTCGAGAATAAGAAAAATGTAGACCATCAAAATCTCTCTCCCTCATTCTCTCTTTTCCATATTATATTATATTTTTATCATGGTATCAGAGCTATTGGCTGATATTAGACTTGTTCCTATGAATTATTTCTTTTAAAAAATTGCAAGCTTTGCACCCCATTAGTGTTTAACCATATTTCATCTTAAACCAATACATTAGTTGTGAACCTTTTTTTTTAATGGAATTTTAGTTTGTTGCGAGTATTGTTTGAAGAGAGACGTTTCTAAGCGGTCCAATTGGTTTTCCCTTAGAACTCACTTGATCAGACAAAACACAAAACAAAGAATAGAAACACCAACAAACAATCACAAACGGTCAGCCCCTCACTTTTGAAATTGTTTACTTTCAAAATTGCTCCATTTTGAAGTCGAGAGCTCATACGATTCAATAACTCATCAACGCCAATAGGTCTTAATTCAACATCGACAAATCTCTTCTTTGAAGTCGGAGGAAAACCATAGCGGGGGCGAATGAGCTTGGTGGTGTGACAATGTCAAGTTGTGGCGGTGACGGATTTGGTTTAGTGCAGTGCGGTTGGAACCAACCCCCCACCCTTCCGCTAGCGAGCAATGCAAAACCCCCCATCTTCAACAACTAAATAGTGAATTTTACTTTACATTTTCTTCATCCGTGTTTGGCAACTGGAAGTAGGCAATGTCTTCATTTTTCTTCATATTAAAATATATATATTTTTTGTTTGGTAGCTGAGAAATACAAAAAGAATGGGAGCGCGAATTTGGAGGGGGGCCGCCAAGTGGGCATTGAGGAAAAATACTCATTCAATCGTATGCATCAAGGTCACATATAAGGGAAGATGTGCAGCGCACGTGACTTCACACTATTGGCGGCCTTTTTTGTTGGGTTATAAGCCCAACCGACCCTAAAGTATTGTCTTATTTTAATCCCCAAATCCATTTTTAGCTTTTAATTTAGGTTCCTATAATTGACCAAGGCTATATATAGCTTACCATTGGCTTAATCTTTCGACATATTGTTAATCATTTCTTAGCTTTGGCTCATTAACAACACATTGTTGGCCAATAGCTCCAAATTTGACAGCTTAACTTTAATCATCGACACCATATCCATCAAATTCAAGATTTCAAAATTCTTTTATCTTTAAATTCTAGATAACATCAAATCAAGAATTTGATTTGATTATTATCCTAATATAATTTCATAATTATGAATTTAATTGATTTGGTTTCATATTATCAAAGCGAGAAATTTGATTTTATATTCAATCACAAGTGAGAACAAGAAAGATTGATCCCTCAAAGCCTCTTCCTATAAAAACATGCTCAACAATACAGAAAAATTATAAACCTCCAAACAAAACTTTTAGGATCTTTTCAGAAACTGAACTGTTTTTAAATATTCTAAAACTATTTTACTACTATTTACAAATCATTAACTATTATTTTATTATCATTAACAAACTATTTCACATAACTTAATATACTTTTGCTATCTAAAAGGTAAATCTCGAAAGTGGCCTGTACAATCCACTCTACGACCCTAAAAAAATGAATCGGTCAAAAACGCATATAATTCTGTGCTTCAAACGTGCACGCAAGACTTCAGTAGCAGATCTTGATAAGGGGGTACTTGTGATATTTTCCGTCGGGACGCATTTTATTTTGATGGGATGTTAAATATCATTGGCCCTAGCAAACAGCTTGATGCAACACATTTCCCTCCAACTCTTTGAAGGGAATGCTGTAAAAGGACCATGAATGACAATTATATTTGATCGTCTTTCTCCAAGGAACATGCTAAACGTACATATATAGCCAGCTTCATCCCGGCCCACCTCGCATATCTGACTCCCAGAAGGGGGGCTGCAATTATCAGCAACGGCTAGGACGACTTGTGTGGAGCAGTGACAAAAAGCTCAATCTGTGCTCCTCTTAGCAATTTACTGCGACACAGGCCACAATTATTAGCCAGTTTCAGCGAATACCAGCAGTACATCTCATTAGCTTTTACTGCCAGCCCAAATGCATCAACAGTCTTTGTCGTGATATAATAACCCATCAACATGATCAATATTTATCAGGAATCTACAAACATCATCATTATCATAAAAAACAACAGAAAGAATTACCATAGATAAAGCAACCAGTTCTAAAGTTTGTTTTTAATAATTTTGCAACAAGGAAAGGGTTCTCTTTTCCATATACTACCAATCATAATCTTTAGCAGCAAGTAAAATGTGCCTTGATTTTCAGATGCACCTTGAATTCCATGGAAAAAGATAAACCCCTACCTACATTAACAACCGATGGGATGGGTATCTTAAATGTATAGGAAGTATGATAGAGAAGAAGAAAGTCTAAAACAATGTGGGTAAACATGGTGAAGAAGGGTATGACAAACAGACATCAAGCACGGAATATGATATTGGATGATAATATATCACAAGCTCAATTAGTTGACAAATGGTCAATTAAATCAACCTCGATTTAATTAAGACAAAGGCGTAATTGAGTTAATTATCATTACATAACTGAAAGCTGGGCGCCTAAATGAAACCGATATGAAACGTGGAAAATATCATTCCCAACCACTGTGTACGTAATATAGTGGAAAATTAACAAAATACTTTCCTTGATGGGGATGTAGAAGATGATCAGGAACATTTTGAACCTAATTTCGAGTAACCATTCCTATGTGCGCACAATGTAAGAAATGAGGTGCCCTTGTGACTGCAAGTGCATACGGCAAACGGTGGAAATTTAAAACAGTAAATAGTCTCTCATGCATGCTAGATAAAGGCACATATTATGCTCATGACGGTTCCTACTAAGGAGGTGTTGTTAGTATTCAGGGAACGAATCAAACTGAGGTGGCAATAAATCAATTTAAGGATTTACTTTTTTATTTGAAGATAATCTGCTTATGTGCTTCACTCCTATAGTAAAATTGATTGAGAAGGTAGTCAGAAGTACCTCAACAGAACCAATATGTTGCCTCTTTAACTGTGCAAAGATAGGTTGCTCTCCATGTTTTCTCAAGGTTTCTCAAGGTTGACCATTACTTCCAAGTGATGCATTCACCATCATTTGTTGCTCATTTGTTTTGTGTGATTCCAAACCTTCTGCTGAGTTTCAGTTCTTCGGGGGGCATTTCTGTCGGTAGCCTGGAAAATCTCTCTTCTTGGAACCTTTTTTCCCTAATGTTACCCACATTCTGATCTGGTTCCTTACATTCATTCTTTTTAAAACTGTTTCCATTTACACATCCTATCTCAATATTCTCTGAATTCTTTTTGATGAGATCCTCCAAAATTCCAGCAAGTGAACTTTCAGAACCGAACCATCCTCCTTATCTACTTGATTTTAGATTTGACACTGCCCCTTTCTGGAGTGGTGCCAAAACTATTGGCTTCAGGAATCTCCCTACCACTCCATCCTTAAATTTAGATATAACTGCCCCTTGCTTACTAGGGAATCATAAATTGTTTTATATTTCTTTTTTCTTGTAATTCCTTCAACCTCGTCAATGTGACAGAACCACCAAAACTTTGGCCTTCCGGAAGCACCATTCTTTAAATTATTCTTTAAATTATTCCCTATAAAAGACTCAATTCCTTGAACAAGATAATTACAATTTTTCTTGCTCTTTTTTGTGCCTTCACATCTTACATTTGTTTATGGGGCTGCATCCTTTGCTGTTTCCTTCTTGAATAGGCCGTGTTTGAATAAGAAAAGTTTTCAACTTTATATTATTTGTTACAAAATATTGCAGATTTGTTGTTCAGGGAGTTTTGTGAAAGAGGTGGAGCTGGTTGAGTATATGTATAGGACGAGAAAGATTTCATGTCGTTTTGGTGTGAAATTGATAGGGTCAATAAAAATGGTGGAGGAGAAATTTTGCAAGTGGAATTTTTTGGGGTTCAGCGGAAGAGGCATTGCTCAGACTCCTTAAAGCATTCTATCAACTAACATTAACCTGTAAGACAAGAAAGAGAAAAGTAACAAAATCTAATAAGCTGACTTTCATTGGAACATATAAAGACCTTGAACATAAACACTTACACTTTCGTACCTTGAGACATTCATCGTCGCCAGAATCTTGGGAAAAACTTACTTAAGGGAGTTTCTGGTACAGGTATCAGTTTTCCAATAACAGCTAGGGGCCAACTGAGAGAGAGAGAGAGAGAGAGAGTTCTGTCAGCCATAAGGGGATTAACGTAGAGATAAGGTCTTTAATCTATAATCAGACAGCCTATGTTTTCACATGGACATGTCTTTCAAAGTTGTTAGTTAGACCTTCCAAGTCTGCTAATGATCATCAAGCAAAAAAATTCACTTTTAAGGGCAAAGTTCCCAAACAAACAGAGTAGAGATTCAAGATGCTCAAAAACATTTTGGAAGTACTACCTCTTAAACTATTCGTGCCATAACAAACTGACCTCATAAAACCAATAACAATGGAGATCAGCCACTGAGACCAGCTCAACTTTACCGTTGAGGCAAACTTCCCAAGAAACTCAATGATAATCACCTAAACAACAGCAACAAATACTTAGTCCAAGCAAGATAGTAAAGCATAACCAGCAAATAAAAATACCATACAAATCTCACCTGAAGCACAACAGTTATTCCAACTATTCCTATAAATAGATAGTTTTTAGTAATTCCTTTGAATACATTAAATTCATCTGGCTTCCGAGCATTAAATTCATTGAAAACCTGCAGTTGGACCAATCATGTCATTTATGTGCTTAAATGCTAGAAGATAACAGTCATGGCATAGAAACATACCACCCAAAGTTTATCAGTAAAAAAGAACAAGAAGTTCACTATCCCCTGGGAGTGAGATCAGCTCAGCCAGTAAAATTTAAAGGCATAAACGAATCATACTGGAAAACTATCATGCATAACAACGAAACATAGTCTAGACAAAAAAAGTATAATTGGTAAAAGTACATTGGGTTGTGAATGAAGTTTTGGCAGAAGCACTGTGCCATCAATACCCTAAGAAGCTTTCAATGACCTGTATAATATTCTCGTAATGCAAGTGTGCAATGCAATTTTTATACACCTACACAGCCTCACAGGGTAGTCGGTGGCTGCTAACTTCTGACCTCAAGCTTGTGTAAACGAATAGAGAGAGAGAGGGAGAGAGAGAGAGAGAGAGAGGAAGAGGAGGAGGGGATATACACAAAATTAGAAACAGGAATTACAAGAGCAGCCCTTTCCTTAGCAACAAAAAAACTATTTTTATTTGGTAAGACACAGAGATCGATCAAGATCTGTCTGGTCACTTCAAATGAAGCATGAAAGACTTTTAAATGCATGAGGAAGAGCTTCACCTAGGAAGGCAAAAGTGAAACCATCTAATCTCACTTCTCTAAAAGACCAGATCCAGTCATCCACAAAGTCTAATGATAATGTTGTTTTAAATATATTTAAGTACCAAAAAATATCTAAAGATCAAACAGTCAAAGTAAGAGAAATTAAATTATTTAAATTTCCTTATTAATTTCACGTGTTGAAACTTACCTGACAGAGAACAAAGGAATTGAATATTAAAGTGTTCTTCACATTGTTGGCATGCTCTGTTGTGTCACCCTTCAAATTCAGTAAACTTCTACCTCCGAAATGGAGAACAAGCAGGATGGTCACTTGATATAGAGCCTACAATTTCCCAACCACCATTATCAACGACATACATCACCGACAGCTGAAACACACTGCTAATGAACTACTGACCACAAAAGAAAGAAGAAAAGCCTTGTACCTGTATCAGCAAGTTCCTCCACATGATATTTGTTATAAGAGACTCTCTGGGAAACACACAATAAGTCATCGGTATATTTCACAAAACTATCAAAGAAGCAAGCACAAGATACTCAATCTAATTATTTTCACATAAGAGTTCAAGATACAGGAGACATGCCGGCCAAGGAAATTTTGACAAGCTCTGAAAAGTTGATAGAGAAAAGAAAGGATAAAAAAGGGAGCACAATTCCAGACTGATCCTAAAAAGCCACTCTTTAGTTCGATCTATCATTTTCCTGAGTTCTTAGGCTATGCCTTCAACATTTTTTATATAAATATTTGATTACTAATAAAACCTTTTTGGATATACCATCGAGAACTAGTTAGTGAACTTCTAGATGAATTGAGTACATAAATCAAATGACATTACAGCATCAACATCCATTCCCACTCCCAAGAAAAGCAGGAAAGCATAGCTTTTCAAAGATGGCCAGATCAGCATAGCATGACACTTTAAAATTGAGAAAAAGTACCGGGTAAATCTGTTTTGAAGAAAAACCAGAATAAATAAAAGCTCCCATAATCAAAAAATTACTACCTTCGACCAACTGGTGGCCTCTGCATCAGGTGATCAGTTGGTGGTTCAGTAGCCAATGCTAGAGCTCCAAGAGTATCCATGATAAGATTAACCCAGAGAAGCTATAAAAAGAGCAAAGAATGTCTAGCCATCAGTATGGTACACAAGCCAATGTGCACAGAGAGAGAGAGAGAGAGAGAGAGAGAGAGAGAGAGCAAACCTGGACAGCAGTTAGTGGGACATCACCAGAGGAAACAGCTGCCACAACATTTATAATCAGAGCTGCTACATTCACTGTAAGTTGGAACTGAATGAATTTCTGAATATTTGCATATACAGATCGGCCCCACCTGACAACCTGCATTAGTAGGAAAAAAAAAACCTCCTCTTTAAATAAAAAACACAGAATTGATTATATTGTGACCGAGATAATCTCAAATACATGCATGCCAACTAAGTAGGGTCACAGATTAGTAGGTCCGTCAATGCAATTGTGTATTTTAACACGCACATAAGAGAATCATACAGATTAATTAGAAGAACCTTCTATAAGAAGAAAAGTCAGTGACTACAAACATGCAACATCATTAACCCCAAAAAAAGGCACTAGAGGACAAGACATACCTTCACAACAGAAGCAAAATTGTCATCCAATATAATGATGTCAGAGCTCTCTTTAGCAACCTCTGTGCCAGCAATACCCATTGAAAGACCAATGTCTGCCTGAACTCCAAAATAATTGAACAGTGAACACCAATCAAGACTAACAAAATAGAAAATTGTGTTCTAGAAAATAAAAAGGAGATTATTTCATTTCTAACAAATTTAAAAGTTTACAGGCAAGCAAACAAGACTCAAACTGGCAAGTACAGGTTTTACAGCCAAATCACCATTGCATGATGGAAACAGCTACCTGGATCCACAATTAGTTTATTCCACTCCCACAGTCAAAATGATCAAGTTTCAAAGGATCTCTTTTCTCCTTCATTGAGGAAAAAGCACATTTTAACAAGCAATTTTGATAATAGGGAACCACTTAAGCAGACAGCATCGAATGGTCTATGCCACAGCAGTATCAACATATGTACGATCAATTAGATTCACTACAGGCTTCATCACACATATGTTAACACTAGAGACTTTATCACATATATGTTAACACTACAGACAACACTACAATTAGGAAAAACTAGGGGTGGCAATATGTCACACGACCCGCTAACTCAACACGAACATGACACAATAATAGCGGGTTAAGGTTTAGTCTTAAAGGGTTTCGGGTCAAAACGGGTTGACCTGTTATCACATGATTGCTTAATGGGTTGATAGCGGGTCAACCTGTTTTGACCTGCTATGACACATTAAGAAAGTTAAATTACAAGTATACCCTTACATTTAAAGGTAAAATTGTTAGAATCTTAATTTCAATATTTTTATTATTTATATTATAATTCATACTTGTAGTTAGTATTATAATTTTTATAGATATTGTGATTATAACATTTGTATAAAATTATGCTAAATTTAATTAAGTCAACGGATTAATTTTGGACATATTCAACATATTTACATAAATAGGTTGAAACGTATCATATTTTATCGTGTTAATTTATTTCATAATATTCACTAATGAGTTATAACGGGTTGACACGACATGATACATTATGTTAACGGGTCGTGTTAGGATTTGAGATTTTGACACGATAAGTTTAATAGGTCGGATTAGGGTTGACCTATATAGTATAATATACATGTCTTGATACAACACGAACACGACCCGTTAACACGATTTGACACCCTTAGGAAAAACTATAGCAAAGGACATGGCCAAACTTATGACTCCATAAACAAAAGGAAAAACAAAAAGAAAATAAGAAGAGATAACGGAGAAATAGGAAAATTAGTTGTCAAACCTCATGTAGAGCAGGGGCATCATTAGTGCCATCCCCAGTTACAGCAACTACATGTCCTTTCCTTCTCAATGCTTGCACGAGCAAAAGCTTGTCATTGGGAGACGACCGCCCCATCACCTATATATTGGACAAGAAAGGTTCTTTCTATCAATTTTCCCCCAAGAATTTAATCTAGCGATCATGCAAATGTAGCAGATCATACAGATATCTTCTCCGCAATTTCTTCTCTTTCGGTATCTGTTGTTAAGTCACGGAATGCTTTTCCTTCAATGAGATTTGGGTAAGTGGCATCTGCATCCGAACTGAATATTCCAGATTCCAAGGCAATTGCTTTCGCAGTTTGAACATTATCACCAGTCAGCATCCTCACCTACAGGCAGGAAAAAAACAATTGTTGTGTTCACACAGGGTACCGCAATAATCAATATTATCAAGAAAATGAAGACCAAAAACAGCACCAATCATTGGAAAAAAAAAGAAAAAAAAAATCTTTCAATAACCACTTTAAAAGTAAGCAACAAAAAAATAATTTGATAGATAAAACTAGAGTAATCTCACATATTTTCTGCATGAATAAGTAACTATTTCAATATGTGAACTAAATTCATCAATTCCACTAAATCCCGCATCAAAAAACAACAAAAATTAGCAAGCAAAAAATTCCTGTAGAAGGTAATACCGGATCTGTAAAGAGTGATGAATTAGAATTCAAACCATCAATGTAGATGTTGGTATAAGGGTTTGGTACTACAATCCAATTAGGGTCTGAACTAAGTAGTATTTGCAATTTTGCAGTCCAAATGGTGGCTGTGATGCAATAAAACTATCATCTAACTGTTGGTGGTTAGACAATAGAAGTTTGGAAAAATTGTAATGATTAGGAAATGGTTGGACGAAAATAGTTGAAGATAAGAAAATGAAAAATATTTGTGTTTGTGGTGTTTGGATATGGAGATGAGATGGGAGAACCATGAGATGAGATGGGATGAGTTGGGAGGGCTTTGCTATCCAAACCAGGCCTAAAGGAGTTTTGCTCTCTTTTTTCCTGATAAGTCCAAAGGAAATTTCCTCTACACATCAGATATGAGATGGGGAATGGAAACAAGATAAAGGAATGGGATAGTGTATGGTGCAATAGTAAGCCTCTCAAATGGGCTTCCTCAGATACTGAATACAGCTAGGGAGAAGAACACATTGGTCGCAGACAACTCACATCTGTCCAATGACTCCCCCAATCGGAAGTGGAGCTTGTTTGAGTGCCATAAGATTAAGAGGTAGACTAATTCATCTCCTTGTATGCTAGGCTGTATTCTCTTCAACTAAGACTGGGTGGGGTTGACAAGATGCATAGAAGTTTATCAAAGGAGTGATTTTAAGTTAAATCATTTTATAATGTCATGGCCTCTAAAAACAGCACTACTTTTCCATGGAAGATGATTTGGAAGAGAGAGGCTCCCTTGAGAGTCGCTTTCTTTGCTTGGATGGCAATACATGGGAAGATCCTTATCTTGGACAAGATACACAAGCATCATGTCACGATGGTCAAATAGTGTTGTATGTGTATGAGGATTGGGAAATCTGTTGATCATTTCTTACTGCCTCATGAATTAGCAAGAACTTTATGGCTGTTTCAGATTAAGCACAGCGACATTATGGAAGACAATTCCAATTTACTTGAGGGGTGGATATGAAAGGAAGTACCAATGCTCCCCCTTTAGCATTACCAAGTTATATATTATGGGCACTGCCAATTTATTGTTAAGTTTCTTTACAGAGGAATAAACTTGCTTGTCACCCAAAAAGACATGAATGATTTCACCTACAAGCAATATCGCAAGAAACTGACACATGCTAACATTGAAGATCCCAAATGACAATGAAATGCAACGGATACTTCTGCATAAAATAGTACCCACAGTATAGAAGCATAACTCAGAAAACATAAACAGCCAAAGTCAAAAGGTTAATGTTAGATAGCCTAGACGATGACTGCACAACAAATTTATCCCACACTAGGACTCTGAAGATTGGCAGTGATAGCGTAAACTGTAGGATCAATTGCAGAAACAGACCTTCAACAAGTAGTACTTGGAGTCTTGGATTGCACCCTAGTGCTTATCAATAAATAAGTTTTTTTTGGGGTTAAAAGAAAAAAAAATCACAAGCAACCAAAAGTTTAGAACTCAAACGGTACCTTAACACCAGCATTTTGGCATAATCGCACAGCATCTTTGACACCAGGCCGACAAGGATCCTGCATTACATTGTCTACATGAGTGAAAAAATCAAGGCAAGATTAACTTTCAAAACTTAAGAAACTTCAGAAATTTTCTCCAGAAACTTCAGATAATGACCCAAAGGCAAGCCCTTTAAGTAGACATACCTAAGTGCCAAGATAATTGTTGGACTTTGAACATTAAGAGCATCACAATAAAGCAATGTAGCCAAATTACATAAATGTATTACACAGAAGCGAAGAGATGAAATAAATATAGATACGAATTCTACAAAACTGATATTAACGCAACTCCTCAAGGCAGAGTGCAAAGCCTGTGAGTGGGAATAGCAACAATTGGCATGTCCATATCTCATTCAATGTCTCTGACCATACAATCCAGATAATGATACAGAATGTCTTTTTGCTTCATGTACCCACCCAGTGGATCCTGAACTAAAAATCAGCCCCTCAACCATCATTATAAGGAAGAAGATGGCAATGGATCTAAAGCTAATTGGCTAAAAAGGATGTGAAACTATGAAAAGAAACAATGATGTAAAATCAAGAAGAAACTGCGACCAAATTCATTAGAGAAATAATTCACAAGGCCAAATGATGTCAAAATCTAGAAACTACAACCAAATACAGACAATATAACTCTCTCAATATGAATCTATATTGAATTTCTGAGGAAATGCTACCTTGATGCCTACAATAGCCAGCAGTACAAGATCATTCTCAGGCAATGCCCACTGAGCTAGTTGTTCTTCATCAGATGGAACCTCCTCTGATTCATATGATTTATATGCAATGGAAACGCAACGCAAGCTACCAGCGGCCATGATTTCAATGGCTTTCTTTAAAAACATCATCTGCAAAACAAATTGAATTTCACTAGAATACTTTGACTACAAGCATACATGCAGGTTTTACATTCTAGCCCAGAATATACACTAAGAAAAGCAAAAGTATTATATCTGTAGATAAATTCTTAACAACATTTCTTCCAAGATATACATATTATAACACGCCAGGACGATACCAAGCTGGTAAAAGAAAAAAGGGGCAAAGAAAGAGATACAAAGGTAAAACCCAATTAACTACTACTAAGGGTGTTCATCCGGGTTCCGGATTCTCAAATCCGAAACCTGGATTTAAAATTTTCTTCAATTTTTTTGAAAAAAAAATCAAAATATTAAGAAATATATTAAAATTTCAAACCGGACCGGGTTGTGATGAACACCCCTAACTACTACAATACAAACTGTACTTGAAAAGCTATGACACTGTCATACCTTATCTTCATCCATTATTACCACCTGATCAGTTGCATCAAAATACTGTGTGCATGAGGCCAAAACTATTTCAGCTGCCCCTTTCCAGTGAATATGAACTTGACCATCAGGCTGAATATATGGAAAAGAAAATGATGAACAGTCACTATTAATAACATTGCATTGTATATACAAAACACACAGTACATCTACACTTCTTTCTGAACCTCCAAACAAAGATTCCTGACTCACAAAAATTAAGGAACAAGAACATAGTTTTACAGGTTCAGCTGTATGAAGCAATCACTCTGAGAAAAGAACAATGATAAGCAAAATGTGAAATGAAAATATGTGTCAAGGGAATCACTCACTTAGCCCAGATGCAATACAGGTCAATAAACATTAATAATATAAATCAGCTCCATAAAATATGATACTATTCAATATGAAACAAACTTAAAATTATACAGTTGATTTAACAGAACTAAACATCTTAAAATTCTTGCTACTGAAGTGAAATCCAAACTCTTAGCAACCAAAATATTTTATCACGCAGGCAGTTATACATGTGGTGCATTAGTGTTTGTCAATTTTATTTGATTTGTAAATAAAAAGGTTTTAGTCAATTTTATTCTAAAATTAAGATTTTTCTATTACTTAGACTGTAAAGGAGTCCATAAAAATGGACTGTATGTAGCATGGCCCTTAATTCAAACCCCAAAGTCAAACATAAGAATGAAGGAAAACAACAGAAATATTCCAAGCTTTACTTCCCGGTAAAGAAATTCCGAGTCTAAAAAATGACAAAAACCAGAAATAGAAAGATCACTTTGTAGTAATACCATCACCATTGAGATTGCAATACTTCTATGATCACTAGACACAAAGAACATTACCAGCCTAAGCGCAACGCCACCTCGTTTTTTCTCTGAGTTGAATGGGAAGACATGAATAACTGAAGATTCAGATCTGACAGCCTCGAAATTCATCCCAAGCTGTGAAGAAAGAGACCAGTTTTGTTAGTCTAAGATAAATAAATTTACCTGAGAACTGGAAAATGGTGTGCGGTTAGAAAATGTACCCTGACTCCCCAAAAAAGAATGGCCTTTTCTGTTGGTGATCCAGAAACCTCCACATCACCACCACCCTGCAGGGAACCACCAACAGCATCATCATACTGTGTGCTGATTGCTACTTGTTTTTCCAGGATAATTTATCAAGAAAAAGCATACCTCAGGCATATACACACTGCCAGTTGTGTTCTGTGCAATGCCTTCAATAAGTAAAGTGGAAAGCATGGGAGAGAACTCTGACTTATCAGAAGGATCATTAATTTTTTTCTCACCAACATAAGCCTCAACCACACTCATCTATCAATAAAAGGAAATGTCACAATTAAGAAAATGCATAACTGAAAGAAAGAAAGAGAAAAGTGATAACTCCCCCTCCCCCTCCAAAAAATTAAAAAAAAATGGGGTGCAAGGAAAGAAGGATCTAGTTGAGCTTTCTTCCCCAAAACATCCAGGCTTCCAGCTGGCACTCAGAGTAGTTCCCTAGCACCAGGCCCATGCAACATTATGTGTACTCCCAAAATCTACAATTAATTATCAGCCAAAACAAGCATACCACCCCCCTGAAAAAGGAAGAGATTGATCAAGCAACTTATTAATAATTCACCTGATTTAAAGTTAAGGTTCCAGTCTTATCACTGCAAATAGTTGTGGCAGAGCCCATGGTCTCACATGCAGAGAGCCTCCGTACCTGCAGCGTAACTTCGGTTATGAAAAGTATACTTCCAATTGCACAACAGGCATGTGTGTGTGCCTCAGTGTCTGTGAGTAAGGTCTCCCATAAGCACAAGGATGGAAAATCCCCAACATTACATACCAGGGCCTTGTCTGCCATCATTTTTCTCATGGAAAAGGCAAGGCTGGATCATAGTAAAACAAATAATAAGTCCATGGTAACATATGGGAACATTGAAAAATTATACATTTTCAGCCACGCAATCAATAATATCTCGGATGATAAACAAGAAATAAGTAGCCAAGACTGTAGGAATACATGTATAAGAATTACACTCCTGCTCTAAAATAAATGGGCTGAAAATTAGAATATTTGATCATTTAATATCCCAACTAACAGCCTAAAGGAACTTTAAGAAGATTTTTGTTTTATTTAATTTTACAAAAACGTTCACCATTTGCCAAGCCCGATTTTCTAAGTATATATATTTCAATGTGCACATCAATATGGGTTGCACTAATAAGAAATTAGCAGCAGCACCATCTGCAAGTTAATAGGAAAGTAGACTTAGAATATCTCAACTGCTTGAGCCACAAAGAAATTGGTGATGTTATAATACCAATCTGAGCTATATATATATATTATATATAATACAAAAACTACAGAAAGAAAATAATAAACTGAAAGAACATGGATTGACATGTAGGAGAATTTAAGAAAGTCAAGAATCTGAAAAAAATTATATATAAGGCCAGGCAAACTTACGTTAAGGTAACAGCCAAGGGAAGCCCTTCGGGTACTGCAACTACTACTATGGTGACCTACAAGATTTCAACAAATATAATAGGAAATAAAATTCTCTACACAATAATAAAGGGGCATGCTATGCAGCAGCCCCTGTGCTGCTGCACACGCGGCACACTGCGTTCAATTTTTTTTTTCTTTTTTCTTCTTCAGTGTGCAGAAGCACACCAGCTGCTGCACATCATTTTTGAATAATAAATATTTATCTACATACAAAAGAAACGCATACCGCAATAGTAGCAATTTTAATGGCAGCATCTATAGCATCACCGGCTTTTGTTTTGCCTGCTATAAACTGAGGATAGTTTTTGGAATGGCCAGTAAAATATCTGCATATAGTCAATTTATGAGGTAACCCACCATAATTCACTATCAGAGAGAGAGAGAGAGAGCACTCCCAATTTTAATTTACCTGACCAAAAGAACAACCAAGACAGAGACAGCTACTGAAAGTCCAACCATTCCAATGAGAGTTGCAACCCCATTTAGGCGTACCTAAAACAAATGATTTAAAAGTAAACATGATGTGGATAATATGAGTTTCAAGAGAAAACATTGAAAAGATGGCAGACCTGCAAAGGTGTCTCTTCACCAGTGTCTTCCGAAATACTAGACATGAGCAATCCCCACTCAGTATTCATCCCAACACTAGTCACCTAGTACATAAACAAATAAAATAAACATATATAACATGGGTAAACCACAAAGCAAGTTGGCTCGATGTGAGAGACTGACAGATATAAAAAGTTTCAAATACATGTATAGATTCATAAAGAAAAGTGGTTTCCATCTCCAGCAAGAAAAAGGTAAACCCTAAAGAGAACAGCGGTGACATACATTTAAAAAAAAAAAAGTAAAAACAATCATATATGAAATATAGAGACATCAAAATAACTGATACATATATGAAAATTATACATGTATTCTTTCAGGGGATAAAAATAAACTCCAACATAATGTGTGTTTTTTTTCCAAAACAAACTTCCCTTTTCCCGAAAATTGTTAATCTAGGCAATCACATCAATGTTTCATATCCCACTATCTTTTATATGGTACTAATAGATATTAGAATATATAAGATATACTTGCTAAAAAAGCTAAGAAAATCCTATATTACCAGCATGGTGCCGCTACCATCTGCAATTTTGCAGCCAGACATCAGAAACGGATTTCTGGAATCCTTGTGAGCCTAGAAAAAAATTATACTCTTAAAAAAATAAAAAATAACTATTAATTGATAAATTAAAACAACAAGACGAGTAGGAATGCTCACAATCTTGCTCTCTCCAGTCATACTTGATTCATCAACTGCGAGAGAATGACCAGAAATTAAAATTCCATCGGCAGGGACCTGTGGAAAGATTTAGAAGGTCAAGTCAACTTCAAATAACAATGGTAATATATTAATTTTTATTGGTAAAAACAAAATTTTACTGAATAAATTAAGTAGGCAAATCCCAAGTAAACAAGAAGTACACAAAGAAAACGCAGTTACAAGTTAGAAGCTAGATATGAATACAAGAGAATCATGAAAACTAGCCCCATTGGGGACAATAACCCAAAGGAATAGGGTGTGAAAGAAGAAGCTTAAAAAATCATCGAAAGAGCATTCCCGATTTTCAAAGCTCCAACAAAAATATATATAATAAGAACAACAAAAAAGAAACATGTACCTGATTACCAATGTTAAGAGGTACAACATCACCAACAACAATGTCATATATAGATATCTCAGTTCTTTTGCCACCTCTAATAACCTATAAAGAGAATTTTCAAATAAAGACCCTAAGATAAAATAACCAAGCAATGTGAAAATGAAAAAGAGAAGAATAAAGCACATAAAGCCATAAAGTATACCTCCATATGGATATTTCTTTTCTCCTGATTTAAATTTTGGAACTGAAGAGATTGTTTGTAATCACTTATAGCTGCATAAGAAAGAATTACAAACACAATGGGCCAAAACTTAAAATAATGCAAATAAAGGAGACCACAATGACAATTTTAAATCCCTCCGAGTTGTAAAGAGTAAATAAATGACATTTCACAATCAGGTTGAGAATTAAAGACTAGAGAATTTCACACATAGTACATCAAAGTAGAACAGACTAAGATTTAAATACTTACTCCTGGTTTGTTTTCACAAACAATTTCATCTCATCTTATTTTATCTCATCTCATTATTACTACTTTTTCAAATTCCCATACAAAATAAAATAAAGAAGTCAATTTTTTCAAATTTCAAAATAAAACTAATATTAAAAAAATATATTATAACAATATTTTCTTCAGATCTATGAAAAGAAACCAAGCCTTAATTATTACAGCTTACAGGCATTCAGGTAATAACTTTTACTTAAAGTATACATAGGGCAAAATGCATACGAGGGAATCCATAAAACGCCGTAAAAATAAAGCTCTCAAATAAACAATACAAGACCAGGTGAGTAAAGTGTGCATATGTCAACAAATACTACTTAAATTTTTACCCTTCTCTAGCCAACAAGATCTTGAAAAGCTCAATGCATGGTGTCGGATTAGTTCTTTTATCAACTATATTTATCCTAGGCCCATGATTACAAAGACACAAGGTTTCCAGGTCCTCTTGTTTATACTTAAAAGGAAAAAAAGGTACTCTTGTTTACATGTCCCTACCAAGATCTTGTCCAAAAACAAGGAATAATGTCTAAAAACAATAAAAAAGAACAAAAAATGATAAAACTCAGTACAGTTGAGCAAACTACGGGTGTAACAAATCACCATATCAAACTTAATCACAAAAAATGGAGCAATCATTGAAGGAAACAAAACTTTGATCAAACAGTCAATTCAATACCTGTAACAACAACGACAAGAATAACTGCAAAAGCAATACTTCCTCCATCATACCACCCTTCCTTGATACCCTATAATACCAAAAATGAAGAATAAGGCATGTCACTAGATAAGCAAAAAGAGCTTGTCTCAGATATTTTAAGAGAAAAGCAGTCTAAGAACACAAGGCTAAGAGATAAAGGAAAGCAAATCTGAAATAAAATCAAACTGGAAAGTGAATCTCACTAACAAACAGTGATCAAAACCACAAGAGATATAGCCAGAAGCTCTGAAAATGACTCTTTATCTATTCAGACTTTAGCAGAGGGGCACAACCCATGGGTACAGAAGGAAAAGTAGAACAGGCTGAACAGCAACAGGCAGGCAGGATGGCTTTCTGCACTACTATTCTGTCTCCACACCACTTGTTGTCAAAACAAAACCTTATCCTCAGTGAGAGTGACATATAAACTAAGGCCTAGTTTATTTTCATAGATAAAATGAGATGAGATGAGATAAAGTTAAAAATTGAATAAAATATTGTTATAATATAATTTTTTAATATTAGTTTTATTTTGGAATTTGAAAAAGTTATTTTGAGATTTGAAAAAGTTGAATTGTTTATTTTATTTTGTATGAAAATTTGGAAAAGTAGTAATGATGAGGTGAGATGAGATGAGATTATTTGTGAAAACAAACCAAGTCTGAATCTTACAAACTATCAAACACTTGGGTTAGAGTGAAAACCAAAACCATAAGATTCAACTTGCAATCGGCTACTTGTACTACTTTACAAGATTCTTATGACAGCAGAATAAAAGAAAAACACATCCTCATCAGTTGGCTATGTAAGGAATGACACTAAAATTTTATTAGGAAAAAAAAGCGAAGGGGGAATTACTCATGTACACTGAGAGAAATTGTAGGAAAACACCTAGTTAAGAAGGGAAAAGAACAAGAGAATCACAAAAGAAGAAACTTAAGCATTGTCGTGGACTGCTAACAATTCATACAAAGACTCGACCATAAGAGGTTTTCAGCTCTGGTAGTGTTCTCTTAGGGCCTTCAAAATTGTGGGCAATGTGTGCAGTCCAAATACACCGCGTTAAGCACATAGAAGCCACATCAAATATCTATGTTCAAATTATCACTGCGGAATCGCCTACTAAATTTCAAGAAGGTGATGAAAAATAGACGCTCACAAAGCCCTAGTCGCATTATGATGAGCAACAAATTTTTGATAGTTTCCCCACCCTTCACGCACATAGAATGCCAATCCTTGACCTAAGATGCCTCTCTTCCTTAGTCAAGATCTTATCTTGAATCGTTGTCCATACAAAGAAAACTACCCTTGTTATAATTCAAATTTTTAGATCAGTCACATGGCATAAAGATGTATATTATCTCCAAAGCCAATCATGCATAGCCAACTCTTAGCTTTTGTTAAAAAACATTTGGTTTCTTCATAAGCAAAATAGGATGTGGCTCAAATAAAATGATGTCTTTCAACAAAACAAAGACTATTTCCTTGCAATGAATGAATATCATCATAAGTAATAGACTAGTCACATTCTGCAGCAATACAAGAACCAAGAGGCATAAGGTATCATGCCCCCTGCATAAGCTCACCTCAGTCTTTATACCCAGAACCAAAGAGGCCACCGCAGCTATCATCAATATTATCAGTGTGAGGTCTTGCCAAGATTCCCAGAGAAACATCTAGGAGAAACAGCAATAAAAAGTAAGTAAACACAGTAGTTCATACTCTCATCTATAACCAAGGCAAAGATAATACTATAAATAAAATAAATGTGTAATACACGATCAGATTTGCAATAAAATTTACCCAAAAACTCCTCCCTTTTTTCTGAGAAATTTTGTTCGATCCAAATGCAGCCCTCCTCTTCAGTAAATCAGTCTCATCCCCTTGAATCCCCTTCTCTAAGTTTGTTTTTAACCTGTTTGATAGCTCATTAACCTGATGTAAAGTAGGCAAGTATATAATAGGTTAGAAATTATATGTACTGTATACAAATAATACATAAATCAGATAAAGGAAAGATATTTTATAGGAAAACTTGCCCCCCCATATTGCTGCAAAGCTAAATCATCGTGATTTCTTGACAACAAAGCAAGCTCTTCTTGTCCAATTGCAAAATCACCAGTGGAGGGTGGAGGTGGTCTCAGTGTTTCTGTTAGTTGAACGCAGCACACAAATCATCATGTAAAGATTTTTAAATCAATGATCCATGCCACAAGAATGCAATTAAAATGTTGTGATTTATTCCACCAATCACAGTATAAGGAAAAAAAAAAAGTAACTTCCAAAATGATAAAACAACATCATG
The DNA here is from genome assembly GCA_036898215.1 of Platycarya strobilacea. Taxonomy (NCBI): domain Eukaryota; kingdom Viridiplantae; phylum Streptophyta; class Magnoliopsida; order Fagales; family Juglandaceae; genus Platycarya; species Platycarya strobilacea. The sequence goes on from CM072555.1 coordinate 4,950,501, forward strand.
GCATAAAAAAATACATTGAAGATTCATGCTCATAAGCACAAATCACATAACAACAGAAGGACAACAGAGCAAGATAGTTCTAAAACCCAGAATGACATGGAAATGATCTTCACAAGAAAGCACAGATGCAGACGTACCATTTCGTGCCCCAGCTTCCCTGAAACGATATGCAGCCTAACATTGCCAATTTCATGAATTAGAAAATACATTCAAGCTATAAAGAGTGCACAAGAAACTTTTTTTCTTTTTGCTAAGTAGTCATCAGAGTGCCCAAAAATTCAGGTACAGGAAAGTATATTACTTGTATGGCTTGAACATGTGCTTTGTAAGTCCTTATACTTTGCTGCCTCTCTGCTTCTTTTTTCAAGTCCAAGGTGTAACGAAATCGACGAGAGGCATTTAACACGAGTGCCGCTTGCTACAGATGACAAAGTTGAGACAAGCCAAACATTATAAGCAGCCTTATCTTCAAAATTACAACATGGTGAGTCAAGTAACAGAAACAATATTCACTATAACGACCGCTTAACATTATGAAACAATAGAAATGCAGTGTTATACTTGTCGTTACTCTGAACATAGTAAGATTACATAATGAAATTAAGGCTGCACTTATTTTGACGTTAAGTATTTACAAATTTCAATATTTGGCGTGGACAAAATATGTCGGTCAATAGTAAATGATTGCAAAGTGGAGTTTAAATCTTTGATCCCTTCATCTTTAATTGTTTGTACTCTTTCAGATTGAGAGGAGGTGATGATGATAAGCTTTGTTGGATTGTTTTCATAGGACGGCCATTCTAGGTCAAATCCTTCCTACAATGGGCTCTTCCCTCAAGTTAGTTATTATATTCCTCGGAAGAATATTTATAGGGAAAAAAAAACTATTTTTAGAAAAATAGGGCACCTTTGAGGGTCACATTTTTTGCCTGGTCAACAAGCTTGGGGAATATTTCAAAGTTGGATAACCTCATAAAGAGGCATTTTGAAGTAAAGCATTGAAACTATGTGTAAGCAGAGTGGTGAAAGTATTGATCATCTTTTGCTTCACTCTGAAATGGCTAGGAATTTATGGGCATCGATTTAAGAACCATGCCCTGAAGGTGGTGGGTTTGTTAGCTTTTTGGCCAAGTCCATTTGGTAGTCGTAGCAAATTAGAGATGTGGAGGATGGTCCCTTTGTGGTTGATGGGGTGTATTTGGCGGGAACATAATACACGACCATTTGAAGATTCCAAACGCCAATATTTGAATTAAGAACCATTATGTTTAATTTCCTATATATTTGGATGGTTATGCATAGCAGCTACTGTTCTCTAGTTTATAATTCTAATATAATTTTGTTCTTAAACACCACCTCGATAGTTGAAAAAATTTAGAAACGCAGAACAAAAAGATCAAGAAGCCACCAAAGCAGATAACATAGTCAAAACATCTTGACGAACAGACAATTCACGGAGAACTAAATTAAAAGTAAAAACAGAGAGAGAGAGAGAGAGAATTGAAAAGGGAAAACGTACCCTCCAGCGGCGGAGACGCTCCATTGAGGCATTCTTGGTACTTGTAATATTGAAAGGATCCGAAGACGATTCATCGCCATCGTTCATGCCGCCACTGGAGCGGCTTGCTCCGGCCTCCAAATCTTTGTCGCGCCGATGGCGCGGCGAATTCTGGAAGAAACTCATTTCTGTCGCAGGAGAGATGACACCGTCACAATCTAATTCCCTCTCTTCTCAACACGCATAGGAAAAAAAAAAAAACTACAAAAGATCCTCCTCACTGAATCTCAAAATTGTCGCTTCAACACCCTCCAAATAAAACCCCTCTTTTCAGACATTCGCTTTCAAAACTCTTCTCTCAGATTTATGTTCTCTTTCTCTTTCTGTATTAAGTTATTAACTACATCTTTACAAACGTTCTTGTTTCCCGCGGTAGATAACTCCTCAGATTTCCTTACTATCATGCTCACAATAAACGAAATTACCTTTCTATCACTTTTTAAAATTTTTAAAAATTTTCTTTTTATTTAATAATTAAGAAAATAATTATTAATAAAAATGTATATTATTTATTTATTTTTTTAATATTTAAAAATATTTAAAAATATATTTCAAATAAAATTATAAAAAATAATAAATTAATGATAACAAATTATAAGTCTATAATCACCCAATCCCGTCTTGATTGCTTTTTCTACGTCACGTTTATTTCTTTAAATGGAAATTGCTATGTCATCCGTTTCCATTCATCTCCACCTCTTTCTGTTTTATTTTTTTTTAAATTTTTTTCAGTTTTTTTACATAATTTTTAAATAAGTATTTTTAAATAATATTATAATTTTTTTATATTTTTAAAAAATATTTTAAGATCATGTTAAAAAAAACATATTTTTTTATATAATTTTTTTAATATCTTAAAATATTTTTATAAAATATAAAAAAATTATAACATTATTTAAAAACATTTATTTAAAAATTATATAAAAACAAAAACTGAAAAAACAAATAAAAAAATAAAACCGATCGGGATGGTTGAAAACGGAGATATGTAGCACTTCCTTCTTTAAATTGACCTTTTAAATTTAAAAAAAAAAACTGACTGAACAGAACCGCTAAAAAGTCATCCCGATTACCGAGTCCGGACTCTTCAAAATATTGAGAGCTATACTATTTATTGCAAATTATTGATAAGTTTTTGAAGGGGTATAAGGTAATTCACAACATTAAAGAAAATTAAAATATTATTAAAAAATATTTTTAATTACTAAATAAAAATATTAGAAAAATAGAAATTTTATCAAGACCCATCATCGAAATATTTTATCAGAGCTAAAGTAACTTTCATAAATATATACGTAGTCTCAGTGTACATATATATATATATACATGAAGAGAAATGTTATTATATCATTCAATCTTAATTTGTTTTTTTTTTTACTGTTTATGTATTTAAATTTTTTTTAAATATTTGTTTAATAAAAATAATTTTTAATATTTTAATATTTTTTTATATTTGCTATTAATGTTTAAATATATTTAAAAATCTTTTAAACAAAAATCTTAAAAAAAGTCTAAATCGCACTAAAGACGACAAATTGAAAAGGCATAATAATATATACCACTCCTCTTAATTATCAAAGTTCACATTATGAGTCATATTTAATTACCATCGATCTTGGGCTATCTCTAACAGTACAAAAATGTCATTTAAATGGTGCAAATTAAAGCACTCCCAATGATTGGAAGTAGAATACTATTTAGCACACAAATTATGCCTAAATTTATTCATTTATTTATTTTTAATTTTATATGAATAGAGAAATAGTTATAAAATGATGAAAAGTGAGGAAAAAAAAAGAGGAAAATGAATTTTGAGAAAATCTGCATAAATTCATTCATATTGATCAATATCCTGTACTTCAACTCAACTCATGATGACGAGTACTAGACATCAATAGAACTGATAATTATCTTCTTCTTTGGAAAGCAGCAACATATATATATATATATATATATTATATATATATAAACAAAATCCAGAAAAAGACGTACCAAGCTAAGATTTCAGATGCTCGAATTGATTATCTTCGGTGGTAAAAAAGATCACAACTGAGTAAAACCCCTGCACCAGAAAATATCTCAGAATTAAGATCATCAAGCTTAATTCTAATTTCTCTCTTTAGCAATCCAGCATGCATGCATGTATCTTATTCTTCATCATGAAAATTGATCTCATCATGCTCAACATACATATATTATATATGTATAGCTAGCTACCTTAATGGTACCGCTCTTAAATGGGAGTTAGTCTATGTAAATGATCGGAAAACCATAACCATATATACATGATCTGAAAATGATCGCATTTAAGAAAGAAGGGAAAATTTGACCAATTAACTTTGCCGACAATGCAAGAAGAATGAGATTCACACGGAAGTACAACTTACACAAGAAGAATGAACCTGGAATTGGGATATTTTTAGTGTCGGGCCGACACATATTGTCACCGACATAAATATTAATTCCCGCGAAAAGAATAATACGTAATCACGAACCTTGTACGTACGTTCCAGTATTTTGCAATTTTCTTTTCTTTTTGGTGCCGATCGATCATGAACCAAGACTTAAAGGTTACTGTGCTGCTTGATCTCACATCCGCAGAGGTTAGAAACTTAGAACAATGAGCTGTTCAGTTTGGAGCCGTACCTTATAACGCCTCGCGAAGAGCCACACATTATATAGAGTACTAGATGCAGGAACCAGAGATCACCTAGAGCGTAGAAACCCTAGCATTAGAATTCTAACACTTTCTATTCTTTTTATTTGAATACTTTTATTGGATGCGCGAGGTTCAAGCAAGGAATATTAGATCAGAAGCATTAATAGGCCTTTCATGAAATCACTATCATCAACATGCATGATCTTTTTTCTTTTTTTCTTTTTTTCTTTTTTTACATTTTCTACGATAAATATTAGATAATTATGATAATGTCTCAGCTGGCATGTATCTCTTATTTGATGATCAGGATCTCTGTCATGTCTTTTGAATTCTAGCTATTTTACATAGCTTTACGCTTTAACGTGCAAGTTTTTTTTGACCGGGTACTAAAGTTCTGCGCATCGATCGATGTCCTCTTCAACTAATACATCAATATTGTCATATTGCCTAGTGGCTGCATGCGCTCTCTTTGTGGAATATATTCAAAGACCAAGCCCGGCCCACAGATAACGGGAAACTTCTCCGTCCTTTTGTGTTTTCCTCAATAAAGATATTAAGAACAGCTTCGCTTTAAAGCCATGTATATATATGTATATGTGTGTGTGTGTAGTAAATATAACGTCCTATATATAATGTGCATATATGCCTCTACAGGTTCGCAGTACTGCATTCGCATGATCTGCATAGGTTTCGAACAGAAAGTAAACCAACTTAATTTAAATCCACATTATCTAGGTTTCAGACATGATCTCACAGCCGGCCTGTTCGAGTAATGCTATAAACTACATTCTTGTTCTGTTTTCATCCTACTAAGTAACATCATGTAGCTAATTTAATATCATCATTAGATAATATAGAAGCATGTAATAATTGATCATTCAATAATTATATATAAATATATCACATCATACTTAATAAGATAAAAATAAAATAATAGTATGGTATATAGAGTTTTTATGATCAAGACCTTTCTTGATAAGAACAACGTAAGCATGCACAAAAATTGCCGAGAAAGAAGAACAATATTCAGCGCGCCCAAGGTAACCCTCTCGATCTCTCAACGTGTTAGGAAGATATATATTCTAACAATATATACTTGGCGAGAGTATTAATTCTCAACGAAAATACTACAAGAACATTTCGTATGATCTTGCATGGGACTGTTACGAACACGTAAAACATCCTTAATTTGTTGGGAATTTGGACCTCCCAAATTCACCCCCAGGATCCACCTCTATGCAGGAATATAAAGAGATATACAGAAATAATAATAACACAAGAATTTACCTGGAAACTCCCAAAACAGGAAGAAAAAACCAGCAGACCCAGAGAAGAAAATACACTATGTGAAAAATTGTTGCAATCACACAATTTTTCTCCTCACCACAAATGACACTCACAAAATTTTCTCACTAAGAAAACTTTAACTTTCACCTCTTTCCCTTTTACAAGAAAAGGCTAATAGAGGATTTTACTCACAAGTTATTACTTGATAACTTGTTAGTTGGTGTGTCTAACCAAGAAGTCTTAGCCTCCTTATATAGCCCAAGAGGCTTATTGTGGCTTCACTTCCTACCCATGTGGGATTGAAGCCAAGGAACAAACTCAACAATCTCCACCTTGTGACTTTGGCTGATCCCACAGCCATGCTCCACCTGGATGAAGATCTTCATAGCTTCCGCTATCTTTTTTGCCCCTATCTTTATGCTTGAAGACCAATTGAAGTCGCGCACAGCTTCAGTTTCTCAAGTGTAACGCTCTTTGTCAACATATCAGCAGGGTTCTTACTTCCACAAATTTTCTCAAGTAACAACTGTCCATCATCTACCAATGATCGTATGAAGTGATACCTGATCTGTATGTGCTTAGTCCTGGAATGAAATGCTGGGTTCTTGGCGAGGAATATTGCACTCTGATTGTCGCTGTAGAGAGTGCCCTTTTGAATATCTTTGCCCAATTCCTCCAAGAAACCCTGTAGCCAAATCATTTCCTTTGCAGCTTCTGAAACTGCAATGTACTCAGCTTCTGTCGTCGACAAAGAAACTGTCTTTTGTAGATTAGAACCCCATGAAACTGCAGTACCACCCAGGGTGTAGACAAACCCTGTGGTACTCTTTCTGCTATCAACATCTCCAGCTAAATCAGCATCAACATAGCCCTGCACCTCTAAGCCCTCTCCTGAGAAACACAAGCATGTTTCTGAGGAGCCTTTTAGGTATCTCAAAATCCATTTTACTGCTTCCCAATGTTGTCTTCCCGGGATACTCATGTATCTACTCACAACTCCCACTGCATGGGCAATATCTGGTCTAGTGCAAACCATAGCATACATAAGTGAACCAATAGCTGAAGCATAAGGAACCTTACTCATGTAGTCTTGTTCCTCTTCTGACTTTGGTGACTGATCCTTACTGAGTCTGAAGTGATTGCCTAAAGGTGTGCCAACTGGTTTGGCCTTGTCCATATTGAACCTGCTGAGTACCTTTTTCACATACTCAGCCTGAGAGAGTCTTAACGTGCCTCTGACTCTGTCCCTAACAATTCTCATGCCAAGAATTTGCTTTGCAGCTCCCAAATCCTTCATTGCAAAGTGCTCTGACATCTGCTTCTTCAGATTATTGATCTCATCAATACTAGCCCCTGCAATAAGCATGTCATCCACATATAACAACAAGATAATATAAGAATTGTCAAACTGCCTGACATAGCAGCAGTGATCTGCCTGACATCTGATGTATCCTGCACTGCACATAAAACTGTCAAACTTCTTGTACCACTGTCTAGGAGCTTGCTTCAGGCCATACAAGCTCTTCTTCAGTCTGCAAACTGAATCTTCATTTTCCTGTACTACAAACCCCTCAGGTTGGTGCATGAAGATGTCTTCTTCAAGGTCTCCATGAAGAAAAGCTGTCTTCACATCTAGTTGCTCAAGAAATAGATCTTCAGTAGTAACCATAGCCAACACTAACCTGATGGTTGTGATTTTTACCACAGGAGAAAAGATCTCAGAGTAATCAATACCCTGCTTCTGCTGAAAGCCTTTTACAACAAGTCTGGCCTTGTACCTTTTACTACCATCTTGCTCAGTCTTTATCCGGTACACCCACTTGTTGTGCAATGCCTTCTTCCCTGATGGAAGTTTTGTCAACTCCCATGTCTGATTCCCTAACAAGGAATCCATCTCATCTTTCATGGCCAGCTTCCACTTGCTAGAATGTTCATCTTGCAAGGTTTCCTGGTAGCTCTGCGGTTCTCCACCATCTGTCAACAGAATATAATTCAAAGTAGGTGAGAAACGCTGTGGGGGACGAATAGTTCTAACTGACCTGCGAACTGCAGCTGCAGGAGTAGACGGCTCTGGTTCTGATTGCGGAATAATTGGAACGGGTGCATCGGACCCATTCTCCCCGTCACTCACATCTCTACACTGCACAGTGGTCTCTGGTAGGTCATCCAAGTTCTCGAACTCGAACTCATGAGGAGCTGCTTCAGCAACTGTACTGGACTTATCCTTGTACATAATCTTCTCATTGAATATCACATTCCTGCTTCTTATAATCTTCCGACCCTGATCATCCCAGAAACGATAGCCAAATGCCTCGTCTCCATAGCCAATGAAATAACATTTCTTTGACTTAGCTTCAAGTTTACTACGAGCATCAGAATCAACAAGAACATAAGAAAGACAGCCAAAAGTTTTAAGGTGAGAAAATTTGACCTCTTTCCCACTCCAAGCCTCCTCAGGCAGTCCACAATCCAATGGAACTGATGGCCCTCTGTTTATCAAGTACACAGCAGTGCTGACTGCATCTGCCCAGAAAGTAGGTGGTAATCCAGCGTACAGCCTCATGCTTCTAGCACGCTCATTAATGGTTCTATTCATACGCTCAGCAACTCCATTTTGTTGTGGTGTTCCAGGAATAGTCTTTTCCATTCTGATACCATGAGTTGCACAGTACTCATTGAATCCTCCATCAATATATTCTCCACCATTATCAGACCTCAAGCATTTCAGCTTTAAGTCTGTCTCTGTTTCAACCAGGGCTTTCCAATTTTTGAACACATTAAATACATCAGATTTATGCTTCAAAAAATAAACCCATACCTTCCTGCTGTGATCGTCAATGAACGTGACATAGTACCAAGAACCTCCAAGAGATGCAACTGGGGAAGGTCCCCACACGTCTGTGTGCACAAGATCTAACTTTCCTGTTTTCAGTGTTCTACCACTCTTCAAGAAACTGACCTTCTTTTGTTTTCCCATAATGCAACTCTCACACGTACTGAGATCAACTGACTTTAGTTCTGGTAGCTTGCCTCTTGCCAGTAGTTCTTTCATGCCCTTCTGACTCATATGGCCAAGCCTACAATGCCACAAATCTGCTGTGTTCTCTGCAACGGTAGTAGCAACAGTATTATTTAAACCAGTAGTCATATAAAGTGTACCAGTTTTCTTATCCCGAGCCAGTACCAATGCCCCTTTAGTGACCTTCAAGGTGCTATCTGAGAACACTACTGAATAGCCACAATCATCGAGTTGCCCAACAGAGATGAGATTCTTCTTCAACTCAGGAATGTGTCTGACTTTCTGCAGGATCCACTTGTTCTTGTTAGGGAGTGCAATATCAATGTCTCCCATTCCCACCACATTCAAAGCCTCTCCATCAGCCAAGTACACCTTCCCAAAATCACCTGCAACATAGTTTTGCATTATTTCCCGATGGGAAGTTGTGTGGAAAGAAGCTCCTGAATCCAGTATCCAGTCATCAACTGGAGTATGAACTGCAAGTAATAGTGCATCTTGTACTTCTTCAGTTACCACATTAGCACTATCATTCTCCTTTTTAGGATTTCTGCAATTCCTTTTTATGTGACCAGTCTTGCCACAATTCCAGCAAGTTGCCTGCTGCCCAGGCTTTGTCTTGCTCTTGCCCCTGTTCTTTGATTTTGATCTGCCTCTGTTTGAGTTTCTGTCTTGTGATCTCCCTCGAGAATCAACATTAAGCGCTGAACTCGAACCCGAGATTTCGCCTGAATCCCTCTTGCGTACCTCCTCAGCCAAAATCAAATCACGAATATCATCATATTTTAATTTTGATTTACCAGCAGAATTACTGACAGCCATTCTCATGGCTTCCCAACTATTTGGCAGTGAGGCCAATAGTATCAATGCACGTATTTCATCATCAAACTCAATTTCAACAGATGACAATTGATTTGTGATAGTATTAAAATCATTTAGATGTTGTGCAACAGACGTACCATCTGACATTTTCAAGTTGAATAACTTTTTCATCAAATGTACTTTGTTATTTGCTGACGGCTTTTCATACATACTTGACAAAGCCGCTATGAGATCTGCAGTCGTCTTCTCCTTGATGACGTTGTGTGCAACGGATCTCGATAGGGTTAGTCGAATAACCCCCAGAACCTGTCGATCTAGCAGGTCCCAATCAGCAACTGCCATGGTCTCTGGCTTCTTCCCTAACAATGGAAGATGAAGTTTCTTCCCATATAGGTAATCCTCTATCTGCATCCTCCAGTATCCATAATCTGTGCCATCGAACTTCTCGATCCCTGATACTTTCACGTCTGCTCCAGCCATCTCCTTAGACCCGAACCTTGGCTCTTGATTCTTTTACCGTAGGAATGAATAGTACTCATTAAGTAAGTTCCCAGGAAAGATTTCTCTTTCCTAGACAGAACTTCAAGGTTCCCAGGAAAGATTGGAGGGTCACAATGGACACACTTAGAATTTACAATCTCCTTAGACAGAACCTCCTTAGACTGTACGTATCCACACTACCATACCAAAGCTCCACCCCACAAAAGAAAGAGGACCCCAGCTCTGATACCAATTGTTGGGAATTTGGACCCCCAAATTCACCCCCAGGATCCACCTCTATGCAAGAATATAAAGAGATATACAGAAATAATAATAACACAAGAATTTACCTGGAAACTCCCAAAGCAGGAAGAAAAAACCAGCAGACCCAGAGAAGAAAATACACTATGTGAAAAATTGTTGCAATCACACAATTTTTCTCCTCACCACAAATGACACTCACAAAATTTTCTCACTAAGAAAACTTTAACTTTCACCTCTTTCCCTTTTACAAGAAAAGGCTAATAGAGGATTTTACTCACAAGTTATTACTTGATAACTTGTTAGTTGGTGTGTCTAACCAAGAAGTCTTAGCCTCCTTATATAGCCCAAGAGGCTTATTGTGGCTTCACTTCCTACCCATGTGGGATTGAAGCCAAGGAACAAACTCAACATAATTTACAAGCTAGCTAGCCAATTAAAGTAGTACCCTCTAATTCCTTTTCCACGTTAAAAGCAAAAGGGGCTATATATGCATGACTTGATCCGTATAATTAAGTATAAACTTCAAAGTGATCAGATCATCATTTTCATTGAAAGGTTTTCAAACTTGTTCGGCAGAATTAAGCAAAAGAGCTGATCAAGAGATGAGAAAACGAAAGAGGATGTAGATTGGAATTTATTGTCACATATCGAGCATGCTCACGATTAATTGTTGCCCGTCATGTTTGTTTACAGATATATAAAGAAGACGAAATAATAAGGAAGAAAATTAAGGCTCCAACATTTGAGTGCGACTATCTCAAATTATTTGTGAATAGTAATTATATTTTCAAAACTGGTACCATTGCATATTCCGATCTACGTAATTCGAACACTTTGTTATAAAAAGGAAAATTGGTTTGGTTTCATAATCAATCTTATTACGCATCTCATCATTATTATTTTTTCAAATTTTAATATAAAATAAAATCAACAATTTAACTTTTTCAAATCTTAAAACAAAATTAATATTAAAAAAATATATTATAATATTATTTTATTCAATAATTTTTAACTTTTATCTCATCTTATACATAAAAACAAACTTAAACAAATATATTCATTTCCATGGAAAAAAGGTAATATGTAACATTCGTTTCAAAAACCAAATAATAACAAATTAAGAAAAAGTGACTTGCAACAAGCATTAGTAATAGTTGTAACTAAAATTTTTTTAAAAAAAATATAAATTGCACAAATATCAAAAAATTTAGTCATATTTAATTAAAAGTAGAGAGAATGGAATAAAGTACTTTTTTTCCACTTACAAATAGTAACCTTCCACAAGTGAATATATATATATTTTTATTTCTTTCTTCCCACTTTTTCCTCTCCACTTTTAATAAATATAATCAAACTTTTTTGATATTTATCCAATTTTTACTTTTTAAAAGAAAATTTTAGCCACCACCAATTGCTATTACTCTAAGCATGCATTGACTCATGTGTATGGCAAAAGCAAAAGAGTGACTTGAAGGCTAAAGTACTTTATACCTTGTTTCGCATCAAGGCAACCTATTTCCAACTAAATCGAATCCCTTTACAATTTATAAATCTTTGACGTCCGAATGAATCAAATGAAGGGATTACAAATTAAATCAACGAGGATTTAGGAAAAATTTAAAGTACTCCCCTTTTAGATATATATATATATATATATATTCTAAAATGATTAACAAAATTATAGTTTTGGAGGACGACAGTTTTTCCCAGCTCGCAGAAAATATATACTATGAAATATACTATTTGAATTTACAATTTTTACATACTTTTGCTCTACTGATGTGTCAATTATTGATATGTTGAAAATTTAAAATTCAAAATTTTAATTTGAAAAGAAAACTGATAAAATCATGCAAAATTAATGTAAGTAAAATTATAAGTACATCATGTAGCACTACTCATGTATTAAACTAATACATAATATTCCGCCAGTCTATATATATATATATATATATATAATTAATTGATATCTAATTTTCCAAATTATATATATATAAATTTTTTTTTTCCAAATGTGATCTATATCTAATTTGATATTATATCTTTAAATTAATGCAATATTATTGAATTAGGGATGTGTACTCAATTAATAACTGAGAAGACAAGCCAAAACTCAGGAGGATGGAATATTATAATTATTTTCGCCGTTGTGTTAATTTCGAAATAAAATAGATCAACATCGTTAATTTCTGATTTTTTATTTATTACTATTAGATTATTTCTGATAGAGATAGAAACCAATTAACCAAGAGATCGATGCTAAAGCTTTCTGATGAAAAATGGAAAAAATATTTAGAAAACACGCACTCATGCGATTCACGAGCACTAATTAATACCTCTTTTTTTTTAAATAAAACTTAATAGTTCCTTAATTCGGATTATGGATTTTTCAAATGGACAGAGTTTTTTTTCTTCTGCACTGAATTAGATTAGAAACATTAATCCAATTTATAATATATAAATATGTGACCAAAACATTATTGGATTGTTCAAAGATAAAATTTAAAAAATACAATTTTACACACATATAAAAAAAAAATGATCATATTTGATCAAAAATTATGAGAAGTTTGTAGAAAAATGGAATAAAAGTATTTTTTGTCTTTAAAAGTGAATAATAAAACTAAAAATTTTGTCAAATTTGATCAATGTTAGATAAAGTTTTAGTTTTATTATTCATAAAAATATTTTTATTCTGATTTTTTTTTACTTATATTTTCTCATTTTTTATTAAATATGACTAAATTTTTTTAATAAATATGTAAATTTATACTTTTTTTTTTTAATAACTTTAAACAATTCAAAATGAATGCTATTATATATATATATATATATATATCTTTCTATATATAAAGTGGCTATCTAACGGAAATTCTTGTTTTAACGGAATTTCTTGTTTTTCCGTTAAAGTTAACACTTTCCGTTAAAATTAATATTGCATCTAATGATAATTACCTTTTTAAACACAATTTATTAAATTTATTCACTGAAATAATATTTTTAGCATTAAAATTAATTTTACCTCTTCAACTTTCTACAATAATAAACTTTCCATTTAAAACTCATTTAACATATATTTAGTATCACTAAATACTTTAAACATAATTTATTAAACCCATAAATAATGTTAGAAATTTCTACTTTAAAATTCCTACTTAGGACATATTTTTTATTTTTATTTTATGTAAAATAAATATAGAATAATAATAATAGTATAGAATGACACAATAATAGTATAGAATATATAAATATAACAATATATATAGAAATAAATCATTCATAACAATTTATACGTTTGAGGGTTTAATTTTATTCGTAAAAATTTTATTCCTATTATATGATTAATAATTTAATTTTTTAAAAATAATTTATAATTTTAAAATGAACGCATTATTTATTAAATTAACTATATGTATGGTATATATAGTTAATATACGGTCTATATAATTTATTATAATTTTATTAAATTGGTAATAATAAGCAATAAATATAATTAATATTATATGTTTGATATTTAATTGAATATATATGATTAAATAAATTTATATAAATTATAGATTATAATATAACATTCTTATATAAATTATAAACTATATAATTTATTTTTTCAAAAAACTAATATTATCTCTTAAAAATAATCACATAACTAAAAAAACATAAATATTTTAATGTATTCTGTTTTTAGGTCGTACAAAATAATACAAATATTAAATTATTATCTTGGAATAAAAAAAATATCATATCTTGAACTAACCTTTTATTAAAACTTTAATCAAAATTATCTTAAACAAGTTTAATAAAACTATATGTTATGTTTATTTATGAGATTATCTTATTGTATTTTTATAATATATGAAAACGTATAATTATTTATCATCTACTTAATTATAAATAATTATTAATTTTTATTAAAAATTAAATTAAATAAACGTGCTTTGCACGTTATTTCTATCTAGTATATATATAAGTCACCATACCGCACGCGTCATATTCTTATCTTCTTAAATGGAACCGACAAATTGACAATATCGATCGACATGACCTCGCCATCTAGGAAAGTTCATGGCAATTTACCTATTCTTATCTTTTGAAAAAAGCTTACACGTAGATATTCCTATTTTATATCTTATCCCATTCTTTGTCAAATTATTTTACAATGCTTGGGAGGTTTATTGTTTATATGTAAATCCTTAAAGTTGTTTTCACGGTATTTTTCCGTCGTAAGTGAGAGGTCGTTAATAAATTTGAGATACGGGTCATTTTTAGACCTATAATCTTGACCCTTGGGAAAAAAAAAAGAGTAATTTTCTGTTTTGTTCATTTTATTTATTTATTTATTCTATTTTCGGTTGTGCTTGTTTTAACTGCATTAAACACACACATACATCCACAAATAATAAACGAATTTAAATTACTTGCAGTAAATAAGACTACTCTAGTATAAATTACTTGCAGCACTACCACCATCTTGAATATTCTTCTTTCTTTTAGGTATGTAGTGATGTTCAATCGAAAGATCGTCAGGACGAACTCTGAAGTAGTTTTTAGTGTGAATAGGATTGATTTTATTCTTCTCCAAGCATCTAGAGATCATCAGATGCCAGGGAATTAAACTAGATATATATAGAAGGTGGAGAGCTAACAATATTCCAGAATGTAAAAAGGGATATATAGATATACACACGCACGCACGCGCATATATTTACTTAAAATAATGCAATTAAATTAAAGATGCTTACCTTCAAAAGAACGAAGAGTAGTAGGAAAGCTCGTCGAAGGTCATGGAAAGATATATGTCCAGCTGATCTGCAATTATATATCAAAGCTGAAACTGGTCGAATCTACGTACGCACGTGCTGATCTCAAAATCATTCATGTTCATCGAGAGATCGATCGACGATCGAGGACTAAGAACAAGATATATATGTATCTATATATATCACGAATTGTACATCGATCTAGCAATATATAAATTCACAGATTGCACAAGCACATATTATACATATATATAATCGCTAGCAGATTCGAATACGTACGTACGTAAATCCCGGCCGCCCAGACAATGAGCTTGATCATGATCTCATGTTTATACGGCGCCCCCAGCTTGATACGGATGAGTGATTACAATAGTTTACAACATCATCTGAATATATAATGCGCACTTGCATGCAGCGTTTGGACAGTATTGAAATGAAATGAGGTGGTATTATAAAAAAAAATAAAAATTGTTAAAAAATTGTTTCTTTAATATTAGTATGTTAAATTTTGATAAAATTAAATTATTTATTATATTTTATTATAATAAAGTTAAAATAATTGTTAAAAAGTTAAAATAATTATCAAATTTAACAATTATTTTAATTTTTTGATAATTTTTTTTAGTTTTATTATTCATTTCAAGTACTTTTTAAACATTTTTTTTAAATATTTTTTTGTTATATTTGATCAATTATAGTATTTATTTTTTGATATTTATATAAAAATATATTTTTTGATAGATGACTTTTAGGCTCTGCTTGGATTTAAAGATGAGATGTATTGAGATGAATTTAGTTTATTTTTTAATATTATTATTATTTTAAAATTTAAAAAAAGTATATTGAAATTTAAAAAAAAATGTATTAGGATTTGAAAAATATGTATAAGAATTTATATTTTTTATAAAAAAAAATTATAAAAATATAATAATAAAATAAAAATAAGTTAAGTAAATTCAATCCACTTTCAAATTTAAACGAGATATTAATTGAGAGGCTCTAATAAACACGTTATACGTACGACGTTGGCTGTGGGGTTGACCAACGAAATTTCCCAGAACTTCGTGCACATGGTATTCTCATGACAAGTCATGACAACCATAAATTATATTATATATGTCGCATTTATGTTTTTCGCATTAATCATTTAGGTCTTGTACGTGGTAGTTGTATCTATCTAGCTAGCTAGGGACCTTCATTTTTTAAGGGCATTTTATATTTGACGATCATCAGTACTCTTTATTAATTTTTTTATTTGTTGATTTATTAATATCTTTTTTCATATATATATATATATATATATATATATATTCGATGATATGGACTGATAATTACCTGCAATTTTCGGATATAATTAATCCCGTAGACATAAGCTAATTACGATCAGGACATGCATGATTTTTTGCCCAAGATTTTTTTCTGGCAAAGTTGATCAGAATTAAGATGCTATATATCTTCTATATATATAAAGAACCTATGTAATGAAATTTCTTATTTTAACAGTTATCGTTAAAATTTTTAATCAAAAGTTCAGTCATTTAACGTCGTTAAATTGAATTAAATATCCAGTAAAATTTCTGTCTATACATTTATTAATATGATGTTTTCTCTTTAATAACAAAAAATATTTAATAGACTGTTAAAATTTACTACCTTACAATTGAAGATCTGTTTCGACTCCGTTTAATATCCCGTCTGAATTGTTAACTTTGAAGTTGAATTTCTTAAAAACAAAAAGTTGAATTAAAGTGCATTAAATACATACACTTCGATTGATAACTTTAAAAAAAAAGAATTTATGCCTTCACGTCCCTTGAATAAAACGTAGAAAAGAATTTATACTTGTTTACGTCCCTTGAATAAAACGCCTGAATTGTCACTTGGGGAAGATGAAAGGATTTCAAACATTCTTCACTTAAGGAAGACGAAGGGAGTGCAGGATCTGCTCCTTATAAGAATAATAGTCATTTACTATATATAATAGTCATTCACGTCCGTCTGTATTCATGCAATAAATATAATTATAACAATTCATAAAAATTCATAACAATTCATAACAATTTATTATAATTATATTAAATTAGTAATAATAAGCAATAAATATAATTAATATTTAATTAAAATATATATGATTAAATAAATTTATATAAATTATAAATTATAATATAACACCCTTATATAAATTATAAACTATATAATTTATTTTTTCAAAAAACCCATATTATTTCTTAAAAATATTCACATAACTAAAAATATATAAATATTTTAATGTCCTTTATTTTGAGATCGTACAAAATAATACAAATATTAAATTATCATCTTGGAATTAAAAAAATATCATATCTTGAATTAACTTTTTATTAAAACTTTAATCAAAATTATTTCAAACAAGTATGATAAAATTATATGTTATGTTTATTTATGAGACTATCTTATTATTTTTATTAATTTTTTTATAATATATAAAAATATATAATTATTTATAATCTATTTAATTATAAATAATCATTAAATTTTTATTAAAATTTAAATTAAATAAACATGCTTTGTACGTTATTTTTATCTATCTAGTGTGTATATATATATATATATATAGTTACGGCAACCAAGAACATCGGTCGATGCTGATAGAAAAAGACTGAATTAATGAGGTCATTGAATTGTATTTAATAAAGCATACAGTAATGATATTGTGTCACGTGATTTATATCACCCCCGATCGAGAAATGTTTTGGAGTCCGGCGATGGATCCTTTTGCACTTCTATGGAAATTTTTAATATGAAAAATAATTAAAATAAATAAATAAATTATATATTTCATCTTCAAATTTTCTTTTATTATTTTTATAAAAAAAAATTCACTTAGTGAGTGCAAAGGGCCCAACGCCGGGGCCATATCACTGCCCCACGCGATCACTTTGCTCTCCTTACGTGATGGTCACGTACTGATTTATTAAACAAATTAGCTCAATGCTACGTGTAGCCTTTAGAGATTGTTATATAGAAGTAGGCAATTTAATTTTTAAAATTTTTTAAAATTATAAAAACATCCTTTTTAACATGATGTTTTTTCTCATTTAATAAAAGACTTGTACATGCCGTCTCTAAATATATTCGATTGTCACACCGTTTGATTGTTGGATTACAAATAAAACTTTTCTTAAAAACATATAAACTATAAAGAGTATAAAGAGTATTAGAGAGAATCTAGGATTGTAATTTTTATATTTTTGTATATTCGATTGTCACACTATTTGATTGTTAGATTGTACTGAGATCAATTCATGAGTTTTGTCTAGTTTCCAGCTGATTCTAACATCAAAACACTTAATTCTCAAATTATTAAATTCATTTCAATTCAAAATTTATTTACTTGTGAGAGTTGCAATATTTTTTAACTAAATACCTCTTTTATATTCAGGACTTATAATCTTTTTTAAGTCTTATAAATATATCTAAATTTATTTTAACATCTAAATATATCTAAAATATTCATTTTAAATAGATTCTATAAAAATTACTTTATCATTTCAATTCATTCAAATTTATAAAAAATTTAACTTATCTTATCATAAAGATAAATTTAACTTAAGTTAAAAGTTATTCTAATAAAGTCGTCTTAGACTCTTATAGGCTAGTGGGGAATAAATTCTATCGAGAGTAAAATTTTGCTGAAATTGCCTCTCCACTCCTTTTTACTTTGGAGTACCCATTCACTCTTTCTAGAGAATCTAAGGCTCCGTTTGTATTCGAAAATGAGCTCAACTCATCTTCATTTTATTATTATATTTTTATAATTATTTATATAAAACACAAATTCTTATATACATTTTTCAAATCCGAATACATCTTTTTCAAATTCTAACACACATTTTTCAAATTCTAAAATAATAATAATATTAAAAAATAAACTAAACTCATCTAAAATCATCTCAACTTATCTCATCTCTGAATTCAAACAGGACCAGTACATTAGATGTATCAAATGCATCTAATTCCTAAATTATTGGATTTGGTTTTGAGTTTTATTCTAAAATCAATCCTCGGATTCAGATTTTCATAATAGGAGATGTGTTTAGGGAGTAAATGGTAATCTTATATATTTGAGGGTCACTATTTATTCCTATATTAAATTTCAAATATATTTTATTGAAAATAGTTAATTATATGAAATAAAATAATAATAAAAAGTAATAAAAAATATTATTATTTTAATAGATGAGAAAAAATATTAAAAATAGGATATAAGAGATTTTTTAAAGATAAGTAAAATTTAAAAAATAAATTATAGAAAGTATATATATTTTTTAATTTAAAATTTAAGAAAAATTTTAGAGAAAAAGATGTGAATGCTCTAACCTGGGCCGGGTGTAACCTGCATGCATGAAGCTTCCAATCAGCACCGTATGAGCGCCGTTCTAATACTTCCATCGTATAATATATTGTGCTGTTCTTGCAAATTACTTCTTGAATCAAATACTTTACTTGTGTTTTGAAAAAGGGTAATGATCCTTTTTATTACTTTTTATTTATTATTCAAGTTTATATAGCTTTGTTTCTTTTTTTAACCTGTTCTAATTTCTTTTGCCTTTATTCTCTGCCTTCTATCGTAACATTATAACTTTTATGTCCAGATTGTCAAATCTAGATTCAAATCTCTGAATTTTAGGTTGGGGCAGTGAATAGCATCCCGGTCCGTTTTAGTTTTGGTTTTAGTTTTTTTAATTTTTTTATGTGATCTTTAAGTAAATATTTTAAATAATATTATGATTTTTTTAATATTTTAAAATATTTTTTAAAAATACAAAAAAATTATAATATTATTTAAAATACTTACTTAAAAATCATATGAAAAACTTAAAAAGAAAAAATCTAAAATGGAACTCATTTGAATGATTAGCATTTTTCTTTTAGATTGTGCTTAAATGTTGTGGTGAAATAAATTGATTTGAGTTATATATGAGTAATAATAAATTAAAATAGTTGAATGATCAGTTATGAGAGGACTACTTTTTGAATGAGAAAACCTGATCCGATCCCCCTTAACAAAATAGCCTCTGACGCCATCGACTATTGGTAGTATTACCGCCCATATTATGGAAATTGCCTCCTTCCGACAATCTCATCCTAGCGATGGTAACATCCTATAATTTCTCACCCTCTCTCGATAATCTTAAATCTGATATAGGTATGTTTAACCAGTAGCTAGCGGCAATATCATTAGACTAAAGGTTGAATATTCCTTCAAAATTATCTTTATTTTATTTTTTTATTATTTTTTTATTTTATTTTATTTATTATTTTATTATAATTTTTAAAATTTTTTACTATATTTTATAAAAAAAATTACTTTTGTAAAAGGTCGGTCCTAGTATTTCCCTTTTTGAATACGTGTGAACACGGGCTGTTGGGATGCATTTGTGATAAATTGTCAATCACGTCTGCCACAGTTTTAAATCCACTTGTTTGCTTTTGGAAATGAGAGACCTCTCTGTCCCAAACGTCAAAGTAGTTCAATAATTTTTAATAATAAATATATTAAAATAAAATAAAAATAAAAATAAAATATATATAATCTAATATAATAAAAAATATAATAAAATAAATAAAATAAAGATAAATTTTAGAAAGATTCGATTCTCAGTCGAACAGAGTTGCCAGAAGTGGCGGTGGGCGACATCGCCAGTACCTTCGGGACCAGCGGGTTCCGACGATTCTAACAGACCCATTTCGGGTTTAAAGCCGCCGGGACTTTGTCGGAGGTTATCGTGGGTCGCCGTTACAAGGGGGGACTCGCAGGAGCCCGCCGCTCCTGGTGGCAGGCTGCTTTTAATGGGGGGTCGGTCGGACCGACCCCCACCTTTTTCCTTTGAGAGTTATTTGATCTTATCTCTTTTTATTTTATTTAATTATTATAATTTTTTAAATTTTAATATAAAATAATATAAAAAATTCTATTTTCTTAAATTTTAAAACAAAAATTATATTAACAAAATATTTTATAATTAAATTTTATTTCACTTTTAATTTTAATCTTAATTCATCTCATTTCAATCTCATTTTTAAAAATAAATCAGCCAAATCTTGTGTATTGGAGTTCAATCGAAGTATTTGATTTTGGACGGTAGAAGGAGTTTGCCCGGTTTGTTTATAGAGATAAAATCAAAAATTTAAAATACATCTCAAATTTATCTTTATATTTTTTCAAATTTTGATACAAAATATAATAAAAAATTTAACTTTTTCAAATTCTAATTTTTTTTTTATTTCAAAATAAAACTTATATTACAATAAACTTTTTTTTTTAATTTTTATTCCACCTCACCTCACCTCATCTCATTTCTAAAAAACAAATCCTAAATTATAATCTACTTGGTTTCAAACACAGCCCAAACATGCCTCTCAATCCCTCTACCCCTCTGAGACTTAAATCTATGTCAATTTCATTTTCTTTTATAATTTAAAACTACAATTCCAGATCCTACCATTTTTACACTTCTCTCCATCGTGAACCAAGCGGAACCTCCCTCTCCATAGCAGAATGGCAGAAGGTAGTGTTGAAGCGAAAATAAATAAATAAATAGATAAATAAAACCACATAAGTTTAAGTAATACACAGATAGTAACTGTTAAGGACGTATTCTGCTATCTTGTCTACCGATCCCGTGTGGGTGTAACCTGCAAAACAAGGACGAGAGGGATCGGGGTCCGGGACCGCTCCGACGATCAAGTTAGTGTATGGGAGAAGATATACGACAGAGGGAACAAGAGAATTTGTGAGCGTACCGTCCTTCCGTCGTTGGTTGGGTGTTATTTATAGGTGTCCCCCCCGGGAAGAGGGTCCGTGTGACGAGAGCGCCGAAAACGGGGCATCACTCGTCCGTCATCCTCGATAAGGAAACCTGGTCTGATTCGGTCGATCTCATCGCATTAATTGAGTATCCTCCCATTTAATGCTCGATTAGCCCCTTTTGGACAGGGGCATTAAATGCTGCCGTATCTTTTGTCAATTTGGGAATTAAGGGTGTATGTTTGTAGTGTCTGTATATTAGAAAAAGGGGGGGATGTAGACCGGCGGCTGTCTGTCGTTCATAAATGCGGGAGTGGTCTTGATGGGAGACGGGTTCAGGGGACATACCAGCACGTGAGCCGCCGTTCTGCCTTTAGCGTGTTCTCGAAGCCGGTTTAACCATTTCCTGCCCAGATCGGGAAAATCAGGGACTTGGCTCGTCCCCGATTTCGGTCTTCCCAGTTGAATTCGGACGCTGCGTCGAGGTGGATGCGGGTAACGGACCTTGGGCCGGATGATCTTGTGGGCTCGGGCCCGGGCAGGTTGGACCCCCTTTCAGTAACAGAACATTAAGGCCCCGCTTGAATTCGGAGATGAGATGAGTTGAGATGAGTTTGGTTTATTTTTTAATATTATTATTATTTTGAGATTTGAAAAAGGTGTATAGGAATTTGTGTTTTGTATAAAAAAATTATAAAAATATAATGATGAAATTAAAGTGAGTTAAGATGAGTTCAACCCACTTCCAAATTTAAGCAACCCCTAAATATATCATTACCATTTGAAAAATATTGTGTGATTCCAACAGACAAGTCCTAACCGCATGTGCGATATATATGTCACCTGCTCGCCATTCATGTGTTGAACAAGTTTTGAGAATAACCGTAGAAGTATTAGCACGACCCGACGATCGGGTACAACCCATTTGCCTCCCTTGTTTTTATAACTTTTCTCAAACTCGTCTCTTTTTATCTTATTTAGATTATGTTTGGGTAGCGAGATAATTTCATATATTTTGGCCACAAAAGGTATTTTGCGGCAAAAACTACTATATGTTTGCGGCAAAAACTACTATATGTTTACGGCAATCTGCAAGTTGCCTGCCTATTAGTTTGTACCCTTGTTCTAGTTAGAATATTAGTGCTGCTTTGTGCTGTTCATGTGATATTGGTTGCCGTTCTTGGTGCAAAGTTCTTTGCATGCACGACTTGTGTTTGGCTAATTTTGTGAACTATCCATCCGTTGCTTAATTTATAAATTAATGTTTAATTAATTGATTAGTGATCAATTTTTATTTCGCGCCTGAATTTAATTATCCGATGTCATTAGCGGTATAATTAGAAACAATAGTAGATAGTTAGCAGCTTAAGGGATATATACTTCAGTACTTAACATAAATCACACTGAATAATGATACACACCCAGTAATTTGCACAATACTTTCCACAACACATGATCTAAAATGAGAGTATTTTTTGTAAAATGATATTACTTTTATATCGTATTTTACACTAATACCCCTGATTTTATATCATAAATTATAAAAAATATTGTAAAAAGTATTATGTATTTATCAATTTTCTTTTAAATTTAGGTGCCCTTTTTGTGTACTCCTTAATATTTGTGTAGTTTGAATGATCCAATATGTTTGCTTGCATGCCTCATTATTAGGATTTGGTTTATTTTATGGCCTAATTGAATTTAGAGATAAAATGAGTTTAATTTATTTTTTAATGTTATTATTATTTTAGAAGTTGACAAAATTGAATTGAGATTTGAAAAATGTATATTGAAATTTGAAAAATGTGTATTGAGATTTATATTTTATATAAAAAATTAAAATATATAATGATAAAATAAAAATGAGTTAAAACGAACTCTTTAATCCAAACATATCTAATACAGAATCTCTGACCACAAAAATATAAAAGATAAAAATAATAATAATAATGGTCGTGGTACTTATTAATTAAGGACCGAAAGTGATGATCAATCGCTACCTATCTAGCTGGTAGCAATAGAGCAATATGTGCCATTTTTTTTGGGTACCCATCTCATAATGCTCCACCGAAATTCTATGATATTGTCTAGGATTAGGCTATAGAATGGTCCATTTTACAGTCAAGATCATGTGCACTTTGAGCATTTTTCTTTGAGAAATTATAATTGCAATCTTGAGCGTGTAAGATTCGTGCAATTATTGCTCTAAATAATGAATAAATATAAAATTCATATAAAAATAATAATTTCTTAATAAGAAATTTCATTTTTTCTAAATAATTACATTATATTTGTATATCTTGCAATTTTGTATAGTATAAAAGAAGTATTTATTTACATTTAATTAATTATGCTAAAAAATTATTTGTTATTAAAATTATGATAACAAATAATTTTTTATTATAATTAATTAATCACAAAAACTTTGGTTGATTGTAATGGTAGTCCCTGTAATGTCAAGATGATCCATGTGCGGTTTGTTCCTTTTTTTCGTAGCATTATCAGAGCTTGCATCATGTATGCGTACGTACTTTTTTACGGTCAGGACGTAAAGCTTTTTGATCTACGGATCACCTGCCAGCTTTATTTTTCTTCAAAACTAGATCTGCTTAATTTCTTTTCCAAGATATGTTTGTTGCCCGCTATCCAAGATTTTGACTAACGTTTTTCTCCGACACAAATTAATAAAGGTCATGATGATCACTGTCAACGAAACACAAAAGTTTGAATATGATGATGAAATGTGTCGGAGCTAATGGTAAGAGCATTATTATTTAGGATTTTTATGGGGTCGGTGTTCCTCTCTAAAATCAGTCTGTTATCTTCAATGTCGGTAGGCGATACTCTTCATCACATTGAATAGCAGATCTATTTTAAATTTAATCTCCCGTGAGGAGGTAGACTGGAGGTCATTGAAAGAATAAGTTCGTCGAAATTCATCTATCTCGATAGAGTAGGCGGTGTGACCCGCCACCACATTTGAGACGATGGATTGCAGTCAAGGTCGAATGTTTTTAAAATTTATCTCTATTATATTTTTTATTGTATTTTTTTATTTTTTTTTATTTTTTTATTATATTTTTTATTATATTTTCTTCATTTTATTTTTTATTATTTTTTATTATGTTTTTTATTTTATTATATTTTTTATTGTGTTTTATTTTATTTTTGTATATTTATCATCAAAAAGCAGCCCAACTGTCGTTGGGCGGCTTTTGACGCTGAAGCAGCCCGACCGACCCTCAACATCTCTCTATTATTTAATTGGTTATTCTTCATCTTCAAAATTTAAAAAATATATAATTTTTTATTTTTTAACTAATCACTTAAAGTATGAGGTCTACATTAAATTAGCTATCATATTTTTTTATAATAATAAAATATAATATTTTTTATTATTTCTATTTATTTTATAATTTTTTATTTTATTTTCATAATCCTCAATCATTTTCCAGAATCGTATTCATATATTTTTTTAATAACAATATATTAAATGTTTTTTGATATTTTGTAAGTATAACTAATCAAATGTATTTTAATAATTTAATTTGATACTTAAAAAATTATTTTTTTCAACTAAATAATTACTTATATAATTATTTTCAATAGATGGAAATGTGAATAGTTCTTTTTATACATAAAAAATAAAATAAAAGAATTGTAGACTTTTCAAATTTTGAAAAGTAGATAATCAATTTAATGTAAGGACATTTTCATTAATTTTTTTCAAATTTTAAAGAATATTAAGATTTGATTAATACAATATAAATTCTAAGGTAATACTCAAAGTCACTGTCGACAACTTTAAAATAAAATAAATGTTCAGGTAGTTGTTGAAGTAATCGCATAAGTTTCACATCTATATGAAATTACCAAAATGCATGGGTGAAACTTGTTTTGAAAACCATAACAGAAAAGTAAAAGGGAAACAAAAAAAATAATCACGCGAAATAAAATTAACGTGGTTGAACAACATCTTTACAGCACAAAATTGTAAATGACTAAAAATGTTATTATAACGAGGATGACAAATATACTTTAGAGAGAAATACACTATTTAAACGACCTATTATTTAAAACAAGTACGTGTGTTTATAAGATTACACAACTGCAATTATAATTTTTAATTCTTTACATTATTTATTCGAATAAGGTTTTGAACGAGATTCGAGCGTACTCTCTATTTGACATTTGCTTAAGTGATATGGATAGTGAACTCTCTTCCTAGTTTCGCCCGAGCAACATATTGCACAAACCTCATGCAAACTTTCGATATGGCGCTTCCTCAATCATAAACAGTGTTAAAGCCTCGTTGAAAATCTATCAAAAAAATCATAGCGTATTATTGTTAAGTATGGTCATCAAATCGGGCCGGCAAGATAATAAAACAAGCTCCACAAACCCAACAAAACTGCTTTCAAGCTCTGGGAATATTGCACCTCCTTTTTTCTACTTATAATTGTTCTTAATTCTTGATGGGGAGTACTTGGAGCAGGCGTTTAAACCGTCCTTGAGCTCAATAGGCTGGTTGAGCGCACTTGGAGAAGTATTACAGCCACAAATTAGAGATTTTATAAAAATAAAAATACAAATTAATGTGATATTTTATATGATATATTAGATTTATTATATAATAAAAATAATTTTATAATTAAATTTCTACCACATCAAATTATATCAATTTGTAAATTTTATTTTTTTTTAAATCTCCTCATAGCTTATAAAGGCATGCATTCGTCTTTTTTAAAACCTTAAACAAGCCAACGAAAAGTGACGGACAAAAAATACGTCAATTATTTTTCACAGCCATTAGGCTATAATGTGAGAGTACTTATATATGCTAACTCATGAATCTCCTCATGTTAGTTACAAACTGGCCTGAAGATCCTACAACATTTTTATCCATTTGCGCCATTATTTTCATGCGATTAAAAACTTGCCATATAATTACTTTTGTAGTTCGGTTTTGTGTTTTATTTTACCTGTAATTGGATTAGACTTTTTTTTTCATCAGAAAGTTTATGTGTTTATTTTGAAATAAGACTAGGTACCATGTATTCTCTTAAAAATGTTTGCTATGAAATAATGGCATATGCAATGTTTTGTATTTTGTATCAACTGAAAGAATCATAGGGAATTGTGGTTAATGTTTCCAAAACAGAAAATATGCAGTAGGTTTCTTTAACTAATAGCGAGGGAAAATATTGATTTCAATTTGGTGTATGAAAGCAGCAATGTATCCACCATTTAGCTTATTTGGTTATCAAATCTATTTGTGAAGTTATTGCATGATTCCTACACTAGATATTTAAGTAATGTGACTAGTAATAAGTTAAGTCTGGAATTAGTTGTTGTATATAGAGTTGAACTGGTTGCTACATATAGCTGGTTGAATGAACATTGTTGCCCAGATGACTAACACAAGAGGAGGAGTGAATTGAGTTGTATTTAAAAAAATAACAATTATAAATCAAATATATAATATAAAATATAAACAAAATATGAAACAACAATAAATATAAAGAGTAGGGGTAAGAGAGAACCAAACTCAGTATGTTAACGAGGTTCGGCCCCACTGCCTACGTTCTCGCCTCAAGCTACCTCTTGAGGATCCCCAAATCTACTATTCAATCTCCTTTAGGTGGAGATAGAAACCTATTACACCTTTGAGCAGCACCGCTCCAAAGAATCCGTGTAGAACACCCTCTACACTTCCAATCACCTTACATTTGGTGATTTAACTATTCCCCGTGTAGAACACCTTCTACACTTCCAATCACCTCACACTTGGTGATTTAACTATTCCCCGTGTATAACACCTTCTACACACACAAGGGTTATACACACACTTTTACAAATACAAGAGTTGATAGTAGGTAGACTATCAAAGTACACTCCTCAATGAGTGAGATAGAAACAATACAGCGCAACCTATATCTCTCTCAACAAGAACAAGAATTAAGACTCAAAACTTTAGAAAAGAGAGAATGAGAGTTTTGAAGAAATGATGCAAAACTTAGCAATAGATGTGTAAGCTCTTATTGTGTATTTTTCAAAACTCAAGTGAGCTATTTATAAGCAAATAAGTTTTCAATTTCAAATTTGAAAAGATTCTCATGTCAAAAACATCATCATTCACTTTTCAAAAATTTTAAATCTAATCTTTTTACTTTTTACATGTGACAAAAGGAGCACACTTTACTTTTCAAAAATTTCAAATATAATTTTTTACTTTTTGCATATGACAAAAAGAGCACACTTTACTTTTCAAAATTTTCAAATAAATACATTTACCTTTTGCATAAGTCAAGAAAAGCATCCACCACTTTTGAAAATATTCAAATAAAACATGCACATGTGAAAAATAACAATCAATCATCTTAATATTTTCAAAGTTCAAACCTTTAATCATGTCATGCACATGTGAAAAATGACAATCAATCATCTTAATATTTTCAAAGTTCAAACCTTTAATCATGTCATGCACATGTGAAAGATGACAATCAATTATCTTAATATTTTCAAAATTCAAACCTTTAATCATGTCATGCACATGTGAAAGATAACAATCAATCATCTTTCAAAATTTTCAAATTTAATTTCCAAAATATTCATGCATATGTGAAAAATGTATTTTAATGTTTTATGATAAAATATTAATTTTGAGCCTTAATCCTAATTTCGAATTTTTAAGAGATTTACAATATTATTCTATGATTTTAATGTGAACTTGTTCCCTTCTTGCTCATGCTTGCTTCCTTGATGTGATTGATTATATTGTGTGGACAACTTGAGCTTGAGACTCCTTTATTCTTTGAATTCATTTGTTATCATCAAAATTCATGTGTATATTTACACGAAACTTGAAACCTTGGGTTCAACAATCTCCCCCTTTTTGATGATGACAAATACTTGATAGAACCTGAAACCTGTATTAATACTTGAGCTCCCCCTGAGAATGTGCGTTAGTTTTTCAAGCAAAAATATAAATATAATTTCAAGCATATATAACAAGTTTAGCAATTTAAATAATGTTAATGTTCTAGTCTAAAATTTTTTCCCCTTTTGGCATCATTAAAAAGGAATCATAATTAGCTCAATAAGATATATTCCTACAATAACCAATAGACAAATAAAACGCTACTTTAGTAGAGACTGTAGAAGTTAGAACTACCCGTGTCCGACAAAACCTGTAAAGGTTAAAGCCGAATTTCATCATCTCGGTGTGGAAGAAGATTTAAATCCGCTTGATGTTATTGACGAATTAGATGTTCTAGAGATTTGAAGTTGAATAATTAAAATTATTCGTGTCCAACAAAGACAGTAAAAGCTGCAGGCCTAATTCTGGCAATGCGGTGTGGAGCTATACATGTCCGACAAAACCTGCAAATGTTGGAAGTCTAACTCTGTGAATTTAGTGCGGCTGAAAATTTAAACAATCGCCTGATGTTGTTGACAAACGGGATTGAAGGCTCTGAGTTTCTATAAAAAAAATCATTTTCACCTATCGGATACCAAAAAAAAAAAAATCGCTTCTTGACCTAAGTTCTGTTTTTCCATAACGATAGAATGGCCGAACAATTCTCTTCCACTAATGTTCCAGATTTGAATCAGGAACCCTTGACGCATCAACCATCAATTTTCTCTCTTAAGGCCGTCAATGCCATGATAGGAGCAGAGAACCGTTTTTCTAGTAAGAAAACTTTTGATAATGTGTGTACAGCATATCTTATATTTCTTTTGACTAATAAGATTTGAAGAGACAATAGTTTGTCTTGTTCTTTATGCTATCTCTATAAAATCAGTTTTAAAGTTCATCCGATTTGTATCAAATCTTATTCTCATCTCTATAACTCATCTGCATTCCTTCAATATTCTCGCTTTTAAATTTTCAATTCTTTTCTCAATGGCTCATTCTTCTAACATTCCTCTAGATGTATCCATGAGGTATTCTAGATCTCAATCTCATGTCCTTTCTGCAGCTACCATTGGCACCATATTGCAGCAAGAGAATAATAGTTTGGCTAATAAGCCAGACTCCGATGCTATCTACGACTTGGTGAGTCTCGGGACTCGCTATTCATCCTCTATTGTTGCTTTTTCCTAACGGCTACAAGTCAAAAATCATGAGGTTGAAAAACTTAAAGAACAAATTGTTGTACTTCAACGAATTGTTCAAGAGTCTCACACAAGGGAAGGAATCCTTCGGCAGAAAAATAAAAAGTTGAAATCTCTATTGGATTCTTCATTCCGCTTGCCAGTTCCCATGGATAGGGATGACATGATATTGTATGAAGAGAATGAGCGTCTCAAACATGAGGCTAAGAACCTCAAGTTTATGTAAAAGTATTTTAAAAAATATCTCTCTATTTTTATGAACTCTGATTTATCTTTCAAGAGATATTCATAACATGCATCATACATATTTCTCTTCTAATCATAAATAATCTATCTTCTGGTAAAGGTTTTGTGAATATATCTGCTAACTGATCGTGTGTGTTTGTGAACTCCAGTACTATATCGCCTTTCTGCACATGATCTAAAAAAAAATGATATCTTATTTCAATATGCTTAATTCTAGAATGTTGTATTGGGTTTTTTTTTTTTTAAGATTTATAGCACTTGTATTATCACATTTGGTTGGAATGTGATTATACATAAGTTTAAAATTCTCAAGTTGTTGCTTCATGTAAAGAACTTGAGCACAACAACTATCCGCAGCAACATATTCTGCCTCAGCAGTAGATAGTGCAACAGATAGTGCAACAACTACCTGAATAACTAATAAGATCGAAAGAAGTGTGTTTAGGATACCATAACTCTAAGTCAATGGTAATGGCAAAATATCTAAAAATCCGTTTGACTGCAATCAAATGAGATTGTTTTGGAAATGATTGAAAACGTGCACATAAACATACACTGAACATAATATCAGGTCTACTAGTTATCAAATATTATAAACTACTAATCATACCTCGATATACATTTGAGTCAACTGGCTTATCGCTTTCATCTTTATCAAGTTTAGTGGTTGGACTCATTGATATTCCAATTACCTTCGCACGTTCCATCTCAAATTTTGAGTAACTCTTTGATATATTTTGACTGATTAATAAATGTTCAACTTTTTGCTTGCTTGATTTGCAATCAGAGAAAGAAATTAAGTTCTCCCATCATGCTCATTTCAAATTTTTCCTGCATATTCTTAACAAAATCTTGACACATATTTTCATTAGTAGCACCAAATATTATATCATCTACATAAATTTGAATTAGAAGAATATCATTCTATTCATACTTGATGAAAAGAGTTATATCAATTTTTCTTCTTGAAAAACATTTTTCAATAAAAAAAATATTTAAGAAAACACTTTTAACATCCATTTGAAAAAGTTCGAAATCTTTATAACAAGCATATGTAAGTAGCATTCAAATAACTTCTAATCTTACAACTGGTGTATATGTCTCATCATAATTGATTCCTTTTTCTTGATTGAAACTTTGGGCCACAAGTCGAGCCTTATTTCTAGTAATGACTCCGGACTCATCTTTCTTGTTTCTAAAAACCCATTTTGTTCCAATAATAGTATGATTTTTGGGTTTAGGAACAAGTGTTCAAACATCATTTTTTTTTCAAATTGATTAAGCTCTTCTTGCATAGCTAGAATCTAAGATTCATCAAGAAGTGCTTCATCAATATTTTTAGGTTCAATCTGAAATAGAAAAGCAGTATAATTGTAAATATTTCTAAGAGATGATCGAGTACTTACACCTCGTGAAGGTTCTCCTAGAATTTATTCCGCTGGATGATCTTTCACATGTTTCCACTATTTGGTTGCATCTTGTATTAAGTCTTGATGATCTTTCCTTCTATTTCCATGATCTTTCATTTTGAATTGTCTCTAAATATCACACATCTTTTTTCTTTATAAGTGAAGTCAATAAATTTAGTTTTGTCTTCTGTCACGTATCTTGAGCATCCGTTGTCTAAAAATCATTTATTTTTACCTGTAGAATACTTCATGCATACCTACAAAAGCAATTAAAAACAATTCCTGGTACCCAAGTTCTTTGGGTCCTTTATTTATTAGTATTAGAAGAAATAAGATTCTTAGGTACCTATATGGCCCTAATAGTCATTGTATGTTTTCTTCTAATAGGACAAGCAAGATAATTATGACCATTTCTATTACAAAAATTGCAAATAGCATGTGACATATATGAAGAACTTGAGTGATTATAATAGTATCCTTTTTTAACAAAATTATTTTTGTGAAAAGAATTTTGAATATTGGACTTTGATGTAGAAGGATTATCAAAGAAATTTTTATAAGATTTGTATTTTTGTTTTGGCATATATCCCAAGCTTTCCTTGTCAAAAACACATCTTTGACTACCAAGAAATTTTTCAAAATTTCTTTTTCCATTCGTAAAGTTTTCAATAATTTTTTCTAAATCGGTTTTCTTTTTCTTCAACTCAAAATTTTCATCTTTCAAAACAATATTTTTTTTCTTAAAATATCAATTTCGTTTGTTAAAGAAGAATTTTTCTTTTTCAAAACAGTATACTTGATACCCAATTTTTCAAATTCCTCATATACCTCTTCTAAAACATTTTGCAGTTCTTCATATGAAAAATCTTCAATATTATCAAGATTTGTTACCTCAATGTCATCTTTAGCCATAAGACAAAGATTTGCTGATTCTCCATTGCTTGCTTCACTATCTGAGCTACTTGAATCATCATCCCACGTAGCTTTCATTACTTTTTTGTCTTTGTTTCGATCTTTCTTTAGCAGAGGACAATCTGGCTTGATATGACCAGGTTTATTGCATTTATAACAAATTAAAGTATCATTTTTATCTGAATCTTTCTTGAAAAACTTATTGAAGGATTTCCTTGGAGGAGTTTTATTTTTCTTTAAGAACCTCTGAATTCTTTTTATTATCATCGCAACTTCTTCATCTTTGTCGTCATTTTCCTCATCTTCATCACTTTCACTTTCATGTGGAACAGTTTTAAGTGCCAAGCTCTTCTTTGGCTTTCCTTCTTCTTCTCCTCTTTTCAATGTGTACTCATGGGTGATAAGTGACCCGATGAGTTCATTCACTTCTCATTTTCTCCTATTCTTTACCCAGATGACTAACACAAGAGGAGGAGTGAATTGAGTTGTATTTAAAAAAATAACAATTATAAATCAAATATATAATATAAAATATAAACAAAATATGAAACAACAATAAATATAAAGAGTAAGGGTAAGAGAGAAGCAAACTCAGTATGTTAACGAGGTTCGGCCCCACTGCCTACGTCCTTGCCTCAAGTTACCTCTTGAGAATCCCCAAATCTACTATTCAATCTCCTTTAGGTGGAGATAGAAACCTATTACACCTTTGAGCAGCACCGCTCCAAAGAATCCGTGTAGAACACCCTCTACACTTCCAATCACCTTACACTTGGTGATTTAACTATTCCCCGTGTAGAACACCTTCTACACTTCCAATCACCTCACACTTGGTGATTTAACTATTCCCCGTGTAGAACACCTTCTACACACACAAGGGTTATACACACCTTTTTACAAATACAAGAGTTGATAGTAGGTAGACTATCAAAGTACACTCCTCAATGAGTGAAATAGAAACAATACAGCGCAACCTATATCTCTCTCAACAAGAACAAGAATTAAGGCTCAAAACTTTAGAAAAGAGAGAATGAGAGTTTTGAAGAAATGATGCAAAACTTAGCAATAGATGTGTAAGCTCTTGTTGTGTATTTTACAAAACTCAAGTGAGCTATTTATAGGCAAATGAGTTTTCAATTTCAAATTTGAAAAGATTCCCATGTCAAAAACATCATCATTCACTTTTCAAAAATTTTAAATCTAATCTTTTTACTTTTTACATGTGACAAAAGGAGCACACTTTACTTTTCAAAAATTTCAAACATAATCTTTTACTTTTTGCATATGACAAAAGGAGCACACTTTACTTTTCAAAATTTTCAAATAAATACATTTACCTTTTGCATAAGTCAAGAAAAGCATCCACCACTTTTGAAAATATTCAAATAAAACATGCACATGTGAAAAATGACAATCAATCATCTTAATATTTTCAAAGTTCAAACATTTAATCATGTCATGCACATGTGAAAGATGACAATCAATCATCTTAATATTTTCAAAATTCAAACCTTTAATCATGTCATGCACATGTGAAAGATGACAATCAATCATTTTTCAAAATTTTCAAATTTAATTTCCAAAATATTCATGCATATGTGAAAAATGTATTTTAATACTTTATGATAAAATATTAATTTTGAGCCTTAATCCTAATTTCGAATTTTTAAGAGATTTACAATATTATTCTATGATTTTAATGTGGACTTGTTCCCTTCTTGCTCATGCTTGCTTCCTTGATGTGCTTGATTATATTGTGTGGACAACTTGAGCTTGAGACTCCTTTATTCTTTGAATTCATTTGTTATCATCAAAATTCATGTGTATATTTACACGAAATTTGAAACCTTGGGTTCAACAAACATGGTGCTAGTTGCAAGAATTATCTTATTGTCTTGCATATTTTTGAAGTTATTGCATGATTCATACGCTAGATATTTAAGTAATGTGGTTAGTAATAATTAAATTCTGGAACTGATTGTTGTATTAGATTTGAACTGGTTGTTGCATATAGTTGATTGTCCTTGCTTTCTTATATGATTAATTCTCTACATTGGATCTTGACAACAAGTTACATCATTTTGAAATGTTCTCAAAGGCTGGAAGCTATTGGTTAATGTTTTGTAGATACTACTAGCTGTTAGTTATTTGTGATTTTTTGTTTTTCGTATAAACTGAACATGATAACAACCTGAGTTGTGGTTAATGTATGGAAAACTGTATACATGCAGCAGGTTGCTATAACTAACAGCTACCAAGGTGTTATTATGGGGGGAAAATCTGGTGCCTATAAGTCACATGAATGATAACCAACTGAAAGATTAATGAAGATTGGAGATGGTCGATGTTTTTGTGCCAAGACCACAAAGGTGTATTAGTAAGGAAGCAGGCATATTCCTCATACCAAGTAATATTGACATCAGTTCATGAATGTCATGTATTGCCTCTGGAAGTGGTCATGCATATTAGGGTATTACAAATTATATATGTAACAGAATGTTGTTTATGTTGACTAGTGCATACCCGACTCATGTATTAAGTATGTGTGGACCTTATTATTTGTTAAGGACATGATCATTAATATATACAGTATGTGCAAATATATGAGCTGGTGATATGTCTTATTTTGGACTTGATGTAGAGATTGTCTCCATTACAGTCATAG
The DNA here is from genome assembly GCA_036898215.1 of Platycarya strobilacea. Classification (NCBI taxonomy): domain Eukaryota; kingdom Viridiplantae; phylum Streptophyta; class Magnoliopsida; order Fagales; family Juglandaceae; genus Platycarya; species Platycarya strobilacea. Next base: position 4,985,484 of record CM072555.1, read on the forward strand.
TTTCCTTTGCTAATTTGTGTATAAATCGATGCTTCATGCATTTTTATTTCTTAACCTGTGGATGATGGTTACTTCTCATGATGTTAATGATTGTAATTAGATCATCAGGCCGGCAATATATGGATCAACTAAATCTATATTTTATACTACAAAATGGGTGATGGCCATGGTTATTTAATTTCAAAAATGATTATTGTTTCTTGGAACTTGATTAATATATGTAGAGAATCTTATGTGTGTGTACGTAAAGGGAATGAAAACATGGTTGATGATCAAGACCATTGACAGTGCTAGTATACACATGAATGTAGCTATATATATATATATATAGGCCTGTGAGTATCTCTTTATTTTTTCGACAATGTATCATGCAGGAAAAGAACATGTATTGGCTATAAACAATCACTTGTAATAAGCACAACAAATTTTATGTTTCTACGCCAACGTATTGTGGAGAATAAACATAAATTCATAATTAATTTCATTTAAATTGATAATGATGTACTGTGAGAGCTCTCATCAATTTTGGCAAAGAACCCTCATCAATTTTGAATATTTTTTAGGAAAGAATGAGTCAATTAATAGCCCATTTAAATACAAAACCATGCAGAAATTTCACTTTAGTTACAAACTGATGTGGCCAAAATAAGTCATTTCTGAAGAACATCTTCTTAAAAAAAACAATAAAAGTGAGAAAAAGTTGTTGTCGCAAACACTGGTATAGCAGAAAACAAATCAAACATTTAAGTATTTGCAAGAAATTGAGTTGCAAGAATAGAATATTTACTAGAATTTAGACTTGCAACAAATACATTTTCGTGTGGCAGTGAATTGCTGCAATTTTACATTGTCTATCTAGTAGGGAGATATGTTGTTTTTGCAAATTATCCATTTCAGCGGCACTTGTTGCTAATAGTATACAAAAGCTGAGATGTATGGTAGTTGTAACTTGGAAATCCCGATGGTATAGAATATTGATGATTATCGAGTGTTGTGTCAAAGCTTGATCTTAGCAATTTGTCATATCTCTCGATCTTGAATGGCTATGCACTTCCATTTCTGACCAAAAAGTGTTACATTATCCACAATGTGTATTGCAGGAATATAATTGTCAATTCTTTATTTGCAAAATTGCGGCAAACATAAATGGCCAATATTGTTCAAATCCGGCAATTTTTCCATGTTTTTGTGGCAAAATAGCATGCGATTATAAGTCAAAAATGTTGTTGTGATTTGTGAGACTTCTTTCGTGGTAAATGACGTTATCCGTACGAATAAATGTGTCAATGTTTATATATACGCTACTGCATATATTTTTATTTATTTTTTGATAGGATACACTACTGCATATATATAACTTAATAAAATCATGTGCCATTATTCCCCTCGTATATATAATATCATGTGCCATTTTTATATATAATCCAATTGGAAAATGATAAATACAGTTGTGAATTTGTAAATGGTATATAATTGCTTAAAAAAAAGTTAATATATTTAGAATCCACATAAAAAAAGTTATATCTTTTAACAATAAATCCTATTTTTTTTTTCAAAATGACTATACGTCACTTTCAATTCTATAATTATATATAACATTACTCAATTCAGTCGATCAGTGATTATGTACTCTTTCCCGATTGTCATAATTCGCAATGACAAGAGATCAGCTCGATAATCTCCTGTAAATCACAATATGCCGATCACCACCATATTTGGTTAAAAAAAAAACTTCTAATTAATGAAGTTTTAATTTGTTTGTCAGTAATGTATAAAAGAATAATAAAAAATTGTTTTTCTGTGGTGGTTTGATCGTGCATCTTGTTTACGGCATGATTCTTACTTCCTGACAACTTTAGTTCAAAGGGGGGAAAGAAAAGAGCAAGTGGAGAGTGAAGCCAGCAGCTTTGATCGATGAATAAGTAATGCTATATATACTACCTAGCTCTCTTCAAGTATTAGGTACTGTTTTATTAAAAAACAAAATATCATAAATACAAAAGAGATATATAGAGGAAGTTTAAGATTTCAATCTCTCTCTTTAATTTATATTTTCGGGCGCTCATTTAGTTTGAATATATATATATATATATATATTATAATAAACTATGGCATTGGTAAATTTTAGATGATCTAATAGCAAAACTCTTTTGACTAGTACGTACTACTTTAATTTCTATTTTATTTCAAGTGTTAGTTTCATTAAAACCGAGTACATTACTTGTTTTTTGACGAAATTATCTGATCCGGATTTGTAATGGAGGTAACAAATATATAATAAGACTTTTCTGTTTCTTTCTGCTAATTTTTCTGTTAATTAATCTTTTTTTTTATTTAGTAAAGGGACGTTATAAAAGATAAAGAAAACACGAACTACTAAGCCATTATCAAAATGGAGGACTTGAGACAGGAGGTCTTTCTTTTTGGAATATTGCATCCAACGTTTATTAATGAAGTTTGCAATGATCCATTTCTGCCCATTTATGGGTTCGATTGTTTTCAGTACTATATATTATATGGACTGCCCCGGCTATGCTTGCTCTAGCTCGTGGATTATATTGTCGGATAGAATAATTCTACTCGTTATTTCTATTTCATATATATATATATATATATATATGTATATGTATGTTAGATAAAAATAATGTACGAAACACATTTATCTAGTTTAATTTCTAAAAAAAATTAAAAGATTATTCATAATTAAATGGATGATAAATAATTACATATTTTCATATATTATAAAAAAAAAAGTATTAATAAAAATAATAAGATTGTCTCATAAATAAACATAACCTATAGTTTTATTAAATTTGTTTGAAATAATTTTGATTGAAACTTTAATAAAAGATTCGTTTAAAATATTATATTTTTATAATTCTAAGACGATGGTCTAATATTTGCGTCATTTTGCACAATCTCGAAATAGAGGACATTAAAATACCTATGTTTTTAGTTTTTGAATTTTTCTAGATCTACATAAACTTGAATCATCCACAGTTTTTTTAGTTATATGATTATTTTTAAGAAATAATATAATTAAAAATAAATAAATTATGTAGTTTATAATTTATATAAAAGAATGTTATGTTATAATTTATAATATGAAATTTTAATCTTAAATATGTAAATTTATTAGATCATATATATTTCAATTAAATATCAAACATATATAATATATTAATTATATTTATTCTCTATTATTACCAATTTAATATAATTATAGTTAATTGTATATATCGTATATTTATCATCTCAAAAAATAAATAAATAATACATTCATTTTAAAATTATAAAATAATTTTTAAAGAATGAAATTATTAATCATATAATAGGAATAAATTTTCATGAATAAAATTAAACTCTCTAACATATAAATTAACATCTCTAAGTGAGGATTATATTGTTATATTGTTATGAACGGTTTATTTATATATATTGTTATATATTCTATACTATTATTAGGTCATTTTATACTATTATTATTATTCTATATGTATTTTACATAAAAATAAAAAAGTTTTAAATTAAAATTTTATCGTTATAGAAAATTGAAGTAGTGTAATTAAATTTAATGTCAAAAATATTATTTCGGTGATTAATGGAGTTAATAGATTGTATTTAAAATAATATTTCTCATTAAATACAGTATTTATTTTAACAAAAATAGATGGAAAATATTAACTTTAATAGAAAAATAAAATTTTTCGTTAAAATAAAATTTTATTTTAGATAGAAACTTTATATATATAAATATATATATTTATCATCATAGTGCTGCATTAAGTACAGTTTGTGTTGAGAATCTGAACCTCTCAAAACACCCCTTAAAATCTATCTTTGCATAAATATTAAAATAATTACAAAAATAATAAAAATACAAAAATTTAAGTAAAAAGCTTTAAAAATAGGATAAAATTCACCAAACTCAAAAAAGAAAATTCAATATGTAAAAAATTATTACTATCATATAATTTTTCTCACTTCAAATAAACGAACAAAACTTTTTTATTAGCAAAATTTTAACTCTCATCTATTTCCTTTTTATAAGTAAAGGCCAGAAGAATTTTGCTAGTGTCAAAAACTATTACTTAAGTTTTGACTGATACACTTAACCAAGAGGCAAAGTCTCCGTTTACAGGTCTTAGACCTCACTCACTCTTTACCCTTTATCTATGTCGAACAAAAAACAAAGAGCAAAAGATCTGATCACTTTTTGCAGAACCCAATACGAATGAGAATCTCTTTTTGCAGAATTTAATACGAATGAGAGACAATATTTTCTAATAGAGGATAGATTAATAATCCCTTCAGTACTGTTTATCAATTTCTATTTCTGCTTGCCATTCTGTTTTTCTTACAGATTTTAGAAGACCGAGTTGATCGAAGCGATTACTGAGGATCTCTATTAATCTTAAGACATTGGAGCCTTGGAGGTTCTGGGTCAAGTAAAAAATTAGTGACGAGTGTCGATCGGTCACATGCATGCCGGAGAGAAAGATTTCAAGATTTCAAGATTCTGGCTGATTGTGGGTACATTTGGCCTGTAAACGTAGACTTAAATTACGTACGTACTTTATTTACTAGCTCCAGTGGTAATTTATCATAAAATCTTGAGAAATCTATTTTTCCACACATGAAATTAAACTAATTCCAAAAGTACTCTTAAATATTACTTACATAGTACTACATTAAGTGGCTCATGTAATCTCACTACAAAAAAAATAAGAATTAATAATCTTTTTAATTATAATTAAAATATCATAACTACCTATTTTTATTGTAATATCTGTGTATAAATATCAACAACATGAACGTGCGTTAGATGACCCGTCAAACCCCCCCCCCCCTGCATTTCAGTTGGCAGATGATCTATGATCAGCAAGTGCAGGAACCGGACATTCTCAGTTGCCGGCATTCTTAGTGCTGGCAATGTCGAAGGCATATCCCATATCCCTTCTCTTGTCCTCCAGAATGTCAGCCCCCATTTGGGTACCTCTAGTGACAGATATCGTGTCTAATGCAAAAGATGTTTCTCTTCTAACTTTGCGAGGTTGGCTTGAAATCTCAAGATTGTTACTGGAGAGATGGCACTTGCACATGAAGTCAAGATCCTCATTCATTAATCTTCCCGAAACTGGATTTGAAAGATCTGAAGACACCATTTTTGGTGATATCTGAGTGGAAAAACTTACAAAAATCTGAAAAAGGAAATGATCAGGGCTCAAGAAGATAAGAGCCATCAATCGTGTGGCTTGAAGTTCCATCTGATTTCTAATTTGCTAATTATATAGTGATCCTAAAGTTACATAGTTAATTACCAATTTACCATGTCATAATTTATCCATCTTTCGGCGGTGGGTTTGCCTTTCTTTTCATCTTTATTTCGATCTTTTGCTTTCGGCGAGTGCGGTTCAGGTTTTTCAAACCATGTGGCAAGAAAGTCGATCAGTCTTTTTCTTAAGCAGAAAATATGGCAAGACATCAGTCCTTTTTCTTGAAGAAGAAGAAAAAAAAATTACTGTAATTGCGTCTTGGTGTGCCAGTTGTTGTCAAGCACAGCTCTTTCTTAAGGTGCTTGATCTCACCGTCAACTACTCGACAAAAACAAAGATGGGTGCAATATGAATCGTCTCCATGGTAAATATTTGATACAACAAATCCAACAAGATCAAGATTTTCTCGCACTACATATTATTCGAATTTGAAGGCTTCAAGTGAGAGAAAATTAGACATACCAAATAAGTTTCACAGTAATCAATATTTAATGCAGTTTAAAAAATTTACACTAGTGACAATTAGGTCCAGTTTGAATTGTAAATTCATCTCATCTTAATTCATTTTATTATATCTCATCTTAAACTCATCATTATATTTTTTTTAAATTTTCATACAAAATATAAGTCTCAATATAATTTTTTCAAATCTCAATTCAATTTTTTCAATTTTTAAAATAATAATAATAATTTATTTAATTTTTAAAATTCATCTGAATTCTAAATCCAAATAAGACCTTAATATTGCAAGATAATATTGGTGCATTTCTCTCTCCAAGAGGTCCAACTTGAGTTTTTTACCCCCTGAAAGGAGCCTAATAATTGGTGAATATCATAAGAATAATGTTAGATTTCCTCCTCAAGTGTACCGCCAGTGATTTTATTTTATTTTATTTTTGATGTTTTAAAAACTTACCACTAATGAATTTATATTTTTTTTAACACAAAAAAAAAAGAACTAGCGCTATTATTTAGTAGAACAAACAAATGGATGGTATAGTGATACACAATACATTTTATAATATTTACACAACACATATTATAAAGTAAAAATATTTTTATAAACCAACTTATAAAATTAATCACTTTACAAAATATCCCTACTTTATAACATATATTACATAAAATATTATAAAGATATTGCGAATTTGTCATTTCACAATGGCACGCGCACGACTCATATCATAATCATTGCAGTAGTTGAACTCCAAATGCTTGGGCAGTTTTATCTCATTATCGTTTTTCTTTTGAGATATTTGTCACCTACCAAGTTGCTTTTGAATTTTTAATCCCTTGCTCGTGACTTAGTGGATTTGAAAATAGTTAAATTTATCTCATCTTATCTTATCTTATCTTATCTCAATTTTATTATTACAAATTTTTCAAATTTTCACATCAAAATAATAAACAAATCAACATTTTCAAATCTCAATTTAACTTTTTCAAATTTTAAAAAATTAATAATATTTTATTTAATTTTTAAAATTCATCTCATTACTAAATTTAAATGAGGCCCTAAGCACAACAACATGACTGCAAGAAAGACCAAGTCTGGCCCATTAATCTTTTAGATTGAAAATCATGAACGATCCTGGAAGAATTGGTCTTGTTGGCACAACAAATTCAATCTGGGGCCCTAATCAACCTTCACCCCAATACCACTTCGTTCATGCTGTTGTCCAACCTTCAGGAAAAGGCAAGTCTATACACAATTCCACCTTCAAATAATGTTCAATAAGAAATATGCCAATTGGGCATAAAAACATTGTGCAACCCTGTGGCTAATTGCAATTATTCGCCACCCCAATCAGCATCTGATGATCTTTTCTCATTCAGCATAGAATCTAGATTCCCAACCTAATCTCCTTTCTACCCACAAACGATGCCAAGAAAATTGACTCCAAAATCCACTGGCAATGACAGGTGATATTTGTAGGCAACTGTTTACCACGAAATAAAAATAAAAGCTAAATAATTGTGGGAGTTCAAAGCTTATGTGTAGAACAGATGAAACGATAAAAAGCACTAAAGTGGGTGGATGATCAAAGTTTCAAAATTGTTTAAATAAAGATGTTTGTGCCCTGAATTAACTTACATTTGTTTGAATATGGAGCAGTAAGGCAGGAGACCATAGCGACATAAAATTACTATAATTCTTAGAAAAAAAAATAGTGCTCCCATTTATGTTCAAAAGCAATGAGGACCAGAAACAAGGACTTGTCTCGGAAATAAATTTTCTGGTCATTCATCATCCGAATAATTGAACTTAACTGAGTGTGATTGCAAATCAATCAGCCCTCCTCTGTAAGTCCCACGCTTCTTCTTGGTCTTTTCATGCCGAAAATCCCTGCGAGAGAGAGACAGAGAGAGAGAGAAGAGGAGTTAGGCTGCTTCTCTATACAATTGAAAACATTCTAATGGTGATGCTCATTTGCAATCACGCTTGAAGCCTGAATCCCTCAATGAGAAACATCACTGATCACACAGAAAGAGCACCTTCAATAGTTTTCGGAAAATGAGTTGCATAGCACATTGATTTTGCAGTCCTAGAATTACGCCAGAGAAGTAACATTTTCGGGCCAGAAGGTAAGCAAATATTGACAGACACTCTCTTAGGTGCAAAAGGCCATCTCCTCAAAGGCTCACACCTTATTTCATTCACAAGGAAAATAATCTTTATGAAAAAACAAGGTGCAACCCGAGACATGGAAAGTACACAAGAGAGGCCCCCATCTAAAATAAGAAAAGATACAAGAACATCATGCAAATTCAGTCAATTAAAGTCTGTAGAAATGGTCCACAAGAGAAGGGTATTGATAAACTTTGCTATGCCTTGCACTAGCATCTATGTGGTCACCCGCTTGAACATTCTATATATGAGGTCATCTGAAATGCCAGAATACAGCAAACTGTTTGATAACCAAAAACAGGAGGGGAAGAAAAGGGGGTGCCCAAGTGAACTGCCAACTGGACAGCATGCAAATAGCTTAATCCTCAGCTTAGTTCCCAACAATGATATTGGCAGAAAAGCATTAAGACGACTTTTAACTAAATAATTTAAACAACTGGAAAAATTATACTATCATTCCCAACTCCAACAAATATTTATATATATTTTTTAGAATTAAACGATGGTATTAAGAAGAATAGGCATAGCCCAAGTAAATAAGATGGTATACAAAAGGTAACACCTATCTAAGAGGGGGAACAAACATTTATATACAGAAGCAAATAAAGCAAACATACCGTCCCCTAACTTGCCCAAGAATTTCTTGTGCTTTTGCACCATAGCCACTTTCTGCGCCCTCCTGCAGAGAATTGCCAATCAACATGGTCCATATATCATACACATAAATAAGGGAACAGACAATAAAAGTACCGGTTTATCGTACCTTTGCCCAGTATGAATTATCTTTAAGCCTCTCATCAATGAATACCACCTCATCAGCTTTTACCCGCTGAAATGCATTAACTGTCTTTGGCTGCAATAAAATAAACCATCAACATGAATATCAGCGGAATCTACAAGCATCCTCATCATCACACTCAATATAAAAGACATCGAACCACAAACATCAGCAAACCATATCGCCAATCCAAGCAACAACCTCAATCATGAAAAATAAAGAGAAAAAGGGGGTTTTTGGGGGGGGGGGGGGGGGGATGAAACAGGAAAGAGAGGAAACGAAATAGAAAGAACCATGAAGCCCAAAATCAGTGTGTTTATTGAATAACAACCTTTTTTATAATTGATTGAATAACTACTTAGATATAAGAGAAATAGAAACCAAACAACTCATTGTGGGAATCTTTGCTACAAAAACAAACAAAAAAACTGTCATCATCACAGCATCCTACAAAATATGCCCCCAACTTGCAGCCAATAAGTCCCTTTTCTAAATAAGTGAATAAATCTCAAACTTCCCTAAACCTTGCAGCAATGCCTCCAACCATCTTCCCGAAAGCAATCTATAGTGCCATGAAAGCATGTATCTCCAAGCCTTCTAAAACTAGGTAAATGATGTTTACTATTACATACAGTGAGATGTTCAACAAATTAAAGAACCGAGCCACCTGTACATAGAGAAACTAGTTTTACAAATTTTTTCGCTAACTCAATTTTGTGATACGGAAAAGGTTCTTGGTTTGTTGTTTTTGCACATTTCGGTGCAGCTATATTTTCGCAAAAACCTAAAATGTGATTTCTGCAAAGTTCAGATAAGTAGAAACATAAATCAAAACTGATCAACTAGTTTCTATATTTAGGACCATTACACATGAAATACATTTTACTAATACGTGTGATGTAAGGAGCACATTGCATCCAAAGTTTAGCAATATCAACAAACACCTTTTAGACTTTAAAAGGGCTTCATGTTTTTCTTGTATTTTTTCTCCTTCTAGATAAACAATTCTCTCATGTGGTATGGTAGATATTTAACAAAATGCTTTTGTTGATGAACGGGATGGTTGGTAACATATTGAGTTGAACTTAGAGTAACAATTCCACGTTTGCAAAACAGATAAAATGAGGTGTCCTTATATCTGTGCATATGTATATCGCACATGATGAAAATTTAACACTTCAAATAGTCTCATGATTACTAGATAAAGCCACATATTATGCTCATGATGGTTCCTAGAGAAAGGATATGTAGTGAGATAGTATTCTTGGAACAGATTAAACCTGGGGAGGCATTTTATTAATTGAAGAATGGTAGCTTTTAATTTTGAAGGTGGTTTACTTATGCACTTTTCACTCGTGTGGTAATATTAATTAGTAGTAGTTAGAACCATACCTCCACTGAACCATTACATTGCTTCTTGCTTTTCTGAAAGGCAGGTTTCTCTCCACTTTCCTCAAGGTTTCCATTCGCCTGCCCATTAATCTTTGTTAGAGGGATTTCAAAAAAAAAAAAAAAATTGAACTGCCTTAAAACACTTTCACCTTGGCATTCACCTTTGCTTGCTGCTCACTTCTCTTGGATTCTTCCAAACCTTCTGCCTTTGTACATTTCAGTTCTTCAGATGTTTCTTTGTCAACAAGCTGGAAATCACTTTCCTCGGAAGCCAATCGTTTTCTTTTTTTGGAACTTTTCTTCTTGTTGTTAGCTGTATCTGCATCTGGTGTTGTGCTCTCTTCCAATGTGGAGCCATGATCCTTGATTTGAGGATCTCTTGAACACTCCACGTCCTTAAACCTTGCCGCATCTGCCCTTAGCTTATCATCCAAGTTACATTGCTTAGCATCATCAGGTATATCATAAAGAGGTTTATCTTTCTTTTTTTTCTTATCCTTTGACCTCTTCCCTGTGTCAGAACAACCAACAATTTGGCCTTCTGAAGCTACTATTTCTTTAGATTTTTCTTCAATTGTTTTCTTTTTCTTCTTCTCCTTTTTTTTCTTATCATGTTCCTCCATATGCAATTCAGATTCTTTTACATTTAATTCTGGAGTTGAACCATTTGTTATTTGCTCCTTGAAGTTTCTAGAATCAAGAAGTTCAGCTGTTGCTCCAAATTGACTGACAACATTACATTTATCACTCTTGCTACTTTTCTTATTTTTAGTACTCCCTGTTTCCATGGCCACAGTGGAGTCACCTTCTCCATCTCTTTTACCCACGTCATTGTTCTTCGTATCTGAAATTTAACAAAAATAGAATATTAAATTATCAAGAATATACAATGAAGCCAATCCTGCCAGTGGCAGTGAGAGAGAGAGAGAGAGAGAGAGAGAGAGAGAGAGAGAGCAATAACTGCCTCTGAAATCATTAAATTTCAGAAAACAATGCATGAAAGAAATTTCACCGTACATTCCTCATTCTGGTTCTTGACTTTAGTGTTGGGATGATTCCTACATAAAAAAGAAAGTTCAAATAACATGAGCATAGAAACTTGAATCCAATGTTCTATGGCAAAAAATAGCATAACAAACAAAATACATGTATATATGGGCATGAGTGTGTTTGTGTCAAATACAAGATGCAAAAGGTAGATTGGCAGCTGGCAGGTGGAAGGATAATTCCATTTATCAAATCCCATTCATTTTTATTGATATGATAGTGAAAGGTGTGGTGGCTTTTTAAGTCTTCCCAAAACTTTTTAATGCATTGCAATTCTGCACCCAGGCTATATCTACTTAAAGGTGAATTAATGAAATGTAAAGAAAACTTGGAATAATCAACAGGCCAAGGTATATTTGGCTGAAAGGAACAGCAAAACAATAATCTTGCTGCAAACTCCAGATGGATGATTCATTATTTAAAGGCTTCAAATATAGTTTCCTGGAGCAGTTAGAAATGACAATACCATAATAGACTAATTTGTATGTCTGTGCATCATAACAAAACACATAAGAACGAAAAAATTCTTATCATACCACGTCTCCAAATACTTATAGTACATCTCTTCCAAATCCAAAGTCGATCCCTTCAAACAATCATTCTGCAGCAATAAAAAAAACCAATATATTGACATGTGGGTGTGAATTTGAACCACATAGATATGCTGTAAAAGAATGAACAACAATTTTTTAATGCGACAGCATCAGTAAAGAATAGAGGATATATACCATACGGAAACACAATTTCACTGACTAATGTAATGATGTTAGCTTGATAAGACGGATAGTAATATAGCAGTAATATATAATTTGAGGTTTTCACAAACTTTCCTCGATTTTTCCACCACACTGAACTCACCGCTACAAAACAGGAGCCTTTTCTATTGCCATTAAGAAAACCTTGAATTTGAACTCTCCATTAAGAATTAAAACAACATGAATAGTGCATATGGCATCATCTAATTCTCCCCTCCGCTTTACTGGCAAACAAACAGAACCTTATACCCGCATACCTCGACTTTAGCTTCGGATCGAAACTTCTTGAGCGTCTTGGAGAACCCATTGCGGTCCAAGAACTGAGCCACGACCTCGTGGAGAAAGGCCTTCTGGTCCACAGTTAAGGAACCGGAGGCGGCCTTCTCGGAGCTGGGCTTCGTCATGGTGTTTCTGTTCGCAAGCAGAAGCAGGTGAGGCAGCTTCAAGAGCAATATAAAAGGGTAGGGTCCACGACTGGGTTCTGACTTACTAGGGTTTTGGCCCTTGGGCACCGCGCTATGAACTCGCCATATTTCCTTCTACGAAAAACTATCTGCAGCCTCAGAAATTTTATTGAGGAAAATATTTAACATTAACCATTTAAGAAAAACATATTCAGAGTCTCTCTTTAGGAGGACTCATAATAAATTACGATTGTTTTGGTTAAATTTTAATTAAAAATTATATTTTTACAAATTTTAATTAATCACTGTTATTATACTAAATAATAAATTCAATAAATCATTAACTATTTTATTAAAACATTTTTTTATATTTTTCTTTATTTTAATTATAATTATAATTTAAATATTTATTTGTTATTTAAAAATACAGATTAGTTTTCTAACGTTCATATTATTTTAAATTATTAATAATTGATAATTATAAAAATGAAGACATTAAATTTTTTTGAAACAATAAAGTAAAATTATTCATTTTCACCTTGAATATATATGAATAGAGGATTTGAGAGGTTTAGGAAAATTAAAACAGTTCTTTATTTTTTTTTATGCAAAAGAGTAAATTAGTGAGAGTAATGAATATTTTAATTTCAAAAAATTATTTGACTAGTCCAAATGATTGGCTATTTCTATTGAGCTTAATAATTAAAAGTTATTTTAACTATTTATTTGTTGAGACTGTTTTCATACCCACTAACTATTATTTAACAAATATTAATTTTGCTGAATATATTATGAGTGCTCTAATCCATCATTTCACATTTAAGCATATACTAAATAGAAAAATCAAATGAAAAAATATTTTTTCACTCGCAATTATTATTATAATTTTACACGAATTACAATAAAAAATATTAAGTTTAGTTTGTTTTTAGATATAAGATGAGATAAAAATTAAAAATATATATATTATTGTAATATATTTATTTAATATTAGTTTTGTTTTAAAATTTGAAAAAATTGAATTCTTTATTTTATTTTGTATGAAAATTTGAAAAAATTTAATGATAAATTTGGAATTATATGAGATAAAATGAGATAGTTTATAAAAACTAACTAGACCTAATTGTCATGGATGGTAAATTGAGATGGTACATTCTTTTTTTATCTAAATTAAGGCTTCATTTCTATTATTTATTATTATTATGTTTCCTTTATTTTTAGAGATTAAATAAATTAAGATAAAACTTAACATTTGAACAAAATATTATTATAATATATTTTTTAGTATTATTTTTATTTTGATATTTTGATATTTGAAATTTTTGAATTATTTGTTTTATTTTGTGTATAAATATAATAAAATTGTAATTATTAAATCAGATGAAGGTATTTGAGAAAACAGACAAGGCCTACCAAAGAGATTCTGACTGGGGATCTCGATTGTGGGTTTAGTTTTTATTTTTATTTTTTTACTTAACAATTCAAAATGTATTTTGTAATGATGTGCTTTTTTAATTTTTTATAAATATTTAATAGTATTAAAATTACATTAAAGAATTACACTAAAAGGAATTCTAATCAAAATTTTCTATGTGTGACTGTAGAGTGACTCTATTACTAATTGAGGTATAAGATATTAAAAATTTAGCTAGAAGTCAAAGATATTTCACACGTACCACTCGGTCTGGTTTATAAAAAGATAAGCTCCTCATTCTCTCTAGTTTATAAAAAGATAAGCTCTTCATTCTCTCTAGAAAAAAAAAAAATCAATATTTCTCGAGTGTTTATGCTCTTCCACCTTATTTCCATTCGTTTTCAAATACTGCTTTGTTTACATGCTTTCATGATAGTGCTTTGTTTATCTCATTTCTAACGGTTTAGTTTTGATTAAATCCATCACATTCAACCGACCACCTATCAACACGTCTCACTACACATCACTCTCCAATCACTGATCTATTAGGATGAATCAAAATTACGACAAAATTCTCGATGCATAAGCCTCACACGCAACTTTTTTCACACGTGACCTTCACACATCGTTACGCCACACCTTGATGAGATTATCAATTGCACTCATTGTACAAGTAGACTTCTTTCCTCAAGATCTTTTAAATCTACCCTTACCTCATTCCCCACCCTGCATGGGCCGAGAGCTGAGGTCTCACTCCCGCATCCTGAGGGCGGGGTACCCTTGCCCACTTCAATAATAGACTACAATCTATTAGGTCAATAAATTAGTTCTATGACTAAAAATGATCAAAATTAAATTTGTATATCCAAATTAAAATTTTAAATTTGTAAAATCAAAATAATTTAAAATTATGTAGCTTTTAAATTTATTAGTACATATTTTATAAAAATTATAATGTAGTAGGGTGATTATTTTATAAATTATCTTGACAATACAAATTTACACTTAAAGTGTGAGACTCTGGTATTGTCGAACATTTACACAAAAATATTGAGTAAAAGTTATATTTAATACATGTTACTATGTTTATATATAGTAATATATAATTGTGTATAGTATGAATATATATTTATATAAAACAAATTATGTGCGGGGCGAAGCCCCACTAGGGCCATGTCGTCCCCACCACTATCTTGTAAAATGAGATGAGCGGTTCTACAAATTTCTCTCGAGAGGGCAAATTTAAAAAAAAAATTATTTATTTTTAATCCATTTTTTTCATAGTTTTAAATAACTTAAAAAAAAAAATAAGATCATTATTAAAAAATGCTTTTTAATCACTTAATAAAAAATAAAAATAAAAATAAAAATAAAAACTCATTCAAAAGAAATCTATTTCACCCGAATTTGAACGAAATAGCATTTTTCAAATAAAATTTGCCTTTAACTTAGAGCACTTTCAATAGAGTATCTAATTTTCATCTATTTTAAAGAGTCAAAATTTCACTTTTTTTTCTTCCATTTTAGCCATTCATTTTTAATATACACCATCTATTAACATCTTTATTTTTTCTCTATATCTTTTAAAATAATCATATTTTATTTTAATAAAATCTATTTTACAAATTAAAAAATAAAAACACTATTGTTGGAGGACGTGTGAGGCGCGTGGGAGACACCGATGACGTTGCCAGAGATGAAATTTTACGGACTTGGTCGCCGGAGTGAAGCGAGTCCGACAATATTGGTGGTGTTGCCGTTAACAGCCGGCGGTAGGTCAAACGGGTTTCAAATAGTCCGAAACCCGTTTCGAACTTTGATCTACGCGTGAGAGACTACTGAAAGTCGGTTGGAGCTGGGATTTCCAAGGGTTTGGTCCCCAGCATAGTCTAATGCCGGTGATGTCGGCGATATACTTGTTGGTGGCCGACGATGGGTTAAAAATAGATAGTTGTCGACGGTGACGGGATTTACTGGTCTGCTATCGAAACTTAAAATAATATTTGAAAAATGAACAGTGTTGCGTTACATGTAGCGTAATCACTTATCATCTTCGAATTTTTTTTTTCATTTTAAATAGTCCATTGGAGTAGATTTTTTTGTATTTGGAGATAAATTTTACAATAAAATTATATTTAACTAACCTATTAAAAGTGCTCTTAAGAAGCATATAAATGACATACTAAGCAAAGCACGTAGACTCGAAAGAAGGGAGAAGGACATAAGCTTACTCTTCTATTCAGTAAGGGAAGTCATCTACTCTGCCAAGGCAAGAATCGAAGACTATAGCTTCCAAGTCAACAACTTTTTCAACTAGAAGTATATTCCTCGTGTTGACGGGGATACTGCCAAAAAGAGGCTAAGCAACAATCGTCTTATAAGTGGTGGTGTATGTATTTATATTAATTCGAGCATAAAAAGACAATATAAAGTAGATCATATCTAACAGAAGCTTAAGCTCGAAATAAGGAGAGAGAAGAGGCATCTGACTCATAAGCTACTAACATGAAAGTCTTTGCCAACTATATCTACCTTATTTACTTGTTAGCTTAAGAATACTCTCGTTAAATTGATAGTTGTTAAAGTATACTTTTAGTTAATGTAATTCTCATTTTAACTTTTGGTTATTCTATTCACATAAATCTTCACATTAGAATGGTTATTTTTTTAAAATATAACAATAAAATAATATAACTAACTTTTGATTTTAACTATTTACATCAAATCTCCACATTTGATTATTCATTATAAAGATACATAGTAATGAGTAATTAATAATTAATCTTTTAATTATTTATAATTATTAAATTGATTAAATTATCATATTTGACTATTATAGCTATTATATGTTAATTAATAATTATATTTTAATTAAATTATGAATTAAAAATAATAATAATTAGTAATCATATTATATTTAAATTAAATTATTAATCGATATTTAAAAAAAACTATTTCTACTTATTTCTCATCCAATTATATTTTTTTACTAACTTAATTTTCTATATCTAAGAACTATAGGAAGAGAGAGAGTAAAGTAAGCAATATAAATATAAATAAATAAATAAAATAAAATAAATATTTGGCTATTGTCTTTTATTAGCCATATTTGACATTTAGTTTTGGTTTATTATTCACAAAAGTCAAATTATTTAATTTTTGAACAATCTAATATGGATTTAAAATAAATTTTAATATATAAATTCTTATTGAATTTGACTTTTAGCCAAACCAATTAGAATGCTCTAACAAGAGAAATACTCACAAATAGAAGAACTTAGCCTACCAAACTTATCATTAATTTAGAGGTTAAGCAATCTTTATAAAATAATGTTATGTAATTCTCTCTCCCTTCCCTTGCCTTTGAGCTCACTAAAGTGAATGTGGAGGCAGGGGATTGAAGGGGATTGAAGGGCATCGATAAAGCATCTGTATGAGGCGGTATTAAGTTCACATTCTTGTTTTTGTTAATAAAATGGATAAGCAAGGAAGCAAATGCTAATTTGGTTCGCTATTTATAATTAAAGACCTGTCATAAAATCTCAGAAAAACCTAGCAACATAACATGAAACTGGTGACACTTAAGGCTCTCATTTGTTTGCCTACCAGGTTATGAAATAATTCATTTGCATGAAGAAGACTATTCCTTTATTTAAGATTATTTGATCATTCGAATCCGGGTCACTTATGCTACTTGGCACAAAACCATGGGTCAAGGGAGATTGGAAGATAAATCAAATCTCTACTCTCTCAAAGAAATACAGAGGCTATAAATAGGATATATAAACCTCACATGTAGATGTGCAAAAGGTCTTTTTTTTACAATTGGGCGGGGTGGGATCTCGTTGTCCACTTTTTATCCTCAATTGATGATCTTGAAGAAGGAATATGTGTTTCTCCAATAAATATACCATGATAACAAATTGTAGTGTGCCTTCAACTTCCACCGCCTCTAATGGTTGCTCTACAGTTCGTTATGTGAACTATAAAAAATCGTCTTTTAAAACGGTGTTCTCTCTGCATGGTATGAGTTGAGACTAAGTATTTGTTTCTAAGTCTCACTTTTTTGTTCTCCCTTTCAATTTAACATTGTAGTTATTAGGAGTGCTATCCGGCGGGGTGTGTGGGGTGGATTCCCAATCCATCTCGTTTTATGTCTATTTAAAAAATGAACTATATTTTTTTAAGTTTAAAAATTATTCATTTGGCTAAAAGTAATAGAAAATACATTAGTAGACCCAAATTGTAAATTAAATTTTGTAAATATGACTTTAATTAAAAATTATGTAGTTTTTTTAAATTTTTAGTGCATATTTATGTAAGTTATAGTGTAATAATTTTTATATTTTCTAGTATATATTTTATGTAAATTATAATTTTTAAATTATGTAACTTTCAATATATTTTTCTCAACTTTCAGTTTTTGAAGGATTGCAAAAGGAGGTTTAAGTATCGGACAATGGGTTAAATAGGTCAATTTATTGTTTTTTTGGTTCTTTTGCTTCATCAATAACAATTTGAGAGATACCGACTATTACATTCTCTTTACAGATCTATTAATTGCTTTCTTTAAACTTTTAAGAAAAGCATAAGCTTCCCCTTGATTAGGATTGGTGTTGCAAATTTATTTTGTGCAGATAAATAAGATTTTAACGTATCTTATAGAACAGATCACTATTATTGTACTTGTATTTTCTCTTGTTGTCACCTCTAAACTAGTTATTATAATGTGATATTAATATGAGAGTTCCAATCTCTTCCCAAACATCTCGTTTTGCACTATCCGAACGGTAATTTATTTGTTTAGAAACGAAAGAAAAAAAAAACCTACAAGTATATTGATTTAACCCAGTAAGTATTGACTTGATATAATAATTTTGTATCGGACTCGCATGTTTCCCAAACAGCCCCCTATTTACACCTAAAGCTAGGCCAAACTCGTCATTTGTTGCCCGCCAACGGCTTGGATTTATTATAGAATCTTAGTCGAGTCTGGACCGTCGATAGGATCAACTGTCTCAAGCAACCTCCAAAAACCCTAATTCGCGATCTTATATCAAGCAGCCATTCTCTCTAGGTTAAGCTTCTCTGAGCGGCGAAACCTACCAGCACTCCCAAGGACCTCAAGCGGCGGCGATCCAAACGTAACTCTCATTCCACTCTCACCTCTCCTGCATTTCTTTTATTGGGATAATTCTGTTTGAATTTCGGAATCACTTCTCCTGCTTGAATAGAATCTGTTTTTGAAAGCTAGAAATGGGCTTTCGGCTCGTTATACAAAATTACTCTTTAAGGGATTGTGTACTGTCGTTACTGCATGCGAGTCCTTTTCTTTTCCTTCAGATGGATGCTTTGATCTTACGAAATTCATTTATCGTTATATATAAAGGAAATGTGTAGGAAATATGTGTTTTAGTTATCTGAGCACCCAAACTGGTCCTTTATGCGAAATGAAGTCACGGCCCTCGGGGATCATAGTTTGTTGTTTATGAGAGAAATTACTGACCCTTGAACCTTGAAGGGTTTGTGCTGTTTAATAGAAAGCAATGCATGTTAGTTTCTTTGGAAGGTAATTCAGTGAAAATATTATTCGGAGATGCTTGTCTCTCTGTTTTCTGGATTGTGCTTAGGAATGGAAATGAAAGGATCTTAAACTTGAAAGATGGTGAGGCCTTTTTAGTTCTATTCTGAAAAAAGTTGTGTTTGAAAACGTTGGTTAACTACCCGGGAATTAAAACCTTCTTTTTAGTCCTAAGAGCTCTGCCATGGCGTGGTCCCAGACATAAAAAATGTTTGGATCCAAACAAACATGGATTTTATTTCGAAATGAGTCCTGGTTTGTCTTTGTTTGGCTATTTTCTTTTCCCTATTTTGCTTTCACAGAGATAAATGGATAAGGGTAATAAGTCTTGCTAGAAGAACTTGTGTTTTGTGGTAGAATTCTCTCTTAAAAGAAACGGGGTTGTGGTAAATATTTTTGTACTAGCATTGTCACTTGTTATGAAGTTAACGCTCTCAAGTGCTTTAGCTCATCATGATTTGGCATGGTCTTTTTTTTGGCTACAGAAAAATGGGTGAAGAGGAAGTCAAGGGAGGACCTGTTGTCCCGGAGTCGGTATTGAAGAAGCAGAAAAGGAATGAGGAATGGGCTCTGGCAAAGAAGCAGGAGCTCGAAGCTGCAAAGAAAAAAAGAGTTGAAAGCCGTAAGCTGATTTATTGCAGAGCTAAACTCTATGCAAAGGAGTATGACGAGCAGGTGAAGACATAGTAATCCTTGATAGGTTATTCAATATGTCAGTTGTGGTGTTATGTTTTACTGAAATGGTTCTACAAATATTTTTCATTAGCAAAAAGAGCTGATTCGATTGAAGCGTGAGGCAAAACTTAAGGGAGGGTTTTATGTTGACCCACAAGCTAAGCTCTTGTTCATTATCAGGATCCGTGGGTATGTCATCTACAGTTGTACAATTTTTGTTCTTATTGATACCAGAATGTTGATTCTGATTATTGTAAATTGTGAAACCTCAGTATCAATGCCATGCACCCAAAGACCAGGAAGATTTTGCAGCTTCTGCGTTTGAGACAGGTAACGCTGCAATTCAAATTGCTATTAGTTTTTTTATTCCTGAAAATTTCAGTACAAGGAATGTATTTGAACGAGTAATTATGTAGCACTGCTATAGCCCCCTTACTATGTTAAGCATTAGATAGTATGGCAAGAATCAGATTTTGTTCTTTGAGGGACCCGAGATAGACGGCGAGTGTAAACCAATATTGTTTTCGGTGTTTAGACTCCATGGTTAGTGTTTTGGCACGATGCATTATGATCTTTTTGAGATGTTAAGTAATGCTATCTGCATTCGAGGATTCATGGAGTTTGCCTTTGATGTTTTTTTGGCATTTTTATATTCACTTTTCATATTGCCTTCCTCCATTAAACAAATAAAAATTGGTCATATTGAATTACACAGACCTTTTATGGTTGTAGATATTCAATGGTGTGTTTCTGAAAGTAAACAAAGCAACGGTGAATATGCTGCACAGAGTTGAGCCTTATGTGACCTACGGGTACGCAGTTGCATTCTTTCCCCTTTGTTTTTGTTTGTAGGACATCGCTGCTCATCTTATAATACTCAAAATATCTTGTTAATAGAAGGATATGATTTCAGGTACCCGAATTTGAAGAGCGTCAAAGAATTGATTTACAAAAGGGGATATGGAAAACTCAACAAGCAGAGAATTGCTTTGACTGATAATTCCGTCGTTGAACAGGTTTGTGGCCATTATGATTGGAGGGATTAATGTATGTTACACCATGTTTACACCTTACTCGCAATAACAGGCTTTGGGTAAGCAAGGAATCATTTGCACGGAAGATCTTATCCATGAGATTATGACGGTTGGACCCCACTTCAAGGAGGCAAACAATTTCTTATGGCCATTCAAGCTTAAGGCACCCCTGGGTGGTTTGAAGAAGAAGAGAAATCACTATGTTGAAGGAGGTGATGCCGGAAACCGTGAAGATTACATCAATGAGCTCATCCGGAGGATGAATTAGGTCCAGGCAGCAGGATATTTATCCTCTCAAAATTTTGAGTTTTCACCTACTTATAAAAAATCGAGTTTCTTGCTGCCATGTTTTTTTTTTCCAATGAATTTATCAAGACTTAAGTTCCCTGCCAACCAGACAGGATTATGTCCGTAAAGGCACATTACAGTTTGTTAGTTTTGACATGCATGGGTTTCTGGTTTAGTTTCTATTGATAATTGACATTGGTTTCCTCAATATAAATCCGGTTTGCATATTTTTAGCAGTGATTTTCGCACGCATTTATTCAAACAAGCTTTACTCGCATTCCACATCCCATTCCTCCTGTTTATTAGAATGCGTTAGAGATGAAAATGAGAGGATGACGCCATTGTTTCTATCAAGAGTGGTTATTCTTTAAACATACGCGTGTTTTTACATCATATGTAGTGTTTTTTAATTTTTTTATTAAAGGACTACATAACATTTCATTAAAAAATAATGTAATAATGTTATATCTGCGTCAAGTAAGAATAGGACAAATCTCATAATATAAGTTAAATTAAATTTCAATCTGCAGTATTTCCGTATACAAGTGGTGGACATTGTCTAACTTCTAAGTACTCTCAAGTGATAAAACCAACAAAAATTTCTATAGGTTTGTCTGAAAGAGTGACACTCTGAATAACAGAGAAAAATATCTCAACCCTTTGAGGAGGGGAGGAAAGATGCGGTAGAAAGATAGAAATTTTCGAATTCGACTAAGTCACATGTTATGGTAGAAACTACCTTGGGAGGTGGTGTGTGGGGAAGCAAACCCCCTGCTTCTAAACGCGCATCCATGTCATGCGCGGCAGCTATCGGCGAAAGGTCGCCCTCGCTTGAGAGATTGGTGCCTTGCGAGGCAAGTAGCGGGGCACGTTGAGATTGAAGCCTGCTGGTTTTGAATTTAATACTGTTCGTGCAATCCCAAACCTCCCAGAACAGGATCTGGAAAACCTCCCAAATCGGATGTTGTGCAATCCCAATCAGATTACCAACATCCTAGGGGCCAAAACAAGCCACTGGTACACCTGCAAAAAGGAAATAGAAAGGGATGGGGAATAGAAATAGGGGGCGAGAGAGAAGAAAAAAAGAAGAAAAAACCAAAAAACCAAAATCGAAATGGAGCGGGGGAAAAAAGAAGGGCAGAAGCGGAGGGGAATAAGGAGGGTGGGAGAGAGGAGGGAGGAGGGAGGGAGTCGAAGCTCCCACCTACCGACAGCGCAACTCTGAGTAAGAAAAAACTAGGATTTCAAACGAGAAGGAGGAGGGAGCAAATGGTAAAGTCGAAAGACTCACACCATATGAAATGTTAAGTTTATAATTTTACCCACCGATTAAAAAAAGAAGTTTATAATTTAACTTATGTGATGCTGAATCTCATTTTTCTTCTCATAGAGACAATAATGAAATTATTAAACTCAGTCCGAATATGAAAATAGAATTACCATTTGTATACTATTCGTGTACATTTTGTGTATGTGTCGTCTATAAATATTATTTTTATATATTTTTTAATTTTAATTATTTTTATTTTTTTTTCTTATTATATTTTTAGTTATTTTTTTGTGTTTTTTTTTTAACATTTTGATTGATGTAATTTTGTAAAACATATGCAGAACCAATATCTCTAATATATATATAAAAAAAAAAGATGTTTGGGACCCATTACCTTTTTATGCTCTCTTCTGGAGGAAAAGATGTCCCCAAACCGAATTTGTGCCAAACATGATGGTCCCATAAATAATGGGCCATAATGTTTACTCGTGAATATAATAGAAGGTTCTCGAACCACCAGAAATCATCAAGCAACTTCGGGAGTGGATCACTTTGTTTATTATTTGATGAAAATAGAAAGCATTTTCCAAATAATTGAGAGAGAGAAGAAAATCGTTTCAAGCCTAATATTTGAGGTGATGCAACACACTCGATTTGAAACCAAATGACATCACATCAAT
This sequence comes from Platycarya strobilacea, assembly GCA_036898215.1. Classification (NCBI taxonomy): domain Eukaryota; kingdom Viridiplantae; phylum Streptophyta; class Magnoliopsida; order Fagales; family Juglandaceae; genus Platycarya; species Platycarya strobilacea. The sequence goes on from CM072555.1 coordinate 5,008,707, forward strand.
AAAGGCAACATCATGAACTTCTTTAATACAATGAGACAGCTCAGACACCAACATCTTAAGATATTATATAGTTTTAACAGTTCTTTTCTTGTCTTTCAGTAATATTTCGGTTTCGTTTGAATTTGTAGATTAAATAAATTTAATATTATTATTATTTTAAAATTTAAAAAATGTGTATTAAAATTTATATTTTATTTAAAAATATAAAAAAATATAATAATAAATTTGAGATAGATTAAAATAAATTGAATTTACTCACTTAGTGAACACGTAATGAAGAAGATAAGGGGATAAGAAGTTCCTGGATAGAAATAGGCTACTAGCTTAAGATCCAATTTATCTCGTATTTGGATATAGAACACGACGTGACGCGAGTTCGATTGGGTCCGTTCCCAAACTCAAACAGCAGAACACTTAATGAAATGCCTAGACAGATCCATCTTTGGAATCATTGCGAAGCGTCGACGGCAGTGCGATGAATGATGGAAGCATTTGTTAGGTGTGAAAAGAAAGTGATAGCAGTGTAAATAATGAGTAACTGTTGGGTTGTAAAATCATGTCATACATTGGAGCTTTACAATAAACATTAGGACTTCGCACTCAGAGAGACTGCTTAAGATAAAGAAACGAGAACGGGAAAACTTAAAAGAAAATGGGGGAGATTTTCACGCACCACATACTATTATATTCTCCTTGTTATTGGTCCAAAATACTATCAACTATGGGATTAGGATCGATGTGTTGATCCCAAATTTCTAGTCTTTTTCAGAATAATTGTGGGTAATAGATAAAAATAGAAGAAGAAGAAGAAGAAAAGTTCTAAACTAAAAATATTTTATCACATCTTATCTTATCTTATCTTATTATCATTCATATTTTTTAAATTTTTAAATAATAATAATATTAAAAAATTATATTTTAATAATAATTTATTTAAATTTCAACTTTTATCTAAAATTATCTCATCGCGCTATTCAAATCTTGTCAAAGTTTGGAACTACAGTTCTCTATCTACATGTGTAGGCGTGGTATGTTTGAAATGAAAAATTATAGTTGTAAGCAAATTTGCATATCAATACATGCATCAATATTGAAGTAAAAAAGTAGATTTTAATAAAAAGACTTATATTAAAATAAAATGTATAAAGATAGTTAATCAATATCTTATTGATGCATAAATTAATTCATAAATCTACTTGTATATAGTATTATTCATTTAAAATATATGATTTTTATTTTCCTATTAAATAGAAAATAATCATGAAACGTTGTTCAAGTACTATCATCATATACCGCACGCGTCCTTTGGATCCTTAGATCTAATGACAAACAAATGGCTAGAGGAAATTAACAAATAGTTTAACATATAGCATTCTGTTATGAAACTTAAAGAAAGGAACTACTATTGCAAAAGAGAAATAAGAAATTCTCTTGAAACTCTTAAGAACTGAAGCTTTCTTTCTCTCTCTATTTTTTCCTATGAATTTCATTACAACTGAAGCCCATATTTATAGGCGTTGAAATTACTATGCAAGTTACTATGCAAGTCACTATGCAGATTTAAAATAATAGTGGTGGGGTCATTCACATAATTTAGTGGTGGGCCAAGGGGGGCGGCTGCCGACTTCGTTTATAACACTCCCCCTTGAATGACCACCCATAAAGAATCTGCCTCGTTAAAACCTTGCCAAGTAAAAACCCAGTGGGAAGAAAAACCAATGGCGAAGGAAAAAGAGTACAGTCTTCTTATGTATCCACAAGTGCTTTAGGATTGCCTCATTAAAACCTTGCAGAGGAAAACCCAGTGGGACAAAACCTCAGCGAAGGAAAAAGAGTACAATCAGCATATTTACTCCCCCTGAAAAGTGCATGACAAAAGATGTTTGAGTCTTCGCATTCCAATGTTATGCACAATCTTCTTGAATGTGGAAGTTGGTAACGCCTTTGTGAATAAATCTGCCAGATTATCACTAGATCGTATCTGCTTGACATCAATTTCACCTTTTTCTTGAAGTTCATGAGTATAAAAGAATTTTGGTGAAATATGTTTGGTTCTGTCACCTTTGATATATCCTCCTCTGATTTGAGTGATACAAGCAGTATTATCTTCATATAAGATTGTTGGGCTATTATTGATCATGAGAAGTCCACACTTTTTATGGATATGTTGAATAACTGATCTCAACCAAATACACTCTCGACTTGCTTCATAAATAGCAATGATTTCTGAGTGATTTGAAGAGGTAGCAGATAGTGTCTGCTTAACAGATCTCCATGATATGGCAGTATCTCCATAGTAAATAAATATCCAGTTTGAGATCTACCTCTGTGTGGGTCTGAAAGATAACCTGCATCTGCATACCCAATCAATTCTGGACTTGAACCACGTTGATAAAATAATCCCATATCAACCGTACCATGAAGGTAACGAAGGACATGTTTAATGCCATTCCAATGCCTTCGAGTTGGTGCAGAACTATATCTTGCAAGCAGATTAACTGAGAATGTAATATCCGGTCGAGTGCAATTTGCAAGATACATCAAAGCTTCAATTGCACTGAGATATGGTACTTCAGGACCAAGAATTTTTTCATCGTCATCACAAGGACGGAATGGATCTTTCTTCACATCAAGTGTTCGAACAATCATTGGAGTACTCAGGGGATGAGATTTGTCCATATAAAAATGCTTTAGGACTTTCTCAGTATACATGGACTGATGAATAAAAATTCCATTTGGCAAGTGCTCAAGCTGCAGGCCGAGACAAAGTTTTGTTTTGCCAAGATCTTTCATTTCAAATTCATTCTTTAAATATATAGCGGTTTTTGAGATCTCTTCAGGAGTTCCCACAATATTTAAATCATCAACATAAACCGCAATAATGACAAATCCGGATTCTGATTTCTTAATAAAAACACATGGGCATATAAGATTATTCTCAAATCCTTCTTTCAATAGATATTCGCTTAAGCGATTATACCACATGCGTCCGGATTGCTTCAACCCATATAAAGATCTTTGTAGTCTGATTGAGTACATATTTCTAGATGTACTTGTAGATGCTTCAGGCATCTTATATCCTTCAGGGATTTTCATATATATGTCATGGTCTAAGGATCCATATAAATATGCAGTGACCACATCCATCAACCGCATTTCTAATCCTTTTGTAACAACCAGACTAATCAAAAATCTAAATGTGATTGCATCCATAACGGGAGAGTATGTTTCTTCATAATCAATCCCGGGTTTCTGCAGGAAACCTTGTGCAACAAGCCGTGCTTTGTATCGCACAATTTCATTTTTCTCATTTCGTTTTCGTACAAATACCCACTTATATCCAATAGGCATTACACCCTTTGGTGTTTGGACAACAGGTCCAAATACTTCTTGTTTCGCTAGCGAATTTAATTCAGCTTCAATAGCTGTTTTCCATTTTGGCCAATCATTTCTACGTCGACATTCTTCGACGCTTTTTGGCTCACTTTCTTCATTACTTCTGGTAATGTCAAGGGCCATTTTATATGAAAATATGTTGTCGACAACAGTTTTATTTCTATCCAGAATTTCTCCAGTTTTCATGAAATGTATTGAGATCTCATTATTTTCAGGTACCTGTTCCTCTTCAGGGGAAAACATTTCATGACACACCTCTTCAGGAGGTCCCTTTTTAGGAGATTTATACTCTTCAAGATTTTCCTCTTCAGGAGGTTCTGGAATAGAAGATTTAAGCTCTTTAGGAGCACCAATTATATTTGTGGCCTGTATTGTGGGTACGTGTTCTTCAAGAACACCAAATTCATTTTGTATTCTTTTCCTTCTGGGAATTTTGTCTTTTGCACCAATAGGTCTTCCACGCTTCAGGCGTATTTTAGATTCACCTATTGCTGCTTTGACAATTTGTCCTTCAGGGACTTCAATCCTTGCTGGAGTATTAACAGCAGGAATATAAGATTTTACTACACCTTTAGTTTCAGTAAATACATCTGGTAACTGATTTGCAACATTTTGCAAATGAATAATCCTTTGAACTTCCCGTTTACATTCATTTGTAGGAGGATCAAAATGAGACAGGGTCTTATTATCCCAAGTAATATCTTGTCGTGCTTCAGGCACCGACTTTTCTTTACCCATTAACGGAAAATTTGATTCGTCAAAATGACAATCCTCAAAACGTGCTTTAAACATATCCCCTGTAAGGGGTTCAAGGTATCTAATAATGGATGGAGAATCAAAACCAACATATATCCCAAGTCTACGTTGAGGGCCCATTTTTGTACGTTGTGGAGGTGCAATTGGAACATATACAGCACATCCAAAAGTACGAAGATGAGAAATATTTGGTTGTTGACCATATGCAAGCTGTAATGGAGAATATTTATGATATGCAGATGGTCTAATGCGAATTAGAGATGCTGCATGAAGTATAGCATGTCCCCAAACAGAAATAGGTAGTCTTGATTTCATAAGTAAAGGTCTAGCGATTAGTTGAAGCATTTTGATCAAAAACTCAGCTAAACCGTTTTGTGTGTGTGTATGGGCAACAGGATGTTCAACATCTATTCCTATTGACATGCAATAATCATCAAAAACTTGTGATGAAAATTCACCTGCATTATCCAATCGAATGGTCTTAATTGGATACTCAGGAAATTGTGCTCGTAGTTTAATTATCTGAGCAAGAAGTCTAGCAAATGCAACATTTCTAGTGGAAAGAAGACAAACATGTGACCATCGACTAGATGCATCAATTAGAACCATAAAATATCTAAATGGTCCACTTGATGGATGAATAGACCCACATATATCTCCGTAAATCCTTTGTAAAAAGGATGGAGATTCAACAATGATTTTTGAGGGAGATGGTCTAATAATTAACTTACCTTGAGAACATGCAGAGCACGGAGATTCATTGGGTAGAAATATCTTTTGATTCTTTAAGGGATGCCCATACGAATTTTCAATAATTCGTCTCATCATTATAGAACCCGGATGTCCAAGGCGATCATGCCAAGTCATAAATACTTTAGGGTCAATGCACTTCTGGTGCATTACCACATATGATTCAATTGTTCTCATTTTTGTATAATACAATCCAGAACATAGAGCAGACAGTTTTTTTAATACGAGCTTTTGGCCCGATACTGTTTTAGTAATAAGAAGATGCTCTTTACTGCTTTCATTGGTCGTTTCAATATGGTAATCATTACGACGTATATCTTTGAAACTCAATAAATTTCTTCTGGATTGTGAAGAGAATAGAGCATCATCAATATAAAATTTGGTGCCATTAGGCAACACAATATAAGCTCTTCCGGAGCCCTCAATTAAATCCGATGAACCTGATATGGTATGGACATAGGCTTTACTTAGTGTTAGATTTTGAAAATATTTCTTTTCTTTGAGAATTGTGTGAGTTGTAGCACTGTCAGCCAGACATATATCTTTATCATTCAACTCAGAGATAAAAAGCTCATCAATGTGATCCATGATTCTACAAAATATACAAAACTTTTATTATTGATAGAAAGAAAATACATTAATTGAGTGGAACACTTCCATCTCCAATTAAGTGTTCAATACTACCATCAGGATGATTAAAGAAATCAGATACATCAAGATGAGTAACGTCTACATCTACTGAATCTAATAAATCATCTGATGGTTCTACTAAATTTGTTTCATGCACTTTATTCTTTCCTTTAATAGAAGCTTGATATAAATCAGCTAAGTGCCTGGCCGTACGACAGGTACGTGACCAATGTCCAGTCATTCCACATCTATGGCACACCTCTTCACTTTTCTTTGAAGAATTATTCTGAGAATTTTTACCCCTCTCTGAATTGTACCACTTCTGGTGATATGGTATATTATAATCCCTTTTAATGTTGTCACTCCTGGGACCAACATTTCTATAATTTCTTTTACCACGTCCACGCCTTTGATTTCTTCTAAAGGATGCACCATTCACTTCTGGGAATGATGCAAACCTATTACCATTCACTTCAGGGAATGATATTGAGCCAGTAGGGCGTGTATGGTGGCTTTCTAATAAGAGCTCATTATTTTGCTCAGCTACTAGAAGACATGATATAAGTTCAGAATATTTCTTGAACTTTCTCTCTCGATACTGCTGCTGCAGGAGCACATTCGAGGCATGAAATGTAGTAAAAGTCTTCTCTAGCATATCTTCATCGGTGATTTTCTCACCGCATAATTTTAATACTGAGCTTATTTTAAAAAGTGTGGAATTATACTCACTAACACTTTGATAATCTTGCAACCTCAGGTGCATCCATTGAGAACGAGCTATTGGGAGGATGACAGTCTTCTGGTGTTCATATCTCTCCCTTAAATTATTCCACAAAATATAGGGATCTTTTACAGTGAGATATTCAGTTTTCAATTTTTCATGAAGATGGTGGCGAAGGAAAATCATTGCTTTAGCACGTTCCTGCAGGGATGCTTGATTTCCTTCTTTAATAGTTTCTCCCAGGTTCATTGCATCAAGATGTATTTCAGCATCAAGTATCCAGGATAAATAATTTTTCCCAGATATATCAAGAGCAACAAATTCCAATTTTGTAAGATTTGCCATTTTCTACACATATAAATAATAAATATGCGTATCTCAGAAAATATATTTATAAATTTACACAGATAATCATCAATAAAATATATCAAAGATTTCAAATAATATATTGAAAAACTTACAGAGGAATAAGGCCACTAGCTTCAGAATTGGCAGAACCGTCGTGCTGATAACGTGTTATGAAACTTAAAGAAAGGAACTACTATTGCAAAAGAGAAATAAGAAATTCTCTTGAAACTCTTAAGAACTGAAGTTTTATTTCTCTCTCTATTTTTTCCTATGAATTTCATTACAACTGAATCCCATATTTATAGGCGTTGAAATTACTATGCAAGTTACTATGCAAGTCACTATGCAGATTTAAAATAATAGTGGTGGGGTCATTCACATAATTTAGTGGTGGGCCAAGGGGACGGCTGCCGACTTCGTTTATAACACATTCTTTAATTTTCACAAAATAATATAAATTTAATTTTCAACTCATAACTCATGACATCTGTCCACCTCCTTCATAAAAAAGGATGAGACACCTTTAAGGATTTGAAGGGGGGAGACCTGCTTATAAATAGAAGAGAAATAATATACACATAAAATTTTATAATATTTATACAATATAAATTATAAAATAAAAATATTTTTATAATTTATTTTATAAAATTAATATCAATTTATAAAAATATTCATACTTTATAACATATGTGGTATAAGATATTGTAAAAAGTATTGTGAATTTATAATTTGTCTAAATGGAATCATAGTTTGCATGTGCAGACGGGCCTAAAGACATCCCCAATTCACTTAAATTCGAAGATTCCATTGTTTCCTTCTTAACCAAATGTTTGAACATTAGTTGGGAATAAGAATAGAAGATATGAATGAGATTGGGCAAATTTGGTGGTAGAACTACAGCTGCCGACAATTTTTGAAGAATTTTCTTAATAGTGTATTTTTTTTAGTAATATTATTCATCATTTTATAATATAATATTAGATGATTAAAAATTATTTATTTTATTTTATTTGTAAATTTATTATTTAATATAATATTATAAAATGATGAATAAAATGATAAGAAAATTAATAGATGACTAGTAACTTTCTTCTTCTTTTATATATGTATATATATTTATAATTAATTTAATATTATAAAAAAATCCCAATATCATTACAAGAATTTCTCAATTATTAAAACAAAGAAAAAAATGTTGATACCCTTACTATCGGGACATCATTTCCCGATTAGGCACGGAGGTGTTGGGAATCTGGTAAAGGTGTCGGGCTATTGAGGTTTTGTTGGATACATTGATGGGCCATGACATAACAGCATAGGCCCCATGACCTGAAATCTTTAATTTTATTTAAGGTTACCCATCAAATCACTCTAATAATAATGTTCTTTTCAATCTCTCTCTCTCTTCTTCAATAATCAACGAAGGTAATTTAGCCATAAAAAAAATAGTATTTTTACTTAATTTAGATGGGTTTATTTTCTTTCAAAATCCCCGACACTTTGTACCGAGTTTTTTTTTTATTAAATTTAATCTTTTTACTTAATAATTACATCATTAAGTAGGAAAAATGGGTAAAAATAAAAAATAAAATTGTCTTTTATTTTCAAAATATCACAAGCAAAACACCCATTTTCTTACAAAAAAAAACAAAAACAAAAATTACCAAAGACCTCTTCTTATCTATTAATTGCCAGTCATAGCCGACGTTAGTAAGGACAGCTCCAACATTTGACATTTGGCATTCATCCATACAATTAAAAAATGAAAAAATCAGAAGAGACCGACAAGAAACAAAACCAATCATCGAATCCCTCTCTCTTTCCTGGAAAATTCGTTTTAATTTCAAACGAAAGTTCTGGTGTTTTCAGAAATCAAACACCAAAAACAGAGGCATCTTCATTCTGCATCTACAATTCATGAAGGTACGATATATAAAAAGCATCCAATATTGGCACTAAAACCCTAATCCATTCAAGAAAAACAGATCACAAATATACAAAAACCCCTGTTTCCTCGAGCGAGAGAAGCATCATCGATTCATCAGCAGTAAAAGCAGCTCTTCTTCTGGGTTTCGGCGCTAGCTAGTAATACAGAGTTCCAAGCGCCTGGAACAGAGACTACAGAGATATTTCCTCTTGACCTTGAAACATATGGGGAGGAAACAGAACTTCCACTTTCTCTCGACGTCTACAGCCTGCACTTTACCGGAACAGTGAGGACATGATCCAGGAGCTTGCTGCCGACCCAACTCCCTCTCTTCCTCCTCGGCGCACACGAACAGAAACCACATTCCCTTGTTGTCGCTTTTGATTTCTTTCACTGTCGTCGACTCAACGTCCCTCTTTGGCCAATAATCTTTATTGATAGATGGAGCAGCGCCTTTTGATTTTCTTTCTTGCTTGGATCTGAGATTTATTTTATAATATGTTGGATGGAGGCTGGGAAAGTGAAGCCTTGTATGGTGTCAAGAAACTATTTATAGAGTAGGCGTGATTACTTGGAAAGAATATTCCCAGGACAAAGTTCTACGTTTTTCTTTCTTTTACAACCCCACTATTTCTACTTTGTTTTTCAAATCTAGAAAGTGCTAGAAACAAAATAAAATGGATAACGATAGTATTACCACTATTTTATTATTTATTTATTATTATTTATTTAAAAAATAAAAAAATAAAATAAAATAAAACTGGCATGCCCAATAATAATAATAATAATAAATAATATTATTTATTATTATTATTATTATTGCTTAAAGTACAGACGGAACTACTATATATACAAACGCATTACATAAAGCAAATATATAGATTAATATAATTTTATAAAATTTATTAGATTTATATTATAATAAAAAAATTATAATTTGATATATTATATCAAACGTCAACTCACATCAATTTATATATTTTTTTATAATTTCTTTATGATTAAATATAATTTTCCAGCTTAATAAACGTCTCTTTGAGTTATACATGCGAGGGCAAGTAAATATTGTATAAATGAGGTAAGAAATGTTCTAGGACCATATCTCTCCTCTTTAATATCTTTTAATTTGAGGTAACTTTTTTAGAAAAATAAAAATATATTATAAAAATAAAGGGCATAGAACAAGTGGACTCCAATAAGAAAAGGAGTGTATGAATACGATGGCTGTGTGGGACACATCAACTGACAACGGATGATGCTCTCTGATCTGAGATTCTGAATCTAGAATTGCTCAAACATGTTGCAGAAATTTCTGTTTAATTTCTGTTAACAGAGATGAAAGAAGATAAAATTAGATAAGATGAAATAAAATAAAATTTTAAAATAAAAAATATTATTATAATTTATTTTTTAATACAATTTTATTTTAAAATTTATAAAGTTGTGTTAAAATTTTAAAAAATAAATATTTTATTTTATTTTATTTTATATAAAATTTTAAAAAATATAATAATAAATTTAAAATTAAATTAAATAAATTAAAAAAACAAGCTAGACCTGAATAAAAATGACGCAGCATACTGCTTCTCTTAACATAATGTTGCAGATATTGGATGCAGTTGCCTCTGCCTAGACTTTAGAGAGAGACAGAGAGAGAGAGAGAGGGGCTGAAAACGACTAGACATTACAAGATCTATGAAAAACATGAACAATACGAGAGAGCCTTGTTAAGAATGATGCCTTTACACGACACGTTAACAGCATCACAACAAAGAAAGGTTGACACTTGACGCCATCGCTGACTCGCTCGACCAGTTAGCCCAAATATAACGCCCGCCCCCAGTAAAATCTCGACGCCCAAGTCGGCGTCTGCAATCACCGAATTATCTGGATGCAACAATGCTACACATCTATTTTATTATTAAAAAATTATTATTATTATTTTTATATAAATTGTGTATTTATTCATTTTTAAAAAATAATTATAAAGTATTTACGTATTTTAAATATATATATTTTCTTCTTTTTAATTTTTGTAATTTTTAAAGTTTGATTCAAGAATTATTAAATTACTATCATTTCTGACTCGTCATGAAACTGGAGTAACGATGGGTTAGTCGCATGATTAATCAATTCGATACGAATTTTCAACTTGAAATTAAATAATTATAGTTAGGTCAGATTAAAATATGTCAGGCTAAATTCAATATGATTAATATTGTTACTTGTATAACTCTGAATATATTATAAATTATGCTTTTAATTACAGGTTTAATCTTAAATTTAAACATCGTTTGGTTGTTGTGTGTGTTTGATTGTGTTCGAAAACTTTTGTTTTATTTTAATATTATTTTCCATATATATGCATTGATAAGTTGGTTACCTTTATTTATTATAATTATCAATTTTGATTTTGTTGGTTGTGCTTGTAAGATACAAGAATGTGTTAATGAGTCAAAGTGGTTAGCTGGATCAATCCAAGTACTAATTTATATTGCGAACATCCAATTAAGCAGAAACGAGTCATCTTGAATCTTCAAGCATAATCCATGCAGTTAATACTTGAAATATAATAAGAAATAGAGATTAAAAAATAAGAACAATGAAACTATTATTAATCTATTTTTTAGACAAATATTATCTTTCACTCGCATTGAATTATGCAAAAGAAAGTCTGGCAAGGCTATTATCAAGATACAATATTATTTATATAGTATATAAATTTCAAATTTTGAACACTACTATTTAGAACAAATAGATATAATAAAAATAATTACAATGTTTCAATTTGAATTTAAGTGTAACAGTTATAATCTTAAGGTATATAACAACAATTGTAACGATAAGTTTAAAAATGTACATAAATAAGTATATTTGACAATTAATAATAACTGTAAAAAATATGATCAGACGCATTAATTTGTTTAACAAAAAATTTTATCACTTACGACAATGTGTATGTGCAAAATATTAAGTGTGTCTAAAATATCAATGCATCTATGCATCCAAGTTCTATCCGCATTATATGTTGTATTTAAATTTGTCTGTCCTCACTTGATGCAGACAAGTGGCACGTTGGCTTGGTTAAGGGCTTGGTTGAGATTTTGAGTGCGGGTGCCTGCCTGGCATCACTATATAATGTGATTTTGGTCATTTATATGGGAAACATATTTTTTCAAATTGTAGTTCGAACTTATAGGTCCAATGCCATTTATTGTCCATTAAATAATGTTGTCTAAAAATAAATGAGCAATACATAATGTTGTTGTCGTGTTCCGTAGCCCGAGCTCCTCAGCGAGGCCCAAAATTTTCCTGTATGCACAAAGATAAATGAGTGGGGAGCAGCAATGTCCTGAGACAACTCCGATACTTAAATTAGTATGAGTGCGACTGGAATGTGAGAGATACGAGAACATATAGTAGAGATGGATCACCTAACCTTCGGGTGATGGAATCCTGGGCTATTTATAGGGCTTAGTATGCCCTGACTAAGTCGCCCAGGAGGTGCGGCAGTCGTCATTCCACCCTATCAGATCATCATTCATTTTGCTAAGTTAAAGTAGATCTTCCTGCCCTTGGGATTCTGTCATGGCATGCTGCTCCTTCTTCTGCGTCGTATCAACCTTCATTTTTGTCGTAAAGGTATGTCTGGACTCCTGACTGGTATTTAATAAGGGGACGGAGGGCTTACCCGAGATTGGTGTACCAGGGGTCTCAGGCACCCCTACCAAATATAGCATTTAATACATTATGGTCCTCGCAAGTTTCTGCATTAATACGTCGTGACCCTGGCGCGTTTGCGTTTCTGACCATCCAGATTGTGGTTTGATTATCTGTGTTGGTTGCCTTTGTCTTCCCCCCTTATGCTCTTGCATGCTCTAAGTGGTCACCTTTCGCCTTCTCTTATTGGTCACCTCTTGCCTCCTTTTGTTGGTCACCTATTGCTTCGATATTTAACATCCAACTCAAACCCCAAGAGAGCACCCGGTGCGCCGTAGTCCTCACCTGGGTATAAACCAACTCCCAACACCTTGAGTCGGACAAGCTGCTGACCGAGGGGAATATTGTGTCATTCTTGGTTGAGCCGATGAGGGGTTGGGTCGAGTTCCAGAATATCTTGAGGGATTCTAGTGATGACGCGTCAGGCTTGCGAACTCGCCCCCGCAAGCAAGCTACCCCTCGCTGTGGATCTCCTAAGAGGCAATCCAAAGCTCACCATGACCCGGAGGCCTCATCTTCTATTGGGGCTTCGACCGCGGTCCAGTCCCCCTTCTAGACTCCAACTCAGTCCTCGCCTTCCCAGCCCCAATAGGGCAGGGGCAACGTCGAGGCGATGATCAGCAAGGAGATTAGGAGGTTGATGGGCGAGGCTTAGTCTTCTGTCCATTGAAGGGCGAGAGTGGAGTCCCCTTTGCCAACTCTAAGTTCGTTTCGGAGCGAGAGGTCGAGGCGGGACGATGAGGTCAAGGCAGTCCTCAACGAGGTTCTATCGCAACTTCCTCCCTTTATGCCCAGGGTCTAGTTTGAGCCGATGGTGGTAGATGAGAGAGAGGTTGATGAAGTGGAGCTCGCCTTCTACAACGCTTTGGCTCATCCCTCACTGTTTGCTGCAGGACTTCATATTTTACTCATATTGCATAGAGTATTGCTTAGGGTCAAGAGGACCGGGAGGCCACCATTCATCAAATCCCGTGTATTCTAAAAAACTCATTCTCTACTCATGACTTGGGGGCCCGCTCTGGCTCCCTAGGTGAGTCTGGGTCACCACGTGTTTGTGACGACGCTCATTCGTAGGACGTCGAGGCAGGAAAGCTGTAAGGGACTAAGCCAGAGTTGGGGGTGAGGTACCCGAGGGACAGGGCGAGACTACCCCCAACACGGAAGTTGGGACTGGGGGCACGACTTGCGGCGAGGCCCAAACGATTCCCATATGCACAAAAGATCAATGAGTGGGGGGCAGCGATGCCCTAAGACAACTCCGAGGCATAAGTTAGTATGAGTGCGAGTGGAATGTGAGAGATACGAGAACAGATACTAAAGATGGATCATCTAACTTTCTAGTGGTGGAATATCGGGCTATTTATAGGGTTTCGCATGCCCTGACTAAATTGTTCGGGAGGCGCAGTAGTCATCCTTCCACTTTGTAAAATCATCATTTCTTTTGCTAAATTAGAGTAGATTCTCCTACCCTCAAGAATTCTGTCTTATTGTGTTTTTCCTTCTTCTGCATCGTATCAACCTTCCTTTCAACTGTAGAAACATGTCTGGGTTCCTGACTTACATTTAATGAGGTGAGAGAAGGCTTACCTGAGATCGGCGTGTAAGGGGTCTCAGGTACCCATGCCGAATATAGCATTTAATGCGTCGTGGTTTTGGTAAATTTCTGCATTAAATGCAGAGTGGGTGCGTCTGTATTTCTGACCATCCGGATTGTGGCCCAACTCCCTATGTTGGTTGCCTTTGTCTCCCCCCCTTTGTGCGCTTGCATGCTCTAAGTGGTCTTCTCATACCTCCTCTTGTTGGTCATCTCTCGCCTCTTCTTGTCGGTCACCTCTCGCCTTCCACGGACTTGGGACTCTCGCCTTCTACGAGTTTGGGCCTTTCTTCCCTTCAAGTTCTTATTACTTGAGACTAGGCTCGAGTCTCTAGTAGGAAAGTCTTCCCTCACACATAATGTTGGGTTTACTTTGTATCTATTTTACTCACATCTGAAATCTTCAATTTTAGACCAAAAAAATTTGAGAGAATCTTGATCCAAGTATCTTTAAAACAAACACAATTTTTATGAATTATTATAATTAATTAGTCTGGTTTGGATTGGGAGATGAGTTGAGATATGTTTAATTTATTTTTTAATATTGCTATTATTTTAGAATTTAAAAAAATTGAATTGAGATTTGAAAAATGTGTATTAAAATTTGAAAATGTGTATTAAAATTTATATTTTGTATTAAAATTTAAAAAAGTGTAATAATGAGTTTAAAATAAGTTGAGACGAGTTCGTCTCGTTTACAAATTCAAATTGGCCCTAAATATTTCAATCACTTTTCATTTTTAATTTGTTTAGTACCTTCGCAATGGCAGAGACAGACAAACATTGCAAATTATTTTATCAAATGGGAAAAGGTTAAGAGTATTTCAAAGCCATATTGTTAAGAAAAAATCTACATGCAAGCGTGGCCTGTATACATAAATAGTATTTTTATTGTTTATATGAACAGTAAAAATATTATGAGAGTCACCTGTACTGGCCACGCTTGCACGTAGCAGTCCTCTCTCGTTAATAAGCTAACTCGTTCACGGAAAGAAACTCAGAATACCTACTCCCTAGGGTTTTAGGATGGAGACAGGCAGAAAATATGGATCTTCAAGCATTTATAATTACTTGAATTAGAAAAGATATTTAATAAATACCGTGAAATTCATTCTAAATTTACGGTAGGAACATGCAGGTCTTGCAGTGCGGATGGAGACATATTGCAACATAAGCGCTGACGCAGATTTTGAAATTCCATGTGAAAGTCTTACGTCACAAGTTTTTATTTTATTAATATATAATTTTTCATTTTCATCCTTCTATTTTAATACTTAAATATGTATATTTTTAAGTGAAAATATCATTACTTATTTATCAGAAAAATTTATATCCATGATGCCCTCGTATCAAACATGGCATTATAAATCAAAATGATACATTTAAAACTCTCCTAAGTACATTATTTTCTTTCATAACAAATTTAATCTTTATTATTATTGATATTTTTTATAGACAAACTTTCAAGAGATAATACTTTCTATTTACCTGTTACATTTTAGTGTTGAGAAGTGTTGAAAAAAATTGTGAATAGTAATAAAAAATATGTAAAAAATAATAAAAAAATATTAAATAGTAATAAAAAAAAGTAACGAATAATAATAAAAGTAGATAAATAATAATAATAAAATAATAAATAATAATAGAGAATATTAAAAAGTGTTGAGGAATGTTTGGTTGTCAAATTTCAAACTCACTCTTCCTACAAAAAAAAAAGACTCAATCTCTACAGATAAAAATCTGATAATTGAACTTTTTTTTAATTAACAATATAGAAAATAAAAAGAAAAACAGTCAAATATATAAAAGATTATGTATTATAGTTTGAACTAATGTCGGTAGACTTCAAAATATGTGATGGCTTGTGAAGGCAATATACTTGCCTTTTTTAAACCATAAAGATCAAATCTGAAAAGTCTGATGATGGAGAGTTTGCTGATTTAGCGTGTGTGTTGAAAAGAGTTGACATAAGTTAGTGGTGGTCCATGAGAACCACGAGCAAATGTGGGCTTGAGAACTATGCATTGTAATTTGAATTTTGTAAAATCACCAATTTTCTCTAAATAATTTTGGACTTGTGAATTTGTTTGTGCATCTCATTTCTTTCAGGAATTGTCAGAAAGTTGTAAATCTATCTTATTTGATCTTGAAAAAAATAAAATAAAATAAGTAAAAGAAATTTTGATAGGTCATATATATATAATCGTGATAGATAATGTGGGTAAATACATAGAGGAAAGATGGAAGGAGAGAGAGGATGAGGAGGAAGCCGATGTCTCCTCTCATCTGGCGAAAAAATTTAAATAAACAATGTGAATAAATGGAGAAAGATAGAAGGGGAGAGGGAGAATAGAAAGAGGAAGTTGATGTATTCTCTCTTCTGACAAAAATCAGATATAAATGTCTTTTTTATTTTTTTGAGACGCACAAACATATGTATGTTTATATAAGAGAATACAATGATAACTACATCACTACATGTTTGTAAGATGAAAGTGTAAGGTATAAATTTTTCTTATAGCCTTTCTCCCTACAATAAGTTTTCTTCGTACAATTTGCCCATCGCAGCCATTGAAAATAATTCGAAAGACCAAGTCGAAGAAGTAATATAATGTCCACCACAGTAAAAATGTCTTTATGTCTACCTTCTTAGGCTGAAATTCTTGACATATAAATACCATATATTATATTCATCCACGCATTGAAGTGAACGACGTAACATTTTTTTTCTTTGACCAATATTATTTGCAATGTTTTATAAATTAAATTCCATTCCATGAATGTGTGCTACGTTTTCTGTTTCTAGTCAAGAGTCCTTTATTTCGCCAAGAAAAAAAAAAGTAATTTTCCTTTCTTCTTCAACATCAGCGGCAAGGTCTCACTGGAAGAATAAAACATCAAATAGGATTTCAACCAAAGTTTTAAATTTCATTTTGATTGAGATGGTCGAATAAAATATTTCAGCATCAATTTATTTTGATATGTCATTTCAAGATTAATTATATATTATATATAAATATTTCTATATATAAACTAACAACTAATAGAATAAATACATATATGTAAGTGTATATAATGTATATATATACATATTAGAAGAATTGAAAATTTATAAAATGAATATAAGTTAAAAAAATATAAACTTGAATTGAAACATAAAAACAAATAAAATAAAATAAAATAAAAGAATAGACAAAATATAAATAAATAATGATATTTAAAAAAAAGAGGGAACATATTTAAAATTACAAAGTATATAATATATTTTATATTATAGAATTAATTAAATAACATCTGAATTTAAAATTTTAAAAAAAATGTTATTCAAATATAAAAAAATTACAAAAAAAATCTAAAAAAAAATAAGGGTCAGAATGGTCGGAACGACTATAATTCGACTGGAACAGATCGGAACGGACCATAATTTTAACCGGAACGAAACAATGGAGTATAGTACACCGAATATTATACTAAAATGAAAAATTCCAATCGTTTCGATCGAAACGAAACAGAATTTAAAATCTTGATTTCAACCAAACAATAATACCAGAAAGATAAGTTTAAAGAGGCAGGCTCAATTGAAGATTTGAGTCCTTGTTGATAGAAAATAAAAATAAAATAAAAAATGAGATGGAAAAGGGAGAATAATGGAGATAGAATTTTTTTTGAGAAAAACTTAATATCTTATAACAGATAACACAAAGCCAATAGAAAGATGGCACATAAGATTAATGAAAAATATAATATGGCCTGTGAAGCAGAGGATTTCGAATTACAACACACCTCCCGAGCTGCTGCCTTCAACACCTTCAAGCTTCTCTCTCCCCTCCCTCTCTCTCACGCTGAAATAACCTTAATTGGAAATCAACTTTCAGATCTTCTTCTGTCGCTTCGTCTTTCTCACACAGGGTACTCACTTGATGCACATGCATTGATAGTAGATCTATTGGGTTTCAATTTATTCATTCGTTTTCAAGAAAAAAAATGTAAATTAAATTGCTTTAGTCGATGTCTCCAAAAGGCAAGAAACTATTGTACTTCTAAATTTTCATGATCGGGATCGTTCAGTACTTGGATTTCATGGTTGTAGAAATAACTAAAGAGTGAGGCAGAAAGTGAAAAAAAAAGAAAGAAGCAATTTCAGGGGAAGATCGATTTGAGTTTGAAGGTCAAAGGGTCCTTGATTTCAACCTGAAACTCATACAGATATTCATGTAAATGTTGCACGAATCCTACCTAAAACTGAGAAATCTTGCCTGAATTTTGGCTTTTTTGTGTGTGGTTTGTGGTAAGTCCTTGATTAAATTGACCAAGGCTTGAACCGATGTGATTCGGAGGAAGAGAAAGGCGACCAAGAAATTCCTAAAGAAAAACATTGCCGATTTGCTTGGCAATGGCCTCGATATCAATGCTCATTAGAGGGTAATTCTTTGTGCTCTTGATTTTTCATTATGTTTTGTTCCCTTCACCCGATTGGATTTTTCAAGTAAGGTGTTCTAATGAATCTCGTTCGCTGTCATTTTTTGGTTGCCATAGTGTTGACTTGGGCCATCCTCGAGTATGGAGATAAGGACACCATCAATCAATTGGGGCTTCAGCCATTCAATCAGTACCGTATTTAGTGGATATAACCCAATGTTTTGAATATTGTATCCGTATCGATACTAGTCAAGTCACTAAAATAAAATATTTCAATATCGATATCGTTTCGAAATAATTTATATATAAATAAATTATATATATAAATACATATATAAATTACTAGGAAGAAGCAACGTGCAAAACACGTTTGTCTAATTGAGTGAATTAATATATTATTCATAAAAAAAATTGATTTCAAAATTGTTTCACACAATTAGTGTTGTCTTACTTTTCCAACAATTTAAATCATCATCGAGTACATTAATCTGGGATGCACGACCCAATTATTGACAAATAGAGGTGCATGAGAAAAAATAAAGACTCAAATCAAAAAATTATTGTGCCATTAGATATAGTGTCAGGAAAGGAAAAAAAGCATAAGAAATAATCAGACATACACAAGCATGCAGATGGAACATGTGTAAAGATCACATTCATAACTATGACAAAATGTAACTATACACATGATAGATTACATGGGAACTTCATGAATAAGATATGAGACCTCAACTCTTACACCAATATAAGGAATAGCAATAACTGCCTTTAACGATAGACCAAAGTCTTTCTTCTCACTTCAAAAGTTTTTCATCTTTCAGGGTTCTGTTCCAAGGTTGTAATAGCAGAGTTTAGTAACAATATTGTCAAACCATCTTCAAAAAACATATCTTGGGCAACTTTAGTAATTATGCAAAGTCCCTTTGTATGAAAGGCACCTTCATGGAACATTTGGGGAGTTCATTCCATTTCAATTACGTTAACATGTCCAAAGGAATGAAATGACGGCAAATATAAACTCTTAAGTTTTATTTCCTTTCTAACCTCCTTAATTAAACAACAGAGAGATTAAATCTCCTATATCCTATCTCTCATGTTCAATAAACCATTAATAATCAGAGGATCTCACAAGTCTGAAACACAAAATAAAAAATCAAGAAATGATAATGGGAAATGGATAGTGGTCCCAGTGTCACAACCTCAATAACTAATGTGACAAATATATGTGACCTGTGCCTAAATGAAAGGTCTAAAATATATTTTTATGACAAATTTCCATGAGTAGATCTATTATTTAACTGATTTCAACTACAAGTGCTACTTAAAGAATGAAATTCAATATCTGGAATTTTTTAAATAAGAGATATCTGATCTTTTCCAAGTATTAACTACTGTTCAAGGCAAAATAAAAGTCCATAAACATCCAATCAAACTGTGGGCAGGTGCTTTGCCTTTTCTTAATCCCATCTCATTCATTATGCATCTCACATTCTTAGTATCTTTCCACTTGCCCAGTGCGGCATAAACCCTGACTTAATTATTTCACAAAACCAAGACATAATTTTTTTTATAGATACGTAGTTCCTATAAAAAAAATGCAGGTTTATATGTAGCTTGAAAAATAACCTACATATTAAAGACCACCACAACACAGCTCTAAACATTATTTTTAATTTTAATAAAGTACAACCATGCAAATTGTTTTGGAAAGTAACAAGCACAAATGAATTCCTCACATCAGTAGAATGAAAGCAAATGAAAGTAATGAGTAATGCAAAGCTCCCGTCAAATGAAAGCAACTTAACTTGATATTTCAATTCCTTCTAGGATAATAGAGAAAACAATGAGTAATGCAAAGGGCTGGAGCATTTCGTGGGATTAGGAAGTATATACTCACGTCAATAAAAGTCAGCTGTGTAACAAAGCTCTGGTCTCAATAAACATTGTTGCCCAGATGACTAACACAAGAGGGGGGTGAATTGGGTTATATTAAAAAATTAATACTTATAAACTAAATATACAATATAAAATATAACCAAAATATAAAACAGTAGGAAATATAAAGAGTAGGGTAAGAGAAAGCAAACTCAGTATTTTTACGAGGTTCAGCCCCACTGCCTACGTCCTCGCCTCAAGCTACCCCTTGAGGATTCCCAAATCCACTATTCAATCTCCTTTAGGTGGAGATAGAAACCTATTACACCTTTGAGCAGCACCGCTCCAAAGAATCCGTGTAGAACACCCTCTACACTTCCAATCACCTCACACTTGGTGATTCAACTATTCCCTGTGTAGAACACCTTCTACACACACAAGGGTTATACGCACCCTCTTACTTCCAATCACCTCACACTTGGTGATTTAACTATTCCCCGTGTAGAACACCTTCTACACACACAAGGGTTATACACACCCTCTTACTGATACAAGAATTGATAGTGGGTAGGCTATCAGAAAACACTCCTCAATGAGTGAAAGAAGAACAATACAGCACAAACTATATCTCTCTCAACAAGAACAAGAATTAAGGCTCAAAACTTTAGAAAAGAGAGAATGAGAGCTTTGAAAGAATGATGCAAAATTTAGCAATAGATGTGTAAGCTCTTGTTGTGATTTTTGCAAAACTCAAGTGAGTTATTTATAGGTAAATGAGTCTTCAATTTCAAATTTGAAAAGATTCCCATGTCAAATAAGAGCACTATTCACTTTTCAAAAAATTCAAATAAAAACATTTCCTTTTTGCATTTGTCAAAGACAACTCCATTCATTTTTCAAAGAAATCAAACCTAATCTTTTGCTTTTCATACAAGACAAAATGAGTATAATTTATTTTTCAAACCAAATCATCTTCTTTTTGCAAATGTCAAAAAAACACACAACCACCCTTTAAGATTTTCAAACAAATCATCTATCTTTTATATTTGTCAAAAAAACACACAACCACCCTTTAAGATTCTCAAACAAAATCATCTACCTTTTGCATTAGTCAAAAAAACACACCACCTCCCTTCAAGACTTTCAAACAAAATATGCACATGTCAAATATGATAATCAATCATCTTATAAAATCAAGTTTTTATAAAAAAAAATATAATTTTCGAAATTATTTTGTTTGATGGTGTTATGCACATGTGAAAAACATAATTTTCAAAACTAAGACATTTAAAAATGTCTTGCATATGTGGAAAAAGTAATTTGATGTTTTATGAGAAAAAAAAAGTAATTTGGAGCCTTAATCCAATTTCTAATTTTATCAAGAGATGTACAAAAATAATCTATGAGCTTCATTTGTAGACTTGATATCTTTCTTGCTCATGCTTGATTTCTTGATGTGTTTAGCTCCCTTCATGCATAGACAACTTGAGCTTGAGTTTTCAATATTATTTGTTATCATCAAAATTTATACGTAAATACGAGACTTGAAACCTTGGGTTCAACAATCTCCCCCTTTTTGATGATGACAAATACTTAGTAGAAATCTGCGACCTGCAGTAATACTTAAGCTCCCCCTGAAAATATGCGTTAGTATTTCAAGAAAAATATAAACATGATTCTAGCATATATAACAGGGTAGTATAATACTAGTATAAGACTTCTCCCCCTTTTGGCATCATTAAAAAGGAATCATAATTAGATCAATAAGAAATATTCCTGCAATAACCAATAGACAAATAAAACGCTGCGTTAGTAGAGACTGTAGAAATTAGAACCACCCGTGTCCGACAAAAGTTGCAAACGTTGAAGCCGAATTTTATCATCTCGGTGCGGAAGAAGATTTAAATCCGCTTGATGTTATTGACGAATTAGATGTTTCGGAGATTTGAAGATGAATAATTAAAATTATTCGTGTCCGACAAAGACAGCAAAAGCTGCAGGCCTAGCTTTGGCAATGCGGTGCGGAGTCATGCATGTCCGACAAAACCTGCAAATGTTGGAAGTCTAACTCTGGCAATTCGGTGCGGAGCCACGCGTATCTGACAAAACCTGTAAAGGTTGGAGGCTTAGCTCTAGCAGTCGGTGCGAAAGCAGATCAATCGCCTGATGTTGTTGACAAACGGGTTTGAAGGCTCTGAGTTTCTATAAAAAAATCATTTTCACCAATCGAATACCAAAAAAAAACATTGCTTCTTGACCTAAATTCTGTTTCTCCATAACGATAGAATGGCCGAACAATTCTCTTCCACTAATGTTCCAGACTTGAATCAGGAACCCTTGACGCATCAACCATCAATCTTCTCTCCTAAGGCCGTCAATGCCATGATAGGAGCAGAGAACCGTTTTCCTAGTAAGAAAACTTTTGACAATGTGTGTCCAGCATATCTTATATTCTTGACTAAGTAAGATTTGAAGAGATGACAGTTTGTCTTCTACTTATTTCCATCTTTATAAAAGCAATACTTGGTTTTATCCGCATCAAATCTTCTTTTCATTGTTGTAGTTCATCTTCATTCTCACTTTACAAAATCTTAATGGCTCATCAATTCTCCTTCAGTGCTTCTCGTGATCAATCTATTTCTGCATCTGTCGTAAGTGCCATGAAGCAGCAAAACACTGATTTGGCTAATAAATCAGATCATGATGCCATTTACGAGCTTGTGGGTCTCGGGACTCGATACTCATCTTCCATTGTTGCTTTTTCCACTCGGTTGCAGTCCAAAACCCGCGAGATAGAGAAGCTTAATGAGAAGATCGATATTCTTCAACGACTTGTTCAAGAGTCTAACAAAAAAATAGTAGACTTAAAACAACAGAATAAGGATTTAAAGTCCTTACTCGCCTCTGCATTTCGATTGCCTAATCCTTTAGACAAGGATGACATGATGATTTATGAGGAGTAAATGCATTTGAATGATGAGGCTAAACGTCTCAAGTTTCTGTAGGTCATTTGAGTTAATGGAATAAAATTATCTAGCAGATATTGATGGCATGCATAATTCCTATTTCTCTTCTAATCATGCGTAGTCTATCTTCTGGTAGGGGTTTTGTAAAAATGTCTACCAAATGATCATGTGTACTAGTGAATTCTAATGCAATATCGCCCTTCTGCACTTTGGTCCGAGATTGTTGTATTGGATTCTTTGAAAGATTTATAGCACTTGTATTATCACATTTGATTGGAATGTGATTGTACATAAGTTTAAAATCCTCAAGTTGTTGCTTCATGTAAAGAACTTGAGTACAACAACTACCCGCAGCAACATATTCTGCCTCAACAGTAGATAGTGCAACAGAATTTTATTTTTTTACTAAACCAGAAAACTAGTGCACGACCTAAGAAATTACATGTTTTACTAAAACTTTTTCGATCATCTTTGCAACCAGTATAATCGGTACCTGAATAACTAATAAGATCGAAAGAAGTGTGTTTAGGATACCATAACTCTAAGTCATTGGTATTGGCAAAATATCTAAAAATCCGCTTGACTGTAATCAAATGAG
Source organism: Platycarya strobilacea (assembly GCA_036898215.1). Classification (NCBI taxonomy): domain Eukaryota; kingdom Viridiplantae; phylum Streptophyta; class Magnoliopsida; order Fagales; family Juglandaceae; genus Platycarya; species Platycarya strobilacea. The sequence goes on from CM072555.1 coordinate 5,032,407, forward strand.
ATTATTTTGGAAATGATTGAAAACGTGCACATAAACATACACTAAACATAATATCTGGTCTACTGGCTATCAAATATAATAAGCTACCAATCATACCTCGATATACCTTCGAATCAACTAGTTTACCGGATTCATCTTTATCAAGTTTAGTGGATGGGCTCATTGGTGTTCCAGTTTCCTTAGCACCTTCCATCCCAAACTTCTTCAGCAAATTTTTTTTTAATATATTTTGATTGATTGATGAATATCCCACTTTTTGCTTGCTTAATTTGCAATCCGAGAAAGAATATAAGCTTTTCCATCATGCTCATTTCAAATTCTTCCTGCATAGTCTTAGCAAAAACTTGGCACATATTTTCATTAGTAGCACCGAATATTATCATCATCAACATAAATTTGAATCAAAAGAATATCATCATTTTCGTATATAATGAAAAGAGTTGTATCAATTTTTCCTCTTAAAAAGCATTTTTCAATCAAGAAACCACTAAATCTCTCGTACCACGCTCTAGGAACTTGTTTGAGTCCATATAGTGCTTTTGTGAGTTTGAAAACATGATTTGGAGAAATATGATTTTCAAAACCTAGAGGTTGCTCAACATATACCTCTTCATTTATAAAACCGTTTAAGAAAGCACTTTTAACATCCATTTGAAAAAGTTTGAAATCTTTATAACAAGCATATGTAAGTAGCATTCGAATAGCTTGTAATCTTGCGACTAGTGCATATGTCTCATTATAATTGATTCATTCTTCTTGATTGAAACCTTGGACCACTAGTCGAGCCTTATTTCTAGTAATGACTCCGGACTCATGTTTCTTATTTCTAAAAACCCATTTTGTTCCAATAATAGTATGATTTTTGGGTTTAGGAACAAGTGTTCAAACATCATTTCTTTCAAATTGATTAAACTATTCTTACATAGCTAGAATCTAAGATTCATCAAGAAGTGATAGCCTACCCACTAAGAATCTGAGATAGAAAAGCAGTATGATTGCAAATATTTCTAAGAGATGATCGAGTACTTACATCTCGTGAAGGTTCTCCTAGAATTTATTCCGCTGGATGATCTTTCACATGTTTCCATTATTTGGTTGCATCTTGTACTAAGTCTTGATGATCTTTCCTTCTATTTCCATGATCTTCCATTTTGAATTGTCTCTAAATATCACACATCCTTTTTCTTTAGAAGTGAAGTCAATGAATTTAGTTTTGTCTTCTGTCACGTATCTTGAGTATCCGTTGTCTAAAAATCATTTATTTTTACCTGTAGAATACTTCATGCATACCTACAAAAGCAATTAAAAACAATTTCCGGTACCCAAGTTCTTTGGGTCCTTTATTTATTAGTATTAGAAGAAACAAGATATTTAGGTACCCATATGGCCCTAATAGTCATTGTATGTTTTCTTCTAATAGGACAAGCAAGATAATTATGACCATTTCTATTACAAAAATTGCAAATAGCATGTGACATATATGAAGAACTTGAGTGATTATAATAGTATCTTTTTTTAACAAAATTATTTTTATGAAAAGAATTTTGAATATTGGACTTTGATGTAGAAGGATTATCAAAGAAGTTTTTATAAGGTTTGTATTTTTGTTTTGGCATATATCCCAAGCCTGCCTTATCAAAAACACATCTTTGACTACCAAGAATTTTTTCAAAATTTCTTTTTCCATTCGTAAAGTTTTCAATAATATTTTCTAAATCAGTTTTCTTTTTCTTCAACTCAAAATTTTCATCTTTCAAAACAATATTTTCTTTTCTTAAAATATCAATTTCGTTTGTTAAAGAAGAATTTTTCTTTTTCAAAACAGTATACTTGATACCCAATTTTTCAAATTCCTCATATACCTCTTCTAAAACATTTTGCAATTCTTCATATGAAGGATTTTCAATATTATCAAGATTTGTTACCTCAATGTCATCTTTAGCCATAAGACAAAGATTTGCTGATTCTCCATTGCTTGCTTCACTATCTGAGCTACTTGAATCATCATCCCACGTAGCTTTCATTGCCTTTTTGCCTTTGTTTCGATCTTTCTTTAGCAGAGGACAATCTGGCTTGATATGACCAGGTTTATTGCATTTATAACAAATTAAAGTGTCATTTTTACCTGAATCTTTCTTGGAAAACTTATTGAAGGATTTCCTTGGAGGAGTTTTATTTTTCTTTAAGAACCTCTGAATTCTTCTTGTTATCATCGCAACTTCTTCATCTTTGTCGTCATTTTCCTCATCTTCATCACTTTCACTTTCATGTGGAACAGCTTTAAGTGCCAAGCTCTTCTTTGACTTTCCTTCTTCTTCTCCTCTTTTCAATGTGTACTCATGGGTGATAAGTGACCCGATGAGTTCATTCACTTCGAGCTTCTTGAGGTCTCTAGCTTCAAGAATCGCCGTCACTTTTGATTCCCAACGTTTTGGTAGAGAGTTGAGAATTTTTCTTACTATCTCCACTTTGGAATAAACTTTGCCAAGAGCTATCAAGCTATTTATGATGTTAGTAAAACGAGTGTACATACTAGAAATAGATTCATCATCATTCATCTTAAACATTTCATATTCATGAGTAAGAATATAAATTTTTGATTCCTTGACTTGAGAAGTTCCTTCATAAGTAACTTCCAAGTTATCCCAAATTTCCTTTGCTGTAGCACAAGTCATTACTCTATTAAATTCATTACCATTGAGAGCATTATATAATAAATTCATAGCAGTTAAATTCAAAGTATAAAGTCTATCGTCTTCACGATTAAACTCTTCTTCTTCCTTTTTGACCTTTACTCCATCAACTACTTTTGTTGGAATATAAGGTCCATTTACAATACATTTCCAGATTTCTCGACCTTGAGCCTGAAGAAATATTCTCATTCTAACTTTCCAGAATGAGTAATTGTCTCCACAAAAGAGTGGAGGCCGACTGCTAGATTGACCTTCACCAAATGAAGCTGCAATGTTAGCCATAAGATCTTAACTCAAAAGATAGTTAATCTTATAATAGAGCTCTTGCTCTGATACCACTTGTTGCCCAGATGACTAACACAAGAGGGGGGTGAATTGGGTTATATTAAAAAATTAATACTTATAAACTAAATATACAATATAAAATATAACCAAAATATAAAACAGTAGGAAATATAAAGAGTAGGGTAAGAGAAAGCAAACTCAGTATTTTTACGAGGTTCAGCCCCACTGCCTACGTCCTCGCCTCAAGCTACCCCTTGAGGATTCCCAAATCCACTATTCAATCTCCTTTAGGTGGAGATAGAAACCTATTACACCTTTGAGCAGCACCGCTCCAAAGAATCCGTGTAGAACACCCTCTACACTTCCAATCACCTCACACTTGGTGATTCAACTATTCCCTGTGTAGAACACCTTCTACACACACAAGGGTTATACGCACCCTCTTACTTCCAATCACCTCACACTTGGTGATTTAACTATTCCCCGTGTAGAACACCTTCTACACACACAAGGGTTATACACACCCTCTTACTGATACAAGAATTGATAGTGGGTAGGCTATCAGAAAACACTCCTCAATGAGTGAAAGAAGAACAATACAGCACAAACTATATCTCTCTCAACAAGAACAAGAATTAAGGCTCAAAACTTTAGAAAAGAGAGAATGAGAGCTTTGAAAGAATGATGCAAAATTTAGCAATAGATGTGTAAGCTCTTGTTGTGATTTTTGCAAAACTCAAGTGAGCTATTTATAGGTAAATGAGTCTTCAATTTCAAATTTGAAAAGATTCCCATGTCAAATAAGAGCACTATTCACTTTTCAAAAAATTCAAATAAAAACATTTCCTTTTTGCATTTGTCAAAGACAACTCCATTCATTTTTCAAAGAAATCAAACCTAATCTTTTGCTTTTCATACAAGACAAAATGAGTATGATTTATTTTTCAAACCAAATCATCTTCTTTTTGCAAATGTCAAAAAAACACACAACCACCCTTTAAGATTTTCAAACAAATCATCTATCTTTTATATTTGTCAAAAAAACACACAACCACCCTTTAAGATTCTCAAACAAAATCATCTACCTTTTGCATTAGTCAAAAAAACACACCACCTCCCTTCAAGACTTTCAAACAAAATATGCACATGTCAAATATGATAATCAATCATCTTATAAAATCAAGTTTTTATAAAAAAAAATATAATTTTCGAAATTATTTTGTTTGATGGTGTTATGCACATGTGAAAAACATAATTTTCAAAACTAAGACATTTAAAAATGTCTTGCATATGTGGAAAAAGTAATTTGATGTTTTATGAGAAAAAAAAAGTAATTTGGAGCCTTAATCCAATTTCTAATTTTATCAAGAGATGTACAAAAATAATCTATGAGCTTCATTTGTAGACTTGATATCTTTCTTGCTCATGCTTGATTTCTTGATGTGTTTAGCTCCCTTCATGCATAGACAACTTGAGCTTGAGTTTTCAATATTATTTGTTATCATCAAAATTTATACGTAAATACGAGACTTGAAACCTTGGGTTCAACAAACATAGTAGGAGAAAGTACCAAGAATAGGATTGTATGGCGCCAATCCATCCTCTCATGAAGTTTCTCATTCAAAGAAATAAAAGGCCTCTCTATAATTTCTTGAATTTTTTTAAAAGATCATGCTTTAAAGTTAATAGATCAAGATACCAAGATAGCAACCAGCACAAGGATGATGCGTAAATATTTATTTACAAATGTAGAAGTGGTGTTAGCAGATTAGTTTATCAACAGCAAAAAAATATATTGCAGCAATTTAACTAAATTTCCTCCTTTAACATTTTTCACAAAAAGAACTACGCAAAGTCCAAAGGCATGCAGCCTATTCCAAACATCTAACATCCTCCAACCAAAACTACATCATGGTTTCAAATTTCAATTCTAAAACTCGAAACTGTTAAATGGCGCAAAACATATCTCATATCTATGACCCACTCAGAATGACTTATTGGCCTAATCAAATTTATAGTTTTACCATATATATGTGTGTCAGAATATAATTTTTTTAAGTGATATGCAACAAGTAAAAGAAAATTTATATAGCATATATGTTAAAGAAAAGCTTTCCAAAACATGTCAAACCACAAACTATTACAATATTAGTCGACACATCCTCAGGGTAGCAGTTTACCTCTTCAATTGTAAAGTAAAGTAGGGCAACAACATAATGTCAATGATGCTGTTGATCCCTGCCTTGCAGCCAATGATGCTGCCAGGGTTACACAGAATGTCACAGCTATAACCCTCACCAACAACATACATCCTGAATTCAAGAAAACAAAAAGTGCACTCTGATCATATTGTATTTGATTATAACTTGCACAGATGTGTGCTTTTAAAGGATAAGGTAGTGAGGTAAGTTGTAGGTTTTGTAAACCGCCCAATACAATTTTGTATTTTTGTAAAAATATTGTGAAACATAGTGCCAGATCCAAGAATGAATTCTTATAATACTTCTCTGCTCGAAGAAAGCAACATTGAATACAACAACATGCATTTATATACATACGTTTTACAATTCTAGAGTTAATGCAAGCAAAATGGTAGCTGGTTCTTTCATCATCTATTGACAAGTTCATTTAATCAAGTTTCTGGCTATAACAATTTTGTTAACTCTCCATATAACATAAAACTTATTTCCTCAAGTCCTAAATTCAAAGAATAAAAAGTACATGCAACACTGACATTCAAGTTTGTAGAAAAATAATAGTAATTTGGTGATTACTATGATAAGAAAGGCATGGATTCTTTTCCAAGTCGTTTGTGCTAAGAAAACTGCCAAATTGAAGATCGTTTATATTTGGAGGTAAAAGATCAATTTCTTTCAATAATCGCTAACAAGAGAATCAGAGAGATTAGATACCTATAAAGATCAGATGCCAAATGACAAATACTGTGAGAGAACTAAAATATTAACACATCCTAGCCTAGAGTCCGAAGCAAGATGATGGAAATAATTAGCACAAATGTGATACTTACTGCAAAATTACATGAGCAAGGGCTGCTCCACTAACTCTCATACGAAACCAATTGACGGCAGCGAGAGAGCGACTTGCTTTCACAGACAAAGCATTCAAATGGTTTTAGAAAGACAATCAAGAAATTAAACAAATCCCAAACAATGTCAAAGATCTAAACAATGAAACAGAGGAAACGAAATTTACACAAGTTTTAACAGAGCCAGAGAACAAAAACCTTAGATTAGAACAAATCCATGTTTCCGTGAACTGAGAGGGAATGTAAATGCGAGAAGGCAAGAAAGCGAGAGGAACGTAGACTTCACCGTGAGAAATGTAGATGCGATTAATTAAACCGAGAGAGTTGAGTGAGATAATGAATGAGGTAGATGGAAATCAAGAAGACGAGAAAGCGAAAAGACAAATCACTTAACTGAGTTAACTGAGATGTAACGGAAGTTTAACATAAAATGATAGATTTGGTAATTCCGTTTTATAGCCACATTATATATATAGAAGATATTTCAAAATAATAGTCAATATATAAATAAATTATATAGATAAATATATATAATTAATTTAGTCTAAATTAAAGTTAAAATATAATAAATTTAAAAAAAAAAAATCACATGGGGCCGAAATCCAGTATGACCGTACCGGCCAATTTTTCGACCGAAACTAGTTGTATCGGCCGGTACAAAATTAGTCTTTTATTGTATCGGCCGATCGGCTGATACGACAAATTTTAATCGTACCGATTAGTACGATACGGTATTCACAACTCTGGTTTAACCTCCACTTTTTTTGTGTCCTACACAACTAGAAGGTGTTGAAGGCATGAGAGAGAGTATGCAAGAAAGACAGAAGGAGAGAGAGAGTGAGGGGGGAGTAGAGAGAGAGGAAGATGGATTATTAGGTTGTGATTCTTTATTATGCAGGTTTTCTTATTATTTATGGATTCTATTACGTGGCAAATGGTTATTCGCTTTCCATAAACACCACTTATTAGTGTTATCTATCTAATTTTTTTTTTCTTTGGAGATACAACTTGAGTGTTACAAATTGACATCTTCAATATTGTTAATTGTAATTGAATACACATCATTAATCTCTATTTATAAAAAGAATTATATAAAATCTGATTGGCATTCCAAATAAAAAAATATGGATTGGGTTACACGTTTTAAAAATATATTCAAAACGTCCGAAAAGACCCCACGTGGCTTATGTCTTCATTTCTTCCGTTTCACGTTTGGTTAGACGATTTGGATTGGGTCAAGAAGGGGAGGGAATATTCGGTAATTCAGAAGTCAAGAATATTAATCAAGTAGGCGCCCGTGAAAATCATGTTAATTGCACGCTTTTGACCGCTTGAAAAGCATAATGCCTACCTCTCTAGTCTCCCCACAATTTATTTTACCTGAATTCGCATCAAGGGTAATGCTATAGCCTATTCTCATCGAGAAAATCATTCAAAACTTTAATCGACAAATATCTTTTAAATCTATTAAAATATTACAAAATTCATTAAAAAAAAAACATTTCTTTAACTATTAAATTAAAAAAATTATTCGGTAATTTTTTTTTGATACCCACTCCAAATGAAAGTAGCAATTTCCACTTGGTGTGCATGTGCAGATTTGGGTATTTTCATGTGGTGAACAATGATTATACTCATTTGGGAAATGTATGCGATTGGAGCGAGCGCTGCGCCTACAATTTACAGCCAAGGGAACAGATTTTTGCCAATGAAATTTTCACTTTTTTATTTTTATTTTTTATTTTAAACTTTTTAAAACATATTTAAAAAAACAAAAAATAGTAACAATATTCTAATATTTCATTCATTAATCATTAAGTTAAATAAATAAATATATAAACGGTCAGAACAAAAAGAAATGACATAAAATTAATTTTCATTTTAGGAAAATGATAGTATGTCCACTATTTTTGACATCTCGTATATTTTATTTATTTATTTTAATTTTTAATTTTTATTTAATAATTAAAGAAGTGATTATGAGTATATTGATATATTTTTTTTATATTTTTTAAAAGTAATTTAAACTAATAAAAACATTAAAACATTAAAATAGAAAGAAAAAAAAATTGTGCCTAGCGGTCGGGAGCGGTAGGCTAGCACTACCCTTTCATCCTATAAAACATAATAATTCAAAGTAATTCATTATTATTTATAAATTACTTTACTCTTATTATGAGATAATCTCATCTTACTATTAAATCCAGGCCTTAATTACACTTTGGGTTCAATCTTCAACTACTTCCCCCGCTACCTTTCATTCTGGAAGATGGGTGGACCTTTTATCCGCTGAGTAATGGAGAATACTTTTTTGGTGGTCAATCCCATCTCAATTTAATTTAATTTATCTTAATTCAAAATAATGATATTCATAATTTTTTTCAATTTAATACTTCTTTACCTACAATTTTTTATTTTATTTTTCATAAAAATAATGATATCCTTACCAATTTTTTTACTCTTTTACTACTCATTTTTTTAAAAAAATTTATTTAATAATTAAAAAAATGATTATTAATAAAATTGTATATTTTAAAATTCTTTCTTCATAATTAAAAATGTTAAAAAAATATTTAAAAGAAAATAATTATAATAAAAGAAAAGACTGATAATAATTGTGATCTCTTTCTAATTGGGAGAGTTTTGAGTGCGTTTCAGTCTTTTGGCCATAACTTTGGTTACAGGTATCAGAATCGCGTATAAGATCCCAATTCAGAAAACTCTTTTCGACGCGCACGCTGTCCACATTGAGCATGACTCTATGTGCCTTTTTTTCGACCTCAAATTCTGCTGTTTTCCCTTCCCAAATATTATTTTTAGTTATTTTTTGCTATTTTTAATAATATTTCGTATGTTTGTTAGCATGTTATTTTTAATCCGATTTGTTCCGAATTTTTCGCAGATTACTTATTTGATTTTGAATTTCAATTTTATGTTATTTTTGGGATTTTTCCATTTTTTGTAAAATTCGTTTACAGACGAATTTTAGCTATACAGTTCGACTTGTGGACTGATTTTCGACAATTTTTGATTTGATAATATTCAATTTTTTTCTCAGAGTTGTATTTTCTGTATTTTGGGCGAATTTCTTGTATTCTTCTTTTTGAATTCATCTGTTAAAACTAGCCTATAGAATAATCGCTATTCTGTCTGGCGTTATCTTGTATTCGGGTCATTCAACTTAATTCTTGGCCTTTTAACATCTGGCCCATTAATTACCCTTTAATCCACAAGTCGGCCCAACATCTTCCAATTATATTTTTTTAAAAATATAAATGGCCATAAAACAAAAATAAGACATATGCCTCTCTAACCTCTCTCATACCACGAGGCCGAATTACCCTTCATGCACTACTAAAAAAGAACATGATAGGCAATGTCATTTGGATCAGTTGGCAATATCTTAATTTACACTAAAGAAAATTCTATATACAAATTCCATTTTGGAGATTGCGTATGCAGAATTCACTTAAATAAAATAAATTATTTTGAAAATGGGGCAATTTAGTTTATTTACAAGTAGAAATAAAAATAGTTTAATCAATTTAGTGATAGGATTGCCAATAAGTCCTAACAAGAGGACTGAACGTAATAGATCTTAAAAATAAAACTTCTATATGTAATTACTTTCTAATACTCTTTTATATACTCTATTAATATAATTGACTGCATCATTTTTATAATATAAAATAACTCTTTAGCAACTTACACAATAAAATGGGTAAAAAATATATAAAAATAACTGAATGTAGCGTAACTGAAATAATACGTACCCTATTCTAAATATTTTCCATCAACATTCAAAAGCTTGGATCAGTAAGAATTGTCAAAATAATATAGATGGAGATTACTATCCTGCTAGTTCTATTTTATAAGATTTGATGTAGCTATCAGAGATTATGGTTTTATCATGGTCTCCATTTGTTGGACTGAACATGGAGAAATAGTCTTCGCAAAAAGAGATCTTGTCAACAATACAAGTCAGAGTCTTCGAAAAGCATAAGCAACGAAACTGGTCATAGAGGAAGCTAAAAGTAGAAGCCTGAAATGCAACATCATAAAAGGAGATTCAAATATAACTATTCAAGCCATTATAAATGACTTCAGTGTATGATTGAAAATGAGTCCTGTTATTAATGTCATTAAAGATCATATTTTTTCCTTCTCTAAATGAAAAGTTAGGAAAATATATCGATCTCTAAATTGATGCGCGCATAATTTTCCTCACTGAACAGCAACAACGCAAACCTTTAAAAATATTTTCACCATCAAAATCCTTCCTTCAATGTTGAAATTTTACGGTAGAAAGGATCCACCTTTGTAATTTATGCTTTGTATCAGACTTTGTATCCTTTTATGTAATATATTCATATTTTCTTGCGAAAAAAAAAAACTGAAATAATACGTACTCTCGAGATATATAATACCTTTCTAAACATATTTGACTATGCCCATTCTCTCTATCGAATTCTATCGGCCTTGGATCATTTGTTTGGTTTTGGACCACCACTCATATTTCGTTGAATGGGTTGGACATTAGTCTCGTACCGGGCTTTATGTCCAATCCTTTGGCGCTCACATCAGATACCAGATTTAACCCGAACCGAGTCCATAACCTACCGAGACCGTACCCACATCACATGACGTTGCCAGCTCTAACTCCACCTCCATCAATGCCTTCACCGTGCTTTCCTGGTAATTCCTCTCTGTTTCACGTCCACTCTCGTTCCATCAACAAGCCGTACCAATCATTTGTTCTCACTTCCGCAATACAGAGATAGTGTGTTTCCCTAATTTCCCAACACTCTTTTCCCCCCCGATCACGATAAAACAGACGCTATACTGCCGCTCTCTCGGAGCGGTGTGTACACGTTTTTCTGCTTCTTTCTGAAGCCTCTCCAATCCAATTGGAGTCACTCTTAGTTTTCGTCGCAGAAATTGCTAGCGATTGTGGCTCAGAATGAATTCCAGTGAGCTTAATTCAGGTTTGTGATTGCCCCCATCATGTGGCGTTCCTTCTGGAGATCAAGGGATCGGTTCTCCTTAGACGAACTCAGGTCTGATTAGCCTCTCGATTATTCTTTACTCTATTTAAATTTGTCGAATTCTCGTGTTTCTGTCGCTTATTTTATCTGTAAGCTTAAAGTAATTACAAATTAGGGTAGTTATGTGCTAGAAGGGTTGTTACGTTTTTGGACCGATCGTATTGAGTGTACTGCGACTGCCGACTGGTAATTCCAGTTTTAGACTTTTGGAGTCAATTGGTGTTGAAAACTTTAGGAAAAGACCAAAAAGTCAATTTATTTATTTTTTATTTTTATTTTTTTTACCTTCCCTTTAGAATACTGATTAATAATAGACCAAAGCCATTTTTTGGTTTTGGAAGTGTGGTGGGATTATATATTTTTTTAAATGATATGTGTAATTGTCATAGACGCTAACCTCCCTTTGGTTTCTGTGAAATTATGGGAAAGAGAGAACTTCAAACTTGTAGTTTAGCACTGCCTAGGAGTGAAGTAGTGTAAACAAGTATCTATGTGTATATTTTCTTAATCGTTTGAGCCTGTTGACGTGTCAACAGAAAGTCAGGGACCTTGAGTTTTCAATTCTAGCATTTGCAAGTTGCACTTTAGCTGAGTGACTAGGGTGTTAGGGGCGATGAGCTTTTAGATTTGGACATGGGTATTGGGGGTTAGTTAGTTTCTATGCCAAAGGGCTTCAAATTGCATCCCCCATCCTTGTAAAAGCAGGATGGAGGGAGAAGTTGTGGGGTTCAAGACCTATTGTTTCTGTGTAATTTATCTGTGAAAGAAAATGTATATTCTTGGTTGGAGCCTTGGAGGTGTTTCTATGCCAAAATTTAAACTTCAAAATTATGGCCATCCCGATTTTGTTAAGAAAAAAGAAAACATTTAAGGGGCGTTGGTAAGAAAAATAAAACATTTGAGGCTTAAATTGATGAAACAGTATTTATGTTAGCAGGCCAATCTATATTTTTCAGAAATGGAAAACATAAATAGATCATACTGAATGTGAACCAATGCTTTTGAACAAAGGACATGCATGACGTATAATGGTATACTGCGAATTTTGCCTTCACTAATATTGTACTATTCAATTTCTAATTGAGGCTTAAATGAAATGCCACCCTGAGAACGGTTATTGTGCTTTAGAAGTACTGCATCATATCTGGGCTGGTGGTATTACTGATGTTTTACCTATAAAAAAAATAAAAAAAAATCTGGGCTGGTGGTGTCTTAAAACTTCATTGAAAAATGTATACGTGATGATGCTAGTGAAAAAATCCCTTCATTTTTATTTTTCCGACTAATTGTTTGTTAAGTACAGGTATTTGACTGAGCAGCTTGCGAAAGTTCAAATTGTCAATGAAGTCAACAAGGTACTGATATTAATTTTCTGTAGCCCACTTTAGCTGAATACTGTTATTTCCTTTATGCACCAATATTACTACTGGTGTTTCTTCGTGAAGGACTTTGTTATTGAGGCTCTGAGATCAATAGCGGAGTTGATTACATATGGTGACCAGCATGACTCGTCATTTTTTGAGTGAGAATTCTCAATGCTTTGAGTTCCTTGATATACCTTTGTTTTGTTGTAACTAATTTTATGTGATGTTGGGTCTTGGCAGGTTTTTCATGGAGAAGCAAGTCATGGGGGAGTTTGTACGCGTACTAAAGATCAGCAGAACTGTGATTGTTTCACTTCAGCTGCTGCAGACAATTAGCATTATGATTCAGAACCTAAAAGGGGAACATGCTATATGTAAGTTGACTCTTTAGGAGTGAACCTAAGTTTGTAGGTACTTTCTCCAGTTAGTTACAAGCTATAGCAATTTTCGATGTATTTAATGATCTACCCTCTTGGAAATTTTGCAGATTATATTTTCAGTAATGAACACATGAACTACTTAATAACTTATTCATTTGACTTCCGCAATGAAGAGTTGTTGTCATACTATATATCCTTCTTGAGGTTTGTTTTTAGCTAATCTTTTTTTTTTTTTGATTATAATTGATGATTCTCCTTTATCAACACTGTTTATCTGCAACCATAATAACCTGAGCTTATATTATTGACTGTTGTATTTCAATTGCCTGTATTGTCATTTCTGAAGAGCAATAAGTGGAAAGTTGAACAAGAACACGATCTCTCTGCTTGTGAAGACTCAGAATGTAAGCTTTCTGCTCTTTTATGTATGCTCGATTTATTTGATATTCTTTTACTGGTTGATAACCTTGATTTAATAACCATTAATTATCCTGTTCTCTGTTTACTTTGTTATTTGAATAATTCTTTTCTCTCTCATGTGTCTAGGATGAAGTTGTTTCGTTTCCATTGTATGATGAGGCAATACGATATGCTTTTCATGAGGAGAACATGATCCGCACTGCAGTACGTGCACTGACACTTAATGTTTATCATGGTGAGTTTCTATTCTTCTCTCGCTTTTTATGTTCTCGTCTTATTTTCTTTTTGCCCTCTATGCAATTACATATATGGAAAAAAAAGTAATAGGGTTGTTCTCATTCTTCAGTTGGCGATGATGGTGTAAATAGATATGTGACCAGTGTCATTCATGCGGATTATTTTTCAAAGTTGGTCACATTTTTCCATAAGCAGTGCGTCACTCTAAATGGATTGGTCTCTGGTGCTGTGAAGTAAGAATCAGAATAATGTTTTGAATTTATAACAATGAGCACTATATGTTTCCTTGCCCTAAAAGTATCTCTGGTTACTGAGACAGAAACCCAGGGCACGACTCAACGTCTACAATTCTTGCTGCTGTAGATGACATTGAGGACAATCTCTACTATTTTAGTGACGTTATTTCTGCTGGGATTCCTGATGTTGGAAGGTTAATAACAGACAACATTTTGCAGCTATTGATATTTCCGTTGCTGCTTCCTTCTCTAAGGATAGAAGCTGTTGATGTATGTAATTTATTCTTTTCCATTTAATCTTTTGTTTTATACTCTGAGAGGAAGGGAGCAACTCTTTAGTTCTTTCTGTCACTTGTCCTTTTTATCGAACCTTTCTTCAATGCACTTTGTTTCTGATTAATGTTGGTGGATTATAAATCCAGGAACTACAAATTGGTGCTGTGATTTCTCTATATTTAATTTGCTGCATTTTGCACATTGTCAAGATCAAAGATTTAGCAAATACCATTGCTGCTGCTCTTTTCTTTCCAGTGGAGGCCTTCAAACACAACTCTGAATCTAAACTTAATGGATACATGCCTGGTCCTGGCTTTGTACATGAAAGTCAACCTCCAGGAGATGAAAATCTAAATGGGGTTGATACCATGCACTTAACAGTTGATGTGGCAAACTTGTCTAGCTCTTCACATATTCATGCAGCAGTTATTGCTCAAAATGGGTGTATTGGTTCCCATTTGTGTTTGAGGTAAGATACTGATAGCAATCACTTCACTGCTAACTTTAGATTTTGTTTATGGTGTTGTTATATGACGAGTTCGCATATTTTGCATGTTCTATGTTGGTTAGAAGTTGTCTTTTTAATAAGGCTATTTATCACCAAGACCCTCTCTAACAAATAAAAAAGCCGTCCCAACTATCAAAAGTTGCTCTTGCTTTGTTAAGGTGCCTTTGCAAAGCAGCACCCAGCTCGCCTTTCACTACATTACTTCTTTCTGCTTTCCCATTGTCTCTTAACTAGGTTTGATCTCATTTTCAAAAGGCAAGGACCCAATATAGCCTAGCCTTTATATACATTCTAGGATATTTGAACCAGTTCGAATATTCCTACTTGTAGCTAATTTAGTAAGATCCTGCATTAAAAATTCTGTCCTGATCACTTGTCCAATGAAAAGTCCCTCATTATAACTGACTGAACCTGACTTAGTTCTAGGGATATAAATATATAACATAATAAGAAATTCCAACGTTACTCCTATGAGTTATGTGCATTCAGCCATTGTTCAGAATTAAATTCCTTAACCGCTAGTGGGCTTGTCTCTATTATGGTCTATTACAGAGACTATCATCTCACTCAATGTTGTGTTCTCTTTCATCACCATAGTTGTCCTTTGTGTAGGGAGGCTTTGCTCTCTTGCCTCTCAAGTGGGGATGATGCACTGGTATTGGGTTGTTTGGGCGTGCTGTCTACCTTGTTGCAAACAAAAGGTTATGTTACTGAAATTTGGCTCCCTAAACCACTGTTTCTTATACTGTTTACTTATTGAGTATTTGCTTCTGTAGAACTGGACGAATCAATGCTAGATGCCCTTGGAATTCTTCCTCAACGCAAACAGCACAAGAAACTCCTACTGGTACATAAGTTGTAAAAATTTAAAACCTGTTATTGCTTGTGAAATTTAAGTAGCTTTTGGAATGTTCTATAATGCTTTAACAGGACTGTTTGGTACCTTTTTCTCTGTAAATTAGCAGATGTTATTGTGGTGTATATGCTGACAAACTGTACATCTGAATCTGAGATACTGCCTGGATTTTGTTCCTCTGCATGATCAGGGGTCCGCACATGCCATATATTATTATTATTATTTTATTATTTTTCCCTTTGTTGTGAACTATCTGTCATCTATTGCTTAATTACAAGTGATAACTGGTTGTGATTTTCACAAGACCTTTTATCAATTTAATGGTATCCTTTTCTTCTTTATAAGCTTCAGAAAAAGACTGCCATGTTCATTTTTGGATAATTGAAATATTGTGCTTTCTTTGTTTTATTCTGCCAGCAAGCTTTGGTTGGTGAGGGCTCAGGTGAAGAGCAACTTTTTTCTTCTGAAAGTAGATCAGAAAGAGATGGTATTGGCAGTGAGCTTGATGGATATCTCCAAAAGCTTAAGGTAATGATGCAATTTCTCTCACTCGCTCCCTCTTTGACTTGCCACATCGAGGAATGCTAATTTGTTGATGACAGAAAAGACCTAAGAAGAAAGGAAAGTAGCTTTTAAAGTATATGTTTCATACATGAATTGATGTCAGTAAGCAAAATTAGATTTCTTGCCAATATGGGTAAGGTTGAATTCAATGGATCCGTATCATACATTTTATGCTCTTTCATTTTCTTGGATGGACAATTTTGTGGGGAAAGTTTATGAACTTTCTGTTGCTCCACACCACCATCCCTTTTGCTGCTTGAGAAAGGTTTATATTTTCTCAGGAAATGAGAAATTTCTTTGTTGCTAGCCTGCATGTATGGTGTTCCAATCCAATTGGGGAAGTATACCTATTCAAGTTTACATAGGCTTGACTTGTGATGATGCTAGACAAAGTTCATGGTCAGATGGTGTCAATTGGAGATATCCGTAATATGCAAGAGTTGGGTGGAACTCTAGGTTGCAAGATTACGGCCCTATCTATGACATATTTGGGGCTTCCTCTAGAATCATCATCAAGGGCAACTGTGATTTGGGACACAGTTATTGAAAAAGTGGAGAGGAAGTGAGTAGGTGGAAAAAGATGTACTTATCCAAAGGGGTTCGGGTCACTTTAATCAAAAGTACCATCTCCAATTTACCAACATATTTCTTATCTCTTTTTTCTATACAGGCTAGTGTGGCTGGTTAGTTAGAGAAGCTGCAACGTGATTTCTTGTGGGGTGGCATGGGGGAGGAGTTTAAGTTTCATTTGGTCAAGTGGGAGACGGTTTGCAGTCTCACCGCAGATGGCAGTTTGGGAATCCAAAATATGAGGATGTTCAACCGTGCGTTACTTGGTAAAAGGTTGTGGAGATATCATCATGAACCTGAGGCTCTATTGAAAATAATGTCTGATCACAAATGTGGAGGTATGTGGGTTTTTTTTTTGGGAGAGAGGGGGGGGGGGGAAGCACAAATGAAGCCAACGAAACTTGTGGGGAAGGGGTGTGGACAAACATAAGAAGTGGGTGAGAGGTGTTCAAGCGGCACATGAGGTTGCATTTGGGCGCTAGTAATAGAATTAGATTCTGGAAGGATGTTTGGTGTGGAGATAAGGCACTTAATGTGATGTTACCCACTCTTTTTCAAATTGCAAGTGACAAGGATTACATTGTGGCAGAGGCGGTGAGTTTAAAAGGGGATGGGTCACTTGGAACATTAATTTCAACAGAGCAGTGCAAGATCGAGAATTGAATAGTTTTGTGGATTTCTAAAGCATCAACTATGTGCAAAAACCAAACTTCTAGAGTGCAGATAGCTTGTGGTGGACCCTAGCGAGGAGGGGGATTTTCTTCGTTCGATCTTTGTATAAGGTTTTGGCTCAAGCACCTATAACTCAGTTCCCTTGGAGGAATATTTGGCGCCATCAGGCACCCCCGAAGGTAGCCTTCTTCGTGTGGACAGTTACGCTAGGCAAGATTCTCACAACGGACAACTTGAAGAAAATAAGGATTATCATAGCAGACTGGTGTTGCATGTGTCGAAGTGGAGGTGAATAAGTGAATCATCTACTATTACACTACGAGACAACAAGGATGCTATGGAATGAGGTTTTTAGTAGATTGAATCTTGCATGGCCCATGCCTGAAACTGTGGTGGCAGCAATAGTGTGTTGGACATCTATCCGAAGCACGAGACAGATTAAAACTGTTTGGAAGTTGATTCTCATTTGTATTATGTGGTATCTTTGACAGGAGTGCAACGAGCGGACATTTGAAGATAGGGAAGATCACGGGAGGAGCTGATTGCTTTATTTTATAGGACATTATGTGCTTGGACCATTGTCGTGAATTTTAACGGCATGGATTTTCATGCTTTTCTTGTTTCTAATGTGCCAAGTTGAAAGGCATCGTACTCTCTTGGCATTTGCCCATTCTTTGATTATTAATACAATTTCTACTTATAAAAAAAAAGTTTTACCATTTCATAATTAATAATATAGAAGCTCATTTTTTTTTCCTGTTGTTGTGCAAGTTTTTAGCTTGTTTCAAGTGTCCTAGTTGCTTACTTGTAGTTTGCCTGATATGCTCTTTTTTTTTTTAATAGGAGCAGTATGGAGTGTTGTATTCTTCTCTAGAAGTGGAAACAAGCTCTCGTTTACATAGATTTCAGGTACTTTCTATATGGCGTATTTCAATCTATTCCAGGTTTAGAGTTCTCTATTTTATGGGCAACTTTTAATTCAAGCTTGTGTTTTCAAGTTAGCATATTGGATATCTCAAAAAAAGTTATTACATATATGTTGGATATTTCACTTCCGATTGCTGGTGTATGAAGTGCCCAATGAAGTTGGTGCTTAAGCTAAAAAAGTTTTTGTGTTCCCTTGCACACATGCAGATCGCCATCTTTTTCCAAGGTTTTTTTCTTTCATGCCATTTATGGGAGTGATCTAAAGTGTTGCTTTTTACTTGATCTATTTCTCAGCTGCAGTTTTGGTTTCTAGATCTTTTAAAGTTAAAATTTCTTTGGCCTCTTAATTTATTGATGTAGAATTTTTTCAGTTTTTCAGTTTTTTTTCTTTTTTTCAAGAAGGAAGAATGTATTCTGGATTATCTCTAGTACGAGATGTACAATGCGTCATCAAGGTTTTCTGTTGTTTTTCTTTATTTTATTGTTCACTTTTCCCTCTTCATGACGTTGGCTAGAGTGTTGGGTTGGGCATTGAAAATTTTGAATGGGACTGGGATGAGGATTACTATTTTGTGCGCTGCTCTCGATTGGGGTGGGAATTGAGGGAGGCATTACACATGGAGCTGTGGAATGGGGGGCATCCCCCCCTCCCTCTCTTCTCCTTTTCACCTTGACCAAGGTGCACATTTAGGTAACATAATTTGCACCATGCAAGAGTGCACTTAACAACATAAAGTTAGCTCCTTTAATGATAGGAGACTGCTTGCTTCTGATCTTTATTGTATGGATGCATTTTCTTCAAGTTAGAGATTCCAAATTTCTATCAATTTGAAACTTAGTTATTATTTTATAAAAATGGGAATGCCAATTTTAGGTGCTCGATGCACTGGTCAACCTCTTTTGCCGTTCAAATATATCTGCAGAGACCTTGTGGGATGGTGGTTGGCTTTTGCGGCAGTTGCTCCCATACAGTGAGGCTGAATTTAATAGCCATCACCTTAATTTGTTGATGGTAAGTTAAAATGTCAGGTGATTCAATAGATTTTTAAAATCTCACAGCACCTTTCAATTTATTTATTGTTAAGTTATTTTTTATCGGTCAAAGTTTCATGGCTTTTTCCCGCTCCCATACTGATGGAAATATACAAATATGTGGTAAATTTTAGAGAAAAAGAAATTGGTCTAATGCAACTTGTCTCACAGAGTGCAGAGCTAGAGAGTGATGCTGTAGAATATATACAAAGCATTCTCAGGTAAAGGTTTTCCTTTTCCGACGATGGGAATAGGATTGTTGATGAGAGTGTTGATGAGGTCGTGGCGATGAAGGCTCCTACTCAGTGTTGTGGGTCTCTTATTGCTCCTCCTAGTCAGCTGGTGGAGATGGGGGAGGAGGGGAATTTAGCCTTCGGGGACTCTGGCAAGGCAATGGAACCTGGAGTTGGTGCCCTCCACTCAATGACCGAACCATTTCTACAGCTAGCCTTTTGTGAGCGAGAGGGGGTCTCTCTCACTCCTCTATGCACACTTCCTCCAAATCCTCTCATAGGGAAAAGACCCTTGGATTGGGTTTTTCAATAAGTGGAGGCTATGAAGAGTGTTATTGGGATTTCTTTTGTAGGTCACGAGAATCAATTTTAGAGCTCTTCTAATTGCTATGGAAGAAGGACGATGGAAGTCGACCTCTAAGAGAGAAAGAGAATTAAAAATGTTAACTTGTTCCATTAATTATGATGGGAAGGATGGTGGTGGGGATAGAGCAAAAGGGAGGGGGTCTGTGCTGTTTCCATGAAGCCAAATATCATTTCTTGGAATGTGCGGGGACTTAATGATCGTAACAAATGCTTTCGTATAAAATTACTCTTGCGAATGTGGAAGGTCGATGTCATATGTTTGCAGGAAACAAAATTGTGGGTCATTGATAGAAGAATCGTTTGGAGTTTATGGGGGTGTTCGTATGTGGGTAGTGAGATGGTCTTACTTGGCCCCTCCATGGGAGCCTCGGGGGGTGTATTAGTTATGTGGGATAAAAGAGTTGTTGAGGCGGTGGAAGAGTTCATTGGGGATTATTCAGTTGTTTCTCTCTTTAAAAGTGTTGCTAATGGGTGGGAGTGGGCCTTTGCAGGCATCTATGGGCCTAATGCACATAGGGAGAGGCGTGGGCTTTGGGAGGAATTGACGAGTGTTTCTTCTATATGGGAGGTGCCGTGGTGCATGGGGGGTGACTTCAACACCACCCATTTCCCTAGCGAGCGTTTGGGGATTTATCATAATTCTTTGGCTATGGAAGAATTTTTCGAGTTCATCTTTGATCTAGACCTCATGGATATTCCCCTCAATAGAAGCGAGTTCACTTGGTCGAATGGAAGGGTGTGGTCGAAACTTGATAGATTTCTAGTTTCTCCGTCGTGGGAAGCTAACTATCTAGCACTTTGTCAAAAGCGGTTGGCTCGAGTAACCTTAGATCACTATCCCATTTTACTAGATTGTGGGGGCATACACAGGGGTCGCCGATACTTTTAAGTTCAAGAACATGTGGCTCACAACGAATGGGTTCATAGATTTGGTACGGGCTTGGTGGGCATCGTATCAGGTCATTGGCACCCTTAAGTTTTATTCTTGGAAGTCTTTGGGCACATTGACAATCAGATCTGAAGAGTTTTATTCTTGCAGGTAAACTTAAGGTTTTGAAGCAAGATCTGAAGAAGTGAAACTTGGAAGTCTTTGGGCACATTGACAATCAGAAGTCGACTCTCTTAGAAGATCTGAAGAGAGTTAGAGAAGGATTGTTGTGACAAAGTTTTATTGAGAAAATGTATAGTTATGGCAAATTTGGAGAGGTTTCTATCGTCGGAAGAGATCTCTTGGCGTCAGAAATCTAAGGTCATTTGGTTGAAAGAAGGTGATAGATATACAAAATTCTTTCACAAAGTGGCAAATTCACATCGGCGTAGCAATGCTATTGAGGTACTTCAGTCAGGTGCTCAGGTGTTATCTTCCCCATCTGATATAGAAAATTACATTGTGCATTACTACGAGGAACTCCTCACTGAACCGTTTGATTGAAGGCCGAAGCTCGATAATTTGTCCTTTAAGGCAATCGAGCTGTATAGTGTAAGATCTTTGGAGAGACTTTTTGAAGAAGATGAGATTTTCAAGGTCATCTTAGCTATGGCCAAAGACAAAGCGCCGGGCCCGGATGGTTATTTGATAGGTTTCTTTTAGACTTGTTGGGACATTGTGAAAGGTGATGGTATGCAGGTCTTCAGGGAATTTCACTCTTTCCAAAAGTCTGAAAATTCTCTGAATTCAATCTTTATTGCCCTCATCCACAAGAAAATTGGAGCCTTGGCTATTGAAGAGTTTCGCCCTATAAGTTTGGTTAGTAGTGTCTACAAGATCATTGCCAAGACTATTGCAAACTGTCTTAGTCCTGTTTTGGAACAAATCATCTCCAAGTCGCAGAATGCCTTCATCCATGGTAAGCAAATTCTTGATTCGGTTTTGATTGCAAATGAGTGCTTGGATTGTAAATTGCGAGAAGGGGATGCAGGCATTCTTTGCAAACTTGATGTGGAAAAGGCTTATGATCATGTGAATTGGGAATTTCTTTTATACATACTTGAGAGGTGTGGATTTGGGGGTAGGTGGATCTCTTGGATGAGGCATTGTATATCTAATGTACGTTTCTCGATTTTAGTTAACGGCACACCTGCTGGTCTTCGAGAGCTCTCGGGGTTTGAGGCAAGGAGATTCCCTCTCTCCTTTATTATTCGTTATTGTCATGGAAGCTCTTAGCCGGATGGTGACGGCCATAGTTGGCGGCGGCTTCATTTCTGGATTTCAAGTGGGAAATGGCTCTGTTAACCTATCACATCTTCTATTTGCAGATGATACACTAATCTTTTGTGAAGCGGAAGCTAACCAAATCCAAAGCTTACGGGCATTGTTACTTTGCTTTGAAGCAGCGTCGGGGCTTAAGGTGAATCTTGGTAAGTCTGAGATGGTTCCAGTGGGTACAGTTCCTCATATCTCTAGATTAGCAAGCCTTCTGGATTGTTCAGCTTATTCCTTGCCAATGAGATATCTAGGACTTCCTCTGGGTGCAACTTTCAAGGCTAGAGTCATGTGGAATGGGGTAGTAAAAAAGATTGAAAGAAAGTTGGCGGGATGGAAAATGGTTTATTTATCGAAAGGGGGTCGCGTCACCCTTATCAAGAGCATCCTTACCAATCTTCCCACTTATTTTCTCTCTTTGTTTCCTTTGCTAGCAGGGGTGGTGTTAAGAATTGAGAAACTTTTCAGGGCCTTCTTATGGGGAGGCATGGGGGAAGAAAAGAAGTTCCATCTAGTTAATTGGAAGACAGCGTGTTCCCCAATTTTCTGTGGTGGTTTGGGGGTTTGTAGCTTAAGTATTTTTAACAAAACTTTGTTGGGCAAATGGTTATGGAGATATTATTTGGAGGAGGGATCGCTATGGAAGGAGACCATTGATGCTAGATATGGAGAGGCCTGGGGGGGTTGGTGTTCTTGGAGGTCAGGAGGGGTTATGGAGTGGGTTTATGGAAGTTTATTAAGAGGGGTTGACCAAGCTTTGTAAGTCACATCCAATATGTGTTTGGAGAGGGTAACAAAATAAGATTTTGGAAGGACGTTTGGTGTGGTGATGTGGCTTTGGATAGAGTATTTCCAACTTTATATCACATTGTAGCTAATAGGGAGGCTTCTGTCGCTGATATGCGTGTACGTTCTCATGGTTCTCATCAATGAAATATTCTCTTCATTAAGGATTTTCATGATTGGGAACTATCCATTGTTGCAGATTTGTTCCGAGTACTACATTCAATGGGGACTCCTATGACATCAGGTTATAGTTTGAAGTGGAAGTCCAATGATCAGTGGAAGTCCAATGATCACAAGAAGTGCACAGTCAAGGCATATTACAAAATCTTAGTCACACAAGAGCATGCCCCTTTCCCTTGGAAAAATATTTGGAAGTCTTGTGTACCCTCTAAGGTAGCTTTTTTTGTATGGACTGTTACGCTTGGGAAGATTTTGACCACGGACAATTTGAGGAAGATGGATTGTGTTATTAGATTGGTGTTACATGTGTAAAAAATATGAAGAATCAGGAATCATCTCTTACTACATTGTGAGGTTGGAAGGTCGTTGTGGGATGAGGTCTTTCGTAGGATGGATCTTGCTTGGGTGATGCCAGCAAAGGTGATGGACTTGTTGTGGTGTTGGAGGAATATTCATGGATGTTCTCAAGTGGTAACAATGTGGAAAATGGTGCCATTGTGTATTATGTGGTGTATTGGATAGAGTGGATCGATCGCTGCTTTGAGAACAAGGAGCGCACTTTGGTAGAGTTGTAGGATTTTTTCCTTCACACCCTATGGCTATGGTTTTCAGCTATTGTCTTACATGGGAACAATGTTCACAACTTTTTGTCCTTAATTTCCAGTTCTTAGAATGTATTTAGGTGTTTTTTTTGTATATTTTTGTGTACTTGGGCTATGCCCATTTCATTCACATCAATAATACTTGCTTCTTATAAAAAAAAGAAGAAGATATTTTTACGGAGAAATGGAGAGTTGTGGGGTGAAGACAATAGGAAAAGTTATGCTAGGAGCTGTAAGTTATAAAATAACATTGCATAGAAACTTAACATTAAAAATTTGTGGTGTTTGTTTATCAAAAAATAAAATAAAATAAGGTTGTGTTTTTCAACTGTCATCACATCCATGGATCATTTTTTTTTTGAATAAGGATCCATGAACAATTGTACCGTCCCTATACTTTTTACATCATCTATTGCAATCATCTATTCTGTTATCAAAATTTTCATTTATTATCCTCCTCACACAGGGTTCATACAAGAACTGTTTAAGTGCTCTTCAACAAGAAATTAGAGGACTCTGGCCTGATTTACTTATTACAGTCCTTTGTGATGAGTGGAAGAAGTGCAAAAGAGGTATTGATGTTAGTATTTGATTTTATGGCTGTTATTTGGCATGTTAAAATGTTTGTATGATGCAATTGCACAATAAAATTTTCTACATGTAGCAATTGAAGCCTCGTCTCCTCAGAAAGAGGCCAAGTGCATTCTCTTGCCATCACAGAAGTCCTATTATGACGGTATTGTTAATTGGTCAATTTAAGTTTCAAAATAAACTCTTGTTTGTTCATTGGATTTGGTCTTTTTTTTCTTTCAATTGATGTAACTGTTGTACATACAGATGTTGTTTCATCTGAATCATCGTTTGCTGCTGGTGAAAGAATGTGCGAGTTGGTGAAGGTTTGTATATGTACTTTTTAATATCAATCTCTTCTTATCATGTTTGAGAAGTTTCAGATAGAGTTAGTAAAACATTTTCACTGACGTGTAAATCCTTGGGAAAAAATAGGAAGCATGTGTCGTACTTCAAACCAAAAAGGAAACAAAATAACAATTTTACACGTCATGCATTTATCTCTACCAGCACTTTATGGTGATTACTTATCAATTGTTTCTGTTGTTTTTATCTTTCAAATTTAGGTGTTTGTACTTCTGCATCAACTTCAAATATTCTCCCTTGGTAGAGCTTTGCCCGACCAACCTCCTATATTTCCACCAGCCAATTTTCCTGAAACTTCACGTGCCAAAGCTGCTGGTGTTGATGCTTCAGGTCCAAAGCCCGGCACTGAACTAAGACTTGGTCAGTCTTCTAGCCTGAACTTTCTTATACCCCTATTAAATGATCTGGTATATCAGAACAGTGGATGGTGGGGTGGTATATCAAAGATTGTTGGGTTTCCTCAATTTATAAACTGGCAGGGCTTTGTAACAATTTAAGACATTGATATAAGTGAGAACCTTTTTTAAAGTGCTAACGAAGTAAAAGGTATCAATCTTATAGAACTCTTAACAAATGAGCAAATCTTTTTGTTTTGTTTTAGACAAGATTTTGACTGGAAGTTATGGAGCATTTTTTTGCTTAATCGATATTTATATTTTTATGAATATCTTTGTTTTACAATGATTCCATGAATTCATATGCAAAGGACAAGGCTCCACAATGGTGCCAGTCTCTATATTTTCTTAAATTAATGTTATTGAAGATTTCTTCTTTATACCATCCTCTTCAAATTGTAAAAAGATGGATCTTAAACCTGTCAATATTTTTAGAGAGACTAATTTTATCTTAAGAGTTACATGGTTCAAGTATTTTGTAGTTCAATCTTCTGGTCTCTGCCATTTGCAGCTGATGCTGTGCCATGTCGAATTGCATTTGAAAGGGGTAAAGAGCGTCATTTTTGCTTTGTAGCGATCTCTGTGGGAGCATCTGGGTGGCTTGTGCTTGCAGAAGAATTACCCCTGAAGCAGCATTTTGGAGTTGTTCGTGTTGCTGCACCTTTGGCTGGCTCCAATGTACGTATAGCTTTGATGCTTCCTTGCTCCTTTTCTTTTTTCATAGTGGCTGGGCTTCCGTGCTGATTTTCCTTATATAATTATGATTGCTTAGAAAATTTATGGCATTGATGCAACTTTTTCCTTGTGTAATTTATTTCTGTTCCTATTAGTACAGGCAACATGCCATGGTGTTGAACATTGGTACTTTGTTGATATATGCATGTTCAAGATGACATATGACTGTTAATGTTTAATCATGTTTTCTGCCTTCAGCCCAAAATTGATGATAAGCATTCAAGATGGTTACACTTGAGGATCCGACCGTCCACTTTACCTTTTCTGGATCCTGTCAAATCTGGTGCTTATGGAAAAGTGAAGGCGAAACCTTTGGTTGATGGGAGATGGACCCTTGCATTCAGGGACGAGGAATCTTGCAAGTCTGCCTTGTCTATGATTCTTGACGAGACTAAGCAACAAAGTGATGAGGTGGAGAGAAGACTAAAACCTTTATTTGACCTTGAAAAATCTGTGGAATCTTCGAAGCTTTCTGTTAGTCATCCTCAGGCTTCTTCTTCAGGTGAAACACCGTTGAATTCATGTTAAATCCCAACTACTTTGCTCATTTCCATTTGTAGTTTGCTTTACTCATGAGTCATGGGGTGGTAATATATTATATCTAGTCACCCTTGTATATAGGTTCAGGCAACCTTAGAAATACCCAAAAATGTAGATTAGAACCAAAATTTAGTTCCATTCTTTGTATACTAGGTTCCCTTGCCCTGGTTTGTATGTTTTCAGCCTTTTGTGCTCTCATTCTTTGGCAGTTCTAACCCTAGGCCTTTTTTTGAAAAAAAAGAAAAAGAAAAAGAAAATTCTTTCTTTCCTTTATTTGTAAGCTGTGTAAAAACGTTGTATATTTGAGGCGATCCCATAGTGCAAGCTTTTTTCTTGATCTCTGCAATGACAGCGTAGGCCGGGTTTGGATAGAGAGATGATATGACCTTATTTTATATGAAAGTTGAATAAAATATATATTTTAATATTATTATTATTTAAAAATTTAAAAAAATTGAATTATTTAATATATTTTGTAAGAAAATTTGAAAAAGTTATAATGAAGAGATTAGATAAGATAAAACTGTTTCTATATCGAGACTAGGCCTTGCTTCCCAATCTTTCCTTCAAAATTTCTTCCTTGGTTTTTGGGTTCCTTTCCCAACTTAAGGACTCATGTTTTTTTACATGATTTTTTTAATATCTTAAAACATTTTATAAAAATACAAAAAAATTACAATATTATTTAAAAATACTTAAAAATTATGTGAAAAAAAAAACTAAAAACTAAAAAGTAAAATAAAAAGCGGGATCCCTAGTAGGGATAAATAACATTACCCTTTCTTGTTTGGTTGCAAATATCTAATTGAATTCCGAATTTTTCAGATTTTTAAAATTTTTTACTTGTAAATTAGTGTATATTAATTAATTTTATTCTAAAATGGAGATTCTTCTATTTATTTTTTACTTGGACTGTAAAAAAGTTTAGTTTTTTGGATTGCATATAGTATTGTCCAGTACTATTTTCATCTGATATTTTTAATACCAATAAGATTGGATTTTTTACGTGCACGTATATTTTGAAAAAACAAAATCATACCTGATTCTTGGAAACCAAAAAAAAAAAAAAAAAAAAAAAGTTAACACGAACTGAGTGAATTTCCATAAAAAGGGATTTGTAGAGTTCATATCCCCGAAGATCTGAATCTGGGGAGCAAATCGGATCCATGGAAGAAAATGTCTCGATAGAATGCTATAAATTAGCAGAAGAATCGATCTCTTTCGTGAAAATCATTTTTGGAATTTATAGATATCTCCAAGGAGGATAAAATCCTTTTTTTATTTTTATTTTTAAAATGCAAAGATATTTGAATCTTAGAAAGCATACATAGATTACAGAAACAATGATTCTAATTGGCTATATTCCATTATTATTATTATATTTATTTTTTAATACAACTTTAATGCTCTTTTATTTTGTTGTAATTGTTGCCATCTTAAACAATATCCCTTAATTGGCTGTGACAAATTGTTAAAACTTAAACAAATGTTGCCCTTAATCTCATTTAAGAAGTATAATCGATGGCTCTTTTATACACTAATTGCAAGAAAAGCAAAGGATTTCATTTCAAATGACTACTGAAAATGAGTCTCTTAACACCAGAGAAAATGGTGCTCATCATGATGAAACCGCAAACCCGAAGAAATTCTTCTGCAGAGCTTTTGTGACCAATATTTGCACGCCTTTTAGTATGGTGGAAGGTAGATCAGCAAGAAAATGACTCACATTAATTTTTAATTTTTAATTTTTAATTTTCAAATGATAGAAAATTTGAGCCGATAATATATCAAAATATTTTATAAACGTTTAAGAATATTTAATTTTGTGCACTAAGATCAACCAATTAAATGGGCCATATATGGCCGAAAAAAAGGAATTTTACTTGGGCCATTTGAGTATCGATGTTGAAAATCCGATAAAATGATAACAATGTGAATCATTCCCCTATCATAGACCAAACTTTTCCTAATAAATTAGGACACTTGAGAGCTAACACACAAACATGGAAAATCATGATGATGTTCTATCATGGGAAGACAGACCCCACTTCCGCCGTTTGATTTAATTATTATCATTTGCTATTATTGACTCTTTTAGGTCAAAGTAATCATACTGAATTTTCTAAATAATATTTTTTAAAAAAAAATTGAACCAAAAAGGGTCATTGGCTTTAGTGGAGGACTAGGGGAGGGTGTGTTTTATTATCATGGAAGGCATATATGAATGATGTATTAATTATTGAGTCATACATCCTTGGCCTTCGATTGCAGTCAAAAGCGTTTGGATTGAGGGATAAACAATAATGGAGATAACATTGTTTAAGAAAAGGCTTTTTTAGAAACCTTTTATGTGGTGAGTGAGTTCCACCTCCTCCCTTTTACTAAAATCTTCCACTTGGCTCTATTGAATTTTCTTTATTTGTAGCTCATCATGATTTATTCACTATCTTCGGATACTTTGGCAAAGAACCCAACCGAAAAATTAAAAAAAAAAGTTATGAAGGGATTTGTTTATTGTTTGAAAAAGATCACTACCTATTTACAAAGTACCTATTTACAAAGCACAAAGAGTAGTTGATAAAATTCATAGACGTTCCTACGAAGAAACACTTATGGTACTAGAATTTATGCCTTATCGAACATGTTATCCACTTTTTAAATTAGTTTATTCTGAAATAGTAAATACTATTTACAATATGGGTTTAAACAAATCAAGTTTAATCATTAGTAAAATGGAAGTCAACAAGGGTATTCTTACTCTTTCACTTGACTATCAAATAATAATAATAATAATAATAATAATAATAATAATAATATTACTAGGAAGTTCCACATTGAGAAGTATATGGTGGAATGATCATCCGATGGATGATTACACGTACTATATATGTTGGAGGCCATGCTAGAGTACTTATGGATTCATTTGAGAATAATGAACAAAAGTAATTATAATTATACAATCACTATTTTCTTTTCCTTAAATATGGGATTTCAGGATTTGACTCTAAACGTTGGATGGATGTCTAGAATTCAAGATTAGGATTTCATAGAATTATTGACCAAATGTTAAGCCTATAATTGGAGAAATATAGACAAATAAAACGAGCCTCATACTATTTATTTAGTATTAAATAACAATAATGCTATATATAGTTGTGAAATGAGTGAATGGCTTGCAAATACTTTTAAAAAAGAGTGAGGTCTATTATTAAAAAATTAGTTTTTATTTTTATTTTTTATGTGAAGTCCGTATTTACTCATTTTTTCTCAAAGCAATTATGTAATATTTGTGCATTTTATAATTATAAATAACATTTCTCACGTATGAAAGATTCATATGAACAGTAATAAATATTGGATTATCCACTTTATATGCTTACTCTCTCATTTTAGGAATTTAAATTCCAAGATTCTTAGGAGAGTTAAATTAACACGAACGCTACCAATAAGAAAGTATTGAAAGTACATAAATTTTAGAAAACTTTTCTTTTTTACTTTCTAAAGAATAAATATAAGCGGTTTGTTTATATTTACCCGAGTAGAAATAATGAAATATGATTAATATAAGATACCATAAAAGTGGATGGAACCAAAAACACCTGATTATTAGATAATCATATATAATGGAATAATGGATCGCTAGGACCTTTCTTGATTGATGACATGATACTAAATATGAAAGTCGACATGTTATGATTACTGTTTTAGGCATGTCATCATCATCATCATAGATCATCTGTTACAAGTCATCTTACCAATTTGATATATATGTTAGCAATAATCAGAGCAATTATGCTTAGCTTCTTATAATCATGCTAGCTCTAGACCTAAGTTGTTAGGTTCTTACGAGTTTAAATTTGTTATATTATATATATAACCTATTTATCATTCATTTTTTTATATTTCGATCTCATCATTTCATGATATAATATTAGATAATAATAAATAATTTTTAAATATTTAATACCACATCATAAAATGATAAAATGATTATTAAAAATTAAAATAATGAGTAACATTACTTATATGGGAGAGGCTGGTTGGGCTTTAAAATGTAGAAAAACAGCCTTCCACTAATAGCTAAGACACATCAGACATTTCTCATAGCAAATAATAGACTCACTCACAGGAAATCTCCATGTAAAGCAGCCCATTTCATTAGAGAACAACGCTCGGCCAAGACACGAACTCCAGATCTCCTTCGTTCAGAACTAGTCCGACGATCGCCTAGGTATATTCCGATGCCGAGACATCATATTCCGAAGCCCACCTCCACGTCGATAGGTCTTATTCCGACGCTGACAGTTAAACGCCGTGTAATTTAAAAAATCTTCAAAAAATCATCTCATCCCTACAATCTTGTGATTTCTCACCAAAAATTGGTTGTACAAAACCTGAGAAGGAAGTGATGTAAGCAATTTCTCAAAAATATGTTGTTGATTTGTGCATTCCGGTAGTTTGAATTAATTTGTTATTGCTTTATGCATTGTCCACCAAGAGAATATGAATTGAATTTAATAGAAAAAATAAAAATAAAATAAAGGAAGAACTATTGTTGAATTTTAGGAGGGAGGGAGAAGACATATTGTGAATTTATTTTTTTGTTTGAGTTTAAAGTTTGATTTTTCGTTAGGTATCTTAAGTTTGATTCAAAAAAAGTTCAGTTTAATTGAATTTGATGGGAATGGAGGCTTCGTCTTCAACCGTGGGGATGGGGGTTTCGATGGAGAAGACGAAGTGCAGTGCCAAGGTTATAGTCTTCAAACTTATGATTCAGAATTTCTGTTCATGAAATAATTTTAGCATGTGAGGAAGAGAAAACATGGGAATGAGGAAGAGGTTATGGTGGCGGCTTTATCGATCGATTTTTCACTCATTGTTCTTTATTTTTAATATTATTTAAGAATTTCAAAGAGAAAAAAAGCCAGAAAATGTAAAGGAAACATTAGATTTAGAAGAGGAAGGAGGAGAAGAATTGGAAGGCAAAGTGGATGTGGAAAGGATAGGGTGAATCGTGATAAAACATTGAGTAAGTTGAGATCCTTACGTAACAAGTAATTATTAAAAGGCTATTATTTGGGATTTAAAAGCTCGACTGTGTCCTATATATTCTCTACTCATATATATTTATATATATTATGCATAGATTGTTATAATTTCTGTTGCTATGTTTTTGGGCATTTTATGATAGGAGGAGGAAAAAGAGAGAATATTAATTAAACTAAACGAGAGAAATGGAAAATAAAATGGAAAAAAAAAAAAACACATCCTATTACGAAATGAGCAGTTACATAAGGATACCCTTGCCATTTTCCAATTGTGAAAGATTTTACACAGGGAAAAAAAAAAAAAAAAGAAACCCACCCACTTAATTAATTAGTCCATATAATTAGAAACTTGGATTTTCTTAGGCAGACATGAGCCCAAGAAACCATTCTCCAAAATCCCCCCTCCTTTACCATCCAATTCCAAACACAGCCTAAAAGACATGCCCTTCTTCCCGCCAAATTTGACCGTTTGCAAGCTCGTTTGAAAAATGTCTTTCAGCCATTTTTCAAACAAGCTGTTGGGGAAAGAAGCAGACCCAACTAACACCTCCTCTAACACCCTCTCTTCTACGCTAAAACTCCCCATGTTTTGTTTTCCACAAACCTCCTCGAATGACCCTTTGATCTTCGACATGAAAAGCTCTATCATTTCTCTATCCCGAGCGGGGCTTCGGTCGAAAACATAGCGATTCTCGATCAACTCAAGGAACCCATGTGGGCTTCGGGAATCGGTTGTGGTTTCACGAGTCAAATCGCTCGAGATGGGGCTATGCTCCTCTGGTTTATCCTCGCTTTCATCGTTCTCATCGGCGATAAGATTCAGATCAAGGGTATTGAAGCTTGATTGCCTTGAGAAGTCTTTCTTGCCGTTGCCGCCTTTCTCTCCCGCCGCCCCCGAAGTTGCATCTTCCTTTTCTTCAATTCTTGGACTCTTTGTTTTTGTTGAAAAATCCCACTTAGGTTTTCGCTTGAGATCGAACTTGGGTGTCCCCAAAACAGGTTTTGTTTCATCGATTTCCAAGTTCAGCTTGATGACAAAATCTTGAACATTCTTCTTATCTTCATAACTCGTGGAGCCACCTTTAGTCAATATGAATATTGCTCGGCCTACACTTCTCTCACTTTTACTCGATTCTCCGAATTTTCCTGCTTCGTATCTATCAGCTAGGAATTTCATGAATTGGGTATCGGCCAAATCAATGTCTTCCACCAAGACGACAAGCTGTCCGTGGTTTTTCAAGGCTTTCGTAAGGATGTCGGAAAATGGGGTCAATTCATTATCTCTTTTCTTCATGTCCATATGGAGTAGAAAATCAGCAGACCCAAAAATGGATTCTGCAATTGCTATTGCCAACCTTCTTTTTCCTATCGAATCCTCCCCCTGAATCAGTAACCAAGTCTCCTGCTTTGCCAGCTTGGAGTCGATCATGGCCTCTGCTATTGAAGGAATGGTTTCAGATTGCCATGGCACATTCTCTTGTAATAGCTTGCATGTATCAGCTCGTTGCATTGTTCTTTCACTTTTCTGCTCCACTAATTTTGCTGAATCAGAGAAAAGAGAATTTCCGAGAGCAAGGGTGATCTTTACTTCCTTCCCATCAGTGTCTTTTAGAGAATGCAAGCTCGGTTCTGCTGATTGGTGTTTCTGGGTTCCACCATTGAAGTTGAATTCAATGGTGCAGGACTGTTGTCTTCTGAATCTAGGCACGAGATTGGAACTTTGTGCGGATTTCAAAGCTGAATTGCCAAAGGAAATCGAATTCGAGTGAGGGAAGATGCTACTGTTCTGACTCGGCCACCAAGGGTAGGGTGAAGAAGTATAGCTCTTTCCAATTACACTTTGATTGTTATACAAAGCAGAAGTACTCATGTTGTTCCGAGAATGCCTGCCCTGGTGTTGACTCAGGCATAGCCTGTTCCACTTTCTCTTCAACTCAACCATTTCATCCTGGCCATAAAAACAAACAGATTATAACTACAAAGTTTTTGAAAATTCTATTTGCAGTCCTGACTCCTGAGTGGAAGACTGCATAGACAGACTCGTTGATATATGGGGATAAAAGGAAAAAAAAAACAATCATTGAAAAAAGGATACTATTATAATTTTTAAATAAAATTAAAAATAACTGTATGAACTTGCGTGACTAATCTACAAATATAAAAGACACCCAAATGTCATTTTTGTTGAAACAAAGAAAGCTTCAGGAAAGATCTCATGCATGAAATTAAAGAACACAAGCTAATGAGAAACCCGAAGATCTGTTACCTTTTGACGGGCTTCAGTTCCCTGAGGTTGCAGCCAAGGAGGCAAGAGCTTTTGCTGGCTAGTTTTGAACAAATCAACTTCTTTTTCATAACTGGTGGCACATTCTACACAGCAACTGAGTGTATCTTCTTGCTCCTCCTTGCAACTAAATGGCTTTGTTTCCAGCACTTGATATGGGTTCCGGGAGAATGTTATATTTGAATCAAGCACACTGCAAAGCGAGCATTTTAAATCAGTAAACATCCTAAATAAATTAAACAATATTCCGACAAGATTTGAGTTTACAAGCCAATTTCGTGTTAAATTAAATCCTCTAATTGTGAGCCTCATTAATTACAGGATTAATTGAAAGACAGATTCAACTATTCAAGCAGACTAAAAGGAGTGTGATACGTGAATATGAATGTGTGGGGCCCACTCCCATCTAAAATATAACACGTGCCTTCGTTTTAAAGGGCATTTGGTCATAATCTAAATTCTGGTAGCTTAAGTAATATTTCAATATACTGTTATTTTGGTACTGTGGTGGAGTTAGTTGAAACGTATGGATCATTACCAACTAAACCATGTTTAATTAGTTCTAAAACTAGATTAATCAAAGTTGATATATCATTTTGCTCTTAAAAAAAAAGCCACCTTCAATTCAGTACTTTTAAGTTTTTTTTCTTTTCTTTTTCACTGTTAATATCTGCTGGTTCAATTCTGTTAATATGATCCCGTGGCTACATGCCGACAAGACAAATAAAAACAGGACACTGTTTAATGCCTGTCTCACCAACTATACTTTTTTCTCAGTGCCTAATACCGACTAAAATCAGCCAAAAAGGTTCAAAACACAAAGCTTCAAGAAAGAGTATCACTGGCGGATTTTTGTGTCTCTACTGTAAAAGAACAAAGATCTTAAGATTCAATATTAGAGAGCAAGATTTAATCCAGATATATATATATATATATATGTATATATATATATTATAGAGCAAGATATTAACCTGGAACTGTGGAGGCTTAAACCAAGTCCACCCGAAGGAACAGAAACGGCTTGAAGAGTCCATAGAACCTCAAGTGGAGGTTGCCTTATTTGGCACCTCATGTATGTCTGATAACTCGCAGTCGCCATTAACCATACCTTTGTGTTGGAGTTGCCATATCCAGAGACTAACCTTCCTATTTCCTCCACAAGATGATCAACTGGGTTATAACCTGAGTACATTTGATCTCCAGTACTCGATAAATCTCCTTCTCTCAGCTCGTTAAAACTTGTCTCGACCGTCCATTTCAGGTCGCCAGTGTAAACAATGGCTCCACTCCCTCCTGATGTAAGAGAATCCACCTTCCTTTTCAGTTCTGAAAGGCTCATCTCCACGTCTTCCTTCTTCATGAATCGTAAAGAAACTGGTGCAAACTGAAATTTGATTAAATGGGTCGATTTCAGCTCTTCAGGAACCTCTCCTCTCTCCAGCCTTGACATGAACTCTGCAACAAGGCCTTCAGTTATCGGCACCGAGTCACCAACGATCACGGTGTTCTTTCTCTTATCCTTCCTCAGAAGGACCTCAAAAACCAGCTTGATATCTTCCTTCAATGAAGCTGAACCTGTATTGGGATTAATGGCTGGAAGCACTTTCTTTTGAGGGGAGAAGAGAACTGGGTTTTGCTCAGAAGAGTAAGTTAAGAAATGCGTCTGCCAAAAAGTGCTAGGGTTGATGATATCTCTCTGGGTTGTTTCAGTAGGAGAAGGTGAACAAGGTGAGGAAAAAACCCCACCCGAACTATTGTAACACTGAAACACAGAAGTGGCTGAAGAATCCTCGATGTTGTTCTTGACAGCAATGCTAGAGAATCCAGCCTCTCTCATAACCCTGCTGACACTGGGGTCATCTAAAATAGATATGATAAGCTGTTCCAACTCAACCTTTATGGTTAAAAGTGGCTGCTGTTGCTGTTGTTCGATGCAACCTCTTCTTTGATGTGCCTGAGCTCTTTTGAGTGCCGCGATCAGAGCATTTGAGAGAGAGGGCTGGCCATGTAGAAGAGGACCAGGCGTTGTTGGCTGCCTATTGAGAGCCACGTTGAAGCAAAGCTCAAGAGCTCTGCATTGGAGAGGATGTGATGTGTGATGAGGCTGAGATTTGAGGCAAGCCCTTCTCAAAAGACTAGCCCTTGAACTCAGCAAAGTGGCAGCCACATGAAGAGGAGTGACCTGAGCATGGCCCCTCCTCCTTGCCAAGCTGAGAGAGTGCTTCAAGACTGAAGCAGCCTCTGCTGTGAGGGTCTGCGGCGCTGCACAAGCTCCTGAGCGCATCACTTGACCAAAACCCACCCCCCACCACCCCCTTTTTATACCTCTTTCTTTTCTGAGAACGAAACTTCTTCTTCTTTCTTTTCTTATGGTTTTTTCCTCTTCCCTCAACACCACCCCCTTCCCCTCTTGTGCTTGAGGAAACAGAAACTACCCACCTGGGTTTTGAAGGCTTGAATGATATCACACTACCTCAAGAGGAAAATAGTCAGGTTTTTGAAAGAAGAGCCTTGAGAGTTTTGGGAGCTTAGTTGATCAGCTTTAGAAATACCAGACTGGAACGAACTACCTTCTTTATACATCTCATTGTCGTTTTTTTTTTCTTTAAAAAATTTTGCTTAAAGAAATCCTGTACTACAACTTTTTTTTGTCAACTTTTGTTACGATAATTAAACTAAAATTTTTACGATGTGATATTAATAAAAAATAAATGATATAACGTAATAATTAATTAATGAAATTTTGTTATTTAATTTGTCTGGTATATATATATATGATCTATATATTATATTATATTATATTATATATATCTTAATTATTGCCTGCAGTAATTATCGCCACATCATTAATTATTCGAATCGTTTTATTAATTTATTGAAGGGTTACTACTGATCTAATGTTTGATCATCACTTGATTAATTTTGTCGTGATCCCAATTAATTAAAATATAAAAAGGTTGCTTTTAATAATTATATTATATTTGTTGGGACTTGCAAAAAATAATATAAATAGAAAGAACTTTGATGGCATGATATGCACCCTATCACATAAATTTTTCTTACATTAATAATTAATGCTGATCAAAAGCTAAAAAGAAGATTTTGATGATCTATTAATGCCACACTTTTTTTTAATCAATCTGCTGCAATTAATTAAACAACATTATTAATATGCATGTACTGTTAAATCATAAAATATGCCAAAACCAAAACGATTTGATTCTTATATATATACTAAGTGTCTCCAGTCCTTTCCAATGTGTTATTCTAATGCAAATGGATTTCCATATAAAATAAAATAATAATAACATTATAAAATAAAATAATATTAATATTAATAAGCTCATGGGTCCACAAATAGGCCATAATTCAAAATATTTTCATTCAGACTGATCAGAGCGCGTCTTTCCTTTTTCCACGTCACCCTTTGAATGGACAGACAAGAGCAGCAGAATTTCAAAAAAAGTAAAGGGAAAAGGTGAAAGCCAGAGTGTGTATGTGAAAGGGAAAAATAAAATAAAAATGTCTTGATTTTCTTTGAAAATTTTCCTTCCCCATGTTTATCATTTGTGTAGAAAATTGGCTTGTTGCGAACTGCGAAGAGATAAAGGAATCTCTCTCTTCACGCCATTAATCCTCGTAGAGAGACAGAATTTTATTCGCGAAGTACCCAAAAAGCAACACTCTGTCTGCTATCCTACATAGCATTATTGGCACTTTTTCAGCTTCTCTCTCTCTCTCTCTCTCTCTCTGCAAACTGCAAAGAACTTTTGTCTTATAATCGCATCTCATTTCCAACGACCCACTTAATAACCTCTTTTTGTTACCAAATAAAGGAAGTAAAACAGACATGATCAACAGATTTAATGGACAAGGATTGCGTTCAAACATTATGGTTTCTGTAGGGCTTGTGTATCACGGTTTGTCATTTTTTGTAGACCAGAAAACATCGTTCTGCATGAGTTTAATAATGGACTTTCACCAAATTTTTTTTTTTTTAACACTTTCATCTGAACTTTTAACCACAAATTCTGATCCATGGACTACTCCAGTTGGCTTTGTTTTTTGTTTTCTTCTCGCCATTTAATCACCTTTGTAAAACATGTGAGTAAAGGCGTTTCAGGCATGCATCTCATGAAAATATGCGAGAATATATATGTAGATATACTAAGCTTATTCTTTCTGATATAGAAACGAAAGTTTAGCTATAGAAGCCTTTAAGATTAACCTTTTTCTTTCAGAATTGATCAGGGAGACCAATTCAGAAGACTGTTTACGTTCTTTGACTGTTTTATGTTCTATATATGGATCACTTTTTACCATGCATGCATGCATGGCATGCAGTAGACTCATGATGATCATAAACTAATATGTGATGTCCTCCTTCCAAACTAAGTGTGTGAGTATATATATATATATATATATATATGATCACTACTAGGCATGCATGCACGACCAAGTAGCATTGTCCTTTTAAGATTGCACCATAATTTTGACCTTCTGTAAACAGAAGTGGGACCTATGTAGTAGCACAAATTTGACCAAGCTGACTGTACTGTGCCTTATTAATCATGGGGATTTAATTTGTAATGCGAATGCCAATCAGTACTAGTTAAGCTTCATGACTTTTGAACTTGAATTCAACTTCGGAATGGGATCAAACACGAGCGGAAATTTTATTTTTCTGAAGCCACTGCTAAAGGGTGCTGATTATTGTCCTTGTCACTACAGTAAAATTATTTATTTGTGAATAGTTATTTTTAATAAAATGATTCTTTTCAATTAAAATGAATATATTTTCGTCATAAATAATTATTTTCGTGACAAATAATTAATCATAAATACTCTTTTTCTTGTATGTACGTGTAGAGTGATTTATTAATTAATTATGAAAAATTATATTTATAGTTTGCCGTGTCTTTGTTTTTTTTTTTTAAGTTGGTAAAATATCCAAGAGTACTCCCATAAAAAAAATTATTATAGTTTTAATAGTTTCCTCACATTTGTTCTTGTATATGACATTATCCATTAATTATAAACGTTTTAGGACTTTGCTAAACGTTAAATGGAGGAATTTTGCACAAGTCATAGTCAGAGATATCGTCCCATGCAAGTTAATAACAGCGCAAAGTAGATTAATAGTATCAAATTAATCAATTATATGATGACGCTTTAATTAGTGACTCTTTTTCATTTACACGATATATATTCTCATGATTGAAAGCTTCATAGTCTATTATTTACTGTGAAAAAGGATAAAAAAGCAAAACAGTATGTCGTAACATCATCATAATGTGATGAGGCGAGGGGGCATTTTAATTTGTTTGTTCTCTGAGCACCCTAGCTAGCTTATTTATATTTATATGCGAGTGGATCGAGCACTTCTTCTAATTGCTTAGACAATAATTAGCTGGTTCATTGTTGGGGACTGTGAAATTATGACCGATCTCAAAAGTTTAAACTGATAGTTAGGAAGAAGTAGATTTTATTGTAATATCTTAATACTTTTCGCTTGTGGATCAGATTTCTCTTCAATTAAGTTTAATAAGTGAAATATTTAATTAAATAGAATAAAGTGTAGAGTCTAAATTAGAATTCAGAACTTCTACTCTAATATCATATAAAATCACTATTTATCTCAAAATTTTAAATTGATAAAAGGATGTAAGTTTTATTATATTTTAACAGTGCCATAGATCAGTACACGCAACTCTAATTAAAGAGATCATGATCATGTTGGGTTTTTTCTTTTCTTTTAAAAGGAGAGGTGCCCAAATCATTGGAACATTATTTTTCAAAGTTTAAAAGTGATCATGGATCGAGCAAATTAAAGCTGAGAAAATAGGGTTTCTCTACTTAGAAGAAAAGTATCCCTTTATGAACTAATTGAGATCATTGTACGCAGATTCTTTTGTGAAAAATGAATCTGTCGTGATCTTTCGGAGTGAATGATTGAGTTTACATTTTGCCTAACAAATTTTCAACAAAGTGGGAAAAATTAAAATCACAAACTACATTATACGGAACAAGGAGGCCCACAAAGAAAAAGCCAATCACTAGCTAGGCCAGGAATATCGACCATGATGGACGTTTTACCCTTGATAGTAATTACCTCGTTAAACATGTTTTGCTTTGAAACTACAAATTGATCAAATGATCATAAATTCATTTAAATTAATTAATAGATCAAAGCTAATTTGTCCTTTACTAATATTGGTCTTCGATCGTGAGTATATATATATATATGTTTTCTTTTGACTATACAAAAGACTAATTATCATCGACCTAGCTATATATATATATAATATGTATACATACATATATATATATGGCTCTCGGTTGATAATAAATACCCGGACCTAATAATATTCACTATTTTTATAATGTTTTATTTCTTTAATATGTTATATATATTGGTGGCTATAACATGCACGAGTATAAAGTATAGTACTGTTAGAATATTATAGATACATAGATACGATCGATATATATATATATATGAAGATGTGAAGAGTAATGATTATGTCGGCCCCTATGGTATCAAATTAAGGATAAAGGCGTACCAAAAGATATAGATCTATCATCTATCAGATCGAGCATGTGTCAAAGATAAATATATTTGACCGTGATCAGATATTGAATAGGCGAAATTAATCATATTGTAGAGTAAGCTCTCTAATTAATAATTTGTGTGCACATAGACAGATCAGATAGGTTGAGATCATAGCTAGCTTGCTTGCAGGATTTATATTATAATATATACTTATATACTCCCAAGAAAAAATAATTTCCTTAATTCCAATAAAGCCCTTATATCTATCTATATATATATTTATAATGTTTAATTACGATCTTTCTAAATATATATATATAATATTTATGAATTACTAATATTTACACTACTCTTAATTAATTCTAGATCTCTGATATGTATATATATTATTAATTAAGGTTCGGTTAATAATATATATTCTAGTCAAATGAATGATCTCCCATGATTCCCGACTATTAATATATATATATATATATATAGCCTTGGCCGCCTGCTAGCCGGGGCTATCTCCGAATTAATATTAATTATGCTCATGCATTGATATTTATAATCAATTAACAGATAAATTCTAGAATCTATTCATGACTAAATATTATAGACTGAATTATAAATTATCCATCTTAATTTCCATGACACACAATATTAATTTGGTAAGACTAGAGTTTCCAATATTTTCCAAGTTTAATAACTTCATTAATTAACAGCGAACCATAATCATGATCATCAGAAATATATATACCCCCCACGAGAAACGATTCCTGATCATACTAGCTGTACTAGTCAAGAATCGCTTTTTTTGGATATAATTAATTAACCGGTTCAACTTGTCATGCGTAAATAATAATAATAATGATCAGGTTATTATTATTATTATTACTCAAACTGAAGCTTAATAGTGAAATTATGCGTAAATATGTGAATGTAATTTCATAATTTCTTTATTACTATTATTATTATTTTTTATTTTTGCATGGCATTGTCGATCGACTAATTATCGTGGGTTTGAACAAGCATACGACGTATGCGTTGGCCGTAGGGTTTTTCTCATGCATATAAGGGAGAAAAAGACAGCATTAACATAAAGAAGACATGATCATATGGTGTATGAAACCTATATTCCACGTAGAGAATTAGACGTCGACGGTTCATAAAATACTATAAAAAAAACAAATATATATAATCAATTATTTATAATTAAAATAATTATTTATAACGAATACAGACTATTTTAATTGCATGCAGTTAATTGATTATATATGTTTATTTTTTTATAATGAGAATGTAGAAAAATAAGTGCATATATGGATCGATATATATATACAAGGACAGAGATAATAGATTAATCGTGGCCGCTGGAAATGAAAACGGAATTCACACATCTTTCTGATGATAGAGTGGATAATTAATGATCTCAAGACACTTGATGTAAGCAATATTATCAAATGTTGTGAGCGAGATGGATGATGGTGATCAAAAGGTAAAACTCTAACCTTTTCGAGGAAAGGGAGAGGAGAACGCGAAGAAAAGAAAATAAGAGCATTTATAATAGATTTATTAATTTTTTTTTAAAAAAATAATAAATTTATATGTATATTAAAAAATTTTAGTCATATTTAATTAAAAATAAAAAAAATGAAGAAAATGAAATTAAAAAAAAATATTTTTATTTAATTTTTAAATAATAATTTTTTAAAAATTATATATTTTGATGAATCTATTATTAATACCATAAAGGAACGTGGTTGCATGGGTCCTACAATGGATGAGGACAACGGGTCCCACAACAAGCTGCAACATTCGGTCTAAAAATATGACCTTCATTCACACTCTCCCGTACTATTCCTCTGGTCTTCAAAAATTCCCAGTCACACCTGACTCAAAAAGAGATCAGAGAGAGAGAGAGAGATTTTTTGGGGAGGTGAAAAGAAAGCATAGCGTGCAACTTTATACAATAAATGTCCCCAGACACGCATCCTATCATATGATATGTTTTCCTTTCTTTTCTTTTTTTTTTTTAATTTTTTTTTTCTTGGGTTGCCTTTGCTTTTCTTTCCTTTTCCCAAATCCAATTCCCCATTCTTTTTTTTCACCTCTAACATTCCAAGTCCTCTTTTTCACCTCGGGGACTGCCACTTCTTTTGATCTTATTTTCCTCAATTAAAATATAATATATGGTGTAAATATTATTTATATATATATATATATTGCATGCTTCTCACCAGGTTACCATGACCGCGCGTGTTGTGCACTTAAAATGAATTGTTTTAGGCATATTGTGGAGTAGTGGGATCGTATTTTTATAAGTACAAGTCATGAACCCACCATTAATATTAAAGGGAAATTTGATTTTAATTTGATTTTTCTTGAAAGTGAATATATCAACGAAAGTAAATATATCATGATCATCTATTTCACAATCATCGGACTTATATACTACAAAATCCTGCCACTCGTTACTCATGACATATATGAACAATATCTTTCAAGTACAATAATCATAAGATTACATTGCATTTTTTTTTTTTTTTTTGTTGTGGGGTTGTACAATTATTCTGACCTTTTTCCCTCGTCTAAATGATTGAATTTCACTTCTTTATTACGATGTGGGGGAGTTGCAATAATCACCCTGACAATCAAATGAATGATCGATAGAGTAGTACGTCGACT
This sequence comes from Platycarya strobilacea, assembly GCA_036898215.1. Classification (NCBI taxonomy): domain Eukaryota; kingdom Viridiplantae; phylum Streptophyta; class Magnoliopsida; order Fagales; family Juglandaceae; genus Platycarya; species Platycarya strobilacea. The sequence continues at coordinate 5,075,046 of CM072555.1, forward strand.
CCATCTCATTGCCGTACAATATAATTTACCAAAATCATTACACAAATACTTGTACAATGATCAACAATTAAAGCTATCTCTGCATGCAGCAAATTATATATTAATGATCCCATGCATGGATCTACGCGGCTAGTTATCCTATCCAATCGATCCCGCTATTTTGATTTTCATGATCATTTACTTCAAAGAGAATTAACCTGATTCTCATTTTAAAACTAATTCATCCTCCAAGTTTCGAAAGAAACTTGTCCGTTGATATGCTAATTAATTGATTTCTAGTAATACGAAATATGATAAATCATAAAACTGTTTATTTATCGCCAATTATTTCTATTCAAAATGGTTATTTTATATTGAAATGAGTCTCATATTTTCATTATAAATAATCATTATTAATATAAATAATTTTTTACAATTAATATTCGTAGTACTAATAGTACTGGAGGTCCCTATGAATGGCTTTAGTCGGCCTTTGTCAACGTAATGGCTATCTAGATGATCTGATGACTATCATTTCGAAACTCACTTTCATTCTTCAAACGAAGCTTATCGTCGACTTGCTAATTGACCTCTCTAGAAAAGCCCAGTACATGAGGATATGCACATTAATTATACGTACGCGCTGCAATATTACTGCATATTTTTTCGAAGTTAATTAGCAATATTTTATTGCAAATGTATTAATTAGACCAAGCCAATATGTGTGTGTGTGTGTGTAAAAATAAATAAAGATACATAAATCATGTGATGACCGGGCAAGCTGTTAGAATTGAATGGATTGTACCGGTGGTAGACAGATCAATAGACAGTGAAAAGGTAGTAAAGGAAAAAGAGGAGGGAAGCTTTTATTACTGAAATCTAAGAGTCTGATTAAAGTGGTCTCACCGCAAAGCAAGAAAGTGAAAGAAACAGGAAAAAGGAAAAGGGTATATGAAAGTATGTTCCTTTCTTTCGCTAGCTCTTTCCTATTGCGCCATGCAATACAATGACAACCTAACCCCATCATTACTGCCACTCTCTTTCTTCTCTAATCCCCATGAACATCAATCTCTTTCTCAACTTTATTATAATAAGAACCATAAATATATATTGAAAAAGAACAAAGAACAAAGAACAAAGAACAAAGGCAAAAGAAACTCTCTTATATATTAATTCTACAAAGTAAAAAAAGAAAAGATCGAAAAGGAAGATCAACTGATCCATAGAACTAGGAGCTCCAAGCTGGTGAATATTGCAGTACATTTAATTAGTAAGTGTAATATATAATTATATATAATTAAGATCTAATCATAAATTCTTTTGAAAGATCATTAATGCATTTCTACGAGCTGTCTACCGACGAATTAATTGTTGTAGTATATTTTTATTTATTCACACTTTTCCTTCATTTTTTTACTCACACTCTTTCCCTAATTTTGCATTTATTAATAATTTATTAATGCTGTTATATATGTTTATATACATAACATGAATTTATATTTGCATAAAAGTATTTATGCTGTTTTATATGTATATATATATATATAGTACTATCTTGTAAGGGGTTTCAAATTTCCAATGGTTGAAGGTGCGCATGCAGTGATCTTTTAAAGCCATGGCCCATGTATGCCGTTTGCATGGAACCAAAGCTACACATGAACAGCCACAAAGGTCATCAGTAGTAGTAGTGCTGTGTTTGTATCGTTGCCAATGGCAAACACTACTTACTATATATATGTGGGCTGAATAATGATCTGCATCATGCATGGGCTCCTTTAAGTTTGAAGCTTAGGGCCGATCATAATGATCACTTGACCACGGATATATATATATATATATAATATTCTTTTTAATTATTATTATTTCTTATTTTAGAGGCTGTATAATCACTTAATAGTCTTACGTTTGAACTTGTTATATTTTTTATTAAAGCTGATTTAATAAATATTGTAAGATTATCAATTTTACATATTGTTGATATATCTCTCCTCGATCAAACAGTAGTACCATAGATTAGGAAGAAGGTCATGCTAATTTGTGCTATTTTATATATATATATATATATATATAAAATAGCACAAACGGCGACCTTTCACTGCAGCGCTTCATTATTTTCTTCATTGAGTTCAGATATATACATGATTATCAAGTACGTACTCGAAATTATAATTCAGAGTGGAATCTGGGGAGTTAATCGCTGCAGTACTTGGAATGCAATATTAGAGGTCGTACTCTCTATATATAATGATAATAATATATTCTAATTTGCAATTGGCTGATCATGATCAGATCAGCCCAGAACGTACAATATATTTATTATATCATATGTATTAGCTAAACCCTAGTACGATCAAAGTTGTTTTGTTCCCCGGCCGGCCAGTTCCTTCATTCCCGTATATAGTTGTGTAATTGGTCTTATTTGATTCGATTTTAGAGAAATTTTAAAATCAAATTAATATATATATATATATTGGTTTTAGAAATTTAAGAATTGATACGGACCAATTTATTACTGAAATTGAAATTTTTGATTTTTTTTTCCAGTTTTGGTGATCTGATTGATCAGTTCTGTTTTTAATTTGGTTTATTATTTACACATGCATGTGACATTTTAATATTATAATTTTTTCAATATTAAACTTCATTGTGAGAATTTAATATTTATTGTTAACAATTACTAACTTATTAATGTTAAATTAGATCACTAGTATAATATAAGTAGCTAGTGTCTAATTAATTCACTACAACAAAAGCAACTTTTTGCTACAACAATATATTGCGGCAAAAAGTCATGAATTTCCAAAAATATATTTTGTGACAAGAAACTTTGGTATTTGCCAATTAAAAAAGCCAATTATGTATTTTTCTTGCAAGTTTATAGACTTGCCACAAAAGCTTATCTTTTTACAACAAAAGTTTTTTACAGCAAAACTTAATTTGTTACCCATATATATATATATATATATATATATATATATATATATATAATAAATTCAAGAAATACCAAGCATCTGGTTTCTATTGTCTGGAAGTTCCAGAATCATGTCAGTCTGCAGGCTGGTGAGCTAGCTAGCTTCTAAGAATTAAACGTTAATCAAAAGAGAGTAAAAGAATCCAACCCGATCGAAGTAAATTCAAATATTTGTAAAATAATTAACCAGGCAACATGTTTTGTTCTGATCTCTCTTTATTTTATTTTTTATTTTTATTTTTTTCCATAATAATTGTCCTTCTGGTGGTGACTGTTTTATTCTCCAACAGGCAATCCTTTCTTCCTTTTATTCTGACGGGAAAGGAAGCATTATATATATAAAAATAAAATAAAAATAAAAAATAAAAAGACAGAGATGGTCACGTTCTTATATATATTGTCCGGATATGCAGGGAGCTGATAATTGATGGAATAAAGCTTACAGTACTGATGAGGTTGAAATTATTGATGGACAAAAGGCTTTGCCTGCCTTTCAAAATAACTCTGGCAGATCAGATCAAATGAGAGAAGCATATCGTATGAGAAGGAAAGAAGGAAACAAACAAAGAAAGAAAAGCCAGAATATATAAGTAGGAGCAGCATGCATGCTAGCTAGGGCTGAAACAAACAAAAACTGACTGGGTATTGGTATTGTGTTGGGTTTAAAATAGACTCTTCAAACTGCCTGCGAGTGATGATGGCCTGGCTTTCAAATATCTATTAGATCAGTACTCATCAGCTTGGACAATGCCCTTTTCAGTTCTGCTGGTTTTGGAATAGACTTCTCACACCCCTTCACTCTGCTTAGATGCGTGACAAACTGCGAATTGGCGTCGCATGCATGCATCTGCACATATACATACATACATACATATATATATATATGCACTTGTATATATACAATTAACCACTTTTGTCCTACATTCGCTTCATTGATCAGTGTAAAGATTTATAACCACAGTATGAAATTTCTAACCAAAGATTTAGGTTGTGTTTGCGTGATGTTGGGTTGAATTAAGATTAATTGAATTTTTATAAATAATAATAAGTTTAGATAAGTGGAATTGGTGGCAGAATCATGAGTTCATTTTAGAGGGGCCAAAAAAAGTTAAACTATAACAAAATATTTTTTTGTTCTATTTCTATATAATTCAAGTATACTAAATCTTATATATATTAAAAATTGTGATTTTTTCAAATTAATAGATTATAATTGTCTACATATTCAGTGCAGGCATATACTTGTTGAAATATATATAATTTATATTTTGGTTGTTGTATTCTTACTTGAAATATTTATATACCATTAGATTTTATTAATATGTATATACATAATATCTATGTTTATATTTATATGCTCACATCTCTGAAATTACAATAAACTTTCAGATCTGTAAATTGCAAGTTTTTAAATTGAACTTATAAGTAATTAATTTATAAGATTAAAATAATTTTATAGAAGGGTCAAGATAATTTTTTAGAATGGGTCAAGATAATTTTTTAGATAGGGGGTTAACGATATTAATATCATCTCTTAAATCATAAACAATTAAGATGTATTATTTTATTTTTAAAATTAATATATATTATGAATAATATGTATTAAATTATAAATAAAATAATAAAACTAAATCATGCTATTCATGGCTCCCTACCCCTTAATAGCTCCACCACTGAGTGGAATATTAAATTTTGTGAAATCCACCTAAATTAGTTTAAATGTGTTAATTTTGATGTTAAAATGAAACTAGATATATTTAAGAAATTTTGAAAAGGTTGTAGATTCCGTATGTAAAAATATATTGAGTTGAAAAATGTTGTCAATCCTACATGTAAATAAGTTTTACGTTGAGATAAGTTCATTAGTTTAAGAGTTATGTGTTTGAATGTTAGACTCAAATTAAAATTAAATTGAACGAAGTTAATCTCAATGTAATCTAACAACTAAATGGAGCCTGTCTTAAAATAATTCAGGCCATTTTGTTTTTCTCAAAAAAAATTAAGCAATAAAGTAATTAGAGGTATATAAAATATGGATTGGATTCCGGTTGCATGTGATCATATGCCGGTACTTGTGTTTGCTGCAACATCTCTAGGCATATCATACTTTCTTTCTTCTCAATCGAATCTAAGTTGTGTGAAATGAAAGAAGCTACCAGATCATGAAGAATTACGTAAAGGAAGAAAAACAGAGACAAGAAGTACTGAAATATTTCAATCTCCGTTTGGGAATAAGAATTTGCATGCACGTTGCACGTACGTTTATTATATATATTGATCACCTCGCGATCGATCGGGTGCTAATTCATGAGTAAGCTGGGAAAATAGCATGAATAATATGTACTTGTGCCCTTAGGGTGTATGAATATGCATGTTCACTTATTATAGTACGGCCTGACTAAGGGAATCCGGAAATTAATTAGTTGTATTATTTCACTGACATAAATAGTACTAGTAAATGAATCACACCGTCCATGTTGATTCATATGAATATCTTTTAAAGTTCTTTTCAAATTTGAAATAATTGGTTAATCAAGAGGTACCTACATAATTTCAGGGTAAATTATGTTTTTGTTTTCTCACTTTATAATGACTAATGAGGTTAGTTTTATGGTAGTTTAAGTACGATTTGGCAACAATTTAGTTGCGCTCTCTCTCTCTCTTGATTTTCTCTCAAGAAATAGATTTCTTTCGCTTCAAACAGTATCGCAAGGGGTGGGAGCTTCAACTCCCCCCTCCTTCTCTCTCCACCCCTCCTTTCTGTTTTCCTATTTTTTTCTTTATGTTTTCTCTTCATTTTTCCGTTTGCTTTTTCTGGTTTCTTTTCTCCCTTATTGTGTTCTAGTCTCCTCCCGTCCCCTTCATCCCCCCTTCTTTCTTGTTTAGTTTTCTTTTTAATTCTTGTTTCAAGAACCTCAGCGACTAACATTTTAGTCTCTAGTGGTGTTAGTGAACAACATAGTAGCGATTGGTAGAGTCGCTGACATTGAACGTTAGATCCATGTCACAAGCAAACGGTGGTGTCTAGAGTCCTCTAACATTTTAGTCTCCCTAAGCGCTCCATTGCTGGCCTCCCAAGGCAGCGATCTCTCACTCAAGGGTGGAGATTCACCGAATGGAGCGACGCGTGACCCACACGCGCCATCTCGAAGTGGGATTTTGATCTCCTATGCGCCACCTCCAGGGTGATTTTTTGCAACCATGCGCAACTCCACTAAGATCAGGGCATTCGATTGCTTCACACTTTTCCATCTGCCACCCTCCAAGGGCAACGCATGTACCCACATGCCATGCACAGTCGCAGTTCTTCTTTGTGTCTAGTTTAAGTTTTCTCCAAAGTTGAAACTAGATCCATGTTCATGTGATTTGATTTCTCAATGTGTTTTTATTTCTGTTTTGTATTTCTTTTTCGTTAAATAAAAAAAATAGGTTGTCTCTAGGACTTTAGGTTTTTAGAGTGTGTCCCTAATTCGTCTTAGTACGGATACGAAGTTGGTTGTTTTATTTGTTTAGTTGAGCTGTCTCTCAGATGGTGTTTTGGGGAGGCTTGCAATTAGGATTAGACTATGTTAGTCACTTTTAGTGTATTGGAGAGTTACAAATCGACGTTTAATTAACTTGTAATTTATTTTTCAAGTCTAATTATGATGCTCGTTGTTAATGAAATGCAATTTGCTTTCTTCAAAAAATTATGTTAGTTTTACTATGTGGGAAAATTAATATGCAAATAAGCCGTGCAGATAAGCTGTGCTTTCTATACATGGAGATCAAAAAAAAATTCCTTCAATACGATTAAAAAAAAACTATCTTCAGATCATATACCATGTTCCTTAATGTCTGTTCTCTTTCCAATTCCTCCATCGAAACATACTGTGAAGAATTAGTACTTAAAACCAATGAAACTCTTACATGCATGTCTCCCGGAAATATAACACAAGAAGCAAATGAGAGAGAGAGAGAGAGCGAGCGAGCGAGCTGTAGTAGTTGCACATTTGCAATAACTTTGAGGAAAAAGCTTGGGAAGTCGCATTAATAAAATTTAAGAGAAAAAAGTTGGAAGTGTACGCACACCAGTACTGTTCGATCACTATTATGGTCAAAAGTTTTCTCTACCTTTTACACCTTTTTTGGATGGCTTTATTCGGTAAAGAGGAATTTGTTTAAGAATTTAAATCATTGGATTGAGGATCGTATCAAGAAAAGTTCTTTTCGTATCTCACATTTATGTCTTTGAGGCTCTATTGGCCTCTTACTGCCAACTTAATTCCCTTTCTCTCTCGAACACGAAGAACAAAGAATTCCCACTAAGAAGACAGAGGAAGGGGATTTGTTTGTTGATTTGAGTGTTTATAGCCAAAGACTGCACACATCAAATAATAAAATATATATATATATAGAGAGAGATAGAGAGAGAGAGAGAGAGAGAGATCATAAAGATGGAAAGAATAATGAAATAAGGCTGGGATTGAGAAATGAGAATAGAAGGGAATGTTGGAAAACGCCAAAAGCAAAGAAACGGCAATGCCATGTAATTCCTTGGTGTCTGATGCAACGAGTTAACTCCCTTGGAAGTTTGAAGAACGCATGCCCCTACCAAGCTGACACCCCACCACACACAAACAAAGAAAACCTTACATTCTCTCTCTCTCTCTCTCTCTCTCTCTCTCTCGGCTCACCTTTTTAAGCTCCAACATGGATTCTCTTTGCCACTGAAAAACCCATCACCTCTCTCTAGATATAGTACTAGATTCTATCTTCACACTCTTTTCCCTTCATCATCTTTAAATAGTCGCAGACACAGAGAGAGTGAGGGGGCCGGTAAGGGCTGAGGGGAGTCAGATTTTATTATTTCCCCTTACATTTTGCATGGAATTTTTAAGGACCGGAGAAATTATTCTTTGAAAAATATTTTAATCACAAAGTGATTAAATATAAATAATATTATAAATTAATATAATTCAATGTGATTTATCACATGATAAGATTATTTTTATTATAAAATAAATTTAATAAATAACATCTGATCAAATTAATTTATAAAATTATTTTTATATAATTTTTTTATAGTTATATCACTCGTTCCTTTTGGGCCATCATGGTTTTAAGCTTTTAAGACCCCACCCCCATTCTTAGCGGCATCATTACAGCTGAGGTGGTGGTGGGGATATGAGCTGCTTTTTAACTTTGTCTATCCTTTTCTGGTAGGGTTTGAAGGAATGTCGCTTCTCTTAAGCTATTGAATTTTTATCTGCTTTTTAACCTTTTGTACCTCCATTGTCTTGGATTTGACTACCTTTGTGTGTGTGAAATGGAAGAACATTAACCAAGCACAAGCTTTTATTTGTTAATAAATGCTTGCAAGTTTCCATGGTTTACCACTTCATTTCAAACATGGATAGATCTGGCTAGCAAGCTAATGCTTTTCATTTTTATATATATATAGAACATTTTTATATGTTATCACACCGAAAAAAGTGAACATTAACTCAAATGAGAAACACAATTTGAAATGAAAATGGAAAGTTGTAACAAGAAAGGGGAAACCAATGATGAACAATGAAAAGAAGAGAGATGGGAAAACTCATCAACCCCCCAAACTCCAAATTTGTCCTAATTTTTTTTAAGGGTGTTTAAGTCCATCTAATTTGTCCTACAGCGTATGACAGCATATGTGACATGACCATGCATATGAAGAAAGCAATAAAACGATTTTTTTTTTTTTTTGAGAAAATTGGAATATTCATCTCCATCATAAGCACTGGTGTTTTCTTGGGAAATAGAAATAGTCCACACAAGGCAGAGAGAAGCAAATTATGAAGTTCTTTCCGTGCAAATCAAACAACTCTTGCCAACTAAAGTACAAGACATCAATCACCTCTGGCATTATTCATTGAACCCCATACCAAACAACGTACGAAGTATATGTAAATATATATTACATAATGCCAATAATAGAATTTAAACGATCAGAAGCTTTTAAATGGAATATCACATGCCATTTTACAAGGGATCAATGCCATGTTACAAATACGAATACACCTCTCTTCCACATGAGAAGCAACAGAAAGTTGTGATCTATTGATCAAAACGAAGCTGAAAATGCAGCCCATCATTTTGAAGCTGAAGAAGAGCCATTGACCGCCCCAGGCCACGACGCCATTAGTTGAGGTGGATTATAGGAACTCATCCGTCTGTGACTGTGTACACTAAAAGTACAGAATCGAGTTCTTGTGCCCATATCTTATATATGAAAGTGAAATAGAACCCCATAATCTGGAAAGATACATTAAGGGCTGGTTGATCCTAAAAAAGACAGGAGCTAATTGTATGCTAATCGACCCTCTTTTCTACCTAGGAACCGATATGGAAATCTGACTTGTTCATTTGAGATATAACTCTCTTCGTGACCATGTCTCGTCACGATTCTTAGAGGGTGGGCTTCAGTGTTAAATACCCATTCATCCAAAGAGATGAGTGATGGAGGTGAAAACAAGAGATAGAGATACTTGAGAGTTTCTGCTAGGAAGAAGCTCTGCATCATATTGTCTTTATCGCCTGTATTTACCTGAAAAACATTGGGCAAAAATAGATTAAATGAATATTTCAATGCAAGAGAAAAAAAAAAAAACCATATGGTATATATCACTTCACTATCAAAAGCTCAGTTACTTATTTTGAATCAACAAATCAGCCTATGCTTTAATAGTCTGGTTCTAAAAATAAAAGAGAATTTACTTATCAAAAACAAAAACAAAAGGGACTTAATTCACAACTATAACTTCATTATCCCAATAAGACTACTTTTATTTGTTCCCATCCTATGTAATGCTTCATTGGAATGAGATATTTGGATGTTCTGACTTCAAACTCAGTATCCAGTAATATCATTTATCCTGATATATTCTTTAATTGCCATCAATTTAAACATATATATCAGATTACATATATCCCCCTTTTTTTCCATTTACTCTTTTCTAAAATATGAAGTTGGGTATCAAAAGAAAGCTTTTAAAAAAAAAAAAGGAGAAAAGCATAATAATTTCTAGAAGAGAAATGGGGCAATATTTGGAGGTTCTGACTTCAAACTCAGTATCCAGGAATATCATATATCCTGATATATTCTTTAGTTGCCATCAACTTAAACATATATATCAGATTACATATATCCCCCTTTTTTTTCCATTTTACTCTTTTCTAAAATATGAAGTTGGGTATCAAAAGAAAACTTTAAAAAAAAAAGGAGAAAAGCATAATAATTTCTAGAAGAGAAATGAAGATTAATTCTGCCAAACCAAGCCTGATCATACGAATTCAAACCATCATAAAAGGGAAGAATAACAAATAAGCCAAAAACATACACCATCCCAATCCGTATGATAAACAATATGGGGCATGCCTCAGTGTGCAAAAATGTGCAGTACACCACCACAAAACATAGGGAGTAGTAGAGGGATTCAGGTAAACTAATTCTTGTGTTTCCTTAAAGGTTCTCCATGGTTACACTCTCAAAAGCATATCATCAACTCTGCTTCAATTGTTTTTATAGTGGTAAGATGAAAATTGGAAATTAATAAGAATTCACAAACAAAGATCATCATAAATATTCGTTTGGAAATGCTCTTACATCTTTGAGTCCGACATATCCTATCTCTCCCCGAGAATTCTTTTCGAATGCTTGGAAAATGTTCCAACCCCATTCTTGATATGTCTTGTTCCCAGTGAAACGCCAGAGGTAAAAGAGCGATTCAACTGTCTCCGGCCTCAAAATGTTCCATGACGTACCAACACTCATGTCCTACAAAATTGTATTATGCTAAGCACATCTAACATATACATTTCACAGTAGCATGCAAGAAGAACGGGAATAACAGACCTTCCCACTGTGAAAGAAATAATTCTCTCCAGCCAATTTTGTAGTTGTAGACTGGTAGAAGTTATAACACGTCCATGCAAGCTACAATAAACAAACCAAAGAGAATTTAGAGAAAGTGAGAAAGGCTAAGAGGTTGTTTGGGAGATGGGATTGTTTCATCTCATCTCATATCATCTCATCTCATCTCATCTCATTTCCTTTCTAAAAATCACTCAAACACAAACATTTTTCAATTTCAAATATTTTAACTTTTTCATTTAATCATTACAACTTTTCCAAACTTCCGAACAAAACACGAAAATAATTCAACTTTTTCAAATCTCAAAACAAAACCAATATTAAAATTCATATTCTAACAATATTTTAACTTAATAATATTTTTATTCAACCTTTTCTCTTTCATTTTCCAAAATCCCATAAAACATCATAACTCAAACTATTTCACTACTATTCACAAGCCATTTCACTTTACACAAACCATTTCCTACTATTCACAAATCATTTCACTACGATTCATAGATTTACGTCTCCTCTCATTCCCCAAGCATCCCCTACAGCACCCCAACCATAAGAATCTAGTCAAGAGATAAAACCACCATCTACTGGTTCTCAAAAAAAAAAAAAAACCTATCATTTACTGGTCAGCTGTAAATTTCCCAAAATGGAACTTAAGGATTGAAGAACTTGTAAAATTGGCAAACCATAGAGTATTTTAAGCTAAAGATCTGCTCTTTGATTTCTCCCTTTGTTTACACATTGCATTTCAGCTGTGCAGCATTGTATATTGCTGCAGCTTCTTCCTAAAGAATAATGATTCCAATTCCCAAAGACAGATTCCTACCAATAAGAACCTACTTCACTTTCCTCAAGCCCGCCCAACCCCAATGCTTGCCCTTGTTTCAGAGAAAAAGCAAACTCTACTTAAATGCATTCTTAAGCATTACGGAGGAAAATAAAAAGGATTTCCCATCACTGACCTCGAGTTAATCACATAGATTTCCAAGAAGGATTCCATTAATGTGTTTAAAAAGTAAGGGAATATGAAACTAAGAGTTAAATTGGGAAGAATTCTTCAGGAAACATTCCCCCCCTTTGGCTCATGAACCTGGCTTCATGAGCCAAAGGTCCTACAATGAACATTATAGACATCCCAAATTCTATTAGCTCCGTTTTGGACAAATTGAATTTTCTACCATCACCCCCATAACCTAGGTTTTCTCGCAAATTTAAATCAACATGGAAAGAAAACCGAGAGGTTCCCAGACAAGTGAGATAGCATCCACAAGTTGGATACATGGAATAGCTTCTCATCCCCAACTCACCTTGAAGCCTTTAACTAAATCTCCTTCATCCATGGATGCAACTAAATGCCTTCACAGCATGCAATATAACATCTTGGAAGTAAGTGGCTAGGCCTTATTCTGAATTGATTTTCTAAGTTGCCTTTAAGAATACTTTCCATATTCGCAGGAGTGGAGATATAAGATGTAGCAATATCAATATACCAGGAAGGATAAACAGAATTTTAAACTATCATCAAACTGAGAAAAGGATTCTTAAAGCAGCGCATGGCACCATACGGCAAAGAAGCTTGAAATGGAGGAAAGAGAGAAATGAAGGGCACGCTAGAAACGTCAGATGTGTGAACCTTCAAAACTTCAAGAGCCTTATTTAAATATTCTAAAACAATAAATATTTAGCTTCGTGAAACGCTGCAGAGCTGCTTGATCTCTAAGCCAGGAAAAGATGAAGTGTCAAGCTGATGCTAGTGGAAAGATAAACAATGGGTGTGCATAGAAGCTTCGAGTACAATTATCCCAGGTTGATCTAAAATATACTTGGAAATGTGCATATACACTCTCACTTAAAGGATTAAAATGCCAATATCTTATCTTACTTTAAAATCATTCTACCTTATTTTCTTTTGTCTTTTTTTTTTTTTGTTTCTTTAATAGGACAATCATCTAATTCCTATACAAATTCATATGCCCGAAACTTTTCAGTCAAAAAGAACCAAATAAGCCAGCTCCGCCAAAATACTATTCTAAATCATTTTTAATTGATACCTCTTCTGCCAAGGATAAATACTTCTCAGCTTCCCCACCATCATAACCAAAAAATCCTAAAGCAAGCATTCCAGGAGCAAAGCATGCTAATTCATCCATCTGCATACAATAAGAAAATGATGAACCAAGGACCAGTTGTTGCAACTTTTTCAACAAACAGTCCAGAAATTTCTCTGTTTATTCAAAACGCTACCTTGTCAGATAGCAAATTTCCATTCTTTTCACATAGGTATGCAAAGGAAGATGGTCTTGTTCTGCGAACCAAGCCTTGCAGACCTTTCATTGATGTCTCCCACATTTCTCTGTTCCAAGTGTTTGCACAAACCAGTGAAGGGGTACCCCCCCCCTGGGGGGAGATTTTGAAGAAAAGAAAAAGAAGAGAAGTAAACAGAGGCTGACATCACAGCATTGATGGTGTACTCCGGAAAGACTTTATTTAATCATTGTAAAGATTAAATTTCCAGTTAAAAAAACACAACATTGATGGAAAACAGATAGCCTACATGTTCTTGCATGCATGTGACTTATCTGTGTTCTGGTATTTAGAAATTCAATAAATACATGAGGTAGAATCATGTGCTTTCTATGGTGAGGCATGGTAAGATCTCATTCAGATTACAGTGCCAAATAATCTTTAATACTAAATTATTAACATAAAGCAGTTGTGTTTGAGCTCCTCCCTTTTTCAATGCAACAGCATGCCTGCTAACAATACCATACTGTTTTTATACTCCTAAAAGCTGCAGCAGAATGGTGGTTGGACAATTTTAAAATCTTACAACCAATTCAAATCTGAGTACAACATACAGAGATGTGGCACTGAATGCATAGCTTGCACAATGAGACAGTTTGATGCATAAACTCTTATGAAATGGCAGAAAATCCAGAGTTTAGTACTGATGCCTGATGTCTAAATGAAACATTATCTTCTAACCTGTAGTACTTTACAGGTTCGGTTTTGTTCCCTTGGATCCAAGCCTTGAGTAGATATTCATAAAAACTGTATAAAGAGAGATGCCCAAATCAATTGGCAGTCTACAAGTGTACAAAATTGCAAATTAACTTTCTTAAAGGTGAAGTCAAAGCAGTAGAAGTAAACTTGTTTTCACGTAAAAAATATAGGAGGTTTCCAAATTTAATGAATTGTGTAAAGACTGACCAGTGCTCTACATAATACAAATATTCTAGGGATCTTGACACCAAAAATCACAATTCAACCATTTGTACATACACTTAGGAAGACTAACCTCTTTGTTATGTATTGCCATGAGAAAATTTCATTTTAATCGGAATAATCGCTAAAAAAAATTGAAAAGACTCAACCAAATACAAATAGCTGAAACATGAAACCCTAAGCACAATCAGCCACAATGAGTATTGTAATGAACAGCTCAACAGTATGGCATCACTCGCATGCTGTAGCTAACCAGCCTAACTTGAAATTCGCATGTATCAATTGTTCTCTTTTTAATTTTTTTTTTTTTTCATAAGAACTGAAAGGGACTTGGTGGGTGCTATTCACTGTGCCATGCAAATGCTAGTAAGGCAAAGTGACTCAACTTCCTTGCACAATACCATGCATCTTATATGTATTCCCTGATAAGATTGCAATAATTCACCCTTAAATCCATGAGTAATGCAATCAATAGCATCCCAAATAAGAGGCAACTTCAACAATCTTAAACAAAGACATAAACACAAGGAGAGAGACAGACACAGAGAGAGAGAGAGAGAGATCATTGTATCTGCCGTTTCAGTAGGAACAAATACTCAAACTTGAGAAGCCACTATCATAGTACTGACTCTACTGAGTATAGTAAGACTTTCTGCAAGTCAACATTCTACATATATGTCCAAAGTTCCTATACCTATCCCCCATAGCACCAAATGTAATCGTTGAGTGTGCTGATGTTCCTGTGTGAGGGTTGATATATATGGGGAGCAAGCCATCAGCAGGAAAGGTTTTATAAAGCTCTTTGATGACATTCTCCACCTGTAATATTAGTATATCAATTAATGTCAATGACAAAGAGGTAAAACTTATTCTCTACTCCTATAGTTGATGCATCCATGGAAGATTAATTGCTGTTACCTTGCAACTTCGTAAATTAAAAGATCTATTGTGTGGCTATTGTATTTGATTCGGAGTCTAGGATTTAAAACAAATTTTATTTCAAGTCATTATTTCTTGAGTTAAAAGGTATTTTTATGTGCAGGGCAGATCTGAAATTTCGTAACATCACTCCACATAGATTTAACTTAAAGAGTTAAATCGTAGATCATGTATGATCTAGAGTATTCAAGATGAACCTTTTTAGAGTAATGTGTTAGGTCTTTAGTGTATTAGTTACATTAGGAGTCGTAAGCTACCAGTATCAGAAAGAGTCCTAATATACGTGTTTGATTTACTTAGAGAAATCTGAGATTAGACTTTAGGAGTTGATGACTATTTTGTGTTTTAAATTGGGTCCCTATATGCCTGTTTAATGTACAAGAAGGTGTTCTTCTCCCTTCTCTCTCTTTGGCAGCAACAGAGAAATTTTCTTGAGCATGTGAAATATGAAGATACAATGATTTCACAATAATGGTACTTGGCTTTAAAACTGACTGGAACAAGTATAAACTGAATTACAGGTGATGGTTTTAGATGACATATAAGTGTTATTGAAAGAATACCTTCTCCTGGTACTTGGGATCTTTTGTCCTTTGAGATAGAGCAATAAATTCAAGCTGTTCTGTACCAGAATCTGCGAGTATACTGTTTCCCTATAAACAAAGAAATGTTTAAACTCATCAACAAAGTAAGAGTCATCAGTAATAATAAGGGAAAAAAAAAAGTAGTAGATGGTTACCCCTGCCCACATGGGATTATGTGCATTCCCATATGCTAAGTTAATTCTGTTATATGGAATTCCTGAAGGTGTATTCCAGGCAGGAAGTAATCTATCTGCAATATCTCTAGCCTTTTCAAGGAAAACTTCATCGCCAGAGAGATCATATGCACTAAGAAGTCCACCTACAACTCTGGGTGCAAAAACAGTAAACAAGTTAGGTAAGACGCAATGGATGTTGTGCCTGCACCTGCCTCTGTCGAACCAAATTAAGTCCTCCAACTTGACAGAGAACAAAATTGTAAATTAAAAAAATATATATATTAGACCTTCTAATGCAACCTTATGGTTGTCTCAAAAACGCTAGCATCATAATTCTTGTTGAAGTCCAATGAGTTTGCAATCCACCTGCAAATTTATCATCACAGATTCTTTAATATGGGAAAAACTATTAGGAGATGAAAATCTGGCTCTATGTTGGATGAATCTACAACAATAGCAGAAGCTTCAATGAAAAAATGAAAGGCACATATCTGTGGATTGACTGTGAACTGTGATGAAACAATAATAACTGAAAAAATGTACCGAAAGAATGCAAACTCACTCTCTAGCTCTTTTGAACTGCTCATCAAGGCCCATTATAAACAATGTATCAAGGGAATCTACTAGAGTTGCTCCAAGACCACCAAAACTATCAATACCATTCTTGGTCTGTGGCTGTTAAGTGGTAGCAGAAGTTAGCTACGAAATAAGCAAAACAGACACAAGATACGAAAGAAAACACAACAAATCCAAAGTTTGGAACGTGGTGTGCAGTATCTTGTGACTAAAATGCAAAAGAACACAAACCCTTTCAAATGTAAAGTGCATATATACTATTATCACAAGATTTTTTATTTATTTTACTATATAGTACTTGTATATGAGGATATTAATTGTAAGCATACCTATTAATGGAGAGTGTTTAGGCTCTGTCTCAGTCTTAGAAATATATGGGCCACCACCAAATTACTTAAGTTATTAGCAAAGCATAAAGCTTAAAAGTATCATGATGCACATTACAAAAACGAAAGAAGAAAAACAAAACAGCATCAAAGATTAATGTGAAGGAGTAAAACAATGTTCTACCGCACCTGAAGTTCATCATGACCCCATGCATACTTCTCATAAGATGTCCATGCATGAAGCATGGAATCTTTTACTTTCTGTCTTCGTTGAATGTCAAGAGGGTCATCCTGAAAAATGTTCCCCTTATTGGGTTTGGTGGTTTTATCAATGCTTGTGATGCTTCCACCCGAACCTTTTAGATCAATCTTTAAATCTTCCAGCTGCAAATACGGAGATTGCATGCGAACAAAACGATTTGAACCAAGGTCAAGTAAAACTAACTTAGTTACTTTAAGCAAGGGAACAAACAGTACTGCGAAGTAACAATTGCACACGTCTCACCTGATTTTGCAAGCCTCTCAGTTGTTCATATAACCTGGAAACATGTACCTAAGGATCATAATAATCTACTCAGTTATTATCTGGAAACATGCCTTTTTTGTTCTCATCAATAAAATTATCTCTTACTTATCAAAATAATAATAATTATAATAATCTACTCAGTTAAGAAGAACAATATCACAATTTTACAAGAGACTTAACATCATTTATGCGAAAAGCAAGTAGAGCCGTTTGAAATAATTTTGAGTACCTACCTGGTGTTCTCTGGTGAGGGTTTGGCGGTCCCACACAAGCCAGGTAAGAGAAACGAATGCGACGAAGACGAGTGCCAGCCGTTGCGGCCTTTTCAAGTAATAGCCCAGGTGAAGATATCTCCACAACCCAAACCCCGACCCTGACGACGACGAAGAGGAAGATTTCTTCCCCATTGTAAATCAAAGAAAAGTTGAAAAAACCTTGTAGAAAATGATGAAATGAGGCTACTTGTGGTGGTTTTATGGGGTTGATCCGAACGCCTTGGTGATTGTCATCAACTCGATCGTGCCAATCGCCAAAATAATTATTTTTTTATTAAAAAAACAAAAAAGACCAGAATTGGATCATTGAAGCTGGTGTTCAAAAAAATATAAACACTGGGGAACCTGAAAATGGGATTTTTTTCCTTTTAAGAAAAAAATATATTTTCGCTGCCATACCCGTCAATGGTAAACCTTGGAACTGAGCATTTGAGATATATCTACGAATTTACGTTTGAAGAGAGAGAAAGAGCGAGAGAGAGAGCGCGATGGATTTGTTGGAAGAAGAAAGTTCAGAAAATTGTAATTAGCGGGTTTGACTTAAAATCCGCGAGTGGACCGTGTTTAGACCGTTGGGGATGCTGAAACGTTATTGGCTACAGTCGTTGCCTGCCCCTGTTTTAGACCTGCTTTGAATTTTCGTATAATAGACGAGTTATGCTGAAGCCCATATAAAAGTGATAATTTATTTTTTTTAGATAAAATATAAAAGTGATAATTTTAAGTAGGAAATTCCTGGGTCTGCCCCCTCAAAGTGAGCAGCCCTCGTCGCCGCTAGTGGCGGTGGGCGATACCGCTCCCGTCATCGGGACCGGCGGATTCAGACGACTTCACCCTTACGACGGTGTACGGGTCCGAAACGGATTTAAGGCTGCCGGGGCACCCCGGATCTTGCCGTCGTAGGGGTGAGGTCGCCTGAATCCGTCGGTCCCAATGCCGCCCATCGCCACCGCCACCGGCGGCGGCTCCGTTCGCTCTATGACCGAATTCCCTTAAATTCATCTTCATTTTATTTTTTATTGTGTTTTTTATTATATTTTTGTGTTGTATTTTTATTGTGTTTTTTATTATGTTTTGTTCATTTTATTTTTTTATTATATTTTTAATCTTTATTTTTTTTATTTAATCATATTTTTTATTTTATTTTAATGTGTTTTTCATCATAAAGCAGCTCAACTAACGTTGGGCTGCTTTAGACGCTGGGGACAGCCAGACCAGTTCCCAGCGTCTCTCTTTTAAATAAACTCGTCTATTTCTCAAAAAAATATGTTAAGTAAACTGATAATTTGATTAATTGTATTTTTATTTCTTTTGAAAAAAAATGAAAAAAAAAATCATTATGATTAAAGAAGTGATTATTAATAAATTTATATATTTTTAAAATATATATATAATTAAAGATGTTTAAAAAAATAGATAAAAAAAATTAAAAATAAAAATAAAAAGCAAAAATATACTTATCGGTCCTGTTATCGGTAGCAGTAGCAGGACTCATTCTGAAATCGAAGTCATAAAATTCGAAGAAATTTAGGATGTCATTGATAGATAGGGTCGGTCCACGACCAAGGACAAGATGTGGACCAAGTGCTGGAGGCATTTTCCAACTTATATTAAATGACAGATTCTTTATTTTATTATCAGTTCATGGTATTGAAGAAATAGCAGAATGTCCACACTTACAGCATCTGATTGGAAAGCCAGGCTTCATGCTACAAATGGTCAGCTTCCCACACATACTTGCTTGGCTAAGGCTCTTGATAGACAGGTCCGATTGAATCACCCCAAACAACTTACTTTAGATACCATTTCTCTACCCATCCTCCTCTGAACCTGGGAGCTTCCTCTTAAGGATCTCCTTCTCCTTCCTTAGTTTCATGATTTTCAGTTGAAGCGTTTCTACAAGCCGACTTGAAATCGTATCTCTTTGATGTTCAACCAGGTTTGTTCTGCTGATCAGCACTGCAATGCACCACATATATTTTTTGCATTAGGTACCAAAAAATAAATTAATGTGGTAGAGATGCAACATAATTGGTAATTTGGTTTTGTTCATGTACCCAGGACTCCTGAAAGAAAACCTCAAGTCAATTCATCCTTTAGGCCAAGCCTTAATTTATAGTACTGAAATTAAACTGTCTGAACAAGAGGAAATGAAAGCAAACACACGCTCACATTCCTTCTCCAGTTCATGGACTTTCTTGCTTAATTCATTTTTCTCTTCCTGTTGAATCATAAGACAGTCCTTCAGATCCTGAATCTCAAGGTTATCTGTCAACAACATAGTTAACATAGTTATTCATATCCCTTTAAATGAAATCTTGTAATTGTGAACCCCTGAATTTAAATAAATTTACTTAGGACCTCACATTTAGATTCCACATCAAACTGTATGCGGTCGAATCTCTTTGCAAGAGTCTGTATATGAGTTTTATGCGCTGCTAAATCTTCGCGGAGGAGATTAACGGTTGCTTCATTTGTTGCTTTTTCGAGCAGGAGGCCCCTGGTTGATATGCACGAGAATCATTCAAATTTGAAAGATAAAAGACATTTGAGCTAAATATTTGAACTCACTGGAAACTCACCTGATTTGACCCTCCAAGAGTCGAACCTTTGCGTCATAATCTTGCTTAAGCAAATCTATGGCTTTCCTATGTTCCTGCTTACACATCTCAAGTCTTATACTGGAGCTTATTATTTAATCAGACAGATTCTAAGTTTGTGTATCGTTTTCAGTATTGGTTCTAGCCCCAACAGATATTTGAGAACACTTGATAGATATTATAATTTGATATCTCCCTTTGTCCTCTTTGGTTTACTCAAGGATTCTTAGGAAAATTTATCTTAAATTGATTGGGGAAAAATATACTCTTGAACTCAAGGTTTTAAGTTTCATTTAAATCTACACATGGATTTTGATGATAACAAATGAATTCAAAGAATAAAGGAGTCTCAAGCTCAATAGAATCAAGCACATCAAAAAAGAAAGCATGAGTAAGAAGGGAACAAGTTCACATTAAAATCATAGAGTAATTTTGTAAATCTCTTAAAAATTCGAAATTAGGATTAAGACTCAAAATTAATATTTTATTATAAAGCATTAAAATACATTTTCCACATGTGCATGAATATTTTAAAAATTAAATTTGAAAATTTTGAAAGATGATTGATTGTCATCTTTCACATGTGCATGACATGATTAAATATTTGAACTTTGAAAGATGATTGATTGTCATCTTTCACATGTGCATGATATGATTAAAGATTTGAACTTTGAAAATATTAAGATGATTGATTGTCATCTTTCACATGTGCATGATATGATTAAAGGTTTGAACTTTGAAAATATTAAAGTGATTGATTGTCATCTTTCACATGTGCATGTTTTATTTGAATATTTTCAAAAGTGGTGAATATTTTTCTTAACTTATGCAAAAAGTAGATGTCTTTGTTTGAAAATTTTGAAAAGTAAAGTGTACTCCTTTTGTCATATGCAAAAAGTAAAAGATTATATTTGAAATTTTTGAAAAGTAAAGTGTGCTCATTTTGTCATATGCAAAAAGTAAAAAGATTAGATTTGAAATTTTTGAAAAGTGAATGATGATATCTTTGACATGTGAATCTTTTTAAATTTGAATATGAAGTCTCATATGCCTATAAATAGATCATTTGAGAGCTTCACATTGACAACAACAAGAGCATACAACATTCATTCAAAGTTTTCATTCTCTCTTCTCTAAGCATTGACCCTTAACCCTTATTTATTTTGAGAGATATAGTTTGTGCTGTATTGTTTTTATTTCACTCATTGAAGAATGTTTTCTGATAGCCTACCCACTATCAATTCTTGTATCAGTAAAAGGGTGTGTATAACCCTTGTGTGTGTAGAAGGTATTCTACACGGGAAATAGTTAAATCACCAAGTGTGAGGTGATTGGAAGTGTAGAAGGTGTTCTACACGAGAAATAGTTAAATCACCAAGTGTGAGGTGATTGAAAGTGTAGAGGGTGTTCTACACGGATTCTTTGGAGCGGTGCTACTCAAAGGTGTAATAAGTTTATATCTCCACCTAAAAGAAATTGAATAGTGGATTTGGGGATCTCAAGGGGTAGCTTGAGGCGAAAACGTAGGCAGTGGAGCCGAACCTCGTTAACATACTGAGTTTGCTTCTCTCTTACCTTTACTTTTTATATTTATTACTATTTCATATTTTGTTTATATTTTATATTGTATACTTGATTTATAATTATTAATTTTTTAATACAATTCAATTCATCTCCCTCTTATGTTAGTTATTTGGACAACATATAGTGTTCACCCTCCAACTGAATGTTACAGTTGACACTCAATTAACTATTGAACTTGCACTCTCAAACTACTTAAAGGTTTCAATATATACATTTTGTTAAGATCCAACCGTTGAGACTGCATCACATCATCTATTGTTCTTCTATGTCAAAGGTTACAAATAGATGAAGGAACTGTTTATCAGTTTTTTATTGTTCGAGGGTACAATGTGTCAGTCTGACGTTACTAATCAAAAAATAATGTCAGTTTTTATAATTGGGTGGGTGATGCTAGGTGTCCCTCCAAATACGCCCCAAAAGTGTTCCCACTCCTAGTGTATTTTGATTTTTTTTTTTTTTTAATGTTAAACAAAAACATACACACAAATTCACTATTGATAATTTTTTTAAATATTTTATAAAAAATTAAAAAAAAATACACTATGGGCACTTTTGAGGGCACATTTGGAGGACACCCAAGCATTCTCCTTAATTTTGGGGGAAATTTGTGTTTTCCCCTAACTAAAATAATGTCAACTGTTGAAGATAAAATCAAATCAAGATAATATTATCTTGATAATATTTTATCTTCGACATCAACCAACCAAAGCCAAACACTGACACGTAGAACATAAAGAGTGGACGAATGGAAGTAACTTACATCATTTTGATGGAGACGTTCATCACTCACTCTCTTAAGTTCTTCTCTGAGGCTGTGACATTTGGTACGGCGTTCAAGCTGTATTTCATAACAATAATTTAATAATCAAAAGAAAACAAAGCAGAACTCCAAATTTAGACCATAATCGATAAGCACTCCATGACAAGTTCATCATCTTATTTTCACCCTGCAACGTCTCATTTCAAGTTCAGAGATGAATACCAACAGAAAGTATCCAAAAATGCACACCTGCTCAGCAAGATTATTTAGAGATTCTGTGTACAATTTGCTCAGTCGTTCATTCTCTGCAATATAACAAAAGTAATTCGATTGACTTTGAAATACAAGATGCCAGTTTCCACCGAGACATTATGGCGTGCATTCCCAGGGGATCAACTAGATTGAAGACTGCCAGAGAATGGTTCAGAGGTGTCCGAAGTACTGCCATCAACTAGATTAATTGCAGTTGTACTTGTACTAAATTTCCTTTATTTATTTTCTCTTTTCTTGATTAGCACATGGCTATTAAAGTTTCCGATGAATTCATATGAAGATGTTGTAAAAATATTGGTACCGACATGGAACAGAACAATTCCCTGAACCAATGATTTAATATACAAAAGTGAGATGAACTGTAATATTTACAAAAGTTAGCTCGTTTGAGACATTGTAAAATGCAACCGAATCCAAGAAAATGAATGCGAGACCTTGGGACAAAAACAAAAAAAAGTTTTAACTTCTCAAACTTAAAAAGATGGGCGATTCCGCTCTGCATTTTACAATCTGAATTCCATCATTATTGGCAACAACACAATGATACATTCAGAAATATGAAGATCAAGGGGGAAGTCAAAAAAAGTAACATGAGAAAGATTATATATTTGTTTGATGCTATTTTCACTCTTATTTAGCTCCCATGTAATTTCCATCCATTTGAAAACCATTAAACGCAGTTTTGGACAGACGAAAGCAAATCCCTCCAATCTACTGAGCCAGAAACTATACAATTCTGTTTGCTTACTTCAGATTTTTATATTTCGTGAACAAAAATAAAACATCCATGACGAAAATCTTGATGAGATTTTCCTTCCTTTGTTTATATTTTGGGCAATCAAACATATACAAAGCAATGGAATGAAACCAATGCAGCTTTCCATAAAGACTTCGACAACAGTTCAATGAAATGTACATGGATGAGACCCTTAAGGCAGTCGCCAGCAAATCACGATAGAGTGCTTTTAGAATCGCGATTCTAAAGGACAGCTAACCTTGCTTGATATTATTACAAGTGATTTCTAGGGCTTCACGCCTCTTAATCTCGGCGATACAGTTCGATTTCAACGACTGTATTTCTGCAATGCTGCTCTTGAAATCCTGAAAGAAAGCTCGTGTGAATTGGAGTCTCAAATTGCAAGTCAATTAGCGTTGTTTGCCCGGGAAAATTTACTGGAAGCTACGATTTTATGAGCCGTTTCGTACCCCAAAAAGGGGTAAAAAGAGAATTAATCGCACCAGCTTTTGAGGTTAAAAATGCTATCTCGCTTATTCAAGCCGATTTCTGTGTCATTTAGGATCAAAATCGGTCAAAAAGCATATTATGCAAGGCTCCTTTTGGTTTTGGTTGCGGAATACATGTACTGGTCCTAATACTAATATTAAGAATGTGAAATTAAGCTCTGCGTTTCTTCCATATTCCCTTGTTTTCTCGGCGACCAAACGGGGAAAGACAAAAAAAGAGAAGAAAACTTGAACTAAGGAAGCGAATGATGGATGATGTTACCTCGAAGATCTTACCGAAATTGGAGAGCAGGGAATCCATTTCTTCGTCACTGGTTGCCGCCATTTTCTTTCTTTTTTCAAATATTCGATAGTGTTGATATAACTGTTTATATATAATAATTTATTTTAATATTTGAATTTTATAAATCAAAGAAAAATGATAATATGCTACTGTGCTCTCTGAGCTTGTCTCCTTAATTTGATTGGTCATGTATTTATTTCATATTTTTAGTAATTTTCTTTATTAAATAGTAAGCAAGTGATTATTACTATATTTACATTTTTTTTAATTCTTTAAAAACATTTTTAAATATTTAAAAAAAATAAAAATAAAAACTACAAGTTGCATTAGTGGCACATCCAATAGTCTAGCTTGAGAGGCATAATAGCACAAATCGTAGCATTTAAATAATTTAGAAATATTATAATATTTTACATGCCAATCCAAGAATCAAATAATTTAATAAATCATCAAGCTTCCTATTATAAATTTTTAAACAAAATAATTTTTAGACCATTATATTAAGAATGAAATGACGATTTTTGCTGTATCACTACTCTTGATCTTACATGGCAATCTGTCGATAAAATCAAATCAAATTAGTTTGAGAAATGTATAGAAAATCTACCATTTAATTCATATGAACCATTATTTCCTTTGCTATATGATTTGTTTTTTTAATTCATATCGACTGAACTCATCTCATCTAATCTAATAATCATTACAATTTTTCCAAATTCTCGCACCAAAATAAATAAATAATTCAATTTTTTTAAATCTTAAAATATATTCTAATAATATTTTAATGAACTTTCAACTTTTATCTCAACTCAATTTAACTCAAAAAACAAAACAGGCCATTGCAATTTCAGCATATTCTCTGAGCTCAGTAGCAATAGCAATAGCACCAGGAGATCTTGCTCAATGCTCATGTCGCCTTTTTTTCAATTATGGGAATCTGAAACAAACGAAAACTAATAAACCTTCTCACATCCAGCTGATTTATTTTTTTTTAATCTTAAATTGCTTAAAGAATATGTTATAGTGGCACAGGCAGTTCTCTGGTCAAAATAATTTTAACAACACAGGATATACAACATTTTGGGATGCCATTACAACATTCAAGTACCTGTCGGAGTCATCAAGATGGCTGGTGGACCCACAGGACTTGCTCATCAATCTTGCTCAGCTTCTCATCATCAAGACGTTTCCATGTCTTAATCCTTTTCACTCCCATCCAGGAATTGTCTCCCTTCCCAAGCTCAGCTAATATCACCCTTGCTCTCCTTGGCCACCCAGCCTTCCCATAACCATGGTATCCAAATCCTCCACCATAACAAAACCAAATACCATCTAGATTCCCACAAAAATCATTCTTATGATCATGCCCCATGAACACAGCCTGCACATCTCCAATGGAGATAAACGTCTGTAAGACTCCCGAATTCACCGACGAGCAAGCCACAGCGTCTTGAAATTGGCCTACAATCTTGTTGTAGTACAGCTGCCGAATTTCTGGAATTGGGATATGGAAAAATGCCAGTGCAGGGGATGTGGCTTTGGGAAAAGCATCTGCAGATTGATCACCATTCTGCTTTTGGCCCTGTTAGTGTGTGACCTGCGACATGTTAATAAGTCTAAAAAATCCCTTGTGGGATTAAAACAAGGACATTCAGAGGTGTTTGATTGTGTTTCTCAGAAAGAATGGGATTCAATGAACATATAGCATCACAAGATCACTTTTTGGGTCCATTAGGAAATCTAAAAAAACCACCACTTTTCCAGAATAGTTTTAACTCTTCAGAAACGAAGTCTTAGTTGTTTTCTCATTTTTATATCCATCACAACTAGAGTGAAATGAATCGATGAAGTGTGAGATTGTAGCCCTGGTATGCCTTAATTGCATTGACATTGTTCAGTTATTTATACCTGGGATTTATGAGAAATGCTACGAAGCCAACTAAGTTGGGATTCCTTAATCCATCCATAAGTTCGAACTCCTTGAACAACTTCCCTGTCTCCACTGTCAAGAAAGAAAAGATCAAGGATGCTGCTGTTTGCCAGATGCGAACCTGGGGCACCATATACTCTCAGATTATAATTTCCAAACCCGTCAATGTTTGTCACCATGCCACCTTTAACAGGACTGGAGAGATCTTCAGCTGATGGATTGACTTGTGAAACAGAATAATCCATGAGGGACATGAAAGACATCAATTCCTCACGATCCATTGTAGATTCCTGGTCATGGTTTCCTAAAACTGCTGCCCATGGAAGTCCGGATTCCATGGCAGGACCAAAGGATTTAAATAGGGATTCAGCAGCATCGGTAGCGCTCGGCCCAAATATGTTGTCTCCTAATTATAAAAACTAAATGCTTTAGAGGAAGAGAGAGAGAATAACTCGCAAATCTCCACCACAAATATTTATCTCCAAGAATGGAAGCATCTTAACTACCATATTAAATATGACTGAACATTGCCAAGTATGTTAATTAACTAGAACTACCTTATCAAACATAAGGAAGAGCCTTAAGGAGAACCCCCAGCTCCCCAAAAAAAGTTCTTAAGAGAAAAGAAAAAGGAAGAAAGGAGTCAAATGGAATTCTGTGCAGCTAAAAGATGTGGTTAAGACAGGCATTGATAAAACTGGAATGGAATATGTTGCAGCTATGCTAGGTAATAATTAATTAAGGTGCACAAAAGGAGATATTATTCACATGAGCTGATCCCTAAAACGAAGGTGTGAAAATATTGAGTCGTCAATCTTATCAAGCTCCAACTTCAAAACAGTTTTTGCTATAATTTGAATTTTCAATTTTAAAAGAGATATGTGGGTATATAATTATATTGGTAGGTACGGGAAGAAAATTTTTGGGCTTAATCATATGTCTCCAATTTATCAAAAGAAATGTCCATTTTTATCCTTTCTTCCCATATTGGCATATTTTAGGTTTATTGGCATTGCTTTTGTCATTACCATGCCTGATCCCTTTGAGTTTGGAAGTAATCAAAGTTTACTCCAAAGCCAATCTAAGTAGCTCTAAGCCACTTACTACCAAAAGTTTGTTTTTCTCCCATGTTACAACCGCGAACTAATAAAAGCTTGAATATGACTACTTACTTCAATAAGCACCACATCATTAATGGAAATATATTTATCCTCGTGTAATACACGTACAAATATATATGCAGTGCAAAGATCAACGAAAATCAATGGCAAGATAGCATGTTGGGTAAGGACTCAAAGTACCAAAATTTATAGGGAAAAACAAAAGGTACGAATTACCTGTAAAGGCAATGAAATCAGGCTTTTCGACCTCGAGCATTCTTTTCAGAAATCTAGTCGTGTTGAGATCGGAGCAATACTGGAACTCAGACTCCAACACGTCTCGGCATCGAGTTATCTTTCCATTGCCATAGTGCATATCTGCCACCTTAATTCCGCCACAAATTAAAATCCAAAACCAAATTAATATTTTAAAAAAAAAAAAAAAAACAGAGAGGGAGAGAAAATTTCAAGCTCTCGTTGTAAGAATTGTAGGAGAGGGAACATGAAGAGGTGACGGACCTGGAGGATTTTGAAGGTACCGTCGTAGCGGAACCGGAGGGGAAGATCTGGAATTTTCTTGATTCGAACGATGTCGTTGCCGAGTAGTAATCTGTGGGGAATGAGGTTGTGAAGAAGGTGCAGGACTAAAGATATGGAGACCAAGTAGAGGAAAGAGTGCTTCCATTTCCCAGTTGTTGAAGATTCCATCAGCTCTTTCTTCTTTTGGTAGATTGGATTCGCAGGAACTAGGAAGACACTGTACAGGAACTAGCAAGTTCGGAAAAAGGCCTAAACGGCAACGCAACGAGTTAGGCCCGTTTGTATTAGAAGATGAGTTTAATTCATCTCAACTCATTTTCATTTCATCATTATATTTTTATAATTTTTTATATAAAACAAAAATTTTTATACACTTTTTTTAAATTTTAATATACATTTTTTAAATCTCAACACATCTTTTTTAAATCTCAAAATAATAATAATATTAAAAAAATAAACTAAACTCATATTAACTCATCTCATTTTCGAATAGATACCTTTTTATAATATAAAACGCAATGCAACGCAACGTTTCATTTATTTTGCTTTCTTAAATTGATAATTATTTTTGTCACAAAATTATTATGTAAAAATAATATCATAAATTGACATATTTTTCTATAATATTTTAGATTTAAAATTATTTTTTATAAAATAAATTATAAAAATCACATAAAATTATATCAATTTATAAAATTAATTTTGTCAGATACCTTTTTATAATTAATACACTTCTTTTTTAATTAATTCATCCAGTTTGATGGAGTTCCCTTCTATCGTAACTCATCAATTCACGTATTGTATGCTTCTTTTTTTTATCAGGAGTTGAAGGTAGATCTCGTGCCTCCTGTAAAAACAATATTTAAGACAAATTATTTATATATAAATAAATAAATAAAAGATAAATTGTTTATGACAAATAAATATTTACCTTTTAACGAGTAATATTTTTATAAATCTACGGCATAAAAAATATTTGAACAAGTTATTTATAAAAAATATATATTTTTTAGTGAAAATTAATTTTATTACAAAAAATTTGTATGAGACTTGTACACTCAAGACTTATATATGACATGTATTATTCTAAAAAATTTAATACTAAATATTATTGAGTAGTACTACGTACATTTATATTTATATTTATAATTTTATTTACAAAACTCATTTTGTTAGTTTTATTTTAAAATCTAAGTTTTGAATTCAAATTTCATAATTTTTAACATATTATAACTGATATGCAGAGAAGTATGATCCTTATAAATTTTTCTTAAATATATTTAGCATTTTATTTATAGAATATACGTAATTTAGAATTTTTATCTATGGCTAAATTATAAAAAATAAAAATAAAAATAAATTCAAGACTATATTATAAATTAGAGGAATCCTGAGGTTTGATCCGACCGAATCCTCCCATTGCAGTTTCCGTCGTCGTCGACAGCAGTGGACGACACCGTCCACCCCATTAGGATCAGAGGGAGCCGGCGATCTCACCCTTGTAAAACCCATTTTCAAGTTTAAGGCCGCCAAAATACACCAAAAGTCACCGGGACTCGCCGTCGCAGGAATAAGGTCGCTGGCTCCCTCCGGTCTTAATGGGATGGGCAGTGTTGCACACCGCAGACGGCGATGACAGGGGTTGGATGAGACCGAATTTCTTTTAAAAACTTATCTTCATTTTTTTTAATTGTATTTTTTATTATGTTTTTTTCATTTTATTATTTTATTGTGTTTTTTAATTTCTATTTTATTTTTTTTGTATTTTTTATTATATTTTTATATAAATTATAAGAAATTAGGAAATAAACTGTAAAACGCTGCATCCCACCGCACCTCAGCCTCACCTTTATATTCGTATCAGAAAATAGTAAAATCATAATCCCAATTTGATATTGGAAAGTTTGCAACTGAGCAATGACGGAAAGAGGACGAGCCCGCTTCGCCAAGTTTGGTAAAGTTGTCATTCTACTACATGAAGCCTATAAAGGGATTCGGCCCTTGGGGGGTTTTGGGCCAAGTTTCATTGAATCCACTGACCCCTGCAGATCGATTAGTCCGCATGATCTCCTCGCAATGTTCGATCGTGCAATCTAGACCGCACAAATAAATAACAATTTAACAATAATAATAATAATAATGATGATGATGATGAAGTAATGTCAATACAAATCTCATGTAAATAAACTCGGTATAATTTTGTTTTGTACAAAATTAAATCCTACTAATAATGAATAATTTTTTTTTTACAAATTTATTCAAATTTTTTTTTTTTTAACAAATGCTCACCAAATATTATTTATGAGTGGTGTTAAGGTGCCACCCAGCGATGGCAGTTGGACATGCCACTTAGGCCAGATTCTTTTTCTCAAGTTTTTTTAATTTCTTTTCATATATTTTCATATATTTAAATAATTTCAAAAAAATATTAATATATTAATAGTCAATTTCTTAATCATACGTAAAAATAAAAGAAAATTAAAGAAAAAATAAATATGTGAGCGATCAAAATAAAGAAACAAAATAGAGGGACATGATAGCATTTCTCTTTATCTATTCAAGATCAATACAATTACTTTTTATAATAATAATATGTGAAATAATATAATAATATAAGAAAAAATATTATAATTATAAAATGATTATATAAAAGTAAACTTATAAATTAATGTCAGATTATGTAGTTTATTAGATTTATTTTATAATAAAAATAATTTTATAATTTAATATATTAGATCAAATTATGTTAATTTATAAATTTATTTTTATATAATTTTTTATGACTAAATTATTTCTGATAAAAAAAACCAAAAATTATAAGACAGCTTTTAATGAGATTGTTCAATAAGATATTGCCGGTGATCTCTGGAGCTTACCCGGGTGGGTGGTTTGATTAAACGTCACTGATGATCCCTGTTTAAAGTATCTCAGCTATGATCTCCAACCACGTCCACGTCCACGTCCACGTCCACGTCCACAAATATATTATATATATAGTAGATATTATATATTACTTAATTGTTAATTACTAAGCTGATTTTCCCAATATCTCTCTGATTAGCGTATCATTTCATGATTAACCCCACTTCAAAACAAAGCTGTCTGGCTTAAATTATTAAAGTTTTCGATAATGATGGATATATGAATAGCTAATTAATTATGGTTTACGGTAGGTCAAGTGTCACTGACTCACTTATTGATATATCCTACTTGCGATATATATAATTACCCATTCCGGATATAAAAATGGTACTGCATATGCGGGTCAATGTGCCTCCCACTAAATTAAACATGAATAAATAATAATAAATAAATAAATAAATAAAGATAGTCAAATTATAATACAACAGGCTAAAATATTTACAAGATTATAAGAACCGTGAATAGAATCTCATCTTATTCGAAA
The DNA here is from genome assembly GCA_036898215.1 of Platycarya strobilacea. Classification (NCBI taxonomy): domain Eukaryota; kingdom Viridiplantae; phylum Streptophyta; class Magnoliopsida; order Fagales; family Juglandaceae; genus Platycarya; species Platycarya strobilacea. The sequence goes on from CM072555.1 coordinate 5,106,232, forward strand.
ATATGATAATTTTTTATAATTTATGATGGTTTTAAGAATTATAAATTATAATATTGATTAATTTTCTTGAATGAAAATCTCATAAATGGCTTAGATTTTATTTAGACGTTTACAAATAGTATTAAAACGTTCATCACGACCAAATTAAGGCTATGGTACATGTTTAGGAAATTAGATCTACATATATAGTGTACATTTAATAAAAAAAAATTCATAATTTATTTTACAAAATTACTCGAACATAAAACAATTTTTAATTTAAAATCTATTTTTTTTCATTTAATCATGACAGTTTTTTTTAGTTTTTAAACAAAATATAAAATCTATACAATTTTTTCAAATCTCAAAATAAGAATTATGGAAAAAAAAACTATATTCAAATAAAATTTTAACTTTGTAATATTTTTATTTAATATTTTATTTTATTTTCAAATATTCAATAAAACATTTTGACTCAAAATATCTAACTATTATTAACAGAGTTCGCATCTCATTCATTATCTAAGCATCTCCTATATAAACAACATAGGTGATGAATGAGTTATTTCAAGATAATAACGGCATTAAACCATTGATTCTTAGTCATAAATATCACCTATATATAATATTGAAGAGAGAGAGAGAGAGAGAGAGAGAGAGAGAGAGAGAGAGAGAGAGAGAACTAATCATAAAACGGTATAAAATAAACACGGCTTAAATGTCATAATAAATCTTCTTATACTATACAGTATACTAGATAAAGTAAAGAAATACGAGCCATCTTTACCATCCGTATCAATATATCATCTATATTTTATTTTCCTATAATAATTTTCTTATATTTTTGTAGTTACACTTTTATATTATCAAAAAACGTTATTTAAAATAAAGAAATGAAAAAGATTATATATATACATATTATTACGTTTCGATCATAGAATTAATAGTAAACACGTTACACGTTGATTGTAAAAAATGCTAAAAATCTTTTATTTTAAAGTAATTCCGTTGTCACCGATTGTTGGGTTCTAATTAGATCCCGATAATTCACTTATTTATTTGTTTTATTATTTACTAACTAAGAAACTATTTTTTAATAATATTAAGAATATAAAATAATGATAATAATAATAAATTTGCTCTGACCATTGATACCTTCGGTGGGTGTAGCATTGCTTTTTATTTTGAGAATTTCTAGTCATAATCTTTTAAGTGAAAATTGTATGGGCAAGCTCATTAATATATTTCATTAAATAAAAAAATTTACTATTTTAGGAGAGATATTATTATAATTTAAAAAAATTCAAAAATAAATCTTTTTAAAGTTGTGTGAATAGTGCTCGAATGAGAACTGTATGTAAATTAAGGGTTATTTTGGGTATTAGAATATTATGAAAATATTATATTATTACTATTATTATTTACCTATTATTTTTTATTTTTTACTATTATTAGCTTTCCGAAAGAGAGAGGTTAGGTGGGTAATCTGCTAGGTCGTCCTCTGTAATGGTCAAGATTAGTAAATCCTTCGATCCACACAATTGTTCGTGGATAAGTAGAAGATTCGGTGGCTATTATTGTCTTGGGTTGCTCTATACAATCTTTCTAATTTTTATATATCATAGAAAAATTATGGGGAGTATCCACACTCAGGATACTCTCCCTCACATGAACAGTGCATAACATTGTTTATGCACTGTTCATGTGAGAGGGAGTATCCTGAGTGTGGATACTCCCTAGAATTGCTCTATATCATAATATTTTAATTTTAATTTTTAATTTTCTTAATTTTTTTAATTTATTATTTCTAAAATAATTTTTTATTATTATTATTTATATATTAAATATTTAATAAAAATAAAATAAAATAAAATATGGTGTATGGAATTTGTGTGAATAATAAGAGGTTATATAAATTTTTTCTTATTACCTCTGCTTCCTCGTGCGGAACTCCAGGTTAACGGCTTACGATATCGACCTTTAAAAATTATTAAATTTAATAATAAGAAAATCACATAATTTTTATTTAGTATTCTGAAGTTATACTTAATAATATGTTATATAATACAAAGCTTCAAAAGTATTGAAAGTTAATTTGAAAAACATTGATTGAAAAAGCACATATTATACGGATCCCGAACGACCTTCGAGTATGGAGCCTATCCCGATTACAATAATTATCAAATAACGATCCATCTAAAGAATGGCGCTGGCCCGACCTCTATAGAATCTTTATAATTTTTTGTAGAGGAGGGAGAACCGATTGTTACCAAATTTAGGAAGTCGAATGTTAGTACTTCTTAAGCTAGTAATCGGTTCGAATTTTCACTTAGTTTCATCCAATATTCATCCTAATTGTTAGTGTATATATTTATATAGGATTATTTTTGTAATTAACCTTAGTAGGATTTGGCATCTATACTATATATAGCCTCTCTTATATAATTTGAGCTACACAGAATATACAATTAGATGATTTTTCAGAATTCTTTCTATATTTTTACATGATATCAGAATCACAATTCTAATATTCTTGTCCGTACAAGCCGTTTTATTGGTGTTTTCTTGTTCTACAACAACCTTGGTTTTACCTATACTGGACTGTGGGATTTTGGTGGTTTTACATCCACTTTTTGCTCTTTGTTTTTCAACTTCTAACCTTTAACAGAGTCCTCAGAATTTTCTTAGTATTTTATTGTCAAGAAATCTCTGATTCGCTGTCGCCCGCGCGGCTCAACTCATTGGCGCGTCAATCCACACGTAGACACGCGCCTCCATGCACCCATCACACCTTCATCAACCCCAAGCCGAGCTGAATCAAAACTCATATCAAGTTCACCCATTCACACGACCCGCCACCCAACTAACCAATGTCAATTTTCAACCGTTGACTTTGACCAAAGAAAAAAACTCCACCTTCATGACTCACTTATCTCCCAATATTGATTTTGGTTTATCAATACTTCTGTATCTATTCATAGCTTATTTCATAAGTTTGGTAATGCTAAAACTGCTCAGGGTTTTCTTTTTAAACGTTATTACTGAACTCATGATACTTCATTGCAGTTCCAGCTAGAGGTGTAAGAAAAAATCGATGAACCGAAACCAAACCGAACCAGTAAAATCAGTCCCATTTTGGGTAGGTACCAACTCAAAATTGGTTTTCTTAATGTTAAAATTAGTAGGCATCAATTCGGTTCTATTCTAAACTTTTTAGAAGCGGACCAAACCGGATCGGTTCAATATAATAAAATATATTTTAAATTAATTTTTTTAATAAAATATATAATATAAAATATTTTTTTAATTATATATAATATGTTATACATTGGTATACAATATAAATTAGTTACAATTTATATTTTATGACCTAACACTAATAGTATAATACTATATTAATATTAGGAATATACGTTAAATCTATATAAATTATTATACTAAATAATTACACATAAAATAGTGATATAGTAATACTAATACATTTAGCTAATACTAATAATATTAATTATAATTGTCAACGATATAATTATAAAAAATTAAATTTATAATAACAAATACTAATATATAATTATTTTAATCATTATAGATAATACTAATATATATATTAATAGTCTAATAAATTAATATAAATTAATTTAAAATCAAAAAATTAGACCGAAACTAATAAAACCAGTGTTACCGATTTTGGAGGATAACCGGTACATAATCGGTTTTAAAAAATAGAAAAACGGTGGTACTGGTCCGGTTCTAGATTTTATCCAAAATGGGCCGAACCGGACCGATTACACCCCTAGTTCCAGATTGAGACAAAACTTTACCAGATGCGTCAGGAATCAGGTCAGTGCATTACTAATTTTTATTCTCAAGCTAATAACCTTTGAGAACTGTTGTTTATTGCAAATCCTAAATTCAAATGTTATGAGGATCTTGAGTTGTTTGCGACCTATCATGATTGTCATAAATTAATGCATTTTTTAATGGCAATACGTGAGGATTCTGAATTTACTCGAGCATCTCTCTTACATTGCACACCTTTTTCATCTTTTAATACTGTAGTTGTTGAATTTATCTCATAAGAGAATCGCCGTTCAACTATGAATATAGATATATGTTCCATATTCAGTTATTGTTGTCATCCTCATGACTATTTATGGATTTTCTACGGCCGCAAACCATGCTCCTTCTCAGTCTTTCAAGACCGTTCTCTGCAAATATTACAAATATTTTGGTCACTCTGTTACAGACTGTTGTAAATTATAAAACAAAAATTAGTCTCGAGCCCCATTGTTGCAAACTGTTGTAGTGACTCCAACTGCCTCTTCTGCCCCTGAGTCTACTGTTGAGCTTTTTTCAGTGTCCACTTCTTTCACTACTACTAACATTGAGGCATTGATTCATCAGATTTAATATTGGTCTTCTACGTCACCTCAAGTATATCTCCTTTATTTTTTGATATTGCATGTTGTAATCACATAATCTCTAATTCTAGTCTTTTTTTCTTAAAAAATTGTTTTGTTACTCAATCCATTATATATACTACTCATAGTTTTCATTTGTCTGTTAGCCACATTAGGTCTATTTCTTCTCATATCTTATTTATTGACAACACTTATATTGTTCCTAAGTTGTCCTTAAAGTTAATTTCAGTTGGTCAATTTTGTGAGTTAAGTCTTAAACTTACATTTTCTAATGCTAGCATTGATGTGCAAGATCCACAGACGAGTTAACTCATTAGGACAGGCCGTAAGATTGGACGTTTGTTCAAGTTCGCTTCTTTGCAGCTTCCATCATATATGTCCTGCTTCGTTGTTGCTACTGTCATTTCGTCCCAATTATGGCATTCCTGGTTGGGTCATGCATCTCTTTCTCGTGTTCATCTTTTGACCTCCCAATGCCACCTAGGTTCCATAGAGTTTAAGTCTTTTGATTGTGCTTCTTGTCAATTTGAAAAATAAACTCATTTACTTTTTAATATAAATGAATCTTTTTACTGCACCTTTTGATTTGGTTTACTCTAATATTTGGGGTCCAGCACCCACCCCTATTGAAGGGGGTCTTATTATTTTGTTATTTTTGTTGATGATTATTCTTATTATATGTGGTTATATTTGTTACAACATCGATTTGAGCTTGCTCATGTTTATCAGAATTTTCACAAAATGGTACATACTCGATTTTCTCGTACCATCAAAGTTTTTCATTCAGATAATGTTATGGGGTACAATGATAAAACTCTCATTGAGTCCCTGCATCAACAAGGCACGTTATCGTATTGTTATTGTCCATATACCTCTCAACAAAATGGTGTGTAGAGAGAAAACAATGTCATATTCTAGATATTGTAAGAGGTCTTTTACTTTATGTTTCTTTACCCGAAAAGTTTTGGGGTGAAGTTGTTATTATCGTTGTGTACACGATCAATTCAGTCCCCCCACTTGTACTTTATAACAAATATCTTTATAAACTTCTCTATAGTCTGATTCTCAACTATTCCCTACTTTAATTTTTGGTTGTGCCTATTTTGCTATTTTTTCTTCTCATGAACAAATTAAACTTGAACCCCGTTCTCAATTATGTTATTTTCTGGGCTATGGCTTAATTCAAAAGGTTATCAATGTTATGATCCTATCTCTAAACGAATTTGCGTCTCTCGTCATGTGGAGTTTTGAAAACACAAACTATTTACTAGCCTATCAATGTTCTCCCTTTTCCTCCTCTACCCACTCATTGATATTCACTAATCCATCTATTGCCCTATATTTAGACTCTCATGCAGAGATCCCGAGCTTCTTAGACGATCCTTCTACTGCTGCACCCAATTCAATTGATGTGTTTAATGGATCACCTGCAACAACATCTGTACCTTAGTCTTATCCACTCCTTGAACCTCATTATTACAGTCGAGTAAGTATTCCTCCTATTCATCTTCGTGATTATCACTCTTTTTCTGTCATTGTCACCTTACTCGAATCTCACAAATATCGCGAGGCTCGTACTAACATTTTTTTGGCAGCATGTTATATTTGATGAATTGGATTTGTAAAGCACATACTTGGGATTTGATAGACTTGCCTCATGAAAAAGTTACAATAGGATTCAAGTGGATATACAAAATCAAGACTCGAGTAGATAAATTAGTTGAACACTACAAGGATTGACTTGTTGCAAGGGGATTCACCCAGGAATATAAGATTGATTATGATGATACTTTTACTCTCGTTGCTAGACTTACCTCTGTCAAATCCTTACTTGTAGTTGATGTTGTCCAGCGTTGGGAACTTTTCCAGATGAATGTTAAAAACGCATGTCTTAATGGTGATCTTATTGATGAAGTTTACATGCAGCTTCCATCTGGCTATGAGCATCCTCCACATAAAGTTTGTTGTCTACGTTGTGCACTTGATGGGCTTAAATAAGTTTTTCGAGCTTGGTTTGAGAAATTTTAGTTAGTGGTTTCACGACAAGACTTTCTTTTTAATTCTTCTGATTCTACACTCTTTGTTTACACTTTGGAGTAGGTACTATACGTATTTTTCTCTATGTCAATTATATGATTATTACGGGTGATAATGCTACTGGTATTCGAGATATTCAGACTTTTCCTAACCTGAATTATGAGATGAAGGATCCGGGGCATCTTAACTATTTTCTCAACCTTGAAATTACTTTGAACCAGGATGATTATTATCTCACTCAAGCCAAATATGACTTTGATTTACTCTCAAAAGCTGGATTAACAGATAGTCATTTAGTTTACTTGAGTATGATACTAAACTTCTGATCACTGATGGCTCCCCACTTGCAGATGCGACACTTTATCGACAATTAGTTGACAGTCTTATTTACCTTATAGTTACCAAACTTGACATTTCATGTGTTGTTTATCTGGTCAGTCAGTTTAAAAGTGTCTCCTGATATGTCCATTTTGCTGTAGTTTTTTACATTTTGCCCTACATCAAGAGTATTTTATTTCATAGTCTACACTTCTCATCTCATTCCTCTATGGAATTACAGGCTTATTCTGATACAGATTGGACTAGTAATCCTACTAATTGTCACTCCACTGCTGATTATTGTTGCTTACTCGATACTTCTTTGATTTCATGGCATAGTAAGAAATAATTTGTTATTGCTTGTTCTAGTACTGAGACTAAGTATCGCACCCTTACTGATACGACATCTGAACTTTTGTGGTTACGCAGCTACGCTCGCTTCTAAAAGATACGAGTATTCCTCAATCTATAAGGTCTCATATTCACTGTGACAATCATAATGTCATCCATATTGTACATAATGATGTATTTCATAAGCTTACAAAATATATTGAATTTGATTATCATTTTCTCTGTCATCATATTCAGCACGGTATCCTTTAATTACATTCAATTTTTTCTTAAAATAATATTATTGATATCCTTACAAAATGGTTCATCTAGTTATGTTCAATTTCTTCTACACTAGTCATAAATAGATTATTCGGTGTCGAATACAAGTGACCTCGTATCCTTCACCTATTTTTCCTGGATGTGTAGACTTGTCTAATCAAGTATTTGATGCTCTTTTTGTGTGAGCTCAATCCATTTATATTATGAATTTCATGTCGATTCATCATCTCGTTCTTTTTATTTGTGATTTTTGGATGTCGAAAACGTTATTAATCATTACTATTTAATATTTTTTTGTTATTATTAATTAGAGCACTATCAATAGTTTCGTTAAAATTTTCTTTTAAAAAATATAATATGCACATTTTTTTAAAAAAAATTTAATCTTATTTGATTAATAATGAAATAAAAAGTAGAGAGAATGAAATAAAAATATTTATTTTTTTATTTGTAAATAATATTCTTTTAAAATAGTTTAAATTGAAAAGGTTATTATTTATAGGTGAAAGATTTTTTTTTTAACTTTTTTTTTTTCTTCTCATTTTTTTTTTCTTTATAAATAATTAAATATGAAAAAAATTATACTTTTAAAAAAAGAAATTATAACAAAATTATTGTAAATGCCAGAGTATTTTAGATGATCTCACTACTGCAACCTAACTTTTATCTTATCATGCCGTCATCCGTCATGTTACTGTCTCTTCGGTATTCAGGGGGCCAGTCCAACCTGCCGGGTGGGAGAGAGTAGGGCATGTGAAGCACGTGTAAAATGAAGGGCGTGCCGCTGGAATGATGGTTCCGGGTGACTTCTTTTAACGTGGGAAAATACAAAAACACGTGGTGTTGGATCACGAGTCAATGTGTAGGGTAAGGCCAAAATAAACACGCGTCACGTAGTAGTGCCCCACCCAAGGAGGGACCCAGCCCTGTACTGCTGCCAGCGTATTTAATTACATGTTTGGATTTAATTATATCTTTGATATTGCGATAAGAAATATTATTTTTAAATTAAAATTATTAATGTAATAAATTTTATTATTAAAACTATTTATTATTTGGAATCCATGTCTAAAGTATTTTTAGAGTTAGTTACAGTAATTTTTTAAAAATATATAGTTATCTGCATGAATTTTTTGATAAAAATTTTAATTTTGTGCTTATTAAAAAAAATTGATTTTTAGTTTTTTCAATCGATTAAAGCGTTTTTAATAAAGTTACCCAAACATATCATTTTTCTTCAAAATTATTTTTAACTGCTTAAAAGTACTTTTAAAATTTTGAAACATAATCTCAAACATGTTCTAAGTTGATGACATTAATCTCATACGGTAGTAATTGAGGCTCAAGGGCCAACCACCGCTTAGCGGATTTTTATTGAATCGTATAAAATTAAATTTTAAAAAATATAAATTTGTATATATATTAATTTTTTTAATTATATTTAATTAAAAATAAACAAAATTTGTTATTTTCAAAAATGAATAATTAAACTTAAAATTTAGATAAATTTGTACAAATTTTTAGTTTTACTATTTACTTTTAAAGATAAAAAATATTTCTCTTTTCTCATTTTCTTCTTTTTATTTTTAATTAAATATGATTAAATTTTTTTGATATAAGTATACATTTGTATTTATAAAATTTAATTTTAGACAATTCAATAAGAATGCTCTTAGCATGAAATGCTGCTACATAAATCATCCCTATATTTAAAGGAAAAATTATAAATATGCAATATATTTTTATAATATATTTTATATAATAATATTGTGAAAAAAGAGATATAAATTATCTATAAAATTAATATTATTTAAAAACATATATTATGTAAAATATTATGAAAATGTTGTGTGTGTATTATTTTTCTATTTATTAATGATGATTACTTCTTTCTTCTTTTTCTTTAAAAAAGGGATTGATTTCTACAAATTTCAATACATAAGTTGCGCATAATCTCTTTAAAAAAACTAGATTTATGTTAAAAAATGAAAATAATAATAATAATAAGATCCTTTAAAAAAAATTATATAAAGTTTGTATATTTGACATTACCTTTTTTTTTATAATATTTTTCATTCACTTATTTTGATTAGCTCGTTAGCTTGAAGTGTATGGCCACGGCCTATTCAAGATGGTCGACGTCTCCTTTCAAGCGCACTGATAATATTATACAATATTATCGGCATCCCAATTTTTTCAAAAGCAAATATTATAAAGAAATTCATGAAATAATTAAAAAAAAAAAACTGATTTTAGCTATATATGCACGTCTTTCCTCGTACTGTAAACGATGGCGGAAGCACTAGCATATATGTGGGGTAGGTAAGTAATTAATAAGAATATATTATCAAGTTGGCCCGGACATATTAACAGTACTTGAAGTGTACATAGGATATAGTACTACGGATGCATGTAGGATTTAAAGGCAAAGAAGTTCCAATATTTGAAGTATTCATCATATGATGACTGTAATTGCATTGATGATTGGTTATACGTGTCATTTGCCAGCTTATAAACTATATATAGGCTGTATACTCGATTGAAAGTATAGACGTTGACGATTCTAAAGCCATTTTCATCAATAATTGTCTTAATTTTCAAATTGAGTTTTTTAAACGTTGAAGCTGGTTGATTCGTACGACTGTATATAATACGAGGGATAATATTGCTAATTCACATGCGGACGGATATATATAATATGAATATTAGACATTTTTTTTGGAATGATCATGACAGAATTCGTTGTTATAATTAATGGACCATTAATATTATTCCTTTCTAATGCATGGAAAAACATCACAATTTTCTCTAATAATCTTTGAGATGTTTGAAGTTGTCGAGGATCACGTACATGCAGCATGTGAACGGCCGGACTTTAATTAAAACACGTACACGTATGCATGTAAGCTATATTATATATATATATTATTATATTTCGATACGGCACCGTATGTAAATACTGCCAGTTACATTAGTTTTGGTCAAGCCAAGAATTTGTTCAATCGCCGCATTATAGAGCTAGGAGACCAGGAACCACTGCTAGCTAGCTAGCTCGATCGGGAACATGCGCGCATGGTGTATATTATTCGATCTAGCAGTACTACCTGTTCTGTCGAACAAAACATCTTGACTTCCTTCTTTTTTGAGTACTACCTGTCCTGTCGATCTAGCAGTACTACCCTAGACCTCTTCTAGTCTCGCATATATTGTTTCATTCAAACGTTATTCCCAACTTCCCATCTTGTAGTAGCACGACAGCTACCGATCATAATATTTAAAGTAATTTTTGAGATCATTCTTATTACATTGATTAAAAGTCAAAATTCAAAAAATATATTTTTATATAAATATTAAAAAATAAATATCATATTTAATTATAAAAAAGAAAAAGCTCTAAACTCCGTCTATGTGTTCCTCAACATTTATAATATATAATATTATTTTGAGCAGGAATCAGCTATCATCGCACCAATGATAACTGTCATCTTGAAAAATCTTCAAGTTTATCTCACCTATGCTGAGAACACGGAGTTCAAGTGGTGAAAATCATACCCACATGGATACTTACAAATCTCTCTCTGAAACACAAAATTGGATAAAAGCGGGTCAATAGTCGGGCTATTGGAATCGGCATGAGTGATCCGGGTCGGGTAAACTGAACATGCCTACCAAACATGTTGCATGGCATGCTAACCGGCCGGGCCACCGGCCACTATCCAACCTAAAAGATCGATATATAATATATATATATATATACCTTTTTCTCGTGAAACATATTGCATATGTGAATACATTGACGCAGTCAGATGTTTCGACGACTTTCATGGTCGTGATCTTGGGGGAAATTTCAATGAAATATCGACGCTTTTTATTGGGCCAGGAAGGGGGCCGGGGTGGTCGGTCATGATCATCTTTCTCGTTTTATTCACAATTTAAAGTCAAAAAGAAGCAACAAAAAGTAAACAGTGCTACAGTTTAGTTGAACGTTTATCGTGATAATTAAACACTGATTTACATGACTTTTGTTCGTTTGAATATGGGATTGATCAAGTGTGTAAGCAGTTTAATCTTGAATTAAACTACACGTCGATACAATATTTGTGTCTACTTTTTTTTTTAAACATCATATATAATAGCATGAGCTCATAAATTCATAATATAACATAAGGCTATATATAGCTCTATGCAGAATGAATAGATCAGATCAACATGAATACACGATAAAGGATATATATATATATGACATAGTCAGTACGTAGCATGGGCTAATTAGTCGTGATATTATAAATTATTTATAATAAAAATGATGCTTTCTAATCTAAATGTGTCTATTCTTATTATAACTAATTCATTATAAATATAAAATTTGATATTTTGAAAAGAATTAATATACTCTAAACAAGAAATTTATGAACCTTCAAAAATAGAACTTTAACAGTAAAATACTATTAAAATATTATTTTATATACTGTCATAATATTTAATGAGAAGTACTCTTAATCATAAATTGATTATATAAAAATAATCTCATAAACTAATATGATTTGATATAATTTATTATATTATTAAATTATTTTTATTTAAAAATAAATAATATAAAATCACATAAAAACACTTCTACATATAATTTCTTTATAATTATAACATTACTCATATTTAATCAAGTCTAGCAGTACTGTAGGGTCTTCCACCCAAAAAAGAGAACTGCAGAAAACATGACCGGGTGGCTCCGAGTCAACTCGAGATCATGATATTAAATTTTAGAGTGATGATAGAACACAAACGGTGGTGTCGAATGGGATTTTCGCTTAGGTTAAGGGTTTTCTGTTTTTTATTTTTTTGATTAATTTTTTTTTATCAATTTTAAATATTTAAAAAAATTAAAAAATATTTTAAAATACATTCTCAACTATTTAATAAAACAAAAAAATAAAATAAAATCACATTTGAAATTTCCAGAAATCCCCTACCTGGCTTTAAATTTTAATCCCCAGCTGGGAAGTGGCAGCGTTTCCCGCGTGGCGATCTTATGCATCGGTGTGGACAAAGGGATCTAAAAGTCGCGCCGAAGTCATTCATCGCAAAGCAACCAATCACGTACGTAGACGCACATTTATTATCTAAGAAAATGCTATTCATCTTTATGGTATTGTCCCCACCCTATTCCGTTTATTTTTTTATTTTATTTTATTTTTATTTGGAATTTTTTATATATATGATTTTTAAGTAAATATTTTTAAATAATATTATGATTTTTTTATATTCTTAAAAAATATTTTAATATATTAAAAAAATTATGTTAAAAAATATGTTTTTTTTAATATAAAAAAATTATTATTTAAAAATATAATATTATTTAAAAATCATATATAAAATAAACTTAAAAAAAAAATGGAACGGAATGGGATCGTGACACTTACGGTGAATAGCACTCCCTACATTGCCCCGAATCTAGATCAACGGGCTTTCGTAAGTAATATTACATGTGTGACACATTTTTTTTAAAATTTTTAAGACGTCAGCAAACAAAAGCAAACGTTGACGTCACTACCTCGTCCCATAAAGCCGACAAATTCAATAACAGAATAAAAAAAAACCGATCCACTAATATTTTGATAATTCCCTGAATAATATATATTTATAAAGAAATAATAAATATAATCGTAAACTTATAAATAACGTATAATCGTTTAAAAAAATAATATTAAAAGAAATTATTTTTTAACAGTAATTTTTAATTTTTTTAAAATGACTATATACCACTTACAAATTCATGACTATTATATTCATTTATATATTAATGTTCCAATTTTTTTCTATTGACTTTTAAAGACAAATTATTTTATATAGCGAAATCTCGAGGGGTATATCGATAATATTTTTTCAATAATTAAGTAAATATTTTTAATAATATTCAATTTTTTTTGTATTAAAAAAATACAAAAAAAGTGAAAAAAAAGGACAAAATCTCCCCCCGAATTAAAGCATTTTCATCTGTTCTCTATATACCATTTATATCTATATTTTAGAGAAAAATTAAAGGTTTGCACTCAAAACCTCCTCCAATCCGGTTCCGGATTTTGGGGAAAACTTTTAGGATGTGAACTGTATTTTCTTATGTTGCCCAGATGACTAACACAAGAAGGGGGTGAATTGAGTTGTATTTAAAAAAAATAACAATTATAAAACAAATATATAATATAAAATATAAACAAAATATGAAACAACAATAAATATAAAGAGTAAGAATAAGAGAGAAGCAAACTCAGTATGTTAACGAGGTTCGGCCCCACTGCCTACGTCCTCGCCTCAAGCTACCTCTTGAGGATCCCCAAATCCACTATTCAATCTCCTTTAGGTGGAGATAGAAACCTATTACACCTTTGAGCAGCACCACTCCAAAGAATCCGTGTAGAACACCCTCTACACTTCTAATCACTTTACATTTTGTGATTTAATTATTCCCCGTGTAGAACACCTTCTACACTTCCAATCACCTCACACTTGGTGATTTAACTATTCCCCGTGTAGAACACCTTCTACACACACAAGGGTTATACACACCCTTTTACAAATACAAGAGTTGATACTAGGTAGACTATCAAAGTACACTCCTCAATGAGTGAGATAGAAACAATACAGCGCAACCTATATCTCTCTCAGCAAGAACAATAATTAAGGCTCAAAACTTTAGAAAAGAGAGAATGAGAGCTTTAAAAAAATGATGCAAAACTTAGCAATAGATGTGTAAGCTCTTGTTGTCAATTTTGCAAAACTCAAGTGAGCTATTTATAGGCAAATGAGTTTTCAATTTCAAATTTGAAAAGATTCTCATGTCAAAAACATCATCATTCACTTTTCAAAAATTTCAAATATAATATTTTTACTTTTTGCATGTGACAAAAGGAGCACACTTTACTTTTCAAAAATTTCAAATATAATCTTTTACTTTTTGCATATGACAAAAGGAGCACACTTTACTTTTCAAAATTTTCAAATAAAGACATCTACCTTTTGCATAAGTCAAGAAAATCATCCACCACTTTTGAAAATATTCAAATAAAACATGCACATGTGAAAGATGACAATCAATCATCTTAATATTTTCAAAATTCAAACCTTTAATCATGTCATGCACATGTGAAAGATGACAATCAATTATATTTCAAAATTTTCAAATTTAATTTTCAAAATATTCATGCATATGTGGAAAATGTATTTTAATACTTTATGATAAAATATTAATTTTGAGCCTTAATCCTAATTTCAAATTTTTTAAGAGATTTACAAAATTACTCTATAATTTTAATATGAACTTGTTCCCTTCTTGCTCATGCTTGCTTCCTTGATGTGCTTGATTATATTGTGTGGACAACTTGAGCTTGAGACTCCTTTATTCTTTGGATTCATTTGTTATCATCAAAATCCATTTGTAGATTTACATGAAATTTGAAACCTTGGGTTCAACAATCTCCCCCTTTTTGATGATGACAAATACTTGATAGAACCTGAAGCCTGTATTAATACTTAAGCTCCCCCTGAGAATGTGCGTTAGTTTTTCAAGCAAAAATATAAATATAATTCCAAGCATATATAATAAGTTTAGCAATTTAAACAATATTAAAGTTCTAGTCTAAAACTTCTCCCCCTTTTGGCATCATTAAAAAGGAATCATAATTAACTCAATAAGATATATTCCTACAATAACCAATAGATAAATAAAACGCTGCATTAGTAGAGACTGTAGAGAATTCGGTGCGTAGCCACACGTGTTCGACAAAACCTGTAAAGGCTGGAGGCCTAGTTTCGGTAATTTGGTGCGGAAGGAGATTTTGTAAAGAGCTGAATAATTGAAACCACCCGTGCCCGACAAAACCTGCAAAGGCTGGAGGCGTAGCTCTGGCAATTCGGTGCAGAGATTTGATCCTCTTGATGTTGCTGAAAAATGAGATATTATCATGATTTGTAAGCTTGTCTTGTTCTTAATTCCGTTTCTATAAGAGCAATCCTTAGTTTTATCTATTTCGCATCAAGCTTTCTTCTCATCTTTGCAATTTGTTTGCATTCTCATTCTACAATTTTTCAATGGCTCGTAGAATTCCCTTCAGTGCTTCTCTTGATCAAGATTTGAGGTATCCTTCACCTCAGTCTCATTCTATTTCTGCATCTGTCGTGGGTGCCATGAAGCAACAAGAGACTGATTTAGCTAATAAATCAGATCATGACGCCATTTACAAGCTTGTGGGTCTCGGAACTCGATACTCATTATCTATCGTCGCGTTTTCTGCTCGGTTGCAGTTTAAAACTCGCGAAATTGAGAAGCTTAGCGAGACTGTTTCTGTACTTCAACGACTTGTTTATGAGTCAAACAAAAAAATAGTAGAGTTAAAGCAACATAATAAGGATTTGAAATCCTTGCTTACCTCTTCATTTCGATTGCCTAATCTTTTAGACAATGATGGTATGATGATTTATGAGGAGCAAATGCATTTGAATGATGAGACTAAACGTCTCAAGTTTCTGTAGGTCATTTAAGATAATGAAATAAAAGTATCTAGCAGATATCCATGGCATGCATCATTCCTATTTCTCTTCTAATCATGCATAGTCTATCTTCTGGTAGGGGTTTTGTGAAAATGTCTGCCAATTGATCATGTGTACTAGTGAATTCTAATACAATATCGCCCTTCTGCACATGGTCTCTAAGAAAATTATATCTAATTTCAATATGTTTGGTCCGAGAATGTTGTATTGGATTCTTTAAAAGATTTATAGCACTTGTATTATCACATTTGATTGGAATGTGATTGTACATAAGTTTAAAATCCTCAAGTTGTTGCTTCATGTAAAGAACTTGAGCACAACAACTACCCGCAGCAACATATTCTGCCTCAGCAGTAGATAGTGCAACAGAATTTTATTTTTTACTAAACCATGAAACTAGTGCACGACCTAAGAAGTGACATGCTCCACTAGTACTTTTTTGATCTATTTTACAGCCAGCATAATCTGCATCTGTGTAGCTGATTAGATCGAAATATGTGTGCTTAGGGTACCATAATCCTAAATTAATTGTACCACTAAGATATCTAAAAATGCGCTTAACTGCAATTAAATGTGATTCTTTTGGAGATGATTGAAAGCGTGCACATAAGCACACACTAAACATAATATCTGGTCTACTGGCTGTCAAATATAATAAGTTACCAATCATACCTCGATATACCTTCGAGTCAACTGGTTTACCGGTTTCATCTTTATCAAGTTTAGTGGATGGGGCTCATTGGTGTTCCAGTTTCCTTAGCACCTTCCATCCCAAACTTCTTCAGCAATTCCTTAATATATTTCGATTGATTGATGAATGTCCCACTTTTTATTTGCTTAATTTACAATCCGAGAAAGAATGTAAGCTCTCCCATCATGCTCATTTCAAATTCTTCCTGCATAGTCATAGCAAAAACTTGGCACATATTTTCATTAGTAGCACCGAATATTATATCATCAACATAAATCTGAATCAAAAGAATATCATCATTTTCGTATTTAATGAAAAGAGTTGTATCAATTTTTCCTCTTGAAAAGCCTTTTTCAATCAAGAAACCACTAAATCTCTCGTACCACGCTCTAGGAGCTTGTTTGAGTCCATATAGTGCTTTTGTGAGTTTGAAAACATTATTTGGAGAAATATGATTTTCAAAACCTGGAGGTTGCTCAACATATACCTCTTCATTTATAAAACCGTTTAAGAAAGCACTTTTAACATCCATTTGAAAAAGTTTGAAATCTTTATAACAAGCATATGCAAGTAGCATTCGAATAGCTTCTAATCTTGCGACTGGTGCATATGTCTCATCATAATCGATTCCTTCTTCTTGATTGAAACATTGGGCTACAAGTCGAACCTTATTTCTAGTAATGACTCCGGACTCATCTTTCTTGTTTCTAAAAACCCATTTTGTTCCAATAATAGTATGATTTTTTGGTCTAAGAACAAGTGTCCAAATATCATTTCTTTCAAATTGATTAAGCTCTTCTTGCATAGCTAGAATACGAGATTTATCAAGAAGTGCTTCATCAATATTTTTAGGTTCAATTTGAGATAGAAAAAGTGTGTGATTACAAATATTTCTAAGAGATGATCGAGTACTTACACCTCGTGAAGGTTCTCCTAGAATTTATTCCGCTGGATGATCTTTCACATATTTTCACTATTTGGTTGCATCTTATACTAAGTCTTGATGATCTTTCATTCTATTTCCATGATCTTCTCTTTTGAATTGTCTTCAAATATCACACATCATTTTTCTGTAGAATACTTCATGCATACCTACAAAAGCAATTAAAAACAATTCCTGGTACCCAAGTTCTTTGGGTCCTTTATTTATTAGTATTAGAAGAAATAAGATTTTTAGGTACCCATATGGCCCTAATAGTCATTGAATATTTTCTTCTAATAGGACAAGCAAAATAATTATGACCATTTCTATTACAAAAATTGCAAATAGCATGTGACATATATGAAGAACTTGAGTGATTATAATAGTATCCTTTTTTAACAAAATTATTTTTATGAAAAAAATTTTGAATATTGGATTTTGATGTAGAAGGATTATCAAAGAAGTTTTTATAAGATTTGTATTTTTGTTTTGGCTTATATCCCAAGCCTGCCTTATCAAAAACACATTTTTGACTACCAATAAGTTTTTCAAAATTTTTTTTTCCATTCGTAAAGTTTTCAATAATATTTTCTATATCAGTTTTCTTTTTCTTCAACTCAATATTTTCATCTTTCAAAACAATATTTTCTTTTCTTAAAATATCAATTTCGTTTGTTAAAAAATAATTTTTCTTTTTCAAAGCAGTATACTTGATACCCAATTTTTCAAATTCCTCATATACCTCTTCTAAAACATTTTGCAATTCTTCATATGAAGGATTTTCAATATTATCAAGATTTGTTACCTCAATATCATCTTTAGCCATAAGACAAAAATTTGCTGATTCTCCATTACTTGCTTCACTATCTGAGCTACTTGAATCATCATCCCACGTAGCTTTCATTGCTTTTTTGCCTTTGTTTCGATCTTTCTTTAGCAGAGGACAATCTGGCTTGATATGACCAGGGTTATTGCATTTATAACAAATTAAAATGTCATTTTTACCTGAATTTTTCTTGGAAAACTTATTGAAAGATTTCATCGGAGGAGATTTATTTTTCTTTAAAAACCTCTGAATTCTTCTTATTATCATCGCAAGTTTTTCATCTTTGTCGTCATTTTTCTCATCTTCATCACTTTCACTTTCATGTGGAACAGTTTTAAGTGCCAAGCTCTTCTTTGACTTTCCTTCTTCTTCTCCTCTTTTCAATGTGTACTCATGGGTGATAAGTGACCCGATGAGTTCATTCACTTCGAGCTTCTTGAGGTCTCTAGCTTCAAGAATCGCTGTCACTTTTGATTCCCAACGTTTTGGTAGAGAGTTGAGAATTTTTCTTACTATCTCCACTTTGGAATAAACTTTGCAAAGAGCTGTCAAGCTGTTTATGATGTTAGTAAAACGAGTGTACATACTAGAAATAGATTCATCATCATTCATCTTAAACATTTCATATTCATGAGTAAGAATATAAATTTTTGATTCCTTGACTTGAGAAGTTCATTCATAAGTAACTTCCAAGTTATCCCAAATTTCTTTTGCTGTAGCACAAGTCATTACTCTATTAAATTCATTACCATTGAGAGCATTATATAATAAATTCATAGCAGTTAAATTCAAAGTATAAAATCTATCGTCTTCACGATCAAACTCTTCTTATTCCTTTTTGACCTTTACTCCATCAACTACTTTTGTTGGAATATAAGGTCCATTTACAATGCATTTCCAGATTTCTCGACCTTGAGCCTGAAGGAATATTCTCATTCTAACTTTCCAGAATGAGTAATTATCTCCGCAAAAGAGTGGAGGCCGACTGCTAGATTGACCTTCACCAAATGAAGCTGTAATGTTAGCCATAAGATCTTAACTCAAAAGATAGTTAATCTTATAATAGAGCTTTAGTTCTGATACCAATTGTTACTGACCATAGGCCGCACCTATGTCACCTAACAACTGTACCTACCAGACTAGTCGGCCACCGTCTCTACCGGTGCACCGTCACCCATGGTCGGAGAGTCTTGCTTCGGTGACACAGTCACAAGCGAGAGTTCCCATGAGTGATCTGCCTGTATGAACAGTACAGGTCAACTAGCTCTAATACCAATTGTTGCCAGATGACTGACACAAGAGGGGGGGTGAATTGAGTTGTATTTAAAAAAAATAACAATTATAAATCAAATATATAATATAAAATATAAACAAAATATGAAACAACAATAAATATAAAGAGTAAGAGTAAGAGAGAAGCAAACTCAGTATGTTAACGAGGTTCGGCCCCACTGCCTACGTCCTCGCCTCAAGCTACCTCTTGAGGATCCCCAAATCCACTATTCAATCTCTTTTTGATGGAAATAGAAACCTATTACACCTTTGAGCAGCACCGCTCCAAAGAATCCGTGTAGAACACCCTCTACACTTCTAATCACCTTACACTTTGTGATTTAACTATTTCCCGTGTAGAACACCTTCTACACTTCCAATCACCTCACACTTGGTGATTTAACTATTCCCCGTGTAGAACACCTTCTACACACACAAGGGTTATACACACCCTTTTACAAATACAAGAGTTGATAGTAGGTAGACTATCAAAGTACACTCCTCAATGAGTGAGATATAAACAATACAGCGTAACCTATATCTCTCTCAACAAGAACAAGAATTAAGGCTCAAAACTTTAGAAAAGAGAGAATGAGAGTTTTGAAAAAATGATGCAAAACTTAGCAATAGATGTGTAAGCTCTTGTTGTCAATTTTGCAAAACTCAAGTGAGCTATTTATAGGCAAATGAGTTTTCAATTTCAAATTTGAAAAGATTCTCATGTCAAAAACATCATCATTCACTTTTCAAAAATTTCAAATATAATATTTTTACTTTTTGCATGTGACAAAAGGAGCACACTTTACTTTTCAAAAATTTCAAACATAATCTTTTACTTTTTGCATATGACAAAAGGAGCACACTTTACTTTTCAAAATTTTCAAATAAAGACATCTACCTTTTGCATAAGTCAAGAAAATCATCCACAACTTTTGAAAATATTCAAATAAAACATGCACATGTGAAAGATGACAATCAATCATCTTAATATTTTCAAAATTCAAACCTTTAATCATGTCATGCACATGTGAAAGATGACAATCAATCATCTTTCAAAATTTTCAAATTTAATTTTCAAAATATTCATGCATATGTGGAAAATGTATTTTAATACTTTATGATAAAATATTAATTTTGAGCCTTAATCCTAATTTCAAAATTTTTAAGAGATTTACAAAATTACTCTATGATTTTAATATGAACTTGTTCCCTTCTTACTCATGCTTGCTTCCTTGATGTGCTTGATTATATTGTGTGGACAACTTGAGCTTGAGACTCCTTTATTCTTTGGATTCATTTGTTATCATCAAAATCCATTTGTAGATTTATATGAAACTTGAAACCTTGGGTTCAACATCCTAAATATGAGAAATTATTCTTCATCATTTAAATTATTTTTTATCATTATTTTATTCTAATAAAATAAATAAATTCTTCTTTCAATTATATATCTGCAATTCTTTCACGCTCATGTTTGCTATAGTTGTAAAAATAATTTAAATAATTACAAAAATGTAAAAAAATAAAATAATAGTTCAAAATATAAAATATTGAGTGGTTAAATTTTAAGTGGAAGTAAGAAAAAAAATTAACGAAAAAAGAACATAAAAATATTATTTTAATAGAATAGATAAAGGACTGGGTGTATGAAGTTTTTAAAATATGAGTAAAATTTAGAAAAAAAATTAGGAGGTGTGTTTTTTAACTAAATTTTAGGAAATTTTAAATCTCATTTGAATAGTGAGATAAGTTAAGATAATTTTATATGAAAATTAAAAGTTGAATAAAATATTAATAGAATATTATTTATTAACAATATTATTATTTTAATATTTAAAATTTTGAATTGATTTTTTTTTAAAAGTGAAATTATTTATTATATTTTTATATAAAAGTTTAAAAAATTAGAATAATAAAATAAAATAAGATATAATAAATTAAAACAATTTTTTAATCTAAACTAGACCTTATAAAAAATTGGATAAGAATGTTCTTATAAGTTATATATGACTGTAAAGCCACTCTTTCAAAGGGCAGAGAAGACCTCGGAAGAATGCTGTCTTACGTGTATAATCATTAATCGGTGGTCTGGTAATTAAGTTCACTAATGAGTAGTACTGTCCTCCTTGCGATGATGACGGAAAGGAGCAACCACAAACTAAACGTGTTAATAATAATAATAATTAATAAATAAAAGAGCTACAATGTTTGAATTTGGGCCATGATGTACGAATCAAACCTTGGCACGAAGAGAAATGATTGTTCAAGTCCTCCAAAGTCTTGAAGAGAAGATCTGGAAGGTATGCATCAGTTTGTTATATATTATTATAGTAATTACTAAAATACAAGGAATATATAGGAAATTAATATATTATAGTAATTACTAATATATTCTCAGCGCCAGGGCCCAGTCCTATTAGTTATGAAACGCCAAAAAAACAATTATTTAAAAATTTACTCAAATGTTTTTAATTGGTCATACTTTAATATTGGCTTTAATAAAAATCATGATCAACTTATATTTTGTATTCATCTTGCTGAGTTAACATCAACAAGCAACCTTCAAAAAATTAAAAATTAAAAAATAACATCAACAAGCCACATGACCAATATCAGCGTGCAGCAACACACAGAAAAGGCCATACCAAACTCTCGTTCGATAGCGTGTGCAACACTCTCGTTCGGCATACCTTCTTAACTGTTCTAAAAGATTTGTAAATTAGTTATCAAATTTGGAAAAGTCGGTATAAATTTATGTCTAATCGCTCCACCTATTATTTCTCTAATTATATTTTTTAAATAAACCAAAGCCAATTTGAATTGATCATTAAAAAAAAAAAGGGGTTATTTTTCAAATAATTCATATCATCAAATGTATTTATTTCAAATTTCATTCTAATTAAATGATGTCAATATATCTTACGACGACAAAAATTTTGTATTATGAGATATATCAAGATTTGATCTCTAATTTATATTTTGTCAATTAATCATTTCCAACTTACATCTCTATTGAAATTGAATAAGTAGATAAATAAGAGAAATAAGACAATTTCAAATTAAAAAACGTCCATTTAATTTAAAATCAAATGATGTCGTTTTACTCTTATGTTTTTAATCTATTATGTATAAAATGATATCGTTGCACTCACTTTTTTTATATTTTAGATATACAATGATGTAATTTTGCTTAAACTTAGGTGAAATATGTCTTTTTAACTACTATAAATGTATTAATTATATATATTTATTTAATTAGCCAGTTCGACGATTCTTGATTCGAATCGGCTGATGTTGATTCTCCATTGCCGGCCGATTGGTTCTTCACCAATTTCGGCCGATTCTTGATTTCGACGACAGGTTTTCATCCACGACAGTCGTTTTTGCCAGTTTCTATTCACCCCTAGTTCAACCTCAACCAGATCGAAGTCCGAGAAAATTGGTACGATCGTAACAAACACGCGCTGTACCAGAATGTGAATATAGGTGGTGGAATAATGCCTTTACGCGGCCTGGTAGGCCACATGTTACAAGGAATATGTCCTTCTCGGAAGCAACAGCACAGAGCATGAGCTCGCCACGTGAGTTAAACTCTGCTCGGCCCCCAGCTTTATAAGATCCTCAACACCAACACAGAAAATTTCATTAAACAATCATATTCATATAGGATTCCTATCTTCCACCTTCGCTTTCCTTGCCCCCAAACAGTACCTCAACCGAGTATCGCCATGGACAACATTGGCGATGAATACACACAGTACAGACATTACTGGGAAACCAATATGTTCCTCCATAGTGAAGAGCTTGATAGGTATGTTTTTCTCTTACCAATTCCCTCAAGCTTTTCACTAGACAGATCATCAATACTAACGATGATTTTTTTTTTTTTTTTGGCATCGCAGTTGGGGATTGGATGAGGCAGCTTTTTCTGGCTACTATGATTCGAGCTCGCCTGACGGAGCGGCATCGTCGCTGGCATCGAAGAACATTGTTTCGGAGAGGAATAGGAGGAAGAAGCTGAATGATAGGCTCTTTGCACTTAGAGCAGTGGTCCCGAATATCAGTAAGGTGATGCACTACTCCTTGCTACTGTTCATCACAGCTTGTTTGTTGAAATTGCAGGCTTCGTTTCTTTTTTTCAAGGAAAAATTCCCCTTTTTGGTATGTTAATCAGTACAAATATTATCCTTTGGTTGACATTCAGATGGATAAAGCTTCGATAATCAAAGACGCCATTGAATATATCCAAGAGCTCCAGGAACAAGAAAGGAGAATCCAATCCGAGATAAAGGAGCTCGAGTCGGGGAAATTGAAGCAAAATCCAGGTTATGATTTCGAAGAAGAGCTGCCCGTGTTGTTGAGATCGAAGAAAAAGAAAACTATTGACCAATTCTATGACTCTGGGGGATCAAGAAATTCCCCTATTGAAGTCCTTGAAGTAAGCTTCTCTCTCTTCACTCACTCTTCCCCCAACTCACACACAGACACAAACACACGCATACAGGCAAAAATGTTTTATTAAACTGTGAAAATGATATTGATATGTTTTTGGGGATTGATATTTTGGTCACATATATGGTGGGTCGTGCAGCTGAGGGCGAGTTACATGGGGGAGAAAACTGTGGTGGTGAGTCTAACATGCAGTAAAAGAACAGATACAATGGTGAAACTTTGTGAGGTCTTCGAATCTTTGAAGCTCAAAATCATTACGGCAAACATCACTGCTTTTTCTGGGAGGCTTGTGAAAACCATCTTCGTTGAGGTCAGTCCCCTTTTCTTGCTTCGTAGTTTATGCCGATATCTGTTTCATAAGAATTCCTCTTCTTTCACAATTAATTAACAGCAAGCTTGAATTTTTTATTTCCTTCTTCTTATTAACTTATATGTATGATAGTATTTTATGTTATTACTAATTAAGCTCTGAGAGAGAGAGAGAGAGAGGAGAAGAAATTAAAAAAAAAAAAAAAGAGAGAGAAAAGGCTGGAATAATTGTGGGGCCTAATAGGATTGAAATTTGCTGGGCTATTACTTTAATAAAGACGATCATCAATTATGTGAGTGTGATAATAATATTTTATGGAAGTGATGAGTGGTGAAATCCAGTGTGTTCGAATAAAGACAGTGAATGATCAAAAGTAAGGAAACAAAAGAGTATTCCATCACAAGTCCACTTTGAACAAACCTCCCCCCTCTTCTCATCTCTTCTCTTCTCTTCTCCAATTTAGTTTCATAAAATAAAAACCAAAAAAAGAGATCAAAATCTCCATTCTTAAAAAAGGGTTTTCAGATTTGTAAACTATGGTAGTAATCATTAGAAGCTAGATTTCCTGTAATTCCTGGAGTAGGATTTTGACAGCCATCAAAATCATTAGACATTGTTGTTTTCTATTTTGAGACAAGAGTACAGGTGTGTGGGTAGGTTGGCAGTCTAAAGTTCGAAAAAGTTAACAAGAATAAAAAGTTGTATGACACATGTACTCACATTATATATATACGGATGGTTTGAATGGTGAGATGAAATAAAATATTAAAATAAATTAAGATAATTTATAAATATAAATAAAATTATTAGTTAAAATAGTTTTATTTTACTCTCTGTATTGAAAAGGGCTCTTAATACAATTTAGGCTTGATTTGTTATCATAAATTATTTTATTTTAAATTTATTATTACAATTTTTTTAAAATCTTTTTATAAAATAAAATAAATAATTTAAATTTTTTAAATTCTAAACCAATATTTTTAAATCTAAAAAAAAATTTATATTAAAAAAATATTTTATTTTTTATTTTTATCTCATCTCATCTTATTTTATCTTATTTCTAAAAATAAATCAGACCTTAGAGCTATGGTCCTAATTGCCTCTTAAGGTCGGTTTTGAGTCATAAACGAGATAAGCTCGTTTTAATTCATCTCAAATTCATTATTATATTTTTTTTAATTTCTATATAATATACAAATTTTAATACAAAATTTTCAAATTTCAATATATATTTTTTAAAATCTCAATTCAATTTTTTAAATTTTTAAATAATAATAATATTAAAAAATAAACTAAATTTATTTTAACTAAATTTATTTCAACTCTCAATTCAAATCACGTCAAACTATTAATAGACTTTGAATTTGAGTTCTCTGATATTTCAATATTCACGTGATTTAATTGTGGTATGTATTTCCCCAGAAAAAAAACGGGAGTAAGGAGTTTTGCATTTGGTTACACGGATAATGACGAGCACAATAAATTGGTTGAATTGGCGTTCAGATACCAAAAAAAGTCTTTGGGGTTTTATACTTTTATTGGCATATTAGGAACAGAGCCACGTGCAACTTGTTAAGGTTTGATATTCTGGGGGGCCACACGGATACAGTTGCCGTCGCCGATATTTATAAGTATGCCATACCTATTTTGTTTCTATTCAATGATTGATTGGAACAGAAAATAAAACACTAATTATTAATCAATTGGGTCATCTTCTACTTGTTCTCCAAAATCGTTTACTTTTTACTTTAAAAAAAGAAAGAAGAAGAGACAAAGGCATCTTCCAAGCACTAAATCCAAATCTACATACATTAATGGGCTTGGAAATGACTTACCTCCATGATCCATCCACCACCATCAAACATTGTGATCTTGATCCATATATTTTAAAGACTTTTTAAATAATAATAAGATATAATAAGATGAGAATTAGATGATTTATGAATAATAATAAGATTATTAGTTTAACCAAGTTAAAATATTTTAAGATGAGATGAGATGATATGAAATGAAATGGTTTCATCTCAATTTTATATCCAAATGGATCAGTTTGATACATGAAAAACCCAATACCCAAAAATGGACCATTATTGGTCCTGATATAGATTTTCTTTTTGGTATTTTGTCTTTGTGTTTGCAGGCAGACGAAGGGGAGAAAGATGAGTTGAAGTTTAAGATCGAAACAGCCATTGCGGCTCTAAATGATCCACAAAGCCCAATGAGCATCTAGTTAAGGACATTGAGGCCCAAGAAATCTGAGTCCTCTATATTTATTTAAAGGGTTGGGGGATCCTTCCATGTTTGGTCACTATTATATAGCTCTTTGTTGGGGTTTTAATCCATGTTTGTTTTGGTCGACAAAGTGATCCAACTACAAGAGAAATATGTATATATAATTAATTAATTATAATAAAAATGACTATTTATGATAAAAATAGACTATTTATAATTAAATTAATCATTTTTATTACAGTTAATTAGTTATATATACTTATTCTTTTTATTGTATGTCTTAATCTGGTGGTGTATTTTGGGGAGGCAAAGTCGTATAGTTTAGTAAAATGTGTAGTGTAGTAGTATTTGTATGTTTTCATCTCATTGTCGATCGTCCAATAAAAGTTGCGACTGATCCTTATTAATAAATGTTTCGATATTTAGTTATTAATAGTGTTATATGAATATATTTACACTACATACTATTCACATATCTTTTTTTTTTTTTGCATTTTAAAGGAATTTGAAGCAGAGATCCGAAAGACTTGTTTGGAGTAAATGTCTTCATCTTCTTCTAACTCGTCACGTCACGCGTGGTTTTGTTTAGAAGTATGTGGTCACGAGTCATTACCGGCACGTGTAAACTTCGTTCGATTTATTTGCGGCAGAGAACAAACTATTTTGGATGAACTCAAAAATTTATAAAGAGAAATATTAAATCACCTTATAAAATTTTTCGATGATATCTCTTGATATTAAAAAATAATATTTTCTTTACTTAGTGATGAGGGAAGTATTTTTAAAGATATTGTGAAATATTTTATTTTTAAAAAAATATTAAAAAATATAAAAAAAAATGAAAAAGAAAATAAAAAATATATTTTGTTGGACAAATTTGAGCTACACGCCACTACTCATTTACAATAACAATAATATGAGATTAATTTAAATAAGAGCATCATACATGGGTCAGGTCGGAAATGCCCGATAGCGTTTCGGTTCGGGTCGGATAACGGCCCTAGATTCCACAACACTGTTATTAGATTCTTTAACTGCATAAATCGAAGTTGAGCTTGCCAACATTGAAATCCTATTATTCTTGTTTGATTCTTCTACGCTAGACACCAAAACAGGGGTTGTCAACATGATTTTTCATCATCGACGTCGCGACACTTGAGAGAGAGATTGAAAGGTTTGAGAAGAAGTTGGGTTTTGCTGCATAAGAGATGGAAGTCTGAATTATTTTGGGGGAGGGGGAACCCATTTGGTAGTTGTTGGCTCATGAGAACATCTTCATTGGTTCCATCAAAATAAATCATTAAATTTTGATGAAAAATACAAATTTACACATATATCAAAAAAATTTGATCAAATATGATCAAAAAAATGTAAGAAATAGCATAAAAATACATTTTACTCAAATTTGAATAGTAAGTCATCATTAATAAAATGTGTAGAGAATAACATAAAAATACTTTTTGTTTAACTTTTCAATAGTAAATCATCAAATTTATTCAAAAGTTAAAAAAAAAATATTTTATGTTATTCCCTACATTTTCTTTTCGTCATATTTGATTAAATATAATTAAATTTTTTTAATATGTGTGTAAATTTATATTTTGTTATTAAAATTTAATAATTTATTTTATTGAGACCAATATAAATGTTCTGATTTCCACTCAAAAAATACCTACAAGACATTGAATGACTGGCTGCTATACAACACATTTTACACCTATTGACAGATTTTTCCTTAAAAGAAATTGGATGAAAATTATCGTATGTGTTGTTCGTGTGAAATATTTTTTTTTTCTTATTTTTTAAAAATTTTAAAAAATAAAAAATAAAAAATAAAAAACAATATTTACTCAACCATTAAATCTTAAAAAAAAAGAAAAAAAAAAAAGGAACGGTGCAACGGTGTGCACCAACGGTGCATTTAGTAGTTTCCCCCTAGAAATAAGAAGAACGGATAATTGGATAGGTTCATCGCCAAACCCAGAAATTTTCTTTTGAACCATCCCAACTGCAACTTGTCACGTAGTCTTGTTTAGGTTTCACGCTCCTCTGGGTCTCTCTAATGGACTCTTTGGTAGCCAACTACGCCTCTTCAGACGAGGAAGAAGTAGAAGATCGTCAACCACAGTCCCAACCAAAATCTGTAAATCCTAGGACAGCTTCCTTTTTCTCCTCTCTTCCCCAACCCAAATCTTCCTCTCTCTCCTTAACCCTACCCCAACCAAAACACAAGCAACCCTCATCGCTGCCCCCCAACCCTCTTATTCTCCATCAAGATCCCCACCAACCCAATTCAAATACCTCATCCTCGGAGCCCAAGGCCAAAAGGGTTGTCCTATTCAAGCCTCCTATAGCTCCTCCTTCGATCAAATCGACCCAGATCGACGACGAAGACGATGACGAAGAAAAAGAACGAACGAGGCGGAAGCAGTTAGAGTCCACGGTGGCGCAGGCCCCATCGGTTAAGTCGTTCCTGTCTAGCATTCCGGCACCCAGGAACTCGGCCACATTAGGTGTTACTCCGAGCTCCGGTACTGGGCGAAGAGCAATTGTCGAGACGGATGCACCTGCATCAAATTGGGGCGGTTCTCGACCGGAGGACGACTCGAGTGCTGATCCTAATTTGGGGAATAACAGTGTCGACTCAGATAGCTATGCGAGTTTTGACTCGGGGATCGATCAGACTGTATGGAATTCTAATGTGAACTATGATACATACCAGAATTATCAATCGGGCATTGATCAAAATGCAATTGTAGATCCTCAATCACAATATGTTATGAGGGGTGTAGATAATTTCAACTATGGGGATGATCAAAGTTATGCTAATTATGGTGATTATGGGCAGCAGGAAAGCAATTGGACCGATATGTCGGTGCTGGAGAAGCCGGGGACGGGTGAAACTGGGGTTAGAGTTCCTGGGAAGAGAGGGAGAATTGAGGTTCCAGCGGAAATAGTTGAAGTGAAGCAGGATGAGTTGATGAAGAATCGACCGAGGGAGGACCAGGTCAAGTTAACCGGAATAGCTTTTGGGCCTTCTTACCAGGTAAATTTTATTAGTAGCTTCTTGATTTTTGAGAGTGGTCGTGCAGTTTTTCTCTTCTGTAGAATTACCTAGTGTGTTTTTATTTTTCACATATGCCTTCTCATTTATAATATGAAAGCATTGTATTGCATTGGTTTCGTAAATACTAAAACTGATATATGTTCCTCGTCAAATATCATCAGTATGAGATTATATCATTTTTCAACTTTTAGGCTGGCCATTTTCTTCAATCGACATATTCTTTTGGCTAACGAAGATGGCAGGATAGTAATATAGTTATTTAGCTAAATTGTAGGCTTTTTGCTCCTTTTAGGAGTAAGAAAGTTCTGCAGGTGTAATTTCTCTACTAATTTAGTTTGAAGCAAGCGTCAATTTACAGTCTAGATGGTGAAGATTTGTGTTAGTGATTTATCAGCCTAGTTTATCTTGAATTTGAGCTGAACTAAGTACATGTGGCAAGGAGTTCCTGCCATCTTATGGTTGGTCACTGTAAACGAGCTTGAGTGTTTTTAGCTAAATTCATAACAAATAGGGTGATAGCATTGTATCGTTTAGCTGCTGCAGTGTTGTGTTATAGTTTATGTTAGTTTCTATGAATAAAAACTCAGTGGTCGTACAAGAGTTATTTAAAAATCAAAAGGGAGCAACGAAGTGCTAAAATTGGCTATTCCCTTATTGGATTTGCTAGTATTGGGTAGCATATTTAATGTGCTCCTTCCTATAATATTATTATTACTTAACTTGTCCATGCTGGGTGCTACCCTATGCTTCTCTCTTTTCTGTAAGTGAGTAAGGAAGTCTTGAAATATACACTTGCACCGAGGAATATTGTGTCAACAAAGGTGAAAGTAATTGGTGGGTTTAAAAACACTATCATTGAAAGTCAACACTCTGGAATCTCACACAGAAGGAAAATAAGTTATTGGAAAGGTTTCCTGGTAAGCATTCGAGTTGGTAGGCATATGTTTCCATGGTATGCTAGATGGAATATGAAATAAGGTGTATTCGGGGAATAAGATGCCTTTGCTTGGGGCTAGCCATGTGCTAATGAACCATGGAACTCAAAGACAAATGTTAAACTTAGGTCTTCCTTCATGAATGGTATTTTGGTGGTCTGTGCAATGAATTAGGGTGTGTTTTGATGTCAGACTGAGCTGAGTTGAGTTGAATAAAATATTGTTAGAATATTAGTTTTTAATATTATGAGTGTGTTGAGATTTGAAAAAGTTGAATTTTTATTATATTTTATATGAGAATTTTGAAAAGTGTATAGGGATTTAAAAAGATTGTAATGATGAGATGAAGTGAGTTGAGGAGGATATGGTAACCAAACTAGGCCTACTAGATACCTGGAAGATGCTCCAGATCTCTTTTATTTAGCCATGAACAAAAAAGCTTGCCATATTTTTGTTTATGGCAGATTTTTCAGCATGCATCTTTGGCTTGAACATGGTGGATCTTTCCCTATAAGGGGCTCATTCACTTGGTCCAATGGTTATATGTGGTCTAGACTGAGTAGATTCCTAATCTTGCCAGAGTGGGAAACACATAACCCAAAACCCAGAGGTATGGCAGAAGAGGTTGCCTCGCCTTTATTCGGATAATTTGCCCATCATGTTGGATGGTGGTGGTATCCAAAGCGAGCGTCGTTATTTCAAATTCAAAAACATGTGGCTTAAGAGCGAAAGCTTTGTGGGCATGGTAAGAAATTAGTGGTCTTCTTATCAGTTTCATGGTATGCCATCATATATTCTTGCAGGCAAATTAAAAGTTAAAAAAAAAAGTAAAGCTTTAAAAAAAATTTAAAGCTTTAGAACTCTCAATTTTTTTGAAGACATAGGGGAGTGCAAGAAAATTTTGGCAGAGGAGATTCAAGATTTTGAGAGGATACTTGATGCTAGATCCCTTTTCCTAGAAGAAATAGCATGAAAGACTGAGTTGGCATCATACTGGAGAGCACTTTCTTGGCGCCAGAAGTTAAGAGTATCATGGCTAAAGGAAGGGGACCAATTTGTGAAGTTCTTTCACAGGGTGGCTAACTCTCATAGGAGATAAAATATCATTGCGGTGCTGAATATCAATGGTGTGGATTGCACAGAGGCTCCTATGATCAGGGATAATGTGGTGGACTCCTATGAACAATTGTTTACAGAACAAAGAGGGGTGGAGGCCAAAACCTAATGGCCTTGTATTTGTTTGTTGAACCACAGACTGTGTCTTGGTTGGAGAGATCTTTTGAAGAGGTGGAGGTTTATGATATTGTAAGAAGAATGGCTAATGACAATGCACCAAGTCCAGACAACTTTTTGATGAGTTTCTTCCAATCTTGTTGGGAGATAGTGAAAGAGACATGGACCATTGCTTTGGACTTTCATGGCATGGACCTTCACAATTTCCTTGTATCCAATATGCCGTCTTAACGGGCCATTGTTTTTCTGATGTAATTGACTTAAGCCTTCTATTTGATTAATAAAACTTTTACTTATAAAAAAAAAATATAGTGAAAGAGGATATAGTAATGTATTTTATTAATTGTTCATACCAGAAAAGTTATGAGAAAAGTCTTTTAACACTATTTTCATTGCATTGATCCCAAAGAAGAGCGGCACATCAGAGGTGAGAGATTATAGGCCCATTGGCCTCATCAATAGGGTGTACAAAATTATTTCAAAGGTGCTTGCAAACTAGCTTGGGGAGGCTTTGGGTAAGATAATCACAAAGCCGCAAAATGCTTTTAAGTAAGGGGCCATCAAATTCTGGATTCACTCCTTATAGCCAATGAATGCCTAGATAGTAGACTAAAGGCTGGGGTTGCAATGATCATTTGCAAGCTAGACTTAGAAAAGGCATACGACCATGTAAATTGGGGCTTCCTTCTCTATCTTTTAGAGAGATATGAATTTGGGAAGAGATGGTGTATATGGATTAGATGGTGCATCTCAACAACCAAGTTCTTAGTTTTGATTAATGGCAGCTCAGTTGGTTTTTTCAGCAGTTCTTGTAACCTGAAGCAAGGAGATCTACTATTCCCTTTCCTCTTTGTTGTCCATATGGAATCCCTTAAAGATGCTATCGGCAATGATTTGAAATGGCTGTATGGCTGGATTTTCAGTAGGTGACCCCAATAGGGGCCTTATCTCTATATCTCATTTATTATTTTGAGATGAAACCATAATTTTCTGTGAGACAAATCAAAACCAACTTAGGGCACTTAAGGTTCTTCTATTGTGCTTAGAAGCAGCATTAAGCTTGAGAGTGAACTTTGATAAGTATGAGCTAGTGCCAGTTGGGAATGTCAGCAGCTCTCAGCATTTGGCCAGCACACTTAGGTGTAAGGTCGCTTCTGTTCCTATAAAATACTTATGATTGCTGTTGGGGGTAGCTCCACGGGCTTTATCAATTTGGGATACAGTTATTGAGAAGATAGAATGAAGATTAGCAGGGTGAAAGAGATTGTATTTGCCAAAAGGAAGACAAGGACTCTAATCAAGAGTATTCTTTCCATCTTACCAACTTATTTTGTGTCTTTGTTTCCAATTCTAGCTTCTGTGGCAAAAAAGAGCGAAATTTTTTTTATCATGATTTCTTATTGAGTGGGCATAGGGGGATGAATTCAAAGTCCACTTAATCGATTGGGACAATGTGGGTGGGCCAATTTCATTAGGTGGTTTGGGGGAATAAAAAATATGAGAACTTTCAATCAGGCTTACTTGGGAAATGGTTATGGAGATATAATATGGAACCATAAGCCTTATGGATATTGGTGGTGGATTGATAACACGGAAGGGGTTTTTTTTTTTTTGAGGACTGCTACGTACAAACCCCACTCACATGAACAGTAAAAATATTGTTCAGAACCACAAGCCTTATGGATATTGGTGGTGGATTGATATTGTTCATATGAACAATATTTTCACTATTTATGTGAGTGAGGCTTGTACAAGCCGTGTTTGTACGTAGATTTTTTTTTTTTTTTTGGGGGGGGGGGGATAGGGGATTGAAGCTTATGGAATGGGGATTTAGAAACATGTTAGACAAGGTTGGGGGTTTTTCACTCGCCAGATCAAACTTGTGCTGGGTGTAGGTACATGGATAAAATTTTGGAAGGACATTTGGTGTGAGGTGGAGGCTCTAAAAGATTCATTTCCATCTGTTTTCCAGTTGGCATGTGATCAAGAAGCTTCAATGTTGAACCTCATGGTTCGATAAGGTGACCAAGTTCAATGGAACATCACCTTCAATAGAGCGGCCTAAGATTAAGAAGCTGGCAGCTTTGAGTCTTTTTTCAGTCTTGTCTATTTCATGAAGTCGAATAGAATACGAGCCAATAGGCTATGGTGGACGCATGCGAGTAAGGGCACTTTTTTTGTTTGTTCCTTTTATAAATCTCTTACACTTTTACCGAATACTCAATTTTCATGGAGCAAAATTTGGAAGAATAAGCCCCCTTCTCTGAAAGCACTCTTTTTCACTTGGACGACTAGTCTGGGCAAGATTATAACAACTGATAATCTGAGGAAGTGTTGGGTTGTTATCTTATATTGGTGTTGTATGTGCAAAAAATCTAGCGAGTTAGTGGATCACCTCTTGCTATATTGTGAGACAGCTAGAGCCTTGTGGATCGAAATTTTTAGCCAAGTAGAGTTGAATTGGGTAATACCTGTCACAGTGGTTGAGTTGTTGGCTGGCTGGACAGCTCTGGGAAGTGCTCCATCTATCAAATATGTGTGGAAGATCTGATAAAAAAAAAGTGTGGAAGATGGTCCCTATCTGCATTATGTAGTGCATATGGTTAGAGCGCAACAATCGGACTTTTGAAGATAAGAAGCAGACATTAGAGGAGCTCCAATCTTTATTTTTCCGTACTCTATTACTATTGGTCATAGCTATAGATTTTAATGGTCTTAATTTACATGAATTTCTTGTGTCTTGTATACCATCTACGACCTAGATAGGTCTTGTCTCTTGTATATTATGTTGTGTACTTGGACTTTGCCTATTCTTATCAATAATACTTCTTACTTATATATATATATATATATATAAACAAAAAACAAAGGAGCTTCGGAGTAGAGAATTATATCCTAGATAACAGTTGGAACATGTGCTTGGATGACTTAATACCCCACAGGGAGTGCCTTTTTGTTTGGACAACTACCCTGGAGAAGATCTTCACTTTGGATAATTCAAGGAAGAGGGGGATAGTGGTTTCTCTTATCTTTGGAAAAAACGTTAAGAGCATAGTTTGATTTTTTATTTATTGTTGATTTGATTTATTTTATTTGTATAGTTTATTTGGATTTATATTGGTTTTGACACTTGAGTTTGGACTTAATTGAATATTTGTAACCCTTGGGTGTTTTGGTTGTTTTCACAGTATTCTTCCATCATAAGTGATGGTTATTAATAAAATTGAAGTACCGTCCTCTTCTCTAAGGAAAAAAAAAAGGAAGACAACAATAACAACAATTTAAATCGCAGTCATGAAATGTGCGCTTTGAAAAATGAGATTTCGGTGGCCCTCGTAACTTCGATAACACTACTGCATGAAGTGGAGAATCTGTTCCTAGTTTGGGTGGCTGAATATATTTGGGAATTTGTTCCTAGATTTCTGAGTTTTCTTATATTTCCTATGTATTGGTATTGGTGTCGACAATATAGCAGTACATCATTGGGACCGTATACTGCAAAACTTTTACTTCATTATCGTAAAGTTGAGATAAAAACTATGTTAGTCATATGAAAAAAAATCTGATTGCCGAGCTATAATTTTATTATGAATCATGACATGATTCATATCATATTGTCAAACTTTTTTCGCCTTATAGGATCATTTTATTTATTGAGTGTGTCTGAAATTTGCTTAGAAAGAAAAAACGCCCAACTTCCTGTGTGTGTGTGTGTGTGTTTCTTTCTCTCTAAGTGATATTCTTTAATTAACTGCATGTATTTCCTGTAGCCTGTCTCAACAAAGGGAAAACCTACAAAGCTGCATAAGAGGAAGCATCAGATCGGTTCTTTGTACTTTGATATGAGGCAAAAAGAGATGGAACTTTCAGAGCGGCGTGCAAAAGGCTTTCTCACGAAAGCTGAAACACAAGCCAAGTATGGATGGTGAACTCGGGGATGATTTTTGCCCCCCTTGCAATTTATCAATGTAACTCTAATAGACACAAGAATTCTCCCATTATATGTATCTACCATACCTTGTTTTTTTCTTGAGAACTGTATTCTAGTTTCTTTCCGCGCTAGTTTGAGATGATTTTTCTTGCGGGACCCTGTTGTTTGAAGAGGGGAACCTGGGTTTAGATCAATTTGGTAGAAACGTCATGTTATTTTTACGTTTATGGGGGAAACAGTTCCATTCTACATCTCGCAAAATGTTCTTGTTCACTTGCAAGGTCCTCGTAGCCGACTTTCCTATTCTTTGTAGGCCCTCCATGGGGATCCAGGGGTTTTTCTCTCTTATTTTATGTTTTTTTTTTTTTTTCAATGGAGTGTTCTCGAAACAAAAGCAGAAAAAGAAATAATAACAACTTGGTCCAGAACATCTACTAATATACCCATAATAAATGGTCATAGTATTGCTATACATATTGGAAATGAGCATTTGCATGAATTGGAAGAATTCGTACCCATTCTAAATTTTCGTGTCAACGATGATAGATCTTGTCGTTAAAAGACGTTAAGAATTAATAATATAAGATGAATATAGATGTATATTGTTCATTACTAAGAGGTGAATTTTATGATAAAGAAGAAATTGGATGCATGCGACTTGTAAAATTATGGATGACTTGCAACGGCACAATCTTATGCACAAAATCAGGCCATTTTGCTTGATTGTAGCTGTTTACTTGCATCATACATTGGGCTTGGATAGGTGCTAGCTGGTGGAGGTAAGAAGGCTAGACTTCACAAGAACCACAAAGAGGAAGTCAGGAAATCATTTTCAAACTTAAATTAGAAAAGTTATTTGTATTTATTTGATTATAATCAAATACATTGGTTCTTTTCTGCTCTAAAGAAAGTTCCAACTGACAAGAATGGTCCGTCACAACCTTCTGCCCCTGCCTTATAATTTCCATGGATCCATTGAACCGGAATGCTGCTCAAAAAGTTGAGCCGTTGAACCCAAAGAAAGATCGCTGGACCATCAAAAGTAAGAACAAATAAACTAACTGGTAAACAATCGATATAGTACTACAAATGCATTAATTTTTTATAATTATACCATAAAGAATATATGTATGAACAAGAACCCAAGTTGCCTAGGAGAGAGAATTTTATGCCATTTCTAA
This sequence comes from Platycarya strobilacea, assembly GCA_036898215.1. NCBI lineage: Eukaryota > Viridiplantae > Streptophyta > Magnoliopsida > Fagales > Juglandaceae > Platycarya > Platycarya strobilacea. Next base: position 5,143,192 of record CM072555.1, read on the forward strand.
TAATTATACAAAACTTCAATTATGATATCGACTAATATGTTTGGAGTATAAACCTGGGTGAGATTTGGGTTTTTACTTAGGCCTACAAATGGTATTAGAGCTAATCTCTCTCACAAATGTAGTGCTCGAGTTTTTTCACAATCTTGAAGAATTATTGTACAAATATGATTTAGACTTTGCTTGGTTTGTTACAATTCAGCTGAAAGAGGGGTTCTATTTTGGCATACAATGACTGGTGCCATACTAGTTTTTCAGCAGCATATAGTTTCCAATATAAACTCATTGCATGGGCAAATGAACCTATTTATTACTACATACAGCTGCGTACCGGGCTATAAGATGCAACTCCTTATAGGTAAAATGTAACTAGAGGGGGTGGGGACAAGAATTTAATCAAAGGATTTGGACCTAAAACCCTTGTCGGAATCTGAATCTGCTCTAGCTTCAACTTGAAAAATGCTCAACTCGCATGTTTTCTTTAAGTACCCACAAATTCATAACCTTGGGGATGGGGATTCAAAGATAAACTAACTGAAGAGTACAATTTTAAGACTCTGAACCCCCAGATATAAGTAGGAGAATACTTCGGCCAAACAGTGGGCTTACTAGTACCCTTCATTGCATTCAGCAGAAAACTAGCCAGATCCTTGGGAGAATGTGCATCTCTGCAGACATTTAACTTTTTTATTCCCCCCGGTTCCCTCTCTCTCTCTCTCTCTAGACTATTCAAACAAAAATGCCAGTATTGTTCTGCCAATTTTGGCCGGTGAAAGCATATTCTCCCATGCAAACAGTAATACAGGTATGATACTAGCTGTGATTCTACGACAGAGTAGAAACGAATAAAGTCCAAACAACAACTAAAATGGAATGAATCAAAAAAGAAAAGCTACCTCAACATCATAAAATTTGATATAGAAGCGGGAGCTGTCTATAGATAGCTTAGTCTGAAGAATCTCTGCAATTGTTGAACTCAATCTTCCATTCACACTTGGTCCAAGACCCCCAATGGATATCAGTTCTCCATATGCAGCTGGCTCTTCAGTGCCCGCAAATGCGATAGGCACTCCCCCATTCAGCAAAATCATCACATACTGAGAAATAGAGGGGAAATCATAAAAAGCACGTATACGTGCTACAAAAGAAAGAAAGAAAGAGAACTAAACCGACAGATATTAGTTCTAACCAACTAAATACTCGAAAAATCACGACAAAAGAAGAAGTATAGATAAAGCGACAAATTTTGTCAAAAGTCTTCAGGCATAGCTCAACAAGATAACTAGTACAAAAACAGAAGAAACATGGCCTTAGCATTCAAGAAGTAATTTTGTCGAACAGCTTGTGGCCAATGCGAGTCGCGACAACTAAAGCAAAACGAACATAATCCAGACATGAATAGGCAAGCAGAAAGCTTATAAAGATGAGACTTAACAGACTCGGGTTTGCCAATGATCTTGGCGACAGCTTTGGTGGCGTCCTTGAGGATGTCAGAGGCCACCACTGCATCCACTGGCAGGTTCGTGAAAAGATTCAAGGTCGGCATTTCTCTCTCTCTCTCTCTCTCTCTCTCTCTCTCTCTCTCTCTCTCTCTCTCTCTCTCGTTCAACTTAGCTGCGTTGTTTGTATGGGTGGTTTCGAACGACAGGCTTGTAGATAACGGCTCGCACGCCTCTCTCTCTCTCTCTCTCTCTCTCTCTCTCGTAGCTGTTTCTTTCTGTTCTCTATTTCTACGAGAAAAAAAAAAAAAGAGGAAATGTTTATTTTTTAACCTGAAGAAGTTGGTGGTCTATATGACGTGGTTTTGATTTTTTTAAGGCTTTGTTTGTTTTTTAAATATATTTTATCTTATTTTAAATTTATTATTATATTTTTATAAAATTTCATATAAAATAAAATAAATTTTTAAAATTTTTTAAATTTCAAAACTATTTTTTCAAATTTCAAAACAAAATTAATATTAAAAAAATATATTATAACAATATTCTATTTTAATTTTAACTTTTAACCCATCTTATCTTTAAAAATAAATCAGGCCTAAGTGTTAAAGCATTCTCAATAGTTTATATATCTTATATTTTAAAATACATCATTAAAATTTATTTATTTATGTTTTATACACTGGTTGTTATAATATGTCATCTATTCGTTTATCTATTTTTTTTATCTATTATTTCCTATATCATTTAAATGTTATATTACGTAATAGTTTGTTAGAGAAAAAGTAGAATGAGAGATACTATTGTAAGAGAGAAAGTACATGAAAAAAGATAAAATAAATAAAAATATATTTACATTTTGCTATAGTGTTCAGCTATTGTAGTAAAATATAAAATACATATAAAGAGAAAAAATAATTCGTTGGAACTTGGAAGCAATCTTGAGCTATTTTTATTCAAATTTTACATAAAAATAGGTTTTACAAAACCAAGAGTGCTGAAGTGGTTAATTGTTTATACTTGAGAACAAAAGATTTACAATAAAAGGATTATGACATAATAAAAATAGTTTACAAACCATATGCATTTTAGTATATTTATAAATGTTATGATCCTGCAGCAATTATTATTGTTAAGATGAATTAAATTTAAATATAAAAAAAAAAGTAATTAAAATATTATTTTTGAGAAATTGAATAAATTGTATAATATATTGTTTATTATATTTTATATAAAAATTTAAGAAAATTATAATAATAAGATTAAAATAAGATGAGATGAAACAATTTCGAATTCAAATGAGTATAAGGATGAAAATAATATGCTTAAATTTTGAGTCATGTATTGTGCCTTGCCCTTTTGAGGTGCGTGTGCTTATAATGTCGTTATCTGAGAGCATACCTACGATAATGATATATGATACGATGGGGTTGGTTGGGCCACTCTTGAAAACAAAACAAAACAAAACAAAACAGAGACAAAAGAGAATGAGAAATTTCAGTTAGACCTTAAAAGAAAATTACCAGCATCTCATTACATTTACCGTCCCTCTTTCCAGGTTTCGCCCCAAGAAAATTACTAGCAAATCACAGCTCACTGGATTACAGAATCAAGTATCAACGCATAAACCATTTTTTTTAGTGACAATTACACATGCCTCATTTGGAATGAAGCTTTCTCTAAACATAATAGGAAATATATTTGGTCCACCCCTAAAAATTAGCCACCTTCCCTCTTCAAAGCCTGAAAGTACTGTAGCCTCCTCCTAAACTGGAAGATCCATACCCACCATACGATTGCGAAGAGAACGTAGATGAGGGATAAGTTGACGTAGACGAGGGATAAGTTGTAGCGCCCGAGTAAGAGGAATACCTCGAAACAGCATCTAACCCACCATAGCTGCTTGTAACTGGTTCATTGTGAGTATTTATTGCTTCCTGCAATTATTAAAATAGCATCAAGTAACTGCCTCTCTCTACATTCATTTGTCTATACAGAAGAACCATGTGCTCAATGCCATCGCTCTACCACTCTTAAAAAGTGAGAACCCAAATCTTAAAACCAAGTCTATTAGTAGTATAAGTATCTTTAATCATTCTGTTTTTTTTTTTTTTTAACAATGAATTGTTTTCTGAACTTCAAAAGAAATCTAGAGGTCACTTATAAAAAATAAAAATAAAAAGTCTGGAGGTTCCCACCTGAATCATATGTTGAGCTGTCTGAACCTGTGATGAGGTGCCTTTAATTTCCACAGTGATCTCATCAGGTCGACCCCTGCTCTCTTGCACAGTCAAGATGGCACCACTACTACGACGAATGAGAGCAATATTAGACCCTTTAGGTCCAAGGATAGCCTCAGCATACGACAGTGGGATTTGCATTGTTTGTGTAATCTGATTAGAGGAAACAATAAGCCAAATTATGTCATCAGAATTAGTAACCACAAAGTAGAATGACTGCACGACCAAAGCAATCTACAAACTATTGAAAGAATGGCTATATTTATCAACATTTTATTCTCAGCATTCAGCGCATGTATAAAGCAAATGAAATATATTAGAGAAAATGTAATGTGCACACAAGGCCCAATG